>OY769904.1:10338714-11538714 GCA_963669185.1 Dyspetes luteomarginatus
AACCTAACTTTTTTTTATGACAAAACAATGCATTGCGTTAAAACTAACAACTTTTGTAGGAAACATTTTTCGATTCGGATTGTAGTTTTCATGTTGGAACTCCATTTTTGACTATTTAGCGCTGTCCGGAAGGTACCATAAAAAAGTGTGCATGTATCTGTGTGTGCGTGTCTTAGGTTGCGCGATTACGATTGCCATGTTTCGAGCCTTATGCGGCCCATCAAAATCTTCCATGCCGCAAAATAGCACCCGCGGACCAAACTAAATAAAAAATCGATGACGAGTTTTACGTTGAAGGAAACGCTCATGATGCATCGGAAGGATACTTGAGCATCGGCAGCCAAAGGTGTGCAAGCTCATCCAATATCATCGTCATACAGCAACTGGTGATCCATACAAATGCTGAAGTATGTTATGCAGAAATTAGCGCACAAGGGAATTCGGCTGAGACTTAATAAAGCCATAAGAAGACCAAGAGTAATAGCTGACGTGAATTTCTCCTGGTAGAAGACAGTGACCCGTGAGGCAAACTGCACGAAACAGTCGTGGAGTCATGACTATTCCGGGGAAGGCCGACTTTCTTATCGTGCGATAAGCATTTCCTTCTTCGCGAAAAAAACAAACATGCCCACAATCGCGCAACCTAAGACACGCACACACAGATACATGCACACTTTTTTATGGTACCTTCCGGACAGCGCTAAATAGTCAAAAATGGAGTTCCAACATGAAAATTACAATCTGAATCGAAAAATGTTTCCTACAAAAGTTGTTAGTTTTAACGCAATGCATTGTTTTGTCATAAAAAAAAAGTTAGGTTTCCTTAAAAAAAAACATGTCAGCCATCGTAACGTCGTCATTTTGAATTTGCGACCTTCAACAATATTTTTTTGAACGTCCCCTTTCGAACTCTAAAACTTTTGTTTTAAACAAAATTTGATCAGAGCAATATTTTTCGAGATAATTTAGGTGTAAGATTAAATCTGGACACCCTGTATATATATATATATATATATAGATTTATGAACCCACACAATGTATGTATAAACACACACACGCATGCACAACCACTGCCTGGACGCGCGAACTAAATTATATATATACACATATATGTAAATCAACTAATGTGTGTGTGTGTGTGTGACTGTGTTTGTTTATACATACATTGGATATGGTCACACACGCCCACACATTCGTCGATTTACATATATGTGTATATATATAATTTAGTTCGCGCGTCCAGGCAGTGTTTGTGCATGCGTGTGTGTGTTTATACATACATTGTGTGGGTTCATATAAATCTGCATATGTATGTATACATTTGATATTATCAACGGAGATAGAGGTCTATAGAAGCACAAAGGTTATAGCCAGCTTGGTACCCTATTTTCCGCGAGTCAAACATACGCTAGGAGGCTCTGGCGTCGACCGATCGATATGCTCCACCTTCTAGCCTCGTGCTCGCAGCCACGTGGCTACGGTGGGGTCACGTAGCTTCCCCTGACTTCCCTCTCTTTCGCTTCTCCTACCGTCCCTCATTCTGGACCGCTCCGCGACGCGCGAAGCCGGACTTATTTCTATCCAAACAATGACTACGCTTACACGACGGGCTTTATTCCGGTTTTACTAACATGGATGTAGTAAAATCGAGTGTAATGCGCGGTGTAAACAGCGTATTACACTCGAATTAACAACGTACGTGAAAACCGGAATAAAGTATTGAAACCCAAACCCAAACCTAAGAACACCTAATTCAAGCGTGTACACAACATAAATATTACAATCCTCACTGAATTTTCAATCAGTCACGCTAGCGTAGTCGGTACAGTGACAAGATACGAGTCGGAACTGCGCGCGATCGGGTCACGGACTTTTTTTTTTTTTTTTTTTTTTTCTTTTTTGATCTTGATGGATCTTGTAAGGTCGTTTTGGCATTGAGTTTGGCAAGAATCGATTAAGGAGCTCGTTTTATAGAATTTTGAATTTATTCAATTTTTCGAAAAAAAACTATTTTTGCTCTAACTTTTATAAAATTTCAACAATCCAACTGAAACTCGCTACACACATTGGCTGTTGCCAATGTCCTTTAGGGCAAGGATAGTTGGTGTCGAGATTGATAAGAATCGATCGTATAATCGCATAATCGATCGTCGTTTCAATTTTTCGGAAAAAGGCATGTACGCTCCACCTTTCTTTTAAAATACTCAGGTACATATTAATTGTAGGGCTTCTCATGATTTTCATACCAAAAGAGAAAGCTTCCTTTATGAGGAAGCCAGAATTGAGAAAGTCATTACTCATTGAGCAGAATCTATAGGTGGGCGAAAATCGCATGGAAGTAATGGGCAAATTTCGATTTTTTTAATTATGTAATGCCGCATTTATTCAAAAAAAATATTCAGCCAATTAATACCCTGTTTTTGCTAGTGTAATAGCTTAGCAGGTTATCTCGTCTTATATAATGCACTGACAATGAGAGTACAGTATGTAGTGACTTTTAAAAAATTATAAATGTACACGAGGAGCGCGTGATTTAAACCCAAAATAACGAGAACGAGCGCATACATTAAAGCGCGAGCGTGTGTAATCCAAAAAGACGAGAGCGAGGGCATCAAATAAGCCCAAAATAACGTACGCCAATAATATAATAATGCACACGGTCGTTTCCGTTCTTTCGGATTTGATACCTTCGCTCTTGGTCGTTATTTTGGGCTTAATATATACCGTCGTTCTCGTCTTTTTGGGGTAAAAATGCACGCACTTCAATGTATGCGCTTATTCTCCTTATTTTAGGTTTAATGCAATCGCTCGTTCACATAGTTTTGGGATTGCGACCCCCACTAGTTCTCGTCGTTTTGGGATTAATACACCCATTCGTTCTTGATATTTTGGGATTGATATTTAGCCCCACTCGTTCTCGTTTTTTTTGGGTTTATATAACGCGCCCGTTCTCGTTGTTTTGGGTTTAAATATCGCATTCGTTTCCGTTGTTTTGTGTTCTAATCACGCGCTCGCTCTCGTTGTTTTGGGTTTAAATAACACGCGTGGGAAACCCAACCCCACCAACTTAAAAAGCAACGGCTAATGGTTATTGTGATACTAATATATGAGACAGTTTTTCCTTATTTTTAACTGATTTAAAACATTATTCAACGAGGGAGATTGCAAGAATCTTGCAATCTTATTCTTTGCCCGAGTCTTGCATGTCTTGGTCTTGCATACTCAGTCTTGGTCTTGGTCTTGCAGAACATCCAAGATTGCTGGACCAAGACCGATTTCGCTTAAATAACATTGCCCAATAGCGTATTTGAATAGAAAGTTTGAGCTCGATAGCTGGAAATTTACGAAAGTTAGAAACATCACACCCTCTTTTCGAAAAATTCAAACTACACGAAAGTGAGACACCCGTTAGCGATCTGAGCAAAAATAGCAGCATTCTCGAGATATGGCCATTTCAATTGTTTCCAAGCTCATCACATACGCACAAACACGCAACCACTCACATACGGAATTTTTTTCTAAATATGATTTTTCCATTTTGTGGAGCATTTTAAGTATTCTGCCATCAAAATATCGAAAAAAAAAATTACACGAAAACAAAGCTTCCTCCATGAGTAAGCAAAAGGCAAAAACATTCCTTACATACTTTTCTGTCAATGCAATATATAAGACGAGACGGCGTGCCAAAGTTTATTTTTGCAGATGCAGAAATTTTCAAGTTCATCGATAAATTTCAAAGGCTTTTTACGCGATTAACGTGGCTACCAATAGACTCTTCATTAAACAGATAAATCAATTAAAAAAATTACCCTAAGCCGAGAATCGTGCGCAGTGCCGATGGGTTAATTAACTCCTTGTTTACGCAAATAAAAAGAAATAATTAACAAAATAAGTTTGTTTTGACGCACAGGTAATTACAATGCAAAAGTATTTGCAATGAATAGCTCTATCTTCGTCGGTATCAGCAATGTAAACCCAAACCCCCACTTTACGTCCGTATCGCTCCTGTCCGAGAGAGCGTACCCATCACTCCAGCTGCGAGTGCGACTGAAATAGCATCATCACCCCGACTCAGTAGGTGGAGCCAACGCAGTTCTACAGCCGCTCACGTGTGTTAGTTTTGTCCGTGAGCGCACACATGTAAACTCGACGCTAGCGACATCTTACCGCTGGGGTGAAAGCTTGTCCTAGCACCCCAACTTCATTGGAACCAAGCAGGCTTTGTGCTACAGGCTTTGCCAGAAAAGTTGGGGTTGTCGCTAATTGTTGGTGTCCGTTATTTTGGGTTTAATATATGCCCTCGTTCTCGTCTTTTGGATTACACACGCTATAATGTATGCAATCGCTCGTTTCCGTTATTTTGAGATTAATAGCCCCACTCGTCTCGTTATTTTGGGATTGATAGCTCCGATTGTTCTCGTTGTTTTGGGATTAATATCCCCGGACTCACTCTCCCCTTATTTTAGGTATAATGCACTGACTCGTTCCCGTTGTTATGGGTTTATATAATGCACTCGTTCTCGTTATTTTGGGTTTAATGCAATCGCTCGTTTTCGTTATTTTGAGATTAATACCCCCACTCGTCTCGTTATTTTGGGATTGATAGCCCCACTTGTTCTCGTTATTTTGGGTATAATGCACTGGCTTGTTCACGCTGTTTTGGGTTTAAATAACGCCCTCGTTATCGTTGTTTTGGATTTAAATAATGGGCTCGTTCTTGTTTTGGGTTTAAATCACGCGCTCCTCGCGCTCGATCTCGTTGTAAAAAGTATTGAATTTCTTTTTGAAAAGTTGTGATTTTTTTCTTTTTAAAGTCATTACATACTTTACTTTCATTGGCAGTCCATTATATAAGATGAGACAACCTGCTAAGCTATTACACTAGCAAAAACAGGGTTTTAATTGGCTGAATACATTTTTTGAATAAATGCGGTATTAGATAATAAAAAAAATCGAAATTTGCCGATTACTTCCTCGCAATTTTCGCCCACCCGTAGATTCTGCTCAATGAGTAATGACTTTCTCAATTCTGGCTTCCTCATAAAGGAAGCTTTCTCTTGTGATAGTATGAAAATCATGAGAAGCCCTACAATTAACATGTACCTCAGTATTTCAAACGAAAGGTAGAGTGTACATGTCTTTTTCCGAAAGATTGAAACGACAATCGATTATACGATCGATTCTTATCAAACTCGACACCAACTATCCTTGTCCTAAGGGACATTGGCGTAAGCCAATGTATGTAGCAAGTTTCAGTTGGATTGTTGAAATTTTATAAAAGTTGGAGCGAAAATGGTTTCATTTCGAAAAATTCAAAAAATTCAAAATTCTATAAAACGGGCTCCTTAATCGATTCTCGCCAAACTCAATACTAAAACAACCTTACAGGATCTATCAGGATTAAAAATGATTTGAAGAAAAAAAAAAGTCCGTGACTCAATCGCGCCCAGTACCGTATCGTATGTTGTCGCTCTACCGACGAGGCTAGCATAACCGATTGAATATTAAGTGAGCATTGTAATATTTATGTTGTGTACCCGCTTCGATTAGGTGTTCTTAGGATTGGGTTTGGGTTTCAATATTCTATTCCGGTTTACAGGTACGTTGTTAATTTGAGTGTAATACGCTGCTTACACCGCGCATTACGCTTGATTTTATTACATCGATCTTTGTAAAATTGGAATAAAGCGGGTCGTGTCAACATAGTCATTGTTCGTAAAAAAAAGTCCGCCGCCGCACGTCGTGGAGCAGTGCAGAATGATGGACGGTAGGAGAACCCACCGTAGCCACGTGGCTGCGAGCACGAGGCTAGAAAGCGGAGCATATCGATCGGTCGACACTAGAGCCTCCTAGCGTATGTTTGACTCGCAGAAAGTTGTGCACCAAGCAGGCTGTAGGCTTTGTGCTTCTATGGAGCTCTATCTTCGTTGATATTATAGAGACAGACCATTGATGTAAAACATCTTTGGTCTCTCCCCTACCATTTGCCATGAGATAGATTTTTAATAGTCTCTCACAATCAGTTGCAAAACTGTGCACATTGAAAAGCAAAATTGGCTTACTTAGGCCCTGGAGGTTTGGATAATAATGATAAAAATTATGTCGCCATATTTTTTTCTTCAAGATTTTACATCTGATCTTGTAGAATTGGCAAAAAAAATGAATTCTGAACATTAATTTCAGTGATGAATTAAAAAAAAAATGCTTAACCCGTGTTTTTCTCCTTCAGCGAAAAATTTATATCTACTTACTGCTTCCTTGGAGAAAATATAAGTTAAACACATATCTCATTTTCACTAATAGTTTCTCAACAGTCTTGTCTTTCATTAAAAAAAAAAAAACATTCATCCCAACGTAATTTGGCGGAAGCTACAACATGCGGATGTTTGTACTATCTTAGAAACTCAGTGTGTGTAAGTAGCAAAACATGGGTGTATACTTAAGATTAAGGTAAAGTGACACCTTTATGAGTATAACAAAGATAAAAGATAATTTTTTGAAGCATCTTTCTCCGAGACTATTGACAGTTAGGGTCATATTGATAGTTAGTACAAAACCTCATGCTCTCCATTAATGAATTCTTCAGGGTATGATGTTTTGTTTTTTCAGTATATACTTACAATTAGTTATACAAATGGGGTGTCTTAGGCTCAACCAACTTCCGCATATGGCAGTTTCTGCAAAATTACACCTATTTGGATGTTTTTTTTTCTAATCAAAGAAAAGTCTATTGAGAAAACATCTGAAAACTGTAAGTAGATAGAAATTCATGGCCATTTTTTATATTTTTTTTTCAGTTCAAATGTTATAAACTATGCTCTGTCCAAATTTGAAGTGAATTGGACGAGTAGATTTTGAGATACGACTTATACTCTTTAAATAACTTACACTTTGTTTAAATACTCATAACTTAATTGTTTATCAATATGTTTCAATTTAATAAAAACTCAAATTTAGCAAGACTGTATTAATTATGTGTAAAATCCCGACCTCGTTATCCAAATATTCTCATCAGAAAAGAATATTGAAAATCAACCTGTTTTTTGGGCCCCAAGCTTATTCAGATCCCTTAAGAATAACCGTAAATAGTGGTCGTTATTTATAGGCATGGAAATTATTCAGAGGAAATTTAAAATTTATATAAAAAATGAAACCCATTTTTTTTTTAATGCCAGGGACATTGAATTGTGCGGTTCGCGGAAAATCACCCATATGGTGATATATTTTTTTATCGTTATCAACAAAATCTCTAGGAGTCATGTAGACCACTTTATTTTTGGATGTGCACAGTTGTGCAGTTATTTTATTATGGGGGTACAGCGCGCAATGAGCGTATGAAAAATGTGTATATGTCGGTTTGATGCATCACAAAACAGGCTTGACAATTTACCCAATTATTCCTTACATCAAAATGAATCGATTGACGTATAGTTTGTTCCCGTAACGGCTTTTGGTTATTGTTAACAAAAATCTCCGTGGTTTTAATAGTATTTCGCGGGATTAGTATATCTTAATATGCACATTTTTCATGTTATTGTAACACACATGACTAGAGAGCCTTGACAATTTACCCAATTATTCCGAAGGTCAAGACGAATCGATCAACGTATACTTTGTCCCGCTGATGGTTTCGTTTATTGTTGAAATATCTTCGCGATTTGTATGGTATTTCACGAAGCCCCAACATAATAAAATATATATATTGGGTTGTCATTTTAACACGAATGACAAGAGGAGTTTCACAATTTACCCGTTTATTGCTTATATCGCGACGAATCGATTGACGTATAGTTTTTCCTGGTGACAGCTTTTCATTATTTAACAAAAAACTAAACGAATCTATGCAATTATGGCTGTATTACACGCATGGTGCGAAGACTAGCCGGCCAAACGAGTGTCCAAACCGTACCTGCTGCACTAACAAGTAGTATGGCGGGTACAGTCACATCTAAAACATACTGTGCCCCGCCAGCTCTCGACCGTTAATGCCCGCTACACACTGGTCGTTTTTGATGTGCGGCGACCGCAATTGTGCCGTGCGGCGAAAGGTCGTTTTTGCGACTGCTGCCACTGTACTGGATCCTCATTACGAGCGTGGTCACAGTGTGGCGCTCAAGCGCATGCTTGCTGTTGGACGTTAAACTGGGCGCGTTGACTAATAGGAACACTGTAAACTGCCCCACGATCGAAATAAGGAAATGCGGCATTCTTTTCCTAGCTGTTTCGATCTTATGATTTTGGGGCAAACGTCGCTCGTGTGTACCAACCGATATACTGCAATGTACTGAAAGACCGCCGTGAACCGCACGTTCTCGAAGGGTGTTGCAGTAAAAAATGCACGCAACATGGACGTGTGGCGCCGCAACTAAAGTGTGCAGCGCTCAATCTGTTCTATAGTACCTTGGACCGCAATTTGTGTCGTTGCACGTCAAAAACCGCCAGTGTGTAGTGGTCCTAGTTGCGCCTGCTAGCTTTAGCGTTATGTTATTAATTGATATTAATTATAGTATAAGCCATTACCAGAACACGTGATATGCTGCTTTCCGTGTCCTCGTCGGTCGTTGAATCACGAATATATCATAAATCGAGTCGACTTTTCTCATTTAGGTTTTCTGTTGAACAATTTTTAAAAACCACTCGATGCCGAGATGCTTTGTTTATTTGATGTTTCATGTAAGTTGCATTTATTCATATATTTCTAAATTTTTCAGCCAAGGTCTCGTTAATGGGCTTCAGGAGATAGATAAACTAAAGGGACAGGTCCAAGATGTTCACGTGCCACTGGAGGTATTCGAGTAAGTACATACATATATTTATATAAAAATGTGTATGATGCGAAACCATCATTCGAATTCAGGTTCAAACTGGTTTTCCAAAGCAGATGCATAAAAACGATAAGATTTACAATACTTTATCATTTCAGCTACATAGACCAAGGCAGAAATCCTCAGCTATACACGAAAGATTGCATTGAGAAGGCGTTGACCAAGAACGAACAGGTCAAGGGCAAAATCGATGCTTACAGAAAATTCAAGGCAAACATGCTCGTGGAACTTAATCGTGTATTTCCGAACGAACTAACCAAATATCGAGCCATACGAGGGGACGAATAGTGTTCCTGAAGATTTTACTCACCTGCCTCTCCCCATTTGTTCCTTTGCCAATTTGTATTTACGATGCATTGGCATGATTTGATAATTCCCATAGCTTGATCAATAAATGTATTCAATGCCAACTATATGCATAATATTTTGTTAAGGAGGCGAAACCCTAAAAGACGATCAGATGTTTCAATCGCATTGAGATTTTTATTCATAAAGGAAATGAATCATTAGCATCAATCCAAGAGGAGCTGAATTTAAAGTATATTTTACCCACCAAAAACTTCAATTCTCGAAATAAAGTATCGAAGGGGTGAAGTAGTTTACAGCGTGATAAGAATAATTATTCGTAATAATTAATTGATATAAAGTCCATTCATTACACACGGGAGGCGTCTCCCGATCATGACAACATCTCTCTACCCCTATATGATTGGCGGTTTTTGACGTGCGGCAGCTGCAATCTCTAAGCGTGCTGCGCTAAAAAATGCCTGCAACATGGACGTCTGACGCCGCAACTAAAGTGTGCCGCGCTCAATCTATTCTATAGTACCTTGGATTGCAATTTCTATCGCCGCACGTCAAAAACCACCGGTGTGTAGCGGGCCTCAATGCTCAGGTATCATATCATATCATATTACGAAATTGCTAGTCGCAGTCAACCATGATCCTAAGCCATGCTTACAAAATGAGCATGGGTCTTATTGAACGGAGCAGTCTGCAGCCCGAGTATTCATTCAAGTCACAGGCGGTGTAGTGGGAAAGCAGTATCTACAATGGAACCGTGGGAAGTGAAGTTTGAATGTCACATCTTCAATGCAGCTAGACATCATACGACGATTTTTAATCAGTCTCCCGTGTCTGCAATAGAGACGTGGAATCCGTAAAACGATTAAAAGGTCGCAAGTACACGCAATAAAGATACGCAAGTATACAATAAAATTGGTACCATGTTATAATAGGTACACGGGCAGTTTTAGATCCTGACGTGTACGTACCTACATGCCTGTCTAATCGGAAATAAGAATACACTCACATTAGTACGCAATACGTGTATTCCAACATGCCCAAAACGAATCGTTTCTTGTGAATGTTTACATACAGTATCTGCAATAAGGAAACGGGATAGAATGTCTGTACGGTTCCTGCGATAGGCTGGTGCCGAGTCTACATTCGAAACACGGTAGTGTAAAATAGTGAGCCGATCATCTTTGGGCAAGATAAAGGCACGTTCGAAAAAAGTCTTGATCTCCTATCTATACAATAACGACAGAATTTGGTATTTACACGGGAGGGAGTGTCATCCGTTTCCATGGTGGAGTCATGTGTTATGTCCTTATCTATATATATTCTCACGCCGATTCTTAAGGGGGGGGGGGGGGGATAAGGGAAAACGCAAAAACTCTGGATTGATGGAAAAATAAAATAACACATCAAATTATGTTTATTGTGAATTAATAACAAAAAAAAATCTATTCACAAAAAGAACTGTCTCGATCTGTATACACTAATGTCCAACCGAAAATAGTATCTCACCGCAGGATAATTCCTGGTTACGCCACTGGCGTCGGCGCACCGCAAACTCGATTCAAATCGAAACAACGAAAAAAAATAAATAATAATGATACTTGGGCGCCAGCTATTTTCTCGGTATAGCTACCGTAACGCAAAACGAAATATTGTCTAGTCAACTCAAAAATAAATTCTCTAAGAAATCTCACTCGAAAATATCACAAACAAAAAAAAATATTATAATATAACAGTCGAATGGAGACCAAAAAAGGCCTGAAATTCCAATAATTTTGCACTGGATGAAAAAATATGGAAAATGTTCGGGACGGTGCACATAATAAGGACCTCAGTTGTTGGGATTGTAGCACCGCTCGTTTTTGCAAAAAAAAAAAAAAACCGTTAAATAATCACATTTTTTCCCGTTTTTGACACTTCCACGGCTGACGCTGCCAAAATGGGGCCAGTTAGGACGAAAATGTATAGGACCAATCTTGTAGAGCATAAAATTTCCTATAAAAAAGTCAGTGACGGCACCTATCTATCTATTATAGTTTAGCGACGAGAGCGACCGGAAAAACAAGCTCGAAAATGCTCCATTTCCACGAAAACCCCAAAAACGCACTTTAGCTGCAAAATTCGGTTTACCCATGATAACTTGTATGAAGAAATCCGCCGATTTTTTTCATGCAATAGAACAATCGAAACAAAAGATTTCATGCCACAAAAAAATTTTTTCTCGCTTTTTAAATTTTTTGAGGTCATTTGTTGCTCATTTTTTTCAGAATTTACATTTTTTCGTAAAACAGGCGTAACTTTTGACCTAATTATCGGACAATGTACAAGTTTTTAGAATCTCTTCGTCTGTAGATGATCTAAAAATGCGATCTCTTGACATATCGCCGTATATGCAACAGCAGCGCCGTTATTTGCAAGTAAACAAAGGACATTTTGTTTCGGACCGTTTTTAACAATAAACAATTCATTTATTGCAAATTTTTTTGTTTGCTAATTTAACAATATCATTTGAATTGTCTCAGATTTTTTTTTTTTCTCAAGGCAGCCATTGTTGTAAAATTGTTATTAACAATTGGAATAAATTAACATTTTTCAACTTTGATGTAGTGTAATTTTTTCTTTTATTTTTCCCTTTACAAATTTCATCATTTAAAAAATTACAAAAAAATTGTTAATGTCGAAATTGGTTTTTGCAATAACAATATGTGTTTATAACAATTTTTTTACAAGCTCGAAATGGATTCTTAAACGATTTTTTCCGCGCTGCACGATGATATTTTTTATTTTCATTCATTTCCGTTATTTATACTATTTGTTAATAACAATTTTGTTATAAAAAATGTCTCAAGAACGATTTTTTTTTTTTGGTTCTTGTAATTATCCCAAATTTATATCACCGAATAATAATTCCCGAAAAAATCCTGATATCCGAGCATAAATATGCACACCATCATATAATAGCGTCTGTGTGGGTTTTAACGGATACTGCCATGTGGAAAGAATTCTTGAAATAATAGAAACGATCGATCGGTTTATACCTGCTCTCCGAAACGATTCGAACACAATTGGGACATTTTTTTTATGAACGAAATATTTTGGAATATTATTTCCTTAAAGTATATTTCGATTTTTCTAGATAGTTTGAAATTATTCACTTATAATCGGTAAAAGCCATGGAAAAACGAAGAAAAATATTTATCAAAATTAAATATTTATCAGGATTTTTTTCGGGAATTATTATTCGGTGATATAAATTTGGTATAATTACAAGAACCAAAAAAAAAAAAATCATTGTTGAGACATTTTTTATAACAAAATTGTTATTAACAAATAGTATAAATAACGGAAATGAATGAAAATAAAAAATATCATCGTGCAGCGCGGAAAAAATCGTTTAAAAATCCATTTCGAGCTTGTAAAAAAATTGTTATAAACACATATTGTTATTGCAAAAACCCATTTCGACATTAACAAATTTTTTGTAATTTTTTAAATGGTAAACTTTGTAAAGGGAAAAATAAAAGAAAAAATTACACTACATCAAAGTTGGAAAATGTTAATTTATTCCAATTGTTAATAACAATTTTACAACAATGGCTGCCTTGAAAAAAAATAAAAAATCTGAGACTCTTCAAATGATATTGTTAAATTAGCAAACAAAAAAATTTGCAATAAATGAATCGTTTATTGTTAAAAACGGTCCGAAACAAAATGTCCTTTGTTTACTTGCAAATAACGGCGCTGCTGTTGCATATACGGCAACATGTCAAGAGATCGCATTTTTAGATCAGCTACAGACGAAGAGATTCTAAAAACTTGTACATTGTCCAATAATTAGGTCAAAAGTTACGCCCGTTTTACGAAAAAATGTAAATTCTGAAAAAAATTAGCAACAAATGACCTCAAAAAATTGAAAAAGCGAGAATTTTTTTTTTTGTGGCATGAAATCTTTTGTTTCGATTGTTCTATTGCATGAAAAAAATTGGCGGATTTCTTCATACAAATTATCATGGGTAAACCGAATTTTGCAGCTAAAGTGCGTTTTTGGGGTTTTCGTGGAAATGGAGCATTATCGAGCTTTTTTTTCCGGTCGCTCTCGTTGCTAAACTACAATAGATAGATAGGTGCCGTCACTGACTTTTATATAGGAAATTTTATGCTCTACAAGATTGGTCCTATATATTTTCGTCCCAACTGGCACCATTTTGGCAGCGTAAGCCGTGGAAGTGTCAAAAACGGGAAAAAATGTGATTATTTAACGGTTTTTATTTATTTTTGCAAAAACGAGCGGTGCTACAATCCCAACAACTGAGATCCTTATTATGTGCACCGTCCCGAACATTTTCCATATTTTTTCATCCAGTGCAAAATTATTGGAATTTAAAATCGGAATTTGACTGGCCTAATAATGATTTTACACGGGCTAGCTCGCACTGGGCGAAATTCAAAGCGGCCACGATTCTCAGGGGGGGATCCGTTATTTGGCTTCTTTATAATTACCACGATCGTTTTACTAGCAAGCTAATTTTTCGGTTATTAACACAATTTAATTTTTACCAAAATTATTGGGGAAAACGCAATATGAATTTTTTACATAATTCTCGGGAAAACGCAAAAATTTGGGGTTGACTCTAATTTATTATTCACCACCACACTGCACGACTCGATACAATTCGAGGGGACACACGTTCAAAATACTACCGGTCAAAATGGCGTCTGCCTCGTGGTCGGCACGCTCTCGAAAATTTAAAAATCTCGCAACACTTGAGATAGAAAATTTTAGTACTCTTGTATTTCCTGTGCTCTTTTTCTTTCTCGTCGTATCGCCTCTCTTTCCTCGTTCTCCTTTCTCACTCTTTCTCGTTATCGTCTCGCTCTCTTTTCCTCTCACATACTCTATACACTCTTTCTCCTCCAATAACTCAAAGATGAACTAAAAAAAAAGAAGACTTGATATAACAAAAACTCAGAAAATAAACTCAATATAAATCTCATAATATGGGGAAACTCGATACAAGAAAACTCAGTGAAAAATGTATCACTCTACTCGTCTCTCTGACTCTCACACTCTATACTGTATAATTTTTCTACACTTTTCGCTCGCTCTGTACTCTATAATCGCTACGCTCGGAGCGAGTCCATATTGGTTTCTCAGCCGGCACGAAAGCCGCAAAAGGAAATCAAGGGGCAAGGAAGGGGATAGGGGATTGACGCATTTCCGATGATTAGCAAATCATCGGAGATCTTTGTCGATTCGCGCATGCGAATTCCTCTCGGTCCTGGAGAACGACTGATGATTGGCCGGGAAGACTTGGCCACAGGTGGTTGTGGTGACATCTCTGTGCCGTGGGAATCCTTGCTGATCGATGGGAGCGATCGATACCGCACGCTGCTGCCCTCATTAGCGTAGAGAGGCTACTCTCGCTGCACGTGCGCCTTGATTTTGGCCGTTATCAACACGGCAGACGAGTAGAGTGAACTTTTGTCGAGCTCACGACCTGTCACTTTCCTCATGACATACGGCAAATTTGAGCCGGACAATTTTGTGATCGCGGTGGTGGTCTCTAGCTCGCAGTTCAGCGTGGGTGGTTCTCCTCGTGGATACGTCAGGGGGTGTGGGGAAGGGAAAAAGGTATGTCGTGGGGAATTCGTAATGTTTTTCGGGGTTGTAAAGGGAAATATTTCGGGTTTTTCTTGGGCATTATTGGGGAAGGCCCGGTGTCTCGTGGCGTTATCGAGCTATATTTTTATTACAGTTTATTCTATTTTGTACTCTATTTTCCTTAACCTAATATTTACATTTTTCTTTCTATATACAAGTGGGGTGGCGGACTCCGAGCGCGGGGTTCATCGCTAAAAATTCGCTAAATGTGGCTCTATTTGTGACGCCACGTCACAATATATATGTAAGCGAAAATACCACTGACTCACTCATCATGAAATCTCAGGAACTATGAAGCCTATAAACTTCAAATGTAGCCAGTGGTTTTATTTTATAATTTAGAGACTCACTAAGAAGGGATTTTTCAAAATTCAATCCGTAACGTGGTAAAAAAGGGTTAAAATGTTTTTACACTGATTCAACGCGTGCGAAGCCGCAAGCAACAACAAGTGGCGTGTATCCGCATGCGCGTCACGCTAGCTTGGAATGAGAGGTGACGACATTATTGCATGAGGGTTAGGTATTGTTATCATAGCAATACGGTAAATTGAATGTGAGTTTGTTATTGTAGTAAGGCGTGAAGCTACAAGAAAAGATACTCTTTAATTACAAAAGAAAAGGTTTTAAACTGGTACGGTTACTGCCCCAGTACAGCTGTCGGAGCTACGTATGCAAGGATACGCGAGCCATATACATAGCTGACCCATCTCAGCCCTCGGCACTCCAATGAAATTTTATAGTGAACCTATGTCCCGTTTTGATCGCGGTATTTAGTTCGTCCTGGGTGGCGCTGGCATGCTACCGCGCCGACACGGCTAACGCAATCATCGTAGTTCGCTAAAGAGCATTTGAAAGCTCTTCTTTACCATCGCAGCAGACCTAAATTTTCGTGCAAATAACATTGCAAAACTATCAAACCAAATGAATAGAAATTTTAGTATATAATCCAGTTAGTAGTATCCTATAAGATCACATTCATAGAATTTTGAAAATCAAAAAAAAAAATACAGTTTGGATTACCACCATTTATCTGTAAAATGAAAATGGATTTACTGACCTTCAAAGCTAGATATTCAAAAAATTCTTAGTGTCACTCTATGCAGTAATAAAAAACTGACTTATTGAGTACTTGTACATTGTTGTAGGTGCAAAACTGCGGAAATGCTATTTGCACGAAAAATTTTGTGGTAAGATTACCTGCATACAAGCCGCGGCCGATCAGTACAGGCAAAATTTGGTTCGCGAGTATTCCGCTAACGAATCTATACTTGAGGGCTAGCGGCGTCTTCTTCGTACTGTAATTTACAGTAACAGTGGGAAGAGCCAAGTATTTCCGTCTCCCAGGCGTTTTGCCACAGCGAAAGAGAGAGAGAGAGCGAGAGAGACCCCCGCAGTAGGCTATATCTTTTAGTCATTTTCATTTGATATATAAAGTCAAGGTGTTTTAGGTATTCAAGATAATGCATCCTCTGGATATACTTTACATATACCTTCCCCATACCGATCTGGCACTTGAAGCTCATGCTTAGACTTTTTTTGTGCTTTACAGGAATTGCGAAAATCGCAAGATAATTGTATAACTATCGTCGATCAAATATTTTGAAATGATAGATTAATTATTTATTGTATTTATATGATAATAATGCTTAAAAATAATATGAGTTAAATATTGTAGATTGACTTATTTCTAAGAATAAAGATAATACTTTTAATTAATTTAGATTTCAGGGCTTATGATGCAATAGTGGCTACAATAATATACATTTTTTATTATAGGTTAACTTTGTTTAGATTGAATAATAGATAAATATTATATAAATAATTTATCGACTAACATTTTTCAGTTTGTAATTAAAATAATGACTGTTATTTTGTTATTTATATAAAATTAAGTATTACGAAAATTCCATTTGAAAATAATGTAAATAATAATTGTGCCAGCAATTGCGGACAATTTGTTATAATAAAATTGATTTATCAATTGAAATTGAAATTCGTGTTTTCTCTTTATCTCGCTCGATACGCGGATTAGAGCGGATCTGCTCGATGCAGATTATACATTCTATGCAGATTTATATGAACCCACACAATGTATGTATGAATACACACACATACATACACCGCCTGGACGCGCGCACTAAATTGTATATATACACATATAGTGAGGGGCAATTGAAGTGGGACAAAGTGTTTTTTGGCGATTTCAGCGAAACTTGAACGATTTCGAAAAACTAAAAAGGTACTTTTCGAGGTAATTTAATTATCGTCCGAATGAAACTAGGTTCATTAAGATCGGATGCGAATTGACCTGGTGCAAAGGTATGGCACGATCACGTGTAAATCGAGGCTATGCGACCACGCGAAACTACCCCCAGAATTGATATTGAAGTCGTTGAAAGTCCTACTATTTCTAACTATTATCTTCAACTCATAATAGCCCTGTAGGCATGTCTCATACATCCGTACAATTTCTAACTATTATCTTTTACTCATAATAGCTCTGTAAGCATGTCTCATACATCTATACAATTTGTAACTATTACCTTCCTCACAAGTGTACATTGAATCTTTTTCAAGTTACATTTAGGCTTTGGGTTCGAGGATTCTGGGTGATCAAGTCCAGCGAGCAACGAAAGCCAAAGTCGCACTCTTAAATTGAAACAATGATAACCAACAGAGTCTCGTGCTCTCTGCGCATTTCTGCACATAAATCCACCTCAATTAGAACCACACGTTCTATGCAAATTCTCAACAGAATTCGACAGTCAACAAAACCAGACCGCGTCTGTTTCATAATTCATAGTTTTGATTCTTTTGGCAAAACCCCTTGTTTGCATTCACGATCAAGCACTGAAATAATTCTTCAAATCACATCAAACAGATTGTTGTACAATTTCGTTCTTACCTTTTTCCATTTCTGCGACATAGCTATCCTGACTCGCCTCGTTTCCTGGATCTGCGATCACTTTGTCATGAGATACTTTTATGCTGTTTCGCCCTCGCAATCCAGAGCCTACCTTCTTGACAAGGTATCTATCGTTCGGTAACACCGCAACAACTTCAACTAGACCTCGATATTTGGCATCCAGTTTTGTCTTTATTCTATCATTATCTCTAACCATTACAAAATCTCGAATTTTGAATGGGTTTACTGGTTTGTTCTTCTTATCGAACCTTGCTTTTTCTTTTGCCGCTTCGGCTCTTATGCTATCTGCCGCTGCAGTCCTAAGCTCGCTCAAATCAACGCTATCAGCTATCACGCTATCGTGTTGCACGCACTCAATTTCCATCGAGTTTACTTTTGTGCCAAATAAAATCTCAGGGAGACTTTTCCCCAACGTTTTATGGACTATTGAATTTATCGCTAGCTGAACTCTTCCTAATTCATTATGCCATTGTTTTCCTTGAGCTTTGCTTATGGATAACATATTCCTCATTGTTGACATAATTCTTTCAACCTGACCATTAGCTCTCGGTTTTTCCGAAGCTATTAAATGAATCATGATATTCTTTTCGTTGCAGAACTCTTTGAATTGCGCATTTGTAAACCCTGCACCTTGGTCACAAATAATTCGTTTCGGCACCCCAAAAATAAACGAATGTTTTTCAATCTGATTGATTGCAGTTTCTGTGTCTAAACGGTCTATCCAGTTTAATGTAACAAATTTCGTGAATCCATCTACTATTACGAAAACGTATTCTTTCTTTTCAGACGGACCTGATAATTTTCCTGGTATGTCTATGTGAATTTCATACCATGGTCTTTCTCGATTGGATGTAGCGGTGCTTGCAAAGGTCTTGACACCGATTTGGAAGTTTGACACAAAATACAATTTGCTACAAATTTCTTTACTTGTTTTGACATATGAGGAAACCAATAAAGTTTGTACAGTTTATCTAAAGTCTTTTCCCAGCCTAAATGACAAATATTTTCATGTACGTGATGGACCATACCATCAGTCTCGGCACTACAGGTAGTGTGATTTGTTTACCTTTTCTTTCTATTGTTCGCATTAAGATTTTGTCTTTCATTGTGTATGTTGTGACAGGAGAATGATTTGTAAAATGCAAATTCCCTCGACGTCACTACTCGATGAATTTCTCCGAGCGACATCTTTCTCGTGTACCATAGTTCGACAGAACAAATATTCACCCGGGCTATCACCTATCCGTAGGCTAACAACCATTCACCCCACTCCCTTACCAATATCGTGGAGAGGGGGTCCAAGATCGACGGTTGAAGGCGATTGACGAGAGACGGGAGAAAAAAGAAAAGGACAGCTTTTTGCGGCCTCGGCAAGAGCGATGGTCGAAGTGGTCGAGTAGAATAAATTATCTCTGTATAACCAAATTAGTAGTAATAAGTACGAATTGTGTTTGTCGAAACTTCAATTGTTAAAGTAATCAGTCTTGTGAAAAGTGTGTTTTGTCGAACTTTTGTCAAACGTCGGACAATAACTTGTCATCGAAACTCACATCGAAAAGGACTTTGTGAACGAGTTATCGACCACGAGTCGAGACTCGTCGTATTAACCGAGGCTTTGTAGCCAAGAACATATTCGACGAAAGGAAAGAAGTGGCCGTTGGAGCCAACGTATTCGACGAAAAGTGAGTCGTTTAATAAATTTGCATTTTCTGTGCATTGTTTTGTTTGAGCTTGTGAATTCTCTTGCATCCTATGGTCCCTCAACGGAACCCTCCCTATGTTAACGTCTCCGAATACGCCGGTTAAAGGTTAAAGATTGAATTGTGAAATTTATTAGTTTTATTAAACTAATTGGCGCCCCAGAATCAGATAGAATCATAAAGCGTAATAGAGCCCTGTCAGCCGACGGACCACGGCTGCGGCAGGTGTTGACTCGAACTGTAAAGAATATTCAAAAAAAAATAGAGTCGGTCTCAACGTCTTTGTGGTTTCTGATCCATCAATTTCTTCGCGGTATAAGGTTTTTATTTCATCGTCTTTCTGCTGAGCTACGATCAACCAGTCATCCGCCAATTCTATTATTTTATTCATATTGTCTTTTGTTACATTCATGACCTTTTTTTCCAAAACAGGGTTTCGTGACAAACAGTCAACTTGTTTTATTCTGTTGAGGCACCGGATCTAGAATAAATTTGCTGCTGGAAAGGAGTAGGAAATATGATTAACACAAAATGCTCTGTCTGTATATATCTTTGGTTTATTTATAATGATAGAAAAACTTCTGTACTGAACGCGTCTACATAGAATGGTTGATCGCTTACGACTGACGCTGCAATGCTCGCAGCGTTGCTATGCGGACGAGGCGACCCTTCGCTCAGCTCAGTTGTACACGAATCTCAGCCCGAGATTCGTGTACAACTCGATAAACCGATTCTTAGGAAGCGCCTTCGTAAATATATCGGCCAGCTGAGATTCGGTCGGAACGAACACAACGTTGATCTCGCGATTCTTTACTTTCTCGCGAATGTTGATATTGATGTGATATTTGATATTGATGTGTTTCATTCGCTTATGAAATTCAGGGTTGCGAACCAAACGAATCGCGCTTTGGTTGTCATCATAAAGTGGCGTCGGCTTATTGCACCGTTGCCCTATTCCGCTCAATACTGTGCGAAGCCACACAGCTTCCTTTGCCGCAGCTGACGCCGCGATTTACTCGGACTCAGTCGTACTCATTGACACGAGCTTTTATCGTTGCGACGACCATGTCACAACTCCGCCCGCTATGCAAAACACGTATCCCGTCGTTGACCTACGTGTCGCAACGTCGCTTGCGAAATCCGCGTCTCAATACCCTGTCAGCTCAGTTTTTGATTCGCTCGCACGATATCCGATCCCCATGCTGACTGTTTCGATTAGATACGAGATTATGCGTTTCACTGCAAGCCAGTGACTCTCGTTATGTTTGTTAAGGAACTTGCTCACAGCATTAACTGAATACTCGAGATCTGGACGCGTTATCAACGCGAGAAACATTAACGACCCGACCGCTTCGCGATACGGCACACAGTGCTTCTCGTTCTCGTCTTCAACCGGATACAAAACCGAAACCCCTTTTGCCTGACTCATCCTGAATCGTTCGATGACTTTCTTCGCGTACGCCGACTGGTGCACGAACATCGACTTATTCCTCGATCACGACAGACTTGCATCCCGACAAATGAACGACAATCCCCGATAGTTATTTCGAATGCTTCGCGCAGAGCACTTATTATATTGCTTATTGTCTCTAGCGATTTTGACGCAACAATGCCGTCATCGACGAACAAGGCAAGATAGACTTCGTGTCCACCATAGGCGCCGAAAAATATGCACTTGTTCGCGTCTGTCTCTTCGAGGCTGGAACGTCTTAGAAAATTCCCGAATTTTAGATTCCAACAACGTGGTGCTTGTTTAAGCCCATATAGAGGCTTTCGGAGCCGGCACACCACGTATCCTCGACGCTTCGCTTCCTCGCTGTCGTGAAGTCCTACCGGAACTTCCATTCATATCTCTTCATCTAAGATACCGTGAAGAAATGCAGTAAGAACATCGAACTGCACAGTTTCAAGATCTTCCTGCATGATGATAGCCAGAAGTACCCGGAGTGAGTAATATCTTACCACCGGTGAGAAAGTCTCCGAGCAGTCCACGCCCTGTCACTGCATGAATCCTCTGGCGCACAGACGTGCCTTAAACCTCGCCACGTTTCCTTCTTTGTCCCGGATGATCTTGAACACCCATTTCGAGTCAATCGTTTTCCCTCCTGGAACTCTTGGGACGATTTCCCATGCCTCATTCTTTTCATGCGACTCCAGCTCGTCTTCGATTGCTTCCGCCCATTGAGCAGCCTCCGGGCTTGACATCGCCTCTTCGTATGTAGTTGGAACATTATACTCTACAAAGCACAATACGTATCTCGCCGGCGGACGCAACGACTCGCGATTGTGCAATGACCTTGGCGTTGCTGCTTCCTGTTGTTGATTTCTCTCGACCTCGTCCGCGACCTCGATGACATTCTACGGTGCCCGAACCGCTCCCGCTTCTCCGGCGGCCACATGGTCAGCAGCTACATTTCCAACAACGGCTCCGTTACCGTTCTCGTCGTCCTTATCGTCGCTCTCGTCCGTCAGGGGCAAAGTAAGCTCGACCTCCGTCGCAATCGCTTCTGGACTCGCACCTCGCTCGTTAAATGCCACGTGCCTGGAAACAGAAACCGTACGCGCGACAGGATCGTACAACCTGTAATTCGCCGATTCGTTGTCATATTCGACCAGGATAAGCTTTCTGGCTCGAGCGTCGAGCTTCGTCGTCTTCAGTTTTGGCACATACGCATATGCATCCAATCCGAACACTCGCATATGCAGAAGATTTGGCTTTCTTCCGGTCCATTGCTCGTACGGAGTACAGCTTCCGCCCACTCTCGATTGTCCAGTCCTGTTGAGAGTGTACACTGCCGTTGCTTCTGCCCACAGATGCGCCGGTAGTTGCTTTGCCTGCAACATCGTCCTCGCTGCCCCGAAAATCGTACGATTATCCCTCTCGGATTTGCGATTTTGCTCTGGCGTGTATGGCGCCGTAGTCTCCAACGTGATTCCCTTCTGCTTCATGTAGGCTTTCATCCTCTCATTGCGAAACTCAGTCCCGTTGTCTGTACGCAACGTCTTCATCGTGCGTCCGAATTTATTGTTCAGCAGACGCTCGAACTCGATGACCCGATGGTATACGTCAGATTTTTGACGAATCAAATACACAAAACGGAAACTCGTGGCATCATCCTTGAATAGCACGTAATAATGTGCACCTCCGATCGAATGAACTGACAGCGGACCACACACGTCGCTGTGAATGAACTCTCCCGGCTTGCTCGACGTCCTGTTGGTTTCTTTTCGAAAAGGAAGTTTGTGAAGCTTACCAAACTGACAGGCTTCACAGAAGAACTCTTCAGCGTTCTTCACACTCACTCCTTCGACCAACTCACGACGTACCAATTCGACAAGCGCCCGCTTGTGAATATGACCGAGCCTCTCATGCCACATTTTCAGATCGAGTGCTTTCACGTTGACTTCACGCTTCTGCCTCGGCCCTCGGAAAAACATTCGGAACAAACCGTGCGGCTGCTTCAGTCCTGTTGCCTCGACCGCACCGTCACGCAGCACCTCGACAGACCCGTTTTCGAAATTCACTCGAGAACCCTTGTGCATGCAGGCACCCACCGAGAATACATTTCGTTTCACACGAGGAACAAGCAACACGTTCTCGATAACAGCGCTCTCCAATCTGCCGTCCACGAACTTTTCGATACGAACATTATCGACACCCGCTGCTTCGCACTCGCCGTCGTCACCGAGCACAACGGTCTCTCCCGTTACCGAACGCAGATTTTCGATCCAGTCGCGCCGTGAGGTAACATGCTCTGATGTCCCGCTGTCGGTGATCCAGACTTCACTTTTATCAGCATCCTGCAACCGACGAATTTGCTCGACCGACGGTAGCTCTCTCTTCGCGTCTGTTGCCAGCACTTCGTTGCTTCTTACACCCGACTCGACCACGAACGCGCACCCGCCGCTTGACTGGCCTCTACCACTGTCATTGTTATCACTCGGCTTCTTCGGTTTATCGCACTCGTTCGCGTAATGCCCCATATCGTGGCATTTCCAGCACTCAATGTCCTTCTTGGGCTTTTTCTTACGCTTTTCCTTCGATCTCGCGTCACTCTTTGTCCCACTATTTGACGTCACCGCCAATGCACTCGCTGACTCACCGTCTCCTGCGAGATTCGAATCTTCCTCGATTAACCTTTCCAGCAAATATGTCACGGTTTGCCGCTCAGGATTCACACTTGCCCACGCGGTCTTGAACATAACGTACTTTGCCGTTAAACTCAAAACAACTTTCGCGATAATCGCTCTCTCTGATTTTGGTTCTCCGAGATCTTTTAGCCTACTGGCCATATTTTGAACTGCACTAACATGTTGACCTACCGAGTCTGTAGTACGATCTTGTACGAATAAAATCGTTCTTCAAGTATCCCGACGTTCGACGCAGACTGGGACTGCATGCTGGGTGCGATGCTCGTGCATCGCACCCAGCATGTCCCACACATCCTTCGACGTCGCACACACCAACACACAGTCCACTTGTTCATCCTCCATGGCTGACGTAATAACTGCCGTGGCCTTTGCGTCGTCTTTGAGCCACTGTTTCATACTACCAGCGTTGATTCCTTCTTCGTTCTCCGGGATCACCCTCGTTCCGTTAACCACGTCGAAAATTGGCTTGGCTCCTTGGCTTTCAGCACCGTTGTGATTTTGTATTTCCATGTTTGGAAATTCGTCCCGTTGAACCGCTTCCCCGAGCTTAACAAACCATCGTCCGGCATCTTTGTGTATTCGAATCAAACAAAGAACACTCAAACGCGCAATAAATCCTCGAACCAGAGGAAAAGTAAATCCTCGCCGACGTCCACAAATTTCAGCCGAATTTTTTCCGACGTATTTATCGCTACGCTCACTCTCATGATGCCCGTGGTTTTTTCACTGTGACTCGTACCTCGTGCTTTGTTCGCACGCTTGTAATGGCCGCCTCGACCACGCCGCTCTACACGCTTCCACTCTTTCCAGCAATTTATTCCAATACGATATCTGGGCCGATAACCTGTTGAGGCACCGAATCTAGAACAAATTTGCTGCTGGACAGGAGTAGGAAATATGATTAACAAAAAATGCTCTGTCTGTATATATCTTTGGTTAATTTGTAATGATAGAAAACCTTCTGTACTGAACGCGTCTACATAGAATAGTTGATCGCTTACGACTGACGCTGCAATGCTCGCAGCGTTGCTATGCGGACGAGGCGATGCTTCGCTCGACTCGACTCATCTGCGCACGCGCACGCATGAAATGCGATGACTCGCCTCAACACATTCTTTCACCCACACGGTATTCGATTTCAAACTCTAAAGATAGTAAAAATGCCCACCAACGATATACCCGTGGCGTTAGGTCTTTCTTGAGTGAGTTACAGTCTGTCACGACCAAAAATTTACGTTCAACCAAATATTGTCGAAAGTGTTTTATGGCGTTTACGACTGTGAGGGTTTCGAGTTCATACGAATGGTAACGAGTTTCAGCGTCTAGTGTGCGCTTGCTGTAGTAAGCGATTGGGTGTTTATTTTTTTATATGCGTTGAAGTAGCACAGCGCCGTACTCAAGGGCACTAGCGTCAGTATGTACTTCGATCGGTTGACTAGAGTCAAATACAGTGAGGGGCAATTGAAGTGGGACGATGTGTTTTTTGTCGATTTCAGCAAAACTTGAACCGATTTCGAAAAACTAAAAAAGTACTTTCGAGGTAATTCAATTACCGTCCGAATGAAACTAGTTTCATTGAGATCGGATGCGAATTGACCTGATGCGAAGGTATGGCACGATCAGGTGTAAATCGAGGCTATGCGACCACGCGAAACTACCCCCAGAATTGATATTGAATTCGTTGAAAGTCCCTTAACGATGGGTATCAGTCAAAAGGGCAGCTCGTGGCGATCAAAAAAGTCCCCTAAAAAAATTCGGTTGGTCTACTCCAGATGGAGCTACAGTCTAGGAAGCGATTCCCGGTTTTTGGGGACGTTATCGGTGATTAAGCGAAAACAAATCGATGGAATCGATTGAAACTTGTTTTGTAATCGTATTTTGTAGTACCCTTACACCTTAAGTGATTTTTTATTATGAAATCTGCTCCTGTCGATGAAATCCAGGTATTACGAGGTTACATTTTCTCATGAATCAACATTTTTCATATTGAAGCACTTTAGTGCCAATATTATAACCTGGTGCATCATAAAGAGGAAGCTTTAACGATTAAAATGGGTATTGATTCAATACCGGAAACTCCCTCGTGTACGCCAAGGAAAGCGTTGAAAAGTTAGTGGAAAATCGCGATATCTCGAAAATTCGTTCCCGGGATGCGCGGCTGTGTTTACATGCTTCGCTCTAGGGCCGGGCCTGGGAGGGGGTCCCTACCAGCAGCAGTAGCTGTCGCAGTTAAAATAACTTGGCGATATAAAAATATTTCGTAAGAATGTTTAATAATGAAAAATTAATGATCAATGATTGATAATTAACAAGTAATAATTCAATATTTATTGTTAATTAATTCGATAATTAATAATTAAAAAATTACAATAATTATCATTAGATGATTAACGATAGAACATGACAATTAATAATTATTATTAGATAAATAATATTGAAAAATTGAAATTTGTTAATCGTATTTCAAATCAAAAATTCAAAATTGAAAATGCGAAACCCCAAAAAATTCAAAAACATTCCGTATGCGATAACCTTCAAACTATCGCACAGAAACAAAAACGTTTGGGGAACTTTTTGAACCCTCTTTTGATTATCTGAGTGCAGATATTTTTAAATAAATATTTAACGTTATTTACAGGTACTTTTTTAAAAATAATAATGAAAAATTAATCATGAAAAATAATAAAAACATAATCATCAATGGTTAATAATTAACAATTAATAATTCAATATTTATTGTTGATTAATTCGATAATTAATAGGAAAAAAATTACAATAATTATCAATAGATCATTAACGATACAGCATGACAATTAATAATTATTATTAGATGAATAATATTGAAAAATTGAAATTTGTTAATTGTATTTCAAATCAAAAATTCAAAATTGAAAATGCGAAACCCCAAAAAATTCAAAAACATTCCGTATGCGATAACCTTCAAACTATCGCACAGAAAAAAAAACGTCTGGGGAACTTTTTGAACCCTCTTTTGATTATCTGATTGCAGATATTTTTAAATAAATATTTAACGTTATTTACAGGTACTTTTGACCGAATCAGCATTTTAGCCCGCCGTAACTCCGAAAATTCAATTTATTCAATACGGTTTACAACAATCCAGCCGAGAAGAAATGTTAAAGCTGAAAAAAAAAATTGGAGCATCCTCATAAAGCCTTCCATCCCTTAGCCGGTGAGTTCTGTCATTCAAAATGGTGGAGAACTCACCGTTGTCCGACTCTCACCACGAGGAGGTGGATGGATAGGCACATGGTGAATGACAACAGCCGTTATTGCGGCCTCCGTTGTCACACCTTCGAAAGTCGTGTCTGTGTTGTATTTGCGTGCGTGCGTGCGTGCATGCGTGCGTGCGTGCGTGCGTGCGTGCGTGAGTGCGTGTGTGCGTGCGTGAGTGCGTGTGTGCATGATGTGTGTAGAGATCAGGACCCCGTGGTTCGTCACTTCCACGGTATTTTAGGACTCCAAACCCTCTCTTCATGTGTGAGTGTGTGTGTGCGTGCGTGCGTGCGTGCGTGCGTGCGTGTGTGTGTGTGTGTGTGTGTGTGTGTGTGTGCGCGTGCGTGCGTGCGTGTGTGTGTGTGTGTGCGTGTGTGTGGATCTATCAGTATTTGATAGAATCACCGCGAGCTTGTGTCACTGCGAGACAGCGACGAGGCATGCTCTCGATCGCCGCTGCAATGTGCTCTTGAGGGATCGCAAGCCATTCCCCGTTTGCCGCAGCTTCCAACTCGTCGAGCGTTTGCGGGGGTGGATCTCGCGAGCGTATGCCAGATTTGAGAAGCGCCCAAATATTCTCAATCGGATTCAAATCCGGGCTGTTTGCTGGCCATACACTTCTATCAATGCTCTCTTCAGCAAGAAAAGCGTTGACGATCCTGGCACGATGACATGGCGCATTGTCATCAATCAAGACGAATCCCTCGCCGATTCGTTGCGCTTCAGGGATGACAAACGGACGCAAAATCTCGTCGATGTAGATTTGGCTCCTTATGGTCCGATTCCGAAAGATAACCAAATCTGTCCTAGAATTTAAAGAAATACCCCCCCACACAGTTATCGAACCACCCCCAAAAGCACGATACCTGTTGATGCAGTTGTTCTTCATCCTCTCGTTCTTCAGCCTGAATACCCGTTCCTTATTCGTGTTGCTGTGAAGAAGAATCTTGGATTCGTCACAAAAGAGGCACGTCCCCCATTCTCTTGCAGTCCACTCACGGTGGTTTCGGGTAAAACTCATTCTCGCAACGTGATGCCTTGGAGTCAGAAAAGGTTTGGCCACTGGGCGTCGAGATTTTAAGCCTCGTTCCAAGAGGCGTCGAGAAATCGTTCTTCTCGATACCGGACAAGGAATCAATCTACTCAATTGTCTGGTCGTGAGCTGTGGATGTCTTCTTGCTTCTCGAACTAAACCTTGATCTTCCCGATCTGTTGATAGTCGGTGTTTGCCTCCTCCGCTCCGATATGCAGGACTTCCGGTCTCTCGATATCTTATCAACATTCTGTTGATCACCGATTTACTCGTTCCGATAGCGTCTGCTATTGATTTTTGGCTTTGCCCAGCCTCGGCCAACGCGATCCCTCGTCCCATTTCCACGTCGGAAAGTCGCACCATTTTTTAAAGTAAAAATCGTAATAAAAAACACGATCTACGCGGTTTCGCTATCGGAGTCGATGTGAGGTGGCCAACACGGTAAGATAGCATGACGAACCGCGATTGACGATACTTTGTAGCTTATTAATTGCGCGGCATTAATTTTCCATGGAAAAAACGAATTAACACGTTGAACCGGGATTGACGATACTTTTGCCAATTAAGAAGCTACAAAGTATCGTCAATCGCGGTTCGTCATGCTACCTTACCGTGTTGGCCACCTCACATCGACTCCGATAGCGAAACCGCGTAGATCGTGTTTTTTATTACGATTTTTACTTTAAAAAATGGTGCGACTTTCCGACGTGGAAATGGGACGAGGGATCGCGTTGGCCGAGGCTGGGCAAAGCCAAAAATCAATAGCAGACGCTATCGGAACAAGTAAATCGGTGATCAACAGAATGTTGATAAGATATCGAGAGACCGGAAGTCCTGCATATAGATGAAGAACAACTGCATCAACAGGTATCGTGCTTTTGGGGGTGGTTCGATAACTGTGTGGGGGGGTATTTCTTTAAATTCTAGGACAGATTTGGTTATCTTTCGGAATCGGACCATAAGGAGCTAAATCTACATCGACGAGATTTTGCGTCCGTTTGTCATCCCTGAAGCGCAACGAATCGGCGAGGGATTCGTCTTGATTGATGACAATGCGCCATGTCATCGTGCCAGGATCGTCAACGCTTTTCTTGCTGAAGAGAGCATTGATAGAAGTGTATGGCCAGCAAACAGCCCGGATTTGAATCCGATTGAGAATATTTGGGCGCTTCTCAAATCTGGCATACGCTCGCGAGATCCACCCCCGCAAACGCTCGACGAGTTGGAAGCTGCGGCAAACGAGGAATGGCTTGCGATCCCTCAAGAGCACATTGCAGCGGCGATCGAGAGCATGCCTCGTCGCTGTCTCGCAGTGACACAAGCTCGCGGTGATTCTATCAAATACTGATAGATCCACACACACGCACACACACACACACACGCACACACACACACACACACACACACACACACACACACACACACACACACACACACACACACACACACGCACGCACGCACACACACGCACGCACACACGCACGCACACACACACTCACACATAAAGAGAGGGTTTGGAGTCCTAAAATACCGTGGAAGTGACGAACCACGGGGTCCTGATCTCTACACACATCATGCACACACGCACTCACGCACGCACACACGCACTCACGCACGCACGCATGCACGCACGCACACACGCACGCACGCACGCACGCAAATACAACACAGACACGACTTTCGAAGGTGTGACAACGGAGGCCGCAATAACGGCTGTTGTCATTCACCATGTGCCTATCCATCCACCTCCTCGTGGTGAGAGTCGGACAACGGTGAGTTCTCCACCATTTTGAATGACAGAACTCACCGGCTAAGGGATGGAAGGCTTTATGAGGATGCTCCAATTTTTTTTTTCAGCTTTAACATTTCTTCTCGGCTGGATTGTCGTAAACCGTATTGAATAAATTGAATTTTCGGAGTTACGGCGGGCTAAAATGCTGATTCGGTCAAAAGTACCTGTAAATAACGTTAAATATTTATTTAAAAATATCTGCACTCAGATAATCAAAAGAGGGTTCAAAAAGTTCCCCAAACGTTTTTGTTTCTGTGCGATAGTTTGAAGGTTATCGCATACGGAATGTTTTTGAATTTTTTGGGGTTTCGCATTTTCAATTTTGAATTTTTGATTTGAAATACGATTAACAAATTTCAATTTTTCAATATTATTCATCTAATAATAATTATTAATTGTCATGCTGTATCGTTAATGATCTATTGATAATTATTGTAATTTTTTTCCTATTAATTATCGAATTAATCAACAATAAATATTGAATTATTAATTGTTAATTATTAACCATTGATGATTATGTTTTTATTATTTTTCATGATTAATTTTTCATTATTATTTTTAAAAAAGTATCTGTAAATAACGTTAAACATTTATTTAAAAATATCTGCACTCAGATAATCAAAAGAGGGTTCAAAAAGTTCCCCAGACGTTTTTTTTTCTGTGCGATAGTTTGAAGGTTATCGCATACGGAATGTTTTTGAATTTTTTGGGGTTTCGCATTTTCAATTTTGAATTTTTGATTTGAAATACGATTAACAAATTTCAATTTTTCAATATTATTTATCTAATAATAATTATTAATTGTCATGTTCTATCGTTAATCATCTAATGATAATTATTGTAATTTTTTAATTATTAATTATCGAATTAATTAACAATAAATATTGAATTATTACTTGTTAATTATCAATCATTGATCATTAATTTTTCATTATTAAACATTCTTACGAAATATTTTTATATCGCCAAGTTATTTTAACTGCGACAGCTACTGCTGCTGGTAGGGACCCCCTCCCAGGCCCGGCCCTAGAGCGAAGCATGTAAACACAGCCGCGGATCCCGGGAACGAATTTTCGAGATATCGCGATTTTCCACTAACTTTTCAACGCTTTCCTTGGCGTACACGAGGGAGTTTCCGGTATTGAATCAATACCCATTTTAATCGTTAAAGCTTCCTCTTTATGATGCACCAGGTTATAATATTGGCACTAAAGTGCTTCAATATGAAAAATGTTGATTCATGAGAAAATGTAACCTCGTAATACCTGGATTTCATCGACAGGAGCAGATTTCATAATAAAAAATCACTTAAGGTGTAAGGGTACTACAAAATACGATTACAAAACAAGTTTCAATCGATTCCATCGATTTGTTTTCGCTTAATCACCGATAACGTCCCCAAAAACCGGGAATCGCTTCCTAGACTGTAGCTCCATCTGGAGTAGACCAACCGAATTTTTTTAGGGGACTTTTTTGATCGCCACGAACTGCCCTTTTGACTGATACCCATCGTTAAGGGACTTTCAACGAATTCAATATCAATTCTGGGGGTAGTTTCGCGTGGTCGCATAGCCTCGATTTACACCTGATCGTGCCATACCTTCGCACCAGGTCAATTCGCATCCGATCTTAATGAAACTAGTTTCATTCGGACGGTAATTGAATTACCTCGAAAGTACTTTTTTAGTTTTCCGAAATCGGTTCAAGTTTTGCTGAAATCGACAAAAAACACATCGTCCCACTTCAATTGCCCCTCACTGTATACGGTGACACGGTTCCGACGTTAAGCATTCGACGAGCTTTGTCCTAGCTTCATTGTGTTCGTTTGTCCATTTTATTGTCTTTGTACTACCTGCGGTAAGTCTATATAGAGGCGCTGCAATCTGTGGAAATTGTGGTATAAACCTGCAAAAATAGAATGCTAGTCCTAGCAATTGCCTTACTTGGGTCTGCGTTCGCGGGACGGGCGATTGCACCAGAGCTTCGATTTTTCGAAGGTTGGGCCTCAGCTCTCCGTACGATACAGTGTATCCCTGATAATCAATTTGTGTCTTTAAGAATTTACATTTATTTAAATTGAACAAGAATCCGTTCTTGGCAAGTTTTGTCATGACAATTTTTAATCTGTCTAAAGCCTCTTGTTTGGTCTTACCAGGTATAAGGACATCATCCAAATAAATAATCGCGTAAGAATATCTCAACTTTCCCAGTGCGTTATTAATAGCTCTTCTATACGCGGAAGGTGCGTTCATCAGTCCAAATGACATCGTCAAATATTCACAACGACCATCGGGTGTAACAAATACGAGTTTCTCTATCGAGTTCTTCTCGACGGGTATCTGATGGAACCTCGTTATCATATCCAATGATGACAAATAATATGCCCCACACAAGCGATCCAATAGATCTTGTATCAACGGCAATAGGTAACGATCTGCTACTGTGTTTGAATTTAATTCTCGAAAATCTGCACGCAATCTATCCGATCCGTCCTTTTTCTTTACCAAGATAATCGGACTCGAAAACGGGCTCTTACTCCCTCTAACGATTCCTGCGTTAAGCATTTTTTCAACTACGTCTCTTACAGTCTCTCGTTCTACAGTGCCTAACTTATAAGGCCTTCTCTGTACGAATTTATTCGCATCTTTCCATATAATCTCGGGACTGCCAGAAGTTACTCGGATCTTAGGAGCTTCGACGCTCATATGTTCTGGATATAGTTTCGAAAATTCGACAAGTGAATTTTTCATCTCAACCAAACCACCATCGACAGCGTCGACATTAATTTCTAAGCTACACGAGCCAATAAATTTGTCCATCTTTGCAAATTTAATCATGGTTCCGTCAACGTGGCTGAGAGACCATTTATCAACAATTCTTTACCCAGAATTAGATCTGCGGACAAATTCTCACACAAATTCTCGTACCACTTACAAATCAACTCCAACATTTATGCCATTCAAATCGGCCAATACAGAAATTTTCTGGCAGCAATTTACGTATCCATTACCGATACCTCTCAACCGCGTAGAAACGCACCGTCTCTTGCCAGGCAAACGTTCTACCAAACTCTCTTTTACTAGCGAGCGGTCTGAACCAGAATCATATAAAAATGTCAACACATTACCGTCAGCCAGCTTTAGAATATTTTCAGTTGAGGGCAAATTACAAAGCCTCACTTCTTTCTCGTCCTTCTTTGGGCAGTTCGGAGAGATATGCCCCTCCTTGCAGATGTAGCAGGTCACCGTCCTCTTCGAATGCGAACCCTTGTTGTCGCGTGACTGACTGTTCTGTGACTTCGAGGATGATTTACAATCAGCCTTACGATGTCCCTTCTTCCCGCAGTTGTAGCACTCGATGTCCGAACGGTGCGACATCCCATCTCGCGGTGTCGGAGTCTTGGTATGTGGAGCAGGGGCTCCAAAGGATGCACGCGGTCGATGATGATCGGTCGTTCTTCCATCGACGTACGACATTGCTTCCTGCAAACTTCGAGGCGATTCACGCACGACTATGTTTCGTACAAATCGATTCTGCGATGAGTACGACAACCCTGCTAGTTGTACAGCGGTCTCATCCATCGATTTAATTTCCTGGAGCCACGCTTTGATTTTCCTTCCTCTTTTCATAAAGTTCTCGAGTGTGAACTCGGCGTCATCTGTCCAAATCTTATGGAGTTCTGAAGCGGCGTTCTTATTTGTTGCATAGGCGCTCATAAATTCGGCACGGATTTTGGTCCAATTTTTCCCAGAAGGATTCATAGCGGTGTACCACTGAACTGCTTCGCCCTTGAAGGCCTTAGCCAAATGCTGCACGATTTCCCAATCGTCTGGTTTGTAACGTCGAATCCATTCATCGACCATCTTTGCCCATCCTGTCGCGTCAGTAGTCTTCGGGTCAAATTCAACAAGGTCCATCATCGGAGCTCGTTCTCGTCGAGTAAGCAAAGCAATCAGTCGTAGATTCTCTTCCTCCAATCTCGACATGCGTCCCCTTTGCTTATCTTTTGTTCGCACCGAATCATCAGATTGAAGTTTGGATTCCGACGAAGTCGGGGATCGATTGCTTTTCCGATTTCGAGATCGTACACTGCCTGTCTCACTCGCACCTTTTTCGCCATCTTTTATCACTACACCGGCACTGTTTTCACCGTCTTTAGCTACCACACTGGCACTGTTTTCAATGTCTTTCGTCATAATCGTATTCAAATTTTTCACCGACACAATTTTTGCGTAAACTTCAACGCCCGAATCTTCGGTTAAAACGTTCTTTATCCCACTTCTGATGTCAGATATTAAAATAAAATATAGGAAGGCCAGGAGTTCTGTTCATGAATTGGTTACAGTAGCGTTTCCCACTGACCACCGCAGTGACACGGCTCACACTATTTGTTGACGACTCGATACGATATTATGCGGAATACGAATAAGCAAAGTCGCCCGATAGCAGTGCTAACGTAGTGCGTTACGCGGAGTCTTTTCTTTTTAGAAATTCGTCTATCTCAAATCAATGACCCGAGAAGAATGGCTTAATAATTTGAGACCCCTACGTCTCCTACTCTATTCCCCTTAGGCCTCTACGCAACGCAACACGTTCGTGGCACATACACCACGCACTACCACCGGGGTAGGTCCTTTTCCAAACGTCTTGTCGTTATTTTGTCACTCGACGCGTATAGCACTTGACCCTCCATAAACATCGCCAAGAAATCGAGAGCGCTGGTGAAAAGTAAACTTTCCTTGCGATGCGACATATATATAGTTCTGCAGATTGAGAGAGATAGAGGGAAAACAAGAATCTTATTCTACAGACGGTTTACAGAAAGAGTCTATATGACTGGTTGACGCGATCGTAAGACGTCGCGTTTCACCGTGTAGTTATATAGTTATATTACTAGAGCATACGAATTGTTCTAGAACTATTATTTTTATCAAGAGATTTTATTGCATAAATAGATTGTTGATATCATCAGCGGAAAGTTACGTGAGAAAAATGGGCAACAAAAATAACAAATGGAATAATGGGTTGAAGTTTCGCTGAAATCGTCCAAAAATACTTTGTCTCACTTCAGTTGCCCATGACTCTATATAGTAATAGACACAGACAGAGTAATATAGATTAGGGTGGTTCTTATCGAGGTAATGTCTGTTTTTTTTTCCCGCTCCCCACGAGTGTGGGTATCAATCCCAAAACAACGTAAGCAAGCGAGTGTATCAAACCCAAAACAACCCAAAATAAAGAGAACGAGCGAGTACATTATACCCAAAATAACGAGAACGAGTGGGGCAGCTCGCCGTAACTCCGACAATATCGTTCCAAGACAAATGTTCTGATAACAGTTTTGTTTCCTTTTTTGATGATCTAAACGGGAACATTTTACATATAAAGTTGGATTTTTTTTTTCACTCTGCATCTTTGTTTTGTCAATCTTCCGTATGCAATAACATTCAAGCTATCAATCAGAACCGAAAACATCGAGGAAACTTTTTGAACCCTTTTTTGATTCTCTGAATGCAGAATTTTCAAAACAAAAATCCAACCTTATTCCTTTATTATAGGTATGTTCTGATAACAGTTGTGTTCCCTTTTTGATAATCTAAACCGGGTAGGCCAACCAGGATTTCTTAGGGGTTTTTTGATAACCACGAGCTGCTCTCTTTTGAGTGATACCCATCGAAGGGAGTTTCAACGTCTCAATATCATTTCTGGGGTACTTTTGTGTGGTCGCATAGCCTCGACTGATCGATTTCTTTCGACATGAGCTCTCTGAATTCGCAACAATGTAATTTTATATATTTATATATATACGTAAACGAAGGAAAATTCGAGAGCGCATATCGAGACAGGCACGATCTACGGTAGTCATCAAGACTACAAACACACACACATACACACTCCGCTCGTATATCTCACGGTTGTGCTGCGCATTTTTTTTCGGGAACATTGTGTATCAAATCAACAAGTGGACACGTGGACGAGTGGATTACGTTTATTCACGAACAAGAAGCCTTTTTAAACGTTTTTGAAAATCAATCGTCACCAAGATTGCATATTCTCGGTATTGATGCTCGTGAAGTATGGCTCGATGCATTCGTTGATTTATTCCAACGATATAATCGAGCAGTAATTGCATGAGCTCACTAAATTTTATACAGCGACAAGCTTTTTTGAAAATCAATCGTCACCGAAATTGCATGTTCTCGGCGTCGATGCTCATGCAACATGGCTCGATGAGGTCGTTGATTTATCTCAACATCGTCGAGCTCAATTTTGTCGAGCTCGTTGAATTCCTTTCAGCGAAAAACTGACGCGAGAGAATCCATAGTCGCCGAGAATGCCTGTTTTCGGCGTCGATGCTCGTACACCATCACCCGATGAGGTCATTGATTTATTTCAATGACGTCACGGAGCTGAATGTATACGAGCTCACTGAATTACATGCAGCGAAAAACTGACTTAAGAGACGAGCTCGTTGAGTTTTACATAGCTCTCATGTAATGAAATAACTCGAGAGTCATTCGTCACCGAGATTGCATGTTCTCGGTGACGAAAGCCGAACTCGACGAACGATGCTCGTGCAGCATCATGCGATGAGATTGTCGATTTATTTGAATGAATTCGACTCGACAATCTTATATATTCGATCGAAATTTCATCGAGCAGCATTCATGCGAGTTCGTCAAAGCATGCCTACAATAAATTGACTCGAACGAGTCATTCCCGTCATATACCTTTCATATAGTCTTTTTTGAAATTTATTCCGGTGATTGGATGTGCGCAAGTGACCTGCCTGTTGAAATATGGTAATGCATCTCGGGAGGTTAAACCAACATTGAAATCTATTTATTATTTTATTCTTTTTTGGATATTTATTATATTCATATTTGTTCATGCAGTATTTGCCAGTGGGAAATTTTGATGATGTATTTTGTATTACTGAAATTTTTTTAGAGTTAATTCTTAATAGTTCACAACCAAGGTGCCATATTTTTTAAGGTGATTTTCTGATCCGACTTTGGTAACAGACCATGCATTTAATTTTTGCTGTCGGCAGTTTTTTTTAAATTTTTTTTTGGGTTGTTTGGTTTGCGTTGGTACTGTGTAGAATCGTGCGATATTGTCGTGACGGTATATGTTAACGCGCATGAGCCCGATAGCGTTTTTTGTTCCCGCACATTTGATCTTCGCGCGTGCTTTCTTGTTCCTTATTATATTTTTGGATTGCCTAACAGGGTCCAACTTTTTGTTACGTGAGCTTAGCGTTCACCAGACTTTGTTGCGTGTTTGCTGCCAGACTCTCGGCTGAAATAACGTCAGAATAATAAATTTTGTGTGAAACCGCTCTCGCGAGCGTGGTCGTCTATTGTCGCCATTTTGCATGCCATTCCGGCTTCCATCATGAGGGGGCAGATTTCTCTGCGTTTATTGCCAAATTGTTTGCGCCGTTGAGAGTGCCAAGGTTATTTGTACAATTTTATCGAGCCGAGGACGAATAAAATGTTGTAAATTAAAATAATAAAGATTGTGTGGAACATGGGACTTTTATTTCTTCTTTCTCACTATGATCAATTCTAACTGGTTTTTTAAAATAAATTATATTGTGTTTCCCGGTTTAAATTTGTGTGTGTTGTTGCATTATTTGGTTCGTTCAGTGATGAACTCATTCCCTCTATCATCTTGATGGCTGTAATTAAGTCGGGCCGGTTTCTCGCGGGCTGTAAATATAAATTTGTCATGGGGGACTTTGGTTCTCGTGGCTGGCGCCCACTCTCACAAGTGCCGCTAGCGTATTTTGTGAGCGGCAAAGGCGGTTGCGGAAAAACGTGTCACAATGTATATGCAATTTGTAGAGTACGTTTTAAAACTAATGTGCAATATGATTTTTCAAATATATGAGCAATTTTTGAATTCATATATTGATAGAGTGAATGAAACTTAATATGCATATCCATATAGAATTTAATATGTATGAATAAAACGTTCGAAAAGATATGAGCCAGCGATCATCGGAAAGTAATACATTTATTTGAACTCTTAATAACTTCTTTGATATCTTTGATACATCAACAATTTATGTTGCAGAAATTTTATTTTCTTGATAATAAGTGTACTTAATATAATTAGTGTAACGAATAACGCCATGAATGTTTTTTTTACATATATATCTACAGATGTTGTATCGTACTCATGTGCATGTGAACACTTACAATATACATATGTATTTACAGTGAGTATACATATATATAGCGAGTCTCATCCATTGAGTTACTGTTCTGCTTGATAACTTTTTAGTATAATTTTTATTCTACTCAGCTACTCGTCTACACGGAGAGAAGGATTTGGTAGAAACTGCCAGGAAACATATTAAAAATTATTGACGAAGATGACGTTCGGAACCCACATCGGTAGGTATGAGAAAACTTACTGTGCGGAGAAGAAATTTTTACCGCGCCATTATGGTAATTTTTCCAACAACGACACTCTGTATGATAATGAGGTTATGCGGGATCTCAAAATCTGTCACACACATTACGATTAGGCCAGGCGTCAGGGCGATAAAATCCATCGGAAACGGAAAAAAATGTTGGTTTAGGCTTTATTGTTTTAAATGATTCATTGAGGTGCCATTAGCAGAAATCTATGTTTCCCGTACCACCCCTAGCCCCGCTCCGATCTCCATGAGGCCAGAAAGGTACGAAAATTTGATTTTCCGACAATATCTCGTTTCCCCCTTGTCGTATGGCCAAAATGATTCCATATGAAATTAAACGTGATCAAATTCTCTACAAAGTAGTTTCCTATCATTTCTCCGTAGGACTCATACTTTTGGAGCAGTAGCCGCGCGGAGTTGACCGATTTTTTACAAATGCCAAATATATCGAGTTTTGCTGAATAAATTACACTCTTTCTACAGGTAAAATCCGGTCTCTTGTAGGGACCGTGTGTCACGAACGCCGACATCGATATTCTCGGCAGGTATACCCCGGTTAGCACTGGCCGCTGCGGAACAGGCCCAACTGCTGCAGGGTGAATCTCAAAGGGGGGCGGGCCCTTTGTTGCCTGCGAAGCGTCCTTTTTCGTCTATTCAATATTTCAGTGAAGCCTGGTTTACCTAAGAAGTCGGTCGGTGACCCGCTTACGCATGCTACGTGATAATTTTACGATTCCCGTGCATCTTCGGTGAGAAAATGTCAGAACGAAATATTTGCTTTATATGTGAGAAGACTTTAAACGAAGGTGATACTCTTGAAGTGAAGGCGAGAGGTTTGAACTCTCTCAGAGAATCAAGTATCCCCAGAAAAGACAATAAAGTGAGTCAGCTTCGAGCGCTGAATTCAGTGATCATTCATGTGAAGTGTCATAAAACATATACGAGAGAATATACGAGAGTATAATTGCTGCCACAAAAGTGAATACAGGTAATAGATATAAAAATTTTGTAAATTAGAACAGATTCCCAGGTTCACCTGAAAACAAATTTCGAATAAAAATGATTGAGTAATGGATGGTTTATCTATGATACAGGTAAATCGAGTACAACAGTTCGGAGATCGAATCTACCAACATTTGAATGGAAGACTACGTGCATATTCTGCGCGCAGGATGCTTCAGAGCAATTTTTGGCGAAGGAGAAGAAAAATCACGTCGATAAACGTGATTCTGTCGGGCTTATCCAAACTCTCATGATCGTCGATTTACGTGTTAATAAAGACGTAGATCTCGCTGCTGCTGAGGGTATGACATGTTGAAACTCTTTTTCATTCGTAGTGTGTCTATCTTTTCGTTGTGAGAATCCGTTTGTTTTTGATCATTCATATTTTTTCCATTGCTTATTCCATTTCATGGTACTCTGTTTCGGATATATTATAAACGCCCCGATGTCGAATTTTGAGATACCACTTGTCTCATATCTGTTCCAAGTAGATATAGTATATTCTTATATGGTTATCGCACACTTCCGATTAATTACACGCATGACTACATGCATAATTGTACTATCTCGTGATTGCATCAATTTTTGATTCACAGGCAAATATCACACGTCGTGCGTGAAGAAATTTTTCGCTCGTCCACCTTCGATACGTGGGAAGGGCCGACCCGAAAATGAAGACGTCATTGCTGCAATGAACCACATTTCTTCGTATATCGAAGAACGTCGAGAAGAATGCCAGTTTTCGTTGAAAGAAATAGTAGTAGGCTATAAAGATAACCTTCCGACGGAAAAGACAATGATTAGTAAACTGGAGACCAATTATGGTGTTGACATAATCATCACAGCAAAACGAAGTAGCGACCCCATAATCTCTTTCCGTGATACTGGCCATCAAATCTTGACGGAACATAGGTTTGAAAATAGAAAGGAGAATGACATTGATGAGCGTTTAAGAATCGTGAAGGCGGCTGCACAAATAATAACTGAGGACATTAGATCACGCGTATACCTATTGAAACAATATTCTGCATCGGAAACTTTCTTAGCCAATACCGAGAGTGACATCCCCCAAACTCTGAAAGCTTTTCTTGACCTGATCATTACGAAAAATAAACGCGGAGAGCAGCATAAATGGAATGCAAAGATCATAGCGGTTGCACATGCAATTATAGCCGCAGCGAGGCCTAAGTCCTTCTTGTCGTCTCTTCAAATCGGTCTTGGAGCGTTTCTCAGTAAGAAATATGGATCCAAAGATCTTTTGAAAGTTCTGTCAGCTTTAGAATTCTGCGCTTCTTACGACGAAACAGCAAGTGACGTGCAGTTCGGGAATTTAGCTGCACAAGATACCGAAATCACAGATGATTCTGAGAGTGAATCATCTGTGATCGACAACGAGGGTCGGGGTGCAGAAATCACTTCTCAACCATCAACCTCGGGTACAATATCGACTGAGGATCAACCCGTCGTACGTTGCCAAAAAGAAGACGGTTGAATTAATACTAACATTGACCTATTTACAATTTTGAATAAAATTACGCACCTTTCTATGAAAACTTATGCAATATGTGCTGATCCATATTTTTTACAGACACCAGAACGAGACAAGAGTGTAATTTATTCAGCAAAACTTGATATTTTTGGCAGCTGTAAAAAATTGGTCAACTTCGAGCGGCTTCTACTCCGAAGGTATGGGTCTTACGGAAAGGGAACTATTTTGCAGAGAATTTTGTCACCTTTAATTTCATATGGAATTATTTTGGCCGTACGACAAAGGGGAAACGAGATATTGTCAAAAAAATAAATTTTTGTACCTTTACGGTCTCACGGAGATCGGAACGGGGCTCGGAGGGGTAGGGAAAACAGATTTCTTCTAATGGCACCTTAATGAATCATTTAAAATGATAAATCCTTTACCAACATTTTTTCCGGTATAAATTACCTGACGCCTGGCCTAGATGTTCATTCTAGACAGATTACGAATTATGTGAATTGAAAATAGTGTCATAATACAATATCAGTAATTGCGCAGTTTCTACTTTTTCGAGAGTTTATTGTTTACTTCGCACCCTTCGCGCTCACGGAATCTCGCATATAGTTACACCTGCCATACTCAATCGTAAAAATTGTATGGCTATGGTAAAATTTATTCTCCATACGGTAAAATATATCATTAATATGGTAGAATTTATAATTATAGAAAATTTACCATAATACATTGTACAAATTCTCAGTTTTCATAGTAATATTTCTCAAACTGTCACATGAGATCTCATCTACCCTTAATGAATGGTAATTTTTATCAAGCTAGCTGGTAGACTCTACCACATTCTTCTCTCCGTGTATGTATGTACTCTTGGCTATTTTAAGCTGCTATCTTAGTGTCACGCCCATTTTCGGTATAGTCCAACAAATTTGGGTTTTCAGCAAAGAACTTACTGTAAAAATTGAAAAATATCAATGCCCTACTTTTTTAGTAATTAACATTTGTGGTGATTGTGACTTAACTACTTTTAAAAACATCAAACATTAGTGTGGATTGTTTGATTATACCCCCCTACGACATACTACAACGAAAAAAAGGGTCACGGGCCTGTCGATTTGGAGTGGAATGCCCCATAATCCCTTCGCGCTTTCGGGCACTTTTTGAGGTGAGTGCTCCGGTTGGTGTGAGAATTTTTTCCGCTCCAAGCCTTTTTCGAACCGCAACAGGTTTTTCAGATGTGAAATCGAAGCTTGAATGTGTAAATCCCCACCATTACCCTTTCTTGATGCTTTCCCACTCCTGACATTCGATGCACAGACCCATAAAATTTCTTTGTGGGAGAAAAACGGCAGTTCGCCAGTCGGTCGCAGTCGATCGCCCTGGCGATAGTTTTAGGCAGCATGCTCGTCACTTTGATAACGGTTCTTACTATTCAAGGCTTCGTTTGCGATGCCGAAGAAATTGGGTAAGTTTCAAACAATTTTGCTTCCTTATAGCTTTGTTGTCGGGAAATATTTTTTGTGAGATTTAAGTGGCAGAATACTTAAAATGTTGCAAAGTTACAAAATCATAGTTAGAAAAAATGTCCGTATATGTATTGGTGATGAGCTCTTAAAATTGAAATGGTTATATCTTGTGAATGGTTTGAGCAGTCTTGTTAAACCTTCGCACATGTCGGGCCGCAAGGCACTTTGGTTTGCTGTAATTTCTCTCCAATTTTTTTTTTTTTTTAATTTAATTAATTTATTTAAAAAAATTGATTTAATTTTTTAAATTGATTGAATTGATTTAATTTTTTTAATTGATTAAATTGATTTAATTTTTTAAATTGGTTTAATTGATTTAATTTTTCAAATTGATTTAATTGGTTTCATTTTTTAAATTGGTTTTATTGATTTTTCACTGATGTGTGATTTTATGGTTGTTTCAATTTTTCAAAAAATGTGGGGTTACGAGACAAAGATCCACAGTCCAAAGTTCACGCCACTACCATAAGCGTTGGTTTCTAAAAGTGTTACAATTAATTTTCCATTTTTTTCTAACATTCGTAACTCCGAAAATAATTTAAATATGGTGTTTTACCACTCTTGATTTTGTATTTATAATGGCCAATAGATAACAAACTCACAGTCAAAATGTAGTGCCACAGAAATCGTACTCTTCCCTTTTTTTCAAGTATCGAGTTTGGCGAGATTCGATAGAGAAATTTGGCACATAAAATGGCTGAGGGACAGGCACATTTGGCATTGAGTTTGGCAAGAATCCCTCAAGGAATTCGCATTTGATGAAATTCTAATGATTATTCCATTCTCAATTTTTGAATAAATTTGTGTATTCACTCTAGCTTTTCTAAATTTCCGACCATCGAACTGAAAAATGTTATGTAAAAAAACTAAGGGAAAAACATATTCGATAAAGGGCCTGCACTCTAAAATTGACCCTACTTAATATTGGGCATAGAGAGCTGTCGATTTATTTTCTGGCTATGTTTCTCGATGTGAACAACCACCTGGAACGGGAAATTGATTCGATCATTTTTAGGGTGTTTGTAAAATGGTTATTTTTGAAAAAATAAAGATATCGAAAAACCAATACGATTGATTGTTCGGAACCGTCTTCTCAACATGTAAAAAAATCGGCAACTCTTAATCTTCAAAATTGATTGAGGAGATGAATTTTTAAGGATTTTTTTCTTTTTAACTTATAATTGTACTTTTTTATTATACATCAACGTTGCACAGATTATATGACTTCAAAAACATAAAATATTAACAAAATAACTGTCATCAACGATGTTGAAATTTTAATCGCGTCTCATGGTTCACCGATAGATTTTCGAATAAAACGGTCAATTAATTTTTTGCACAGTGTTTTTTTCTCTACAACTTTTGTTTAATATTTTTTTTCATATTTTTATCCATTCTCGAGTTATTGCGCTTTCAACCCTTAATTAATTGTTCTTACCCTGTTCCCAAAAGGGCAAAACGTTTGAACATACATAATCATGTTCGCGAGGTCGAAATCTATATGTCTACATACCTCACTTCGCCTCTCCAAAAATTTGCCCATTTTCGACTTTTTACTCGGACTATTTTGTGGTAGTTGGAACTTTAAAAAACCGGGTATGATCATACGCACACGCACACGCACATGCACACGCAGCGCATACACACATATACATACACACGCTCCGACATCTTTTCTGAATACAATTTTTTTACTTTTCTGAACACTTAAGTGCTCTGGCAGAAAAATCTCAAAAAATGTTTCCACGAAAACAAACTTTCTTCCTTCAGGAAGCAAGCAAACACCAATGGAATTTCCAATCCCGAAAAGCTCGTGTTCAAATTTGACGATCGATATCGGGTTGCAAGCAACACCAGGTAATGACCGTTCATGAAACTCTGCAGGCCACTAAATGTCCACTTCTCACGGGAGCCCATATGAAAAACCCATTAGAATTTTCAGTAATGGTTGGCGTGATTGAAGGCACACTTAGTCATTAGGTCTCTGTTAGCCTGTGTTTGGCAGTCAAGTTGAGACGAAACATGAAATATTTACTGTGTAATACGAAACATAGTTTTATGGATGATAAATTTTCATTCATACAACAATAATGCCAATTATAACGTCATAGTCACCTGATACCAGATATGATGTAGAACAGCTATAGCAAGCATATCACTTATTATGCATGCCTCCACTGTATAAAGTGGCAATAAATTGTACGGTTTTCTTTTCTGCTGACAGATCACCATGGCATTACAAATGCGATGCTGGCCTCTGCAAAAAGACGTTGATAACTCTCGATGTGATTTCACCATTGCCCTTGGGAGTATGCCAATTATTCTGTGGACAGGCTGGTTCATTATGGCCGAAACCAACTGGTCATTTGTCTATGGGAAATGTCACAGCCCACATAAATCTTGCCAAGGTTGAGCTCAGAGGGATAAATACTAGATCCAGCGTCGGTGGACTTCTGCAAAAAAATGTGGATCTTCTCAAGAAAAATTTCGTAGAAATTGGCGGTGGAGATGCACGAAATGGTGGTATGAACATCGAAATTCACATCAGTGGAATCAAGAATCCCGAAGGCACGCAGATTACCTTAGATACTAAAGAAAATTATACGCTCAAGATTTACCATCCGGAAGAAGATGTGGTATAATCATTAGTTTTCTACCTTCATATTAATTACTAAGCTGACTTATTTATTTGACTTTGCTCGTGAGGAATAGATTCTCTTGTAGCCAGGCCATTAGACACTAAAGTGATTCACGAAAGGGTTTTTGTATTCAGAAATAGTTGGTCATCAAAATTCTTGCCCCGTTTTACGAAACAACAGCTCACTCGCGACTGAGCATCGCAAGAATTACTTTACTACTGCCTCATCAAAGTTCAAATTTCGAAAGCAGACCATTTGGGTGAATCGAAATCGAAAAATCACCAAATTCTTCGGTGTACATGTTTGGTGCGACCAAATGAAAGGGTTTGTCAAATTACAAACCCTGGTAATGGTTCATTTTGGTACCGCATAATCGTTGTTAACATTTTTTGAACATAATTTTGCTGATTTTCAGGTATCAACAAAATATTTGACACTTCTATTGAGACTGATATGATTAGAAATTTATTTTCGCAGAACGTTTCAAAAATTCATATATTGCGTTGTTCAGCGCATGTCTCGTAACTTTTCACTCATAAATCGATGTAGCGGAACAGTTACAATGCGTGGCAATATTCAATACTGCTTCACAGAAATTTTTTGTGTAGGTAAATAACAAAAAACAGTAGTGTTCATTTTGTAAGAATTGCGATGGGTAAGAGCGGGTTTGTGTGAATGGCTGTTAAAGTCATTGGTAGAATAGATGGATGTTTAATTATACAGAGTTTCTCATTTCAAATAAAGGGTTCGATTATCGCGAAAACTATTCAGCGTATCAAAAAATAGTTCAGACCAAAGTTGTAGGGTTCCGAGGGGGACACAGAATGGTGAAGTCAGGTCAAGACTAGGTGGCGCCACTTTCGCTGCAATCGTTCCTTTAGGATTTGTATGGGGGTGAGGAGGAAGGTTGGAGGCTACTGCGAAAGAGAACCGCCTCTTCTCATCCGACTTCAATTCCTTGCCAACAAATTTATGCTCAAAATCTTTTCTTCTTCTTGGCATCCTATTCTTTCCTCTATCCCAGACTTAATTGTATCACTAAATCCGCAAAAAGCTCACTACTCCTCTCTCTCTCTAGCCTTCCCCTTGTGACTTTGTGCCTTTCGCGACTTATATAATTTTAAATCTCTTATCGACCCTCTTCCTTTTCCCGCTGTCTATACCATCATTCCATCCGAGCCCCGTTTTCCCATCTCGTCAATTGATGTCCACTCTGGCAGATCTATCCAATTCTCCGATAATCCCAGCGCGGAATTCCTCTCCACGTTCTAAATGGGGTTCTCTAATTCAACTGTTTTTTTACAGACGGCTCTAAACTCGACGAGGGCTGTTATGTTGGCTTAGCCATTCACAGCCCTTCCCTCGATCTTTCCATCAAGTATCGTGTCTCCTCCTACGCATCCACCTTTACGGCGGCGGTTAGCTATCTTACATACTGTTAATCTTATAATTGAAAATAATTTTCCAGTCTCCTATATTTTTACCGATTCACTAAGTTCTCTTCTCGCTCTGCTCTTTTCAACTAAATCTTCTGATTATTCTCCTGTCACCATAGCAATTGTTCAAGCTCTCTCTATTTGCTTCAATTCAAATCTTACCGTTATTCTGGTCTGGATTCCAGGGCACTCCGGAATTTCGGACAATGAAACCGCCGACTCTCTTGCCAAACACGCTGTTAGTGAAGGCATCCCTCCTTCCTTCTGAATGTACTGCTCTTATTCGCAAAAAATGTCTTGTAGCCACTGATCGCGTTCTGGTACGTGACGGCATATTCAAAGGAAAAAGCTACTTCGAGCATCTCTTCTTATCCACGTCCAAACCTTGGTTGTCCAAAATCAAAAACTTGAATAGAAATGCCATACTCATGTTTAGCACAATGCGCTCCGACCGTTACTGTCTAGCAGCTAGTCCCCATAGGACAAATCTCGTCTCTTCTCCGGATTGCTCGTGCGTCTACGAACACCAGGCCTTAAATCGTGTCGTCTGAGCTTACCCCCGGCTTGAGCATTATCGTCCGCACCCTTTACTCTCCCTTATGTCTCAAAAACAGTTTCTCCAATATAGTATGGAATCCTTTCTAGCCAATCCTTCGTCTTGCACTATATCCTCGTACATGTCATTCTTTAAAGCCTGCGACTTAGCTATTTAATTTCTCGAGTTTAAACTATCCTAGTACCACGATTCTCTCTCCGCGCCAGTCGCGTTCGCGCGCTGGTCGCAAGACGCATTTTCATGGGGGACGAGTCGGCTGCGCCTCGGCATCCGAGTCGCCACCCTACTCAGCTTTATATTCTAGCATAACCTTCCCCCGATTGGACGTGGCCGTATAGCATGATCGCTAGTCGACCTCCGGAGCCAGCTCCAAGCACATATAATAATAATAGAATGAACAATGTAATGTGTGTGACAGATTTTGAGAGCCGACACAACCTCATTATCATACATTATCATATCATATTATTGAGAGCCTCATTATGGTACAGAGTGTCGTTGCTGGAAAAATTACCATAGTGGCGCGGTAAAAATTTCTTCTCCGTACAGTAAGTTTTGTCATACCTGTCCATGTGGCTCCCGAATGTTATCTTCGTCGAAAGTTTTTACCATGCAGCCTGGCAGTTTCTATCAGATCGTTCTCTCCGTGTAGTATATTAACAACGGAGACATAGGTCTCTCTATGTTTGTTGGAATTAAGGCAGTATTATTGTGTAGAGCGCTGTTTTGCAGGTGATATTGAGGATGGAATACATTTTAAACTGTTTGAGTTTGCTTTCTAAAATTTTGTAAGCATGTTGATTGATCCTTCAAAATTATGTACAAATTTGGAAAAAAAAAATTGATTATCATGTACTTTTGTACGTTTCTTTACAACGGTGCGCGGAAAACTCCCCAATTGGCAATCAGTGTTGTGGACGTTGTATACATCTGAAAAAAAACTAAACATATTCTTAATCTGTATGAGTGTTGTGATAGTTGGTATCAGATTTGGCAGAAAAAAAATTGTAATCTTTTGTTTTCTGCAATTGTAAGAATAACTATAAATGTTAATTATTATAAAAATTCATCCATCATTTTTACTACACTCCGGAGACGCCCTCCGATCACACAAACGAAGGGGGAACGTCTCCCGACTGTATTACAAATAATCGATGCATTTTTATAATAATTTATAAACAGTTATAATTATTCTTATCATACTGAAAGTTATCTTACCCTTTTTAAATTTTATCATGTGATTGAATTTGTGGTAACTGTCGCAGTCGGGAGTTTAATTTTTTTTTTTTTTTGTCATTTCATCCTTTTTGAAGAGTAAAAAAAATTTATTTCGTTCAACACGGACTCACACGAATAACGGAATTAGAAGCTTTTTACCGATACGAATTATGCACCCATAACTTATTTATAAGAACAAAGTATTTGTTTTTGCGAACAAAATATTGTTCCTGAGATTCTTGTGCAAGATGCTTAAAATGTTCCAAAAAGTTAGTGAAACTTATTTAGAAATTATTATCATCTTTTTTATGTTCGTCAACTTCTTTACCGACGATCCCAGCGACACTTTAGTTTACCTCTTTTTCGCCCTGTAACCAAGACGGCGCTGTACAAAAGAACATATGACGACTTGAAAAAAAAGTATTTATCTCCACGAGGGTAAGTCAAAAGCAATTTTTTCATAGAGATTATTATGGTTCAACTATTTTTGTCGTATTCGAAATAACAGAAAATGTTTTTTTAATGATTCAACGAAGCGAGTTCGTCGCTGCGATTCACCTGGCGCTTTTCGGTTATAGGTTATATTTTACAACAACAATCGAACCATCGATATTTTTGTGTATCAACGACTAACTAAATTATTATTTATTACCATTATTATTTAGATTAAACATTATTTTTTCCCTTCATCAGCTCGTCAAGAATGTTATTTAAAATTAATGCGCATCCAATCCGAAATTATTATTCTATTCGCGCCTGAACTCCCAATTGGTTCCTTCGTTTTGCAGCTACCTGTGCCGCTATTCATCGACCACATGAGCTCAGGATCTGCGGCTATCTCGCAAATTTAGCGATAATTATTCAAAGTTTATTATCTCTTTAAGTTGCAATGCAACCTTAGTAAATATCACCTTAAACATAGCCCATCAGTCACAGATGTAGCGTGCAAAAATTTGTTAAGACATTTGTTGAAACAACGAAAACACGAAAAGTCACGGGACCTCAGTGAAACGCATAACTCCCGTCTTTTGCCCCGTTGGTAGTCGGGAGTTAAAAAGTCGAACAATCGTATTTAGAAAAATATCGGGATGTGTGTTCGTTTGTGTGCGTGCGTGCGTACGTGCCTGTGCGCATGCGTGCCTGTGTGCGTGTGTGTATGTGCCTGCGTGCGTGTGTGCGTAGGTGCCTGTGCGATGTGGCTGAAAAATTGGTACTTTGCAGATAAGTAGAACTTCCTAGCCGCTTTCTTCAATTCAATTTTCATAAAGATTTATTATTTTTTTCGGATCTTATAAATTTTTAATTCTTTCGAAAAAGTCGGTTAAGAGCATAACTTTGCACTTCCGCACTTTTTGAGCTGTCGGGTTGAATGTTTTTACCCAAATGCACTAACACATAACACTGTTCGTTATTACCTTTGGAAAAAATTGGTCGAACCATTCAGACTTTATGAAATCTTGAATTTTGAAAAAAATAATTTTCACCACCCTTTGAGAAGGTTTGTGTCCATGAGAATAAGATTTAATAATTCCACTTACTTACAAAACTTCCTCTATGAGGAAGCCAAAGTGAGAAAACAATTCACTTATAGCGGTGGCTTGGTGGAGAGGGGGAGAAGGGTTCCGAGGAAGCCATGTGGAAATTGCAATTTGCAGGTTTTTTCTTTATTATGTAAATATACAGTGAGGGGCAATTGAAGTGAGACTAAGTGTTTTTTGGCGATTTCAGCGAAACTTGAACCGATTTCAAAAAACTAAAAAAGTACTTTCGAGGCAATTTAATTATCGTCCGAATGAAACTAGTTTCATTAAGATCGGATGCGAATTGACCTGGTGCAAAGGTATGGCACGATCACGTGTAAATCGAGGCTATGCGACCACGCGAAACCACCCCCAGAATTGATATTGAAGTCGTTGAAAGTCCCTTAACGATGGGTATCAGTCACAAGGGCAGCTCGTGGCGATCAAAAAACATCCCTAAAAAATTTCGGTTCGCCTACTCCAGAAGGAGCTACAGTCCAGGAAGCAATTCTCGGTTTTTGGGGACGTTATCGGTGATTAAGCGAAAACGAGCCGATGAAATCGATTGAAACTTGTTGTGTAATCGTGTTCTGTAGTACCCGTACACCTTAAGTGATTTTTTATTATGAAATCTGCTCCTGTCGATGAAATCCAGGTATTACAAGGTTACATTTTCTCATGAATCAATATTTTTCGTATTGAAGCACTTTAGTGCCAACATTATAACCTGGTGCATTATAAAGAGGAAGCGATAACGATTAAAATGGGTATTGATTCAATCCCGGAAACTCCCTGTTGTACGCCAAGGAAATCGTTAAAAAGTTAGTAGAAAATCGCGATATCTCGAAAATTCGTTCCCTTGATGCGCGGTTGTGTTTGCATGCTTCGCTCTAGGGCCGGCAGATGCCTGTGAATCAAAAATTGATGCAATCACGAGATAGTACAATTATTCATGTAGTCATGCATGTAATTAATCGGAAGTGTGCGATAACCATACAAGAATATACTATATCTACTCGGAACAGATATGAGACAAGTGGTATCTCAAAATTCGACATCGGGGCGTTTATAATATATCCGAAAGAGAGTACCATGAAATACAATAAGCAATGGAAAAAATATGAATGATCAAAAATAAACAGATTCTCGCAACAAAACGATTGACACACTACGAATGAAAAAGAGTTTCAACATTACATACCCTCAGCAGCAACGAGATCTACATCTGCACCATAAGCGTAGAAGAATCCGACACGAAAGTCAGTTGTTTTTCGGCAGTCGTACAATTCGTATCTATCATTCGATTCGTATCGTGTATTCTGTGTATCGTGATGGATAAAATATCAAAAAGACATGTCGTCGGAGAACCAACAAGAAGGAGTGATAGGAAACGGTCGAATTCGGGTCCACCTAATAGATATGAAGTGGAGTGAGAAGAGCCGAGAGCTAGCAGCAGCTCTGCGAAAAAGTTGAGCAGTGGCCAACTAGATTCCGTTACGGTGAATCCAAGTGTCGGGTACAGACTGATAAATTTCATTGCAGTTTTTACGGCAATAAGTGCGCACGTGAAATGTAAAGTGTGTGGAAGTGATGTAGAATTTTGCGAATCTATCTAGTCGAAGAGGACTCGGATTTAAAATTGTGATAAACTGCAAGTCCTGTACGCCAAAAGAAATCACGTCATGCCCGTTAATCCAAAATGCATACGAAGTTAATCGTCGATTTATTTTTGCGATGCGATTGCTTGGAGTGTCATTGGCTGGAGCAGAAAAATGTTGTGCTTTCATGAACTTGCCGCGCCCTATTTTTCAATCTTTTTATGATAGTATTGTGGGACATATTCGTGATGCTACAGAATCTATAACGACAATGTCAATCAAACTAGCTGGCGAAGAAGAAAAAAAATTAACCGCCGAAAAGTGTGGAAAAGTAGATGGATTGACAGTTTCTGGTGATGGAACTTGGCGCAAACCCAAAGACGTCGTGGAGCGGCAGACCCACAGTTGAAACTGCCGCTAATATTGCTTCAATACTTTTCAACAATGGTCATATTGGCCTCATTAATGTATTGGAGATAATGGCAATAAAAATTGGTGAAGCACTCTACCAATATTGTCTAAACATTGATGAGAAGCGGATATGCGACGCCGAGCACGAAGCAGAAAAAAACACGCATGAGGGTCGTCTGCGTACAAAACACGGAAAAAATGATGAGTCTCTGGATGCCGAGAAGCTGTTCTATGGTCCAGGACTGATGGTGAGATATAAAAAAAAAATTACAGATATAAAATTAAGTTCGTAAGTCGAATTATCCTTCAGCAAAACTTTGAACGCGTTTTTCTCGAAACTACGTTTTTCAACTTGGTTAACAACACATGTAAAAAACTATTCATCCGATTTGCATGTACCAAGTCTTAAAATGTTCGAAAATCCAGTCTCTATGGCACCACGTAGGATTTTTTTTATAAAGAGCCTCCTTCTATTATTTTTTTTTCATAAACGATGAAAATTTTCTGTGAAAATAGAAAATAAAATTCGCTGGTCCGCCATTTTTTTTTTTTTAGATATCGAAATTCCCCTACGTGATGCTATAAACCTATATGTTGAGTTTATAAATATATTGCTTAATTGCTGTCAACCACCAAGCAGCAACTTCGTCGAAGTGTCCTTTTGGAAGCGGCGTACACCGCAAACTATTCTTAAGACTCGAATAAAAAAAAAAGTGTAGTGTCTTCTATATGTATATATTGAATATTAGTATCAATAAAAAAAAAACCATTCATCGTTTGCTCGAAAAAAATTATTAAAAATACACCCCCGTCCCGCGGGCGCACCGTGGTCTGGTGTCTTAATAATTTACGTTGCAACAATGCATTGGTCCTCGGCTCGATATAATTTAACATTAACCCTCGCACTCCCGGCCATACAAACAATTGGGCAAGATGACGAGAAATTTGCTGCCTCATGTTGGGAGCCGTCACGGCATGCAAGATGGCGACGAAAGACATCCTCGCTCGCGAGAGCGGTCTCTCACCAAATTTATGATTAAGATGTTCATTCAGCCGAGAGCTGGGCGACAAACACAACTAAACTAGTGAACTCTAACCCCGCGTAATAAAAAGTTGGACCCTGTTAGGTAATCCGAAAAATATAAGGAACGCGGAAGCACATGGGCGACGATGAAATGCGCGGGAACAAAGACGCTATCGGGCTCACGCGCGTGAACGTACCGTCACGACAATATCACTCCAATCCACACAATGAATCCCTGACACACAATACAAAAAAGAGCAAAACGACAGCCCACCGGTTTGTTTTCCGTAGATGGACCCTGGATAGTCCTCGGTTGTCCACCCGTGATATTATTCAGCGGCGTCGCGTTCTTGGGCAATGGAAACGTCAGCGACACGAGAACCGCGTCTCTCCTCGGTCACGACAAAGGCTCTAGAGTCCCCGAGTAATTCGGGGCGCTCTCGTTACTCGCCGCGGGTCCTTTTTACACCCACCCCACGCCAACCAAACGCTCGTTATAATTGAGCCGCTGATCCATATGGCAGTGGCACGCGACTCGGAACCGATTTATTGGGCAATCCGCGAGTTGAGCAAGCGAGCCCTGGAGCGAAGCATGCAAACACAGCCGCGCATCCCGGGAACGAATTTTCGAGAGATTCTAACGATTTCCTTGGCGTATAAAAGAGAGTTTCCGGTATGGAATCAATACTCAGTTTAATCGTTAAAGCTCCCTCTTCATCATGTACCCGGTATAATGTTGACACTACAGTGCTTCAGTACGAAAAATGTTGATTCGTGAGATAATGTAACCTCGTAACACCTGGATTTCATCGACAGGAGCAGATTTCATAATAAAAAATCACTTGAGGTGTAAGGGCACTACAGAACACGATTACACGACAAGTTTCAATCGATTCCATCGACTCGTTTTCGCTTAATTACCGATAACGTCCCCAAAAACCGAGAATCGCTTCCTGGGCTGTAGCTTCTTCTGGAGAAGGCCGACCGAAATTTTTTAGGGGTATTTTTTGATCACCATGAGCTACCCTTTTGACTGATACCCATCGTTAAGGGAGTTTCAACTACTCCAATATCAATTCTGGGTGTAATTTCGCGTGGTCGCATAGCCTCCATTTAATAAAAATAGTTTCATTCGGACGATAATTAAATTGTACCGAAAGTACTTTTTTAGTTTTTCGAAATTGGTCCAAGTTTCGTAGAAATCGCCAAAAAACACTTTGTCCCACTTCAATTGCCCCTCACTGTATACATGTAAGAAATTGTAAATGTTGTAAATGTAATCTACATAAAAGACCATAAATAGTGTACAAAAACTTGAAACAAGTACATTTTGTCCATTCCATTACTCTATCCTTACAGAAAGTTGTGAAATAAATCAAAATTATTCACAGTAGTACATGTCGCTAAGAACATGCAAGTTTTTATGTTTCATTAACACTAGAACTACCGAGGTCTGATATTGGTATAAGTAGCCATGATACAAAATTAATTTGATTTTCAATGAATAAAACAAAAATAAAATTCATTATATTACTCCTTTAGTTGTCGCTTTAAGGGGCACGCCTAGTGTAACGGCCTAAAAAAAAGGTGATTTTTGGGAATTTTTATTAAAAAAACTACTTTATTAATTGTTTCAAAATTTTAAGAGTATATTTATACATGTTTTAAGAATATACAGCGAAATTTTTGAAAAAAAAAATTAAATATTTTTTAAGTTATACACGATCTCTGACGGCGCGAAAGAAAAAGGTCCTCCACTGCTGGAGTAATTCCGGCCTTCTCCGTGGATGAAATTAAAAAAAAAAAAAATTCTCATTAAACTAGAAGATATTGTCCGTACAATGACCTACGATCAGAAAAAAAAATCAAAAATTGACAAAATGGCGGCGTTTAAAAAAAAAAAACAAATTTCACCCAAAATTTTGGTTGTTTTTGGCCTGCCAAAATTCGATTTTTGATCAGATCAAAAAATCGATAAGTCATTGTATGGAGAACTATATAAAGTACATGTAGAAAAAAATTTGGTAGTGATCGGATCATTTGTCTTTGAGTAATCACTGCAGCAAATTCGGAAAATGCTGTTTCGAGAAAAACGCGTTTAAAGATACAATGATCATTTTCAATGTTATAAATGGCTGCTCTTTAAATGGCTATAACTCAAAAACTATTTGAGATATCGATTTCAAATTTTAATATGTTATTTTTAAAGGTGTAATCTATCGAAATATGAAAAAAAAATTGATTTTTTTGAAATTTCACACTGGGTGTGCCCCTTAATAGTCATTACATCATTGCGTGAAAAATATGTAACATAAAATAGGAATTTAAAAATAAAATTGTAAAACCCGTCATTTTGACTGGCCTGGTAGTTCTAGTGTTAAACTTGGTGAGAATTCTTGTTAAACATATAGTGCGGTATTGGTTACCATCAAAAAATATATTACATGCAGAATTTGCACTTTAAAAATTTCAAATTGAAAAAAAATACATACAAAAAATTCATTTCATACAAATTATAATTTAAAAAATTACATTAAAAATAATCTGATTGAAAAAAAATTGCATAAAAAAAATGTCAAATTAAAAAAAAATACATGGGAAAAAATTTGCTCAAAAAATATTTGAATTGCAAAAAAAAATCGAACAAAGTACTTGGCGAACCGTGAGGAACTGCCCATCGGTTATGAATTACACAGTATATACATTTTGCATGTTAACTCACCAAATACTTCGTTCGAATTTTATTTTTTTCAATTCAAATTTTTTTTCATGTAATTTTTTTTTAATCCAGCATTTTTTCTTATGCAATTTCTTTTGAATCAGATTTTTTTTTTAATACAATGTTTTTTTATTCGATTTTTTACTACTACTTTGTTTGAATTGAATTCTTTGCATGATTTTTTGCGTTCAATTCGAAATTTTTAAAGTGCAATTTCTGCAAATTCTGCAAATTTTTAAAGTGCATATTGTTAAATGGTAACCAATGACGCACGTAATGTTTAACAAGAATTCTCACTCAGTTTAATGAAAAATAAAAACGTACATGTTACTATGCCCTGATGAAAATTCCAAGTTTTCAACCTCGGCGACGGGTGGGAACCCTCCGCCATCTCACCAAATTGTCAGACAAAATCGATTTTTCGCCGATATCTCCGTTATTATTTACCCTATGACAAACATAGTTATTATCAACTAGATAGAAGATCCAATTTGCAAGTTTTTCTGATTACTCCTATAGATACTGAGATACTTCCATGAACTCTGATTTCTCAGCAACTTTGTCCATTTAAATTCGTTTTTTATTATATATTAATAATTTTCAATACATATTGTGTTACTTCAATATTATTAACAATTATATAACATATTAACAATACATTTATCAAATGACAATACATACAAAATAATAAATAATGAGTAAGGACTCCCTTTCACACCATCTTGTGGTAGAGTCAACGGCGCGTTTTTTTTACGTGGTTTCCCCATGACGCCTAGTCCACGGTCATATTCAAATTAGTTTAAGCTCTACGGCGTTTCGATGGACCTGGTTGAGAATAATCTGAGCTGTTGGTGTCGTCCTGCGATTGAGAATCCATAATTTGGAGATTCTGCAGTTCAGCAGGAATGAGTTCATCATCGTTCTCATCTGTTACGCCCTGATTTGCTACTTTTCCATCTCGATGAAGCAGAGCAAGCTCTCCCTTTACGAGTTCTCGGAGAAAGCGCGTTGGTCAGAGTATTGGCCTGTTTCGAGTCCAACCTTGCGGAAAAAAGCTCAGGATGGGCCGAAGCGTATTGTGGTTAAATTTATGAAAGGGGTTAGAATTCAAATTTAGTTCTTGAGAAAAATTGTGAATAATTAATATTTCTCATCTTGAAGTCGCGTGATATTGAAATTGTAAAACGGTTTTATTTTATTACAGTGCCACCGTAAATCCCTTCTGGGGATGATCGCGTCGCTTTTGTAATTATAAAGATATTTATTTATGTGAATAGTTAGACGTCAGAGGACGAGAAATAATCGAGAAAATTTGTCAACGATGAATTTGAGCAAAAACGAGAAAACTTTGGCGGAAAGAATTTACGCAAAGAAAACATGGGGAAGATAATGTAAATCTTCATGTAATTATTTAATTACATGAAGATTTACATTATCTTCCCCATGTTTTCTTTTTGAGCAAAAACGAGAAAACTTTGGCGGAAAGAATTTACGCAAAGAAAACATGGGGAAGATAATGTAAATCTTCATGTAATTATTTAATTACATGAAGATTTACATTATCTTCCCCATGTTTTCTTTGCGTAAATTCTTTCCGCCAAAGTTTTCTCGTTTTTGCTCAAATTCATCTTTGACAAATTTTCTCGATTATTTCTCGTCCGAAATAAATACCCGAAATAAATATTTCGGGTACCCACTTCTATCGCGAACGAAGAATCAACAGTGATATCAACAAGCGAATTACGCGGGGTCGGGGGACGAGCCAACAGAGGGGTTCCACAAGGACAAAATAGCATAACTCCCAGTATTAAAACTATAAGAAACATGGCTGCCATTACCCCGACGGCAAACCAAATTTGAAGATCCTCCATAATAGAAGAAGAAAATTATCACTCGTAAAGGAAAGGAAGAAAGAAAAAAAACATAAAAACAATTTAAGGTCAATATATAACGATATACTAAGCGAACCACAACTGTGAATTTACGGGTCGGTCGGTGTGATGGGGGAAGGCCAGTTTGGAGGCCGAGTAAGGCCTCTATTAAGATGACCGGCCACGAACCGTCTATGGATATGAGAGTGGAGTCATTGGCGGTCATTAGACTTCAAACAATTTCACGGATTGAAATTCAAAACAGATGTCATATTGAAGTGTGTCACGGTACACCAAACTACGCTTCGAAACGGAAAATATTTCACTAACACTGTGTAACGGGGTCTAGTCAGTCAGCAAACAAGAGGGAGAATGAACACGAATACCACAACCACACTGGCAATATTATTACTTAAACGTCTCCCATTTTTAATTGTTCTTCACGACAAATTGACTAATGATCGAAATCGAGATCCGTTTATTTTGAGAATAACTTTCCAAAAGTTTACGAGTTTTAAATAAATTAACGGGGCGTTTAGAATTTGAATCGGATTTAAACGAAGGGTAAAGAAGAATGATTTAAATGATTCTAACTCTTTTCCCCGACTAATTAGCAAAATTCGGATCAACTAAATTTTTGCACTCGGAATATTTTTATTTGATACTCGCCAAACGATCTTTAAATTTCTGCGAAATATTCTTTTCTGAATGGAAATTATTTATTCGGTCGCACTTAATCATTTTTAGAATAAATCACGTACGAGTTTTTGATCTAATTAGACGGATCATAAATTTTAGAATAGCAAAAGAATTTAATTCCGACGCGAAGAATTATGGTACGCATGTCGAAATAAAAATAAAAATGAAACAACACAAAAAAAACTTCGAACAAAAGGGAAACTAATGACACGTCAGTGGGATTTCCTAACACACTGCGCTCTCAGGTCCGTAATGCCGGGGCCTCTCGTCCGAGACTCGGTAATGCGCACTGGACTTCCAAGTAGAATCACAAACATTGCAAAAATGAACATTTTAAATGTACTTACTCGGTTGTATTGAAGATAATGGTTGGCGAAAAATGAAAGAAATTGGAAAAGATGCTGTTGATGATGATGACAAAAGAGCTGGCGATGAAAATGAGCTGCTGATGGTGGCCGGATAAATCAGATGAGGGTGAGATGAAGAAAATAATTTGAAGATAACTGATGGAGTCACTTATTTTGTTTATTTAACTCACGAATGTCTTTTATTGTAATTTAAATTATTTAAAAAATATTGCACTTTTACAAATAAAGAAATAAAATATGAAGAGGTAATTAAAAACGCACACAACGATTAAACATAGTACAAAAGAACAAATATCGTAACTTAACGATGAAAACTCTTAACTATGAACAACCGATAGAAATTGAAATGGTACAAAAAAAAGTTTCGTGAATTCGGTTTGTAACTTGCACCGCGAACTCTTAACTGATCTCTTAACTAAACTGTTCCGGGCCTCTGACCCCTAATTATACAGGCTTTGATTTTGATAAAAAGTGGGGCATGACCCCTCGGACGCTTTACACCCCGCACGCCTTTGCCTATGCGTGGGCTTACCGCCTCTCATGTCTCGATACAATGAATTTTGGGCATTTTCTGCTGATTTCTTAAAATGTTACGCATGCGCATTATAGCGTGACTTTTCTCTCTGCCTATTCATCTCCCTCGCTCTCCATTCATCTTTGTATCCTTCGTGCTCTCTCATTCTTCGCTCATCTTCGCCTCATTCGTTCTTTCTCGCTCACTGCTCATCTCCGCATCGTTCGGACTCTCGTTTCGGAGGCGCGTGCGCTTGCTGGGCCCCTCCGTATGGACTCTTCCCACCCTCTCTCCTACATGCTCCTATCCACTCTTGCTTATGCTTTTCTTCCTGCTTCCTTATGTGTCTTTTCCTATTCTGTCCTTTCTTTTTATTCCATTCCTTTCTTTGGGTGACGCAAGATTTTTCTGTATCATTCAATAGTTCATATAGTTAATAGTTCATAGTTGCTTCGCAACTATCAAGTCCATAGGTTGTTAATGATTCTAGATTTTATAGACAAGTGTAATTGCTATTATGGATCTCTGATAAGTAATATTCTGGATTTAATAATATTGAATTTTATTGATTAATAAATTTCGAAGGTTAATAGATTTGACGGTTTGTTCATTGAAAATAATTTGAATGGATTTAAAGCGTTCACATAAATTAATTTAATGGGTAATTAACTTTTACTTTTGGTTGAATTATGTGATTATAGAATTTATAGTTAACTTGTATTTTATTTATTTTGTTTTGAAATGGATAATTTGATAAGCCGATTGGGTTAAAACAATCGTGTTATTTCCTATAAAAAATTAATTCATTCATTCCATGCATTTAAAAATTCACACGAGTTCGTATTTGTTCATTAATGATTTTACTATAAAAGATCTGAAATCGCAACATCATAAATGCTTTATCGGGCTGTCTTAATTGGACCATCGTATACTCGTGATTTCGGGCTCGTTCGGTTACTCATTTGTATAATTTACCCTCTTCCTCCGTTGAGAGCGTACCCACGAGCCTAGCATGGAGCGTTTCCAAGCGGACCCGATAGAATTGTAGGGGAGGCTCGTATTGGTTGTGGGGGTGCGAGTGAGATAGCCAGCCATGGAGTTGAAGCATGGGGTTTGAGTATAGGTGGAAAAAGGACGCATGCCATTGCATGCCATCGCCTTTCTTTGTCAAAACGAAGCTTGGTGGTGGAATTTTCTATGTTCACAGGATGATATCACGTGGTCTTCTCATTGTCCATGCTGTTGAATTCTGACTCTTGTTGCTCGCTTCGAATATTTATTTTAATATGAATATGATTTCTCCGAACTCCTGCTCGATAATGGTTCTTGAGTTCCCGTCTAAACATCCTCAATCTTGGAATAATTTTCGTCAACGAGAGTGAAGATATACTCTATGTGTATGTGAAAAGAATCCTCACAATCCTAGGTGATGATTGTTGTTATAAATTTGCATTCAAAGTTTTAAGAAAAGGAAATATTATTCAAACTCGTGTAAAATTTCCATGCCTACTCTCATACCCTTAAATTATATAAAAAATAAACTGTTGTTGATGGCCGACCCAGGTACTCATGATCATACTGTAATCTACCTTTCATTATTATTCGCCGGTACGCAACTTTCGGGAATCCACTCTGTCATATTATTTCATGGGATGCCGATTAATTGTACGAGTCATATGCGCTCCCTCATGCACACATACATTTGTGGGGCCATTGATATGGGGCGCCAGTTTAAACGTGTCGTTCGAGCACGTGGCCGCACGGACGATAGTATTAGTGCGGGCCACAGTTTTACTCACTCGTACTCACTGGTGGTAGTGCCACGCGCTCTTTTGCAAATTTCGATGCTGAATCTCACGCTGGGCTGAAAGACTCTACATATATGCGCGGAGCAACCCGAAGGTATCTCCACGGATTTCCTGCTAGCCTCTATATGTTTCCTTTCCGACGATTGACAATTGTTAGTGTTAGCAGCGATAGCCGTCACCGTTTAGGTGGTCCTCGGCGACGAAAACTCTTCGCTCTCACCAACCGTCCGTACTGGTAAATTTCACCGATTTGTTTCGGTGACGAAAAATTATGTGCACGTGATCTCGACCATGTTTCTTACTTCCCTTCTTATTTCTTGAGAATTGCCAAATTTGACAATCTCTATGAGAAAAATAAATTCTGAAAGTCGTAGGACGTAACACATCGTTGATTCTCATTTCGGGATAATTCTCACACGATTCTTCCGAACAGTTCTCGCAGATGATTGAACATTTTAATCCGGGTTTCCTGCAGCTACACGCACGGCCTGTGCATTTTTTTTGCATTTGCATGAAATAAATTCAAGCAATTTTTTCGGAGCTGGATCGTTCGTTGTCTTTACTACAGTAAGACCGTGTTTACTGCATTTCCATCCCCAGTTCTCCACATGTTTTTCATTTCCAAGTTATGTTTATACTTGATAGTATGCCCTGAACAAATTGTAACGTGCAGCATCTAGCAAACGCAGCACGCCGGCCGGCAGTCTAGCGCGATGGGGAAAAAAAAAACAATAAACAGACCCTTTCTTGTTTTCGGAAAAACGAATTCAAATGGATAAAGTTGCTGAGAAATGAGATATCATGGAATTTTCGGTATTCCGCTCCATGCTCTGGCTCTGTATCTCAGTACCTGTGGGAGTATTAAAAAAAAGTTTGAAACTGAAAAGATTGAAAATTGGATCTTCTATCCGGTTGGTAATTACTATTTTTGTCATGGGGTGAATAATAACGGAGATATGGGCGAAAAAACAATTTTGTCGGTGTTGAAAAAAGTCTAAGGTTCGAGGGCGCCTCGAGAGGCCCTCAGTGATCGGTTTACTTCGCGAAATCTTGCGCGCCAAAATCCTGTGCCTACGCGCTTTTTCTTCGCGGCAAATTTGTCCACCCCCCCCCCCCCCCCCCGATTGAATATCAGTTCAAATCGATCGCCCACTACAGCAACAAGTGGTTTCCATCCGATTGAGAATAGTTATCGGTTCCCTCCAGTTTTCGGTTCCAGCGGTCTTCTTACGCGGGCTTCAAGAAAGGTGAAGGGTTTCGACCAGTTGTGGGATTTACGATCCCACAACGAAGCGAGAAGTATCCTGGGTGTTTTCTTACGCTTCACCACGGTATCGGTTCCCTTCAGCTTGTTCGGTTCTGGCGGTCTTCTTCACCGGGGTTCAGTTCATGGAGTGCTTTTCATGCAGTTGTGAGACTTACGACCCCTCAACTATATTAGACGTGTTTGGACGGTTCTCCTGTATAATGCTTTCCACGGAGTTGTGAGATTTACGACCTCACAACTACGTGAAAAGTATTTTGGACAGTTCGTTTCGACAAGTGTTTTCTCATCATCTTAGAATTATTCAACGGATGTCTCAGTATCGGTACGGTGTGTTTCTCTCGCGGACTTGCTTCTTTTATTATACTTCTCACAAAATGCGGGATTTACGCCCTCGCAGTGACGGGAGACGTGTGTGGTCCGCTTCGCAAACTAAGGACAGTTCACGGATCGTTTCAACGGACACTTCGTGGCGGACACGCAGCGCCAGTTTGTTGCACGGGCCACACCGGTGCCTCGTGTGACAAGACTTTACTGCTTAAGTTTTACGTTTGTTATAGCCAAAAGGACATTATTTTTGTTAAAGCGTCAATAAACAAATTTGCGTTGTTTCCACGAAATCATTGTGTTGATTAACTAAGTCTGTCTCCAGATTTCCCACACCAGATTCGTGCAAAATAAGACGGTCGGATATTTCGGCAAGATGGCGGAGAGCTCCCACCCGTCGCCGAGGTCGAAAACTTGGAATTTCCATCAGGGCACTGAACTTTAAAATATATCCGAAAATTAGAATTACAAGATCTTTTCCATTTATATCCCCCTTTTCCTGCCCTACTGACTGGACGACATGAGCTATTTATTTAAAAAAAATCTTATTATCCAGATAGACATGAGCCTGCACGGTCGCTGCACGGCGACGGCATGTGCAGTCACGCCATAGCGCCACAGACGCTCACTTCTGTAGCCGCATGTAACTAATTTCTGTCGGCACGGAGTTTCTAGCTTTTTCTTTCTTCTTTAGGTAACTCTTAGCTAAACTGTCTACAACAGTTAGGCGAAATAATATGCAAGGAAACGGTGTGCAACCATGCGAAAAATAAAGTATAATTCCAAAATATATATATATATTGCATGTCAGAAAAGCGCATGACTAAATAACTAGAACAAAATATCCACTTTAGATACGAGATGATATAATAAATGTATGTTTTATTTATAACATGTTTTTGGAGAATACTTTATTATCAAGAGCCATACGAATCCTATTATTAAACCGTTTATAGTCCTCAGTTGAATCTCATAATTCAACTTTTCATTCAAAAAGGCAGCTAATGTAAAATGTAAACTAAGATTACTCGATGAAAACCACGTGAAGGTGGTGGGTCTCTTCCATCGGGAGTGAGGACAATGTCAAAATCACTAAATATGGTTAAGCGCGGCAGCGTGGCGTAGCACAAACAAAAGTATTGAAACAATTTTCAATCCAAATTCGTTATCACTTACATTGACAATTCACATGGTAAAACAAACGAAATTGTGACATTGACCCCGGGAATGGAGAAGGACAGAGAATGGGTACAAGAATAGGAAGGTTGGGAATGTATATGTGATGGAGTGTGCGAGAGTATAATGCTGAACAATGAAATAATGACGGTGGTAACGCATTATTTTAAGAAAAATGTCCTTATTAAAGACCACGTTTTTATAACTGGGATAATAGAAAATGTTACTCGGAACGGAGATATCTATTTCACCTCCAAAGTTTTTCAATTCGTACTCTAATTCATGCATCTTGCGCGGGTTCGAATTAAACCCTCTCACTAACTGTAGACAATTTTAAATAGTGGGAGGTATTTAAAGACATTTATCTTTCTCAATCCGAAACCAGGAATATCAGTGAGAAGAATGTTTTACGATCGGAAGGAAATAGAAATTAAAATCTAGCAACGCATAGTCACAATCAAGAATTAGTTAACCCGATGCTGAAGCAAAAATTATGTATACCCCTCACCACCCCCCTGAATCGAACGGTAAAGAAATACAAGAAATTGAGACGTGTCAATTGCACGTCATTAACCTACTGATGAGTTAATTTCATCAACTTTGCGTTCGGCTTATTCCCTGCTGTACTCGCGTATCTTTTTTTAGCTGCCTGATCTCGAAGGTCACGGGAGATCTACTTCAATTGGTTGAAAATGTTAACGCGTACAAAAAGTTGGGTAATATAATTTCTATGTTCCTGGCAGGGTCCATCAAGAAACCAAAAGTTGGCATGGGATGTTGACAAGGCGTTGTGAATAGAGGTCTCGAGATTTTTCTTCAAAGAAGTTCTGTGCAACTGAGACGAAAATTTTGAAGTAAACACATTATACATAGTCGTTACGACAGTGTTGAATTCGTCTGAGGGGGCCTTCGAATTTCCAGCCTCGTGATTTTTTTTACAGTTATAGGCCTTCTAAAATATCAATAGCTCGTTTGATTGCTCATAATCTTGATTATCTTTTGTTAAAGTGACTTGCCAATTAGAACAATTGAACTTTTTAACGCATTTGGTGATGAGATATTCAGCAACATACTTCATAGCGCATTTTTCGAGAGTAGCAGTACTTTCCAAACTTGCGTTATCTGGTACATCGTCATTATCGAGAACGCTGTTATCAATAACGTAGCGAACGGTTGGTTCTTGATCGACCCATGCATCGATCTTTTCCCTCGTTTCCTTGATTTTATCCGTGATCGGATCTTCAGCCGCAGGACTTTTCAAAATCCTGAGAAGCGCAGTTGACCGGTCGTCCTGACAATTCGTCCCCGCGGAGGATTTTATCAAGTTCGCGACCATAGTATACTGCAGATTTCTACGAAAAGTCATTGCAGACGGATTTTTATTGTCACCTCCGCGATTCCTTAGAACCGCGAGCAGATTTTCAATAGGATCCTGATTGACTCTCGAAGTCATGAGATACAGTGATCCCGACGCTTGCATGTTTTCCCAGAGTTACAGCACGCTATTGATAGACAACACGATACCTCCGAAACACGGAGGTTTTTTGCAATGAACGTCAGTCCACTTTGCAATCCACAGTAAACTTTCTTCTAACGTGTTTTGCACCTGTGGTTCCTGAGATGATATCGCACGTTTCAGGGGATTTGGATTTATGCGCCGTTGGCTGTTCATGATATCAAAGACGTCGTTGAATCTCTTGCAAAAGTTTGAGGTGGCCGAGCAAGTGGGATGTTTCAATTCGCCTGTTAGCAATCCCGTACGTAGCGCAGCAGACACAGATGCGCTGAAGACTTGTGTCGCGAGACTTACGTTCATTCGTTGAAACGCATTTGGATTAATATGGCGTTCAGTCAGCTTGGGTGCAGATCTACACCCGTTCTTTTCCTCGATGTCTCGCAATTCACGAATAGGTCCCCACGAAACTGTGGCTCCATCGATCGAGAAATCTTTGATGAGCAAATTGTTGCGTACGCTGTTGATGAGGTGAGGAAAGTCGTACATGAAGACAAATTTTCGGGAATCTCGCTCAATAAAGGGTTTCTCGGCAGTCGCACCAAGTCCAGTGAACGCCGACTGATTAGCAGAACCCTGGTCGCACACGGCTGCTTTTACGTCTAACCCGATTGACTGAAGTTTGTCTGAAGTGGTCAATAGTGACCAAAGGAATTAATAAATGAGTCCGCAGTAAACGAGTATGGAAAATAAAGACTGGAGAGCGCGTAACGCGATGGATACACCCGCGAGTGCCTTCTAAAGTGTCACACAGGGATAGTTATCATTACAGGGAGCATTATTTAATAATTAAACACATTACAAGCTGGAGAAGAGAAACTTTGAGAGCACTACACATGTAAAAACACACCAAACAGTTTCAGGATTTCTGAATTTTTATTTTTCCAAAAATTGCCGGAAACCGATGGAGAGGCACAATCCGGACATTTCAGAAAAAATTTAGAATGATCAATCATCTAGTTTTTGAGATTTTATGAGTGAAATAGGTATACTCGCTAGCACGTAAGTGACCTAAAAGGAACGAAGATAGAACCTCATCTTCATCTTCATCTCATCTTCTCTATCTTCGTTTCTAAAAGTCTCTCTTGATTCTTGATTCGTTTGTTTTCAACATGCCCCGCTCACCACGCCTCCCGTGACCTAGGTTTCCGCTTATTCCTCGCCGCCGGTCACGATCGAACTAGCGTGAGTGCACCAGCAAATGAACAGGGCTCAGTGAGTGAACACTTCACGCTAAGTATATCTGTATATAGTGATTTTAACATGAGTATTCATTCACTAGTGCTGAATCTTAAGCGTTCATTCGCTGGTGCACTCACGGTCTACCGTGGGTGAACTCACCTTACCTTAATATCCAGTTGCACTATCTCTACACCCGACTACCCGCAGGGTAAAAAGCCGGGAGCATGCGTTTCATTTTGTCCTGGTGACGTCAAATTTTTTCGTTTTGTCCGATGATAGCCAAAACGGCTGAATATGTACCTAGTTTTACATAATGAATCTGTCGGTGACGGACAGTGGTTGCGATAGTGTGTTACTGAAATTGGGTGTGTACTCATGCTGTTATAATACTTTTAGGCAAAAAGTATTTCAATGCTCGCGTGTATATATCGAAAAAATTCACACTTTGGAGTCATCACATCCCTCTGACGTGTCCTCGCGGAAATAAACATTTTTTTTTTTAAGTGAAACAGGCCGCATTGAAGTATTCTTCATCTCCGCTTTGTGCGGTCTTCATTTTCCTACCGCTTGCACGGTCCGACTAATACACATTTATATTTTGCATATGTGTGCATACTCGCTATGGTAGGCAGTCGTCTGCCCACGGTACAAAAGGAGTACAGCGTGCGTAGTATATGCACCTTGCACCATATGTAGTAGTGTAGCATATGTGTGTCACCTTGGCAGGGGAAAAGATAAAATACTACTAATCCTCGGTGGTGGTTTTAACGTAAATTTTGCATCGGTCGATTCGATACCTCTAGTGAACTTTCTTTGCGAGAAATTTGATCTCAGTATGAATAACGATCCAAATGTCAAAGCAACGAAATCAGGAACTACAATAGATGCTCTTTGTTGAAATATCTGGAAAATACAAAATCGAGAATATACGTCTCATATTTGAATTATACCATAAGGCTGTCTGCTTTACCTGTTGAAGCACCACCCGACGTAGCAACGGAAATCGTGGAAATATATTAAATATTATTGATATTGTATTCAAGGTTTTCTTAATTTTATCATGTAGACTCTTTGAATACTATACTATACCTATTAGAATACTCTCTCTCTCTCTCTCCTCAAGAATCCAAAACATTACTATTTATTATAAATAAAAACATACAAAGGCCGCCGAAGACGTTTCACTTCTATTACGTGCACTGTGATGCAAGTGCCGTTTTTTTTAAATAGTCGAATGTTCTTTTGTAAAGCGCCATCTGGTTCACAGGGCGAAAAAAAGATGAACTGAAGTGCAGCTCGCGTCAACGGTAAAGAAATTAACGAATAAAACAGATGATAGTAATTTCTAATTAAGTTTTGCTGATTTTCCGGAACATTTTGAGCATCTTGTATGAGAATCTCGGAAACAATATTTGTTAACGGAAACAAAACTTTTTCTAAAAAATCTATGAGGAATCAAGAAATATAACAAGATGAAAATTGTTAAAAATAACTCATGGGTGCATAATTTGTATCGGCAAAAACATCGGATCTTGTTATTAGTGTGACCGTGTCCATCTTGAACCCAATAAAGTTTTTTTTCAACTTCTAAAAGGATGAAATGAAAAAATTAAGTTTTTTTAAAAACTCCTGACTGCAACAGTTACTAAAATTCAATGACACAAAAAGATTTAAAAAGGTTGAAATAATTTTTAGCATTATAAGAATAACTATAAATGTTAATTAATTATCATAAAAATTCATCGATTATTTTTCATACAGTCGGGAGACGTTCTCGCTTCATTTGTGTGATCGGAAGGTGTCTCCTGAGTGTAGTGAAATTATGGATGAATTTTTATAATAAATAATTTACATTTATAGTTATTCTTATAATGCTAAAAGTTATTTCACCCTTTTTAAATCTTATTGTGTGATTGAATTTTGGTGACTATTGCAGTCGGCAGTTAACATTTTTTTTTTTCTTAATTTTCAGTCTTTTTAAATTTCTTTGCTGCACGTTTTTGAGTTAGATGAATACAAAGCAGACGTCTGCCAAGTATAATGAAAAACAGTTCCCATATTCGGCCGTAACTGCTCAAGAAACGAACAAGTACGCAAATAAACAAACAACGAAACAAAGCAAAAATGTCCGCAATTAGCACGAAAACTACCGGCACGACACTCCGTTTGTTCCATTCGTAATAAAATAATGTGACTATAAAACAAATTAAAATTGAATCAGCAGTTGTTTTGTTTTCTATTAACCAGATTAACGTAACTATTGTGGCAGAGTCATATTTTGGGGCGCGTCACGGTCTCGAGACACTGGGCCAGCTTATAGTGTACAACGATTTCTGTAATGAGATTCAAGTTGTACGTGACGTCTACATCGTGGACGGGCCTGTCTATCCATACCGTGGACTTCTACTGGATACTTCGCGTAACTTCATCGACAAAGCTTCGATTCTGCGTACAATAGAAGCTATGGCAATGTCAAAATTGAATACCTTTCACTGGCACATAACGGATAGTCACAGTTTTCCATACGCCAGCAGAACCTTGCCCATGATGTCAACTTATGGTGCGTATACACCTAAGAAAATTTACAATGAGAAAGATGTCAAGGAAATCGTCGAATTTGGTCTTGTGCATGGTGTGCGTGTACTTCCCGAATTTGATGCACCAGCTCACGTTGGCGAGGGTTGGCAATGGGTCGGCGATAACTCGATCATTTGCTTTAATGCCAAACCCTGGCAGAAGTATTGCGTTGAACCACCTTGTGGACAGTTGAATCCATCGAGCGAGAGAGTGTACGAAATTCTCGGAGGAATTTACAAAGACATGGTGGATGACTTCAAACCTGATATATTTCATATGGGCGGTGACGAAGTCAACATTAATTGTTGGAACTCGTCAGACGTACTAAAAGATTGGATGATCCATAATAGAGGATGGAATCTTTCCGAATCGAGCTTCTACGAACTCTGGAATTTGTTTCAAGGACGGGCTTATACAAAGCTCAGAACTGCCAACGGTGGTAAAGATTTGCCGGTCGTGTTATGGACGAGTGGATTGACCAGTGAAGAAAATATCCATCATTTGGATCCGATCAAATACATAATTCAGATATGGACGACTGGAAATGATCCTACTATTGGAAGGCTCATTAGGCATAACTTTAGAATGATCTTCTCAAATTACGATGCTTTGTACTTCGATTGTGGGTACGTTTGATATTAATTATTCAATCTGAGAATCTGACGACGTTTGGGTTTCGAGCGGTGCGAAGTTGGCTGCCAACAAAAAGGCAAACAGTCGGACATGCATATCGGGTCACTCCACTTTATATGATACGAGATCAAATGAAGTGGACGGATGTTTGTGTAGACCGAGTTCCGGAGAGCTTACGAGGAGAGGCCGTCAGTTTACAACGCAGTTTTGGGACCAGCTTTTGCAGGATAATAGCTGGGTACTATCATAATGTGAATGTAAAATATTAGGTGCAGATACGAAATACTTTATGAGGAATTTCGATTTAAAAAAAAGCTTGTAACTTATATACTTCCTGTGTCACATGCAGTCAGATGCGAGGCGTGGCGTAATGGTTAACGGTTACGACACGTATTGTGGGGCTTATGCGTTGGAGCCCTACTCATGATTGTTTTTTATCTCCCTCTTTATGATCACTTCTCAATATATATATATATATATATATATATATATATATATATATATATATATATATATATATATATTAACAATGAAGACAAATAAAATTGGGTGGTGCAATAATAGGCATATTATTTATTGTCAACGTACAGACATATTATTTAACAGAATGAGTAATATTCATGGGAATCGAAATTCTGTGTAATTTCTGAATACGTGGGGTCGCAAGAGAGGAAGTATTTCGAAGAATTGAGGGGCGGTTGCAGGTAGACAAGTATCAACGTATTGTTTCTACAAAATTCAAAAGAAGGCCCGTTTCATTTTTACGTGAGGTCTACAATTATTCATCATATTAAATAATACGTTTATAGGTTGGCAATAAATAATATGATTATCATACGCCAATTTTATTTTTCTTCATTATTAATATATGTGCAATGATAATCATATTATTTATTGCCAACGTACAGACGTATTATTTAATATGATGAATAATTGTATACCTCATATAAAATTGAAACGGGCCTTCTTTTGAATTTTGTAAAAACAATACGTTGATACTTGTCTACCTGTCCACTTAGGTTGTCTACTTGTCCCTCAATACTTCGAAATACCTACGCTTTTACGACTCCAGGTATTCGGAAATCCCACAGAATCTCGATCCCCTTGGGGTTATGAATATTATTCAGCATATCAAATAATATGTCTGTACGTTGACAATAGATAATATGATTATCATTCATTATCATTGAGAAATTATAAAAAAAAGAGGGAGAGAAAAAAGTGTTATTAGTGGGGCTCAAACACGTGAACTTCAGACTGCGCACCGAAACCGTTAACCATTACGCCCCACTTCGCATCTGATTGTATGTAACCACAGGGAGTATGTAAGTTACAAGCTATTGTCTAAATTGAAATTTCTCATAAACTATTGCGTATCTACGCCTAATATTTTACATTCACATTAGAATAGTACCCAGCTATTACCCTGTGCTGATCCCAAAACTGCGTTGTAATCTGGCGGCCTCTCCTCGTTAGTCCATTGTTTTCCAGCTATTTCACCGCATTTTTTAAACCTCTATTCAATTTCTGTTCTATATTTGCGGAGTCATAAGCCAGAATTTTCTTTGAATGTAACTTATCAATAGATATCTGATGTAGTCGGAGCATCTTTCAACTTGCCCCCTAGTAAAATGTAACCGCTAAAATTTTGATCGCACTTTCGCAGGTTTGGTGCTTGGGTTGGCGAAGGAAATAATTGGTGCTCACCCTATAAAGGATGGCAAACCGTTTACGATAACTCGCCCTTGGCCATCATTAAGCAGCAAGGATTTACTGATGCCGTAAAACATTTGATCCTTGGTAAGAAATGGAAATATACAAGATTCATAATATGAATTCGAGAACAATGAATTGAATTTAAAATTGATTTTACTAACATTTTTTTCCAAAACATCTACTTAATATTATAATTAACATACTGATAGTCACAGTTACTCGCGATAACTCACCCCACTAGCTTTGATATAGGTCATCCAAAAATTAACACAGGACTTACATCGATACTCGCATAGGTATTCACAGAGTTGATCACCAACATTCACACAGTCAATTGCAAGAATACTTCCACAGACTCTCATCGATATTCGAACCAAGATCCCCACCGACTGACTTACGAGGTCCACAAGAATTCACACAGTGGACGCACGGAGATCCCCACCCCTAATCCATATACGCACACGGATCGGATTCCCATGCACCTACTCAACAGATACATACATTCTTACAAAGATAGTGACATGTAAATACGATACGTATCACCTTATACAGGTACTCACCGATACTCGCACAGCTACTTATCAATACTTACATAAGTATGATCACAGGTACGCCTACGGATATCCGCACGTGTAATTACCTACTTATCCTCACTAACGAGGAGAGGCCGCCAGTTGACAAAGAAATTTTTCAACCAGCTTTTTCAGAGTCATAGCTGAGTACTATCCTGATGTAAATGTAAAATATTAGGTGTAGACACGCAACAGTTTATGAGAAATTTCAATTTCAAAAATAGCTTGTAATTTATATACTCTGGGTGATACGTACGGGCAGCAGCGAGACGTGGGGTAGTGGTTAAGGGTGGCGCCCCATATTCTGGAGGTCGCGCATTCGAGCCCTATACTCGAGATTTTTTTTTTTTTTACCTTCTTCAACATTTTTCAATATATATTTACACAATAAAGAAAGTCATAAAATTGGATCCTGCAATGGTACTCATATCATTTATTGTCAACGTATAGATATTATTTAATGAAATGAATAATATTCATTATTAAGTCTCCCATTCTTATCGGCTGCAACTATCGGGATGATAGTCATTATAAAGACATCCAAAACATAAAAAATATTGTTCGGATTTCGCGCAGCTACACAGCCCACTTCATTTTTACATGGGGATATTATTCTTTATTGTTAATATATTTTAGCAAAATGTTTAAAAAAAAAAGAAAAAAAGTCATGCGTGGGGCTCAACCGCGCAAACTCCAGACTGCGAGTCGGAACCGTTAACCACTACGCCACGCCATGCAACTGCCCTTATTAACAAATTCAGACGCCCGTAGAAGTTTATTCCCTATCCCTGACTTGAAGACAAACTTTCAGCGAGTGAAAGTGTCGTCGGATGACACCACGGTATTTGTCACTTGACTGCGTATACATGTGGTTTATCGGTCTGACCCGGAGCGGTGGAGCTCTGTGACGTCATACAATGCATGGAAGTATCACTCTCGCACCCGAGCGTTGGCGCAATGAATGGCATCAACGAAATTCATCGAGTAAACCGACGAAAACCGTAGTAAGACCTGTATAAACCGATACGGATCCCAACTTTGGTATACAATAAAACTCAAATAAACTCATACGAATCACAAGCAGCGTTCATCATTTATGTACAACAAACCTTGCTTTAGTTACAAAATGTCGAAAACAGCCGAGGTGGCTAAACCCTTATTGACGATTTTCACTATTCCGTGTTCGATCGAGGCGCACAATTTTTTTTTTTTTTTTCAGGATAAAATAAAATTAAAACAGTTCATCTTTAAGGGTAATAACCAAAAACTCTTTTGCACGAAATGGCGTACAAAATTATTAATCAGCAGTATGCGTGAGCTAAAATTAATGGAAACCATAGAAAAGCTGGAAAACACTCACCATGTTCAGGTGGTTTATTCAGAAATTGTAACTGACGCATGCTGCTGATTAATCATGTTGCACAACATTTCGCGCGAAAAGTTTTTTATTCTGCTTAAAGGTGATCTGTTTTGAAAAAAAAAAAAAATTGTCGAAAATAGCCACCATGGCTATTTTCGACGTTTTGTAACTAGAGCAAGGTTTGTAGTACATGAATTGTGAACGGTGTTTGTGATTCGTATGAGTTTCTTTGAATTTTATTGTGTACCAAGCTTGGGATTTGTATCGGTTTATTTGGGTTTTACTGCGGTACTCTTATTTAGAAATCTGGACAAAGACGCGAAAATTCTCTAGCTGCATATTAAAAAATTATACATCTTGAACTAAGCCTTTTAAAAGCACGTGTGTTTCGAACCAGGAGAGAGATAGATACATAGGGAGAAGTACTGAGCATGTGCTTTTCCCGTCGCGATCACATTTTATTGCTACCAAGGCGGGAACCGATTTACAATTTACAGGGCCGCGCGCAAGTGTAGGCTGCGTCCGTGAGCCACACACTTTCACCACGACTGCAGCGCCTCTTGTAACTGGGTTACTTACTAAACTGGAGCACTCGAATTCTCGTCTTCAAGTCAGGGATAGGGAGTAAGCTTCTATAGGCATCTGAATGTCTGAATTCGTTAACCGTAGGTAATATGTGGAGTGTATAAGTTACAAGCTTTTTTTTAAATTGAACTTTCTCAGAAACTATGCGTATCTACCCCTAATATTTTACATTTACATCAGGATAGCATCCAGCTATCACCTTGCAAAAGCTGGTTCCAAGATCACGTTGTCAACTGACGGTTTTTCTTAAAATTTGCGCATGTTATTTACCGAGACACCCACGCCTTCACTTATAAATTACGGTGAGCGTGCAATGTGCTGGCGCTAAAAGCATTTTCAGGGAAAGGTGGCATTCTAAAATCAGGAGACGTGCACTCGCCATATTGAAGATTATCATTTATAATATTTTCGTTCCCAATTATACAAGGTAGCCCATTTTTATTGAAGGGTTCGATTATCGCAAAAGCTATTCGTTGTATCAAAAAATAGTTCAATCCACAGTTGTGGGGTTTCGAGGGGGACACCAAATGGTGAAGTCAGTTCAAGACTAGATGGTCCACTTCGGGGCAATGGGGAAATGGAATTCCATTTTTTGCTCAAGATAAAAGTTGTAGCGCGTTTCAAAAAAATTACGTCATAAAAAGAAAAAAGATCCTAGCTCCAAAATTTCAGGGGTTATGGCGGTTCAAAGGTCGAAGCTGTCGAACAAGTGCCTAATAGCTCGGGCCACTCGGGCGCCGACTGGCAGGCAACTCAGCACACTATCTGCTAGCCACCGCCTAGTTTCACGCGCTAGGCACGAGGCGGCGCCTAATTGCAAACACGGACTTTAAATCTTTCTCGCAACAAAGGTAATATCCGACTTTTTGGTAACTTCGAGCTGCAAGTCACTCGACACGCTTCACCGGTAACTACACTGCTTCATTGAGATTGGACTATGTAGATTCACATGGTAGGCAGTAGGTGGCGGCCAGTCATAGCCACGGACTATGAGTTTTTCTCGCGACAAAGCTAATATCCGACTATTACGTCGACATTCTCTAAGATACAAAAGAATGTCCACATTTTCAATTAGCGAATTATCAGGAATTTTGAAAGTTGGAAGCCTCCTAGAGAAATGTTGAACGAGTAGAGACTATTATAGTTCAATGTCAACAAAGCAGTGTAGTTGCCGGTGATGTGTGTTGAGTGACTTGCAGCTCGGGGTTACCTGAAAAGTCGGATCTTACCTTTCTTGCGAGAAAAATTCATAGTCCGTCATTGCAATTGGGCGCCACATAGTGCCTACTGCATGAAAGTAGGCCTGGCCTAGCATATAGTTTTCTAAGTTTGCCAGTAAGCGCCCGAGCAGCCCGAGCCATTGGGTACTTGTGCGACGACTTCGATTCGATTCGAGTTATGGGAGTTCGAACACCACTATAACTCCTGAAATTTTGGAGGTAGGATTTTTTTGCTGTATTCGTTTTGAAACGAGTTACAACTTTCATCTCGAACAAAAAATCGAATTCCATTTAAAAAAAAGGCCGTCATTCAAATTTCTCGCAAGTGATACCTCCTAGTCTTACACAGACTTCACCATACCATCTCCCCCTTCCTACAACTTTCGTCAGAACTATTTTTTGAAACGACAAATAGTTTTCGCGATCGAACCCTTCATTTAACATGAGACACCCTACATATGGCATGAAATATTGATTTGTTGTGTGAACTATATAGGTGGTGAAGCGACTTTATGGTCAGAACAGGTGGATAGTACTTCGGTTGATTCACGGCTGTGGCCGCGATCAGCTGCTATGGCCGAGAGGCTTTGGGCAGAGCCTCAATCATCCTGGATTCACGCTGAGCAAAGAATGCTCAGGCACCGCGAAAGATTGGTACAGCGTGGGATTCTCGCTGACAGTCTCGAGCCTGAATGGTGTTTGCAGAATCAAGGTCTCTGCAACTTATGAAGGGCAGTTGTTTTAGTCTCTGAGAATTGTCGGAGAGGCACTGTCAGATTCGCATTTAAAGTCATTTTTACCATCATAACTTTTACAACCAAATTTTATAAATGCTTACCCATATTACTTACATTTTTGGAATAAAATTGAAATCATTTCACAACCGCCCAGTGTTAGGCAGCTTCTCGGCGTATGGGCTGACAGGTCGTTTTTATCAGTAATGAATGATTGTTTAATAAAATAATAAAAAACCGTGCAAAGTTGAAACTTGCCCATTGCTTCCGCGTCATTTTCGCCCATTCATACAATCCCCGATATACTCAATAGTTTTCTCGATTTTGGCTTCCTCATAAAGGAAGCTTTGTTTTGTCAATGTGCGTTCCATAGATATTACTTCACAGTGAATGCAGATATATTTTTCTAAAACCCAATATGTAGCTCCAGACCCCTTCTCCGTATTGTTTTGTAAGAGACCGTGCCAGGTATTCTTACATTAGGCGATGTCGAGTAGCTGACTAATGAAGTTATTATGGTATATGTTATATTCAAAATAAACATATCAAGGGTAGCTGGAAATCCTTAGAGATAGCTTCGCGTTACTCAACAGAGCGAGATTTTGGCTCAGCGTGAGATTGAGCATCGAAATCTTCAAGAGAGAGAGAGAGTGTCTGATTGGTTTATGAAATCATCCATTTAAAAGCAAAATAAATACAATACAAATTAACAATAGATTTAATAGTTATATAATTCAATCAAACGTGGAATTTAATTACCCACCAACTTAATTTATGTGGGATAATTGATTTGTAGATATCAAAACTTTAAATCCACTTAGATTATTTTTGGTGAACAAATTTTCAAACCCAAATTGAAATTACGAGGTCACGAGATCTTAGGAAATTATCAACGAACGAAAAGAGAATTTTGTTAGATCCAGAACACTAATTATCAGAGATCCAAAATATTAATTGTGCTTTTCCCATAAAATCTAAAATCATTCATAATCAATTGACTTAATAGTTGAGGAAGTGTGAACTATACATTGATTGAATGATACAGTAAAATCTTGCGTGACTAAATGAAGAAATAGAATGAAAACAGGACAGGATAGGCAGAGACAAATGAGGAACTGAGAAGACAATTGCAAGCAAGGAGAATGTAGAGCGAATAGGAGTATGTAAGAGAGAGGGTGAGAAGAGTCCCTACGGAGGGGCCTAATAGTGAACGCACGCGCCTCCGAGGCAAGAGAGAACAGTAGAGTACTGTACCTATACGCCAACCCCTTATACATGGGGCTCGGAAGTGTGGGGTAGCCCGGGTCAAGCGTGTTATACGCCAATCCCTTATACACGGGGTGTCACCCTCAGGTATATTTCGGGGTCCGGTGCTGTTTTTAGGGTGGGGGTAAATTCCGGTGCGATGAAGCTGACTCGGTGGAGGATTCATTTTCACCAGGGCTCGTTGTGGGCGCCGTCCCCGACCGTCACCCAGCAAATTTTTCGACTATAATAGCTGAGGGTTGATATTCTGGCTGTGAGAAAGGTTTTCTGGGGGGCAGCCACCTAGCGATGTATTTTGAAAGGTTGGGGGGAGGTGGGTGGTGTAGGTGGTTGAGATAGGGATCGTGGGAGGAGAGGAGGGGGGGTAGCGGTGGAGATTTTACACCTGTCTCTCTCTCTGAAGGGGCCCCGTCGTGAGGAGCCGAGTAGGGGGGAAGTAGGGGGTTGTAGGATATCGAGAGTGTTGAGATGTCCTGGAGGTGTAATAAAGAAACGCAGGCAGCTTTGGTCGAGCTGTCGAAGGCTAAATATTTGAAAAATACTTACTATGGGAAAAGAAGAGACATTGAAAAACCACCGGTGAGCGTTGAAAGAGCAAAATACCAGCGATGAGACCTCTGCGACCCTTATGCTATCCTGGTATACGCAGAAGTATACCAGGGTTATTGAATAAATAATTTTCGAGGAGAAGAGAGGGGTTTGTTGGGGGCATGCATAAATAATTTGTCGAAACGTTTTCTCAGTGTATATAAAAATATCAAAATTTATTCTTAAAACTAGTAATACACTTTGTTTGAGAAATTGCTTTGTTTGAGCTGGATGGAAATTTCAGTGGACTGTATTTTGCTGGTGAAAATGAGGATAGCGAATCACGGAAGGAAAATGATGGTCATGATCATTCTATCGCGGTTGATTCCCTGAGTAGCCCGTTGCGATTTGCCGTTACACGAGGCTTGGCTTGACCGCGTGGTGAGATGAGAAAAGCATGATGATGTACCGAAACTTATGCAAATTGTCGCCCGTGCGACAATCGCTACATGAGTGAAACCGCGAGTTTATACTGAGTTGATTCATGAGTTAAGTGATAACGAACGAGTGAGACAATGAGTTTCATTTAATGAGATAACGCGAGAGAGCTCTTGCGCGTGGCACCACTTGTTGCACAAAGACGAGAAAAGATGGCTGCGCTCAGGCAGCACGCTTCACGAGGCCCGTCTCGAACGTTCGCGAACATTCGAGAACGTTCGATGGCGGGTCCCGGGAGGTGCTGCCCTCGCGGTGAGTCGCTCGGGAACCAACACGCTGTGGGCAATGCGGATTCCCGAACACACTTGTACGAGGAAATATGTGTAAGAATGAACCCCACTAAGCTTAAAAATAATTAAATCTAGCGTTACAATATTGAACACATGTTCCAGGACCGACACCTCCACCAAATAACGTACTGCCACTTGTACTGCCATTTCGTCAGACATTTGTAAAAGCCAGCTACGAGGCGATGGTTTCGTTGTAAATTGCTGGTGAAAATAGCCCTGAATTGTGGTAGAGATCCCCCGCTGTGCATATGGTAACGGAACATAATACAATACTGGCCACACACATTTGAAGAGAAGCTCTGCACTTGCTGCGTATTCCATTGGTAGATGGTGCAACTTTTTGGCAAGCAGCTGATAAAGCTAGGTAAAAGCGGTGGAACACCGTAGCTGCCGAAGTATGATCTATGTCCTTGCCCGTCGATGTAGATGGCAACCCAATGGCTGCCGACTCTTGTGTGATCATCAGTATTCACAACTAGAGCAGTCGGCCTCGTCAGTAGAGTTGGTATTTGATCCGCTGGATGAACACCTCTCGACACGATCCGGGGAAAACCTCGTAATGCTTGGCCAATCTGGATCGTATTCATTTTTTGATACAACCGGTGAGTAACATTCTCTTGGTGGTGTTGCTATAGGTGTCGTTAGGTGTGCTGACTCTCGAGTACGATCCTGTATTGCGGTCTCGGGCTTATTTGTGATCTGTACATTTAAAGGAATCCGCGTATCCATAGGTATCACATCACGAAGAATCCATTTCGTCAATCGAGCCACATTATTCAAAGCACATTTGAGACCCGCTCGGTTTATGAGACCGTGGGGTAGACATGTCATGGAGGATTCTGGTAAATCTTTGAAAGCTGGACAAGCTCAATCCTCAAGATTTTTTATCTCACGTGCCATAACGTTCTGTAGATAGACTGTTTTGTCGAGACCTCGTATGTAAATTTTTCCAGCATTCCTGGCAATATCCCTGAGATTCGCATGCAATTGACGAAGAGGTATATCACCCGCGAACCACTCAAAGCCGTGATGATATTGAGTTACCCAATTGTTCTTATTACTAATCGCTTTAGGCAAATCCGTGAAAATACATGTTGGAGCTACTACCCAGTGTGCGATATATTTATGATCACGAGAAATAACCGCAACCTCCTTTGGCGTAATCCAGTCTTCCTTATCCGCAAAACCTTGGATATCAATTACGCAATCCGTTGGTCTGAGTATTCAAAACAATTTCTATCTGACCACGGTATATAAACTTCAAGCAGTGTTACGATGGCACGTCTGATACTCTCGAGGTGTCGGAAAACACTGCAGATCTTACATCACTTACTCTTATGTCTAAAAATATAGCTAAGCTTTAGAGGAGTGGGGATATGTAGAAAAATGGCGGCTCCCTGTAGTAAAATAGCTATCTACTCAGATTTCTGGAACGACACGCTCTACAAGTTTTAAGACACAATTATACTAAAAAGTAGCGTCGTAATGTTGACCAGAAAAATTTACAATGACCTGTCGCGAGGCATCAATTTCTATTACATTGTCAAATTCTGTGTATACAATGCAATTTATAGTTTTTGACAATGTATTTTTGAAACGTACCTCTATACGGAGGCTCCCATGACGTACAAGATTCCAATGGCCCGGCCGAGCTGCTGAAAGGTCTGGGGTTAAGTCGAAATAGAATAAGCAGTGGCCATTAGGGCAACCGGCTCTATCAATCCCATAGCTATCGTCATCCCATTGTATACCAGTACCCGAGACCAGAGTGTGAAATACGTCAATATATAAACTATTAGTAAAATCTGGTTGTAAAGGCGTGCTAGGAATCTGTACACCATCTACGTAAAGCGATAGTTAATTTATATCAAAATGTTGAAAATTGAAGGGGTTCAGCTTTCTATCACCATTGAATGCTTTATTATCAACGAAACCCAGAACGATTCTTTTCGGTAGTTGCCCTAGTATAACATTATCTAGTGTCTCCCCATGAACGCCGCTATGTATTATAAATGGTTTTACCTCAACTCTCGTAAATGGATATTTAGCAGTACCCTGGCTATTTTAACACGCCGTACGATAAGACTCGCATGAGTAATATGCACGGTATAATCCTGTGCACTATCATCCATAAGGCAAAATGTATCTCTTGAACGTACTAGGCGAAGACGTAATTCAACGCCATTGAGCAAAAATGTCTCCTAATTAAATATATCTGAATGAAGATAGCCTCGAAGATCTACCATACAACCATTTAGCATCATAGCCTGATGAGTCCTCAGACCTGACTTTGGATTTTTAGTGATTGTTTGACCCTCTGCAGTTGCTTGAGGTAGCTCATCAAAATAGCCGGGTGTATCGTCTACCCACATGCTGGCGCCAAGATGACTTTTTTGTTGAATCCTTATAGGTCAGCAGTATTTCGATATATGCTCTATATGCATAAGCATTATTCAATGGGGATACAAGTTTTTGATTGAATGACAAATCTACTTGATTGAATAAAGAGTGTAACAGATTGTTAACAGGCCCTACTTTATCGGTTAGAACAGCGTCGCCGGAGCGAGATTTTAACTGTACGCGGATACTAAGCATTGTATGTGCTAAATCGATATATTCGTCGCCATGACCCGGTACAACAAATCCAATGGGAGCCTCGTCAGTGAGTGAGGATATAGGTTTATAATGTATGCCTTGAGAGCCTTCGATGCTCGTCTGAGTTGGTGTAAGGTAAATAAGTCCAGCTATGATTTCAAGCACTCGCAAGAATGAGAATGTAAAAAAGACATTTTTCCACACTTTTACAATTTAACTCTTAATTAAAAATATAAAACTAAAAAATTATTGAATAATTATCCAAATATATCGGCAGCGGTACGCCTTTTACGCTTGACAACTTTCGTACCTCGAATCTTACTTGCTACTTTTTTTCATAGACGTCTGCAGATTTTCTTTTTTTTTTATTATTTTTGTTTTTCCCTTTAAGTGATTTTACAACTTTTTTATTGTTCCTCCTCTTTTTCTTTCTCGTTGTTCGTTCAGAACTCCGAGCTTTAATAGCTTTAATCGTCGTGAATGCAGGTAGGCCGATGTGTGAAGCTGTATGGCCGAACAATGAATGAAGCTGCGGCTGATGACTGCCCATTTTATATCCTGATCCTTTCATCAAGCTATCGAGCGTCTCTTCCACTTTTCGTTTAAGATTTCTCCCACCCTCGGTGACACGCGTCCTAAACGCTTATTTAAATGGTGTATTATGAGCAACATCACCTATTATATTCATTCCTGTGTGTAGCGCATCTTTTCCGACTACGCGAGCACCACGAGTAATGGTAAAGCTCGTCGAAATAATCTGCTCAGAAAACTATCAAAACCATGACCACGTTGATAAGGACTCCCAACAAATACCCTATCGATCCCCCCACCCACCTTATTATCGTAGTGTTGAATATAATGCTCCATTGTCATTTCAACGTATCCTCTTTAAGTGTAATGTAACGGTCAGAGTCCCACTCTGGAATGGGACAGGATTACCCGTGCCCGTCCTTATATCTATATCAATTGTATTGCACTCCGAGCGTAAAAGCGGTATATACTTTGGCGGTGAGAACGATTTTGCGTGGATCCATACACATAATTCGTGGCACCTACGGGTATAATACGTAAAAGGGGTGTTTGAACGTCGCCTGTTACATAACTGTCACATATATCCGTATATAAAAACAATTTATCAGGGAGTCCGTGGGTAAGACTTGCCGGAAAGTCAGCGTTATATGTCGATTGTTCATGTATATCAATTACAGTGTCAGGTTTGAAACCAAAAATTTTAGAAAACGTGTCACTGAATGAAATTATGTGAGAGCGTTGACATATTCTTTTATTACATCCACTACCTGCGGCTTTAACGCTCACCATAGATCGCTCTTCATTATACACCATGTAAATATGTTCTTTCAAAACGGTGGTATTATTTATATTTTTAATTAAGGCGTGAATGGATGTATACAGCCCAGGTGGAATATTAATTTGTCGGAATATTTTTGCAGGACTCTTTAGAGTAACCGGTGTTTTTTTTTCGCCTCATTTTTAACAGGTTGATGAACAAAAATGCTTCGTGCTGTTATGTGGCCATTTCCGTGTTCTACGTTCATAAAAGTACGTGGAAATTGAATCTCGGATAGATTGTGCTTTAGCCAAGATTTCAAGGCTTCTTTAGTTGGTGTGTTTCGACTCTTATTCCTCGATGTAGTAGATGTGGCTCCCAGTGTGTGGTAATTTTGTGTCGATTCATTTGAAGAGTCAAGAATCATGCTATTATTGATAGTGCTATCATTAATTACACCAGGCCGCGGTGTTGTTGATGCAGAAGGATCGACCCATAAGTGAGGATTCCCAACAAATTCACGAGGAACACCTATCCATTGGAGTTCGCGACCAAAGTGAGCTCGACCTATAGCCTTCACTGTTTTTCTAGCTCTCACAGCGTCATTGACCAAATCTATTGTATTTGATTTTTTTATTTTCTCTCCATTAATACTAACTACACCGTATTTATCCCACATCAGTGTACTGTCGGATTTTGTATGAATATAATTCAGTAATTGTTCCGCTTGTTTTTTATTACAGTTTGGTACTGTTGCTATTATCGTAGAATCACCTGTTCGATCAATGTACTCATTATTTTTGTCACTAGATAGTCCACCACTAGCTTCAGCAGCTTTTTAATTGTCTTCCGTGAAAAAACGATAGCGCTGCAAAACTTGCTGATATAACTTCCACTTCTCACGCTCATTTCCGGGTGTTACCGACCGGAGTATATCACTCATTTCAGTATCTAATCTACTTAATGTAGTACCAGGTGTTTGAATGGTGTCAAGATCATGTGGTCCCCGTACGATACCGTGGTGTACTTTCCCAACACCATTTTCAGGTATTAAAACCATCTTCTTCGCGTGATGCATTTTTCTTATTTTTTAGTTGCGGGATATAATATTCGATAATACACTCCCAATGATAGGTAATAACAGAGGTAGTACAAAAATACCACCTTTCTGTAGAATTACACCTTTCTTTGCTTTCCAGTTGCCGGTTTTATTTGCTAACTTTCGCAAGATGTTTTTATATTTTGACAGGCGTACTCTTTCACTCTTTTTTAATGGAACCACGCCGTGTAGAGTGTTCAGGGCACATTCACATATACATCGAATGGTACACTTATCAATAGATTGTAAGACTAATTTCCGTTGATGTTTGTTTAAATAGCACAAGGCGTGTAGTAAAATCGTATTTTTCCGCCCAATAGAAGCTATAGCCGTTGTTGATGGAGCCATCGCACGAACCCGAATGATGTAATGAGTTATATATTCCTCATTTTATACTTTTTTCTAATGCAGCGTATTACCCCGCTTAGGTACGTAAACAAAATTATGGGGATCGTCTAGGAAAATATAAGTACGGAAACGACAGTTATCTGGTGTGTCTTGTTTCAGATCTATTAATAAATAACCGTGGGGTTTGGATGTTGCATCATGATAAGCCTCTTGTAAAAAATTATGATCCTCAGGGTATATCTCCCTCGATAGGTGTGAAATTTGAGCTCGATCTCGAGGATTTTCAAATACCACTATATAATTGGTATTAAGAGAGATATCTCTCTGGCCCCGGCCTTGATGAAAAATATTTTGGGAGATGAACATCACGCTGATATTTTTATGATGACTACCTTTCGTAAACAAGTCTACGACTGCATTATTAGAGGATTCACGCATCAAATCATCAATGACTATGAGTTTTGGTATACTGTCGCCGGTAAAGTCAGAGTTCTGAGGTAACCCTTCTATTTACAAGTGAGCTTGTAGGGTAGTATTACGAATTGATATACAACTTTTTTCTTGGTTTAAAATAATGATTCATGGTAGAAAATTATTTATTCATTTTTATTGTACAACCGTTTCAAATGGAGAAATCATTATTTTTATTTACAATCAGACATACAGTTTATTAAAAAAATGGAGGAATACATTTTTATTGTCACGGTGGCTGCTTCACGCACCAAAACAAATTTTTCATTTACAATTAAAAAATATATTTTTTATTTACAATCAGAAATATATTTTTATTTTTTATTGTCAATAATATTTACAAAACTATGCTTATACGTGAATAACTCTACGTATCCATAGGGTAATGAATCGTACTAGCCCCACCGTAGCCTTTTAACGAACACCGGCTTACATGTTTTTTTTGTCGGTGCGCGTTACGACCTGGTGAAAAGCGGTACGACGAATGGCTCTAAACTCTAAGTTGATTGCGGTCTCGCCGTCTGCCACCAGCTCACAGATCGAATCAAAATTAATCTTTTTACTCGTTGAGTAATTTAGGTTTATACCTTTGACCCTACAGACTTCAATGTTTTTATTATCGCTTGTCTGTGTCACGTAGCCGTAAAATTTCGGACTGCCAGAAACGAAACGTTTTATATAGGTACCCTTGCCATAGCATTCGAGCTCGTCAGTCAGATCGCCCAAGGGATCTCCTAAACGTGGGTGATACTCGTTTTCAACTCCAGTACTTATATATATACACGAGTCTGTATCGTAATAGAGAACCCGTCTATCCAATCGCTCTAAGAAAATATACAATTTTAACCGCGCTTGAGCTGTTGTGTATGCTGCAATAACAACACTTGTATTGGGGTTTACGTCAACACTCTCCGAAGTTTTATCCCAAGAAACATACATCACATCGTCATTAACGTGAATAATCTTGTGTACCCGGCAAGAACGAACGGATAGAAGCTCGAGAATTCTCTGACGCGAAGTTACCACTTCAGTTCTAGGCAAATTTTCTCTCTGTCCAAACTTACCCCAAAAACAGTTTAGACAGAGTTTTGCTACAGCTCTGAGTCCTGGGTTTTTAGCGATGCATTCTGGGTCTAATTGTACCCCCTCGGCCTCGTAATACCGAGCTATAAAATTGGCCTTCTCGATTTCGGTTGTACAATTATCTGGCAACCCGCTAGAATCCTGCTTGATTTTCAACCACAACTTAATGTAATGACCGAAAATACCAGTAGCACCTGTGGAGGGATTGTACTGCTCTACCTCGTACAGCCAGATCTCATAAATTTTCGTTATTTTATAGCCCTTCTCTATAGCTTTTACGAGCTCGCAAGAGACCTAAGTACCCTCGAGAGCTCGGTCGTCTTCATCATTATGAGGGCAATTGTCCTGTACCATTTCTTCACAGCAACGGTGACATAATGAAAACATTAGACGATCGTGCATGTGAATTGGTAGTACAGGATGGTAGAAATTTCGTGGCGGTACGACTCTACAGCGGACAAGCCCTTCAACATTGCTTAGATCGTAATCAGACCCAGTTAATGCATTACAGTTATCCTCGGTGTGGACTTTAGGGTGCCCGACGGGAAATTTCCCCGTTTTTGAAATACATGGATATAATGAGCAAACGTCCACGTAATGAATTTTTTCAGAGTCTGTAACTGCGTGGTAACTTCGCGTATTACCCGTACGACCACCGAAAAATGCGTCGCGAGGGTTGAGCGGTTTATTCGTCAGGATAGGATGCCCCTTTACGAAGGCTGTAATCGCAGGATTTGCGTTTTTTATTTTTATATATTCACACTCCCACATCTCGTGGAGAGTGTAGCCATAAAACCGGATTCGTTCTGAGATGATATGGGTTCTAGAGAAGCGATCATTGAATGTACTACCATGCCATACTTTTTCTCGTGTACGGAGATCACTTGTCACAACCATGGAAGAAGAAGCACCCGTGAAATTGTAAAACATTACGGGCTCCATCGGCTGATTCAAAGTAGCCATCGACAGGTGTACCATCGGGTAGTTTATGCTCTCTACCTCCACCTGCATGAGTGATGTCCGTACCGAAATGGTGTTCACACCACAATAACTATTCAATTGCTATCTCGGATTGACGGTCTGCTCTACGGTAACCATTTCTCGGAACAATTCCGATTTTATTTTTTTCCAAAAAATTCCTGCGATATACTTTATTACATGCGGACGCTATAGTTACAGCCTCCGTAAATGAACAAACATTCCCGCGTGAGATAAAAATTTGTCTAAAAACCGCACACGCTCGTCTTAAAATTACTACATCGCTTCGGCAATAATCTACGATTTCTTTTTGAAAGTCGAATTGATACCCCGATTCTTTCGCTTCATTGTACCACTGTAAGAATTCTTTACGATTTTTGATACTCATCGTGTCGGGAGAATCATCTTCGAGAGCAGGCAACTATGTAATGTATTTACAGCAACTATGTATGTAATGTTCGTTACATTTTTTATTAAAGAGGTGTGGAAACACGCCCTTCAAAATATTCTCACCTAAACCAAAAGCTTTTGGGAGAGCGCTGAGAGGAATGTGAAAGTAATTTAAACTGTAAATGAACTTTACTCCCTTTACCTCCATCATCATAATACTCGTACCATTCATTATGAGTTTTGGAGGATTCCGGGAGTCTTTTTCGACGAGATATCGGAGAATGAATTGAGCGTCAAAACCCTTGGAGTTATGTGCTATATATATAACCTCATTCACACCTTTTCGCGGTTTCATAGCGAATTCTACAAGCTTCTCTACAGGAGTATCATGGAAAATATTCTCACGCTCCTCACTTGTACATAAGTCGCACTGGACATCATCATCGTTGTCATCGATGCATTTTGTACAACGCTGCTGACTTATACACAAATTTGGGATGTTAATATTTACATCTCTCGTCCCTTCCACTACGACTTCCTGTTGAGTCTCAAAATCATGAAAAATAAACACGGCGCGGTTGTCGGTTTTTCGCAACGGCTTCGCGGGTGCTATGAAACAACGATGGTTGTCCTGGCAGCTCTCTTTAAACGTCTAACAGTAAAATTTACCGCACTCATGTTTTTTATCCTCTTTATAAATTTGTTTAAAACACACAGGACAGTTGCGTAACATCCCGTATAAGATTGTTCTCGGCCCATGTGACCCCACTGCACGATGATTCTCGAGGCATTATACTCCTCGAAAGAATCGTCTACAATGCTCGCAACGAATATTTCCTTTGTTTGTATCGCACGGTGGACTTGACATGCAGCTGGGACACTTTTGGGAACAGAGATGACCCATCGTACGTTCGTAAGATTTTCCACAAGGGACGCAGAAGAATCGGTTTCCCGCTGCTGTAGCGAGTTTCAAAATGACATCAAAGTGTCTCGCGTCTTGATCATACAGAAGGTAGATCGTATGTTTTACCTCCACGACATTGTTTAATACGGTGGCCGTACCGTCAAATAAGGGTGGAGCCCCAGAACCGAAAGTAGCGAAATCAAATACAATGATGGCAATCTTATCGAGTGCCAAAAAACGTTGAAACGCTGTCAACACAGCCATTCCACACCCTGTTTGAGGGATGTTAGCGTTCGTCAGCAGCGTTCGTCAGCTCTTTAGCCATTTCACGCTGCATCCAACCAGCTGATCTCTGTACAGAGGTCCACCGGTCATGGAGAAAACCCTCTCGAATAGCCACACGTTCTACATATATTCGACCTGCTACAATCGCTCGGTGCAGGCACAGATTGTCGCGATTTTTTATAAATAGAATTGAACGCTTCGAGCAATCACCCACTTTTTTTGGTTTTGGTCGCGCGCTCCCTACAGGCATCGTTATCACTTTACTTGCTATTGATAGAGACTCATCTATCGAGAATGATGCTGAGCTTTGAGCTATACTGGCTATTAAACCGAATAAATCCTCGAAAGAAAAGTCTCTGATCAAACGAAACGACATACCTGCAGGACCACGTGTAAAACTATTAGAGCTCAAGGTCAACCCTATGACATCGGTTCCTTCACTACCAGTCACGAGAAGCGTGTGAATTTCACGGAATGCGGCTTCCAACCACTCAATGGGGTTACTCCCGGATGTAGGCTCGCGGACCTTAAATTCTAATACCGAACCTGACGCATGGAATTTGGGGAAAAAACGGGGGTTTCAGACACTCGCAAAATTTTCGACTCACCCTGATAAGTTGGACTCTGTGAAGTTTTCCGTAAATTTTTCTGAGCCGATCTGTGAATTGCTGCGTCTATAACTGCGCTGCATGGACCAGCGATCGGTTCAACTGGTGACAGACAGCTCGTTGCACCACTACCCTGCTGCAACTTTCCCTCGCCGTTTAAGCTTAAGCCAGGTGTGCTCATTGAGATCCATTGATTCTGAAATGTAGAAAACAATTAATATTAGTATGGGTAATAATAATAATAATAATAATAATAAGAATGATAAAAATAATACAAGACAAAAATGTCTTACCGGTAAAATCGTCATCCTGGAAATTCTCCAAATTATCAGCAACCTCGAGAATGGCCGTCTCGTCAAAATCCGCCCACATGTCGCCACTACTAGCGTCTACACAAAATGGAAATAAATGTAAAAATAAAAAATTGAAGAATTAAAAATATCATTCATAAAATAATTAAATTTATATAAAGAATAACTGACGTCTGCTGTGTGTATCAGCACGCCCCTCACGGGTGGCTGGTGGTTGAGGCGGTGATAGACTTATTTCAGCTGTGAACAAGGTAAGTAATTAAGAATTACTCTTTCTATATATATATATATATAATATTCACACCGGCATGCAACGGCGAAGAATAGAAATGTTACTACAGCGATAATTACCTAGTATTCTCTCACATTCGCTTCGTAGTCCGATGACAGGTGTCATACGGGTATGATTGCGTGACTGTATCACTTGCCACGCAATCACCAGTAAATCGGGACACCCCCGAAACACATCCTTGTGATACATCACACCTATGTCACCGGTACTCACTGAATCCATCAAAGATCTAAATTTTCGTCGGAGTGCTTCGATAGAAAGCAACCTCAGCGTACTATTTTTTATATATGCTGATATCCGAGGCGGTAACGTTCTACCTCTAGCCCGTAGAAATGCCACAACTCTAGCAAAAACTGCTATAAACGTGACGACTTCCATTTTCACTGGTTATATCACGTACAATAAAAATTACACTGTCTGTACACGATAAAAAATAAACACTATCAAAGAACGCACGATAAAAATAAACACTATCAACACACGCTGCACAAAATGATGACCCTGAGATGAGACTCAAAATGTATAGCGATGCACTTTATACTTGTGACTGACTGAAGACTTAGAGTATAAAGACTACACTTCTGGAGAAAACATTGAATTTAAAGGATTTTGAAACCTTCAAAACCCTTACTCTACACCCCCACTGCGCCATCTAACCACAAGCATTAGACACTTGTAGGCATAAATTAGCGACACACTGGCGAGGGCTAATTCCTATCTCAGTAATTCTGGTGAAAGCTGAAAGTATCGGCGGACGGTGATCATTCCCCCGCCACGAAGCGGTATAACATAAATTTCAAAAAAGCTGTTCGAGATGTATTTTCCGGCTTGGAGAATCCGTGAAAAAGAAAAACAATCCATCGAAGAGTATACACAGGCTGGACCGACCCTAATGCCAAAGGGTCATAAAATTTGAAGGTCTTCCAGGAGGCATTTCCTTTTGTCATGAAGAAATCCTTGGAGAAGAAGAGAACAATGCAGCCAGGAGTATACACCGTCTAGATCTATCCCGATAACGGTTGTGACAAAATTTGAAGCCGTCTAGATTAGTATTTTCCGACTTGGAGAATCCGTGAAAAAGAAAAACAATGCGCCCCTACGGTAGACACGAACGGCGCCACCGGCTAATGGCAAAGGATAATAAATTTAAAAATTTACAGCATCGGGTATAGAGGTGTATATATTTATAGAAAACCTCTAGCCAGTCATAAAAATTGTATGTGTCCCCAAAGTTCAGACGTTATACAGTCTGGAAAAATCTGGACACTATGTGGCGGTCTACCCGCATAACTTAGCTCTGGCTGGTACTTTTCACCCCACCCACTAACGAGCTTGGAAAACTCAGTAAATTTATGACGGGGCTGATACTGGTATGTAGGTCCTTAGACTGTCACTTTCTCACCCCCTCCCCATCCTCTAAACACTCTCGCCTCCTTTCTCCCTCTCTTCCGAGGGGGGTGATCATATACGGCCCCTGGTTATAAAAGGCCCCGAAAAGACCCAGAGTTTATTACACCGTTTTCCGACACTGGCGCGTACTCTTCATCCTACCGTGACGTTATAAAAAGTTATTCAACAATGGATTGGAATCGTGACGTAAATACGCAAAAAGCTTCGAGCAACGGGGCTTCTAGTGAACACGCTACTAATTACTACCCCCCTAACAATGCTTCACTACTAGCAACGACCTACAATTTAAATAAATCAGCGAACAAAAAGATTACTGTTGGCTTAGAGTCTGTGAATGGCGAGCCCTTTGTAACTGTGATGAAATTCACAAACCAGTATGGCGATGGCATTACTCTATCACCTAATGAGTGGTATGAACTACGTGATCGTATGACTGTTATTACACCATGATTCGAGGACCCTACGCAAACAGAAAAAAAATCCCGCAGGGCCTGAATCCTGTCGGTAGACAGAAGATATGTTTTACAACAGTGTATAACGAAAAAGCTGTTGCTTTATAATTCATAAAACCAGCTAACCCTAGTGAGCTCAGAGGAAATGATGCATTCAACTCTAAAAAACAAAAGCTGTCCGCGCCTTCTGTGATTATGCAGAAAACAAGTTACCATGGATTACGATCGGTGGCACCATGCGTGGATGAAAGAGTAATAATCGCTCGGGATCATGAAATACTCACAAATAAATGTAGAGCTCTACTCATAGAGGAAATTAGTATGGAGACTATCCGTAAAGACTGGGGCCAGATAACACGGAAAGCCATACGAAAAGCAGGTTTTCAAAAAGTAAATGATGAACAATTTCGTTTGCATAAAAGATTTTTGAAAGAAATGTGTTGCCCGACTGATGAGGATGAAATGCGCGAGTATGGTAAACGGCGGATGATCTGTTATGAACTGCAATCAATTGATCTCGGGCATATATTTAATGCCATTTCAATACGAGAACAGGAGATGTGTTTACACGATATGTGACACTACATATTTTGTTTGGGTTGCGGGCGTGAGTGTTCTACATTACTATATACTTTATATTCCAATTATTTCTTTATGTATGTACTACCCGAAGATGCTTTGCCTTCAAGGGTTTATATGTATATTATATCACCAGGCAGTATATTCTCAAGGAAGTGGAAATTGCCTATAATGAGCAGAAAACACAGCAATAGTAGTGGAGGGGGTGTAAAACTTTTTCCGGGGGTAGTCAAAAGAAAAACAGCTCGCAATAGTAGTGGAGGGGGTGTCAAATTTTTTCGGGGGGCAGTTAAAAGAAAAACAGCTTTGATGCGTGAAGATATTGTCAACAGTTCGCCGTGAAAATTTCACCTAACAACACCTCCCGAGTAACTCAGCGAAAAATCAGCAAGATGGAGAAAAATAGTAGCGTCCAGGCATTAGGAGTATTCATGAGAGTACTCGAATATTGTATGATATACGGGGATGGAGGGTCACCAGTGGTTGCGCTCTACAAGAAGTAGAAGCGGCCAACGATACGCTCCCTGGTACCTGATATCAACCAGGCCATATTCAATTTATTGAACGATGTATCATCACGCAATATCGGCGTGATGAACACCGATGACGTTTCCCGCCGGGATCAGACTTATCTCGAGATGGCCTGGGGGATCATCGTCACACGTGGCCACCAGAAACAAGCTGTCGTGAGGCATCTTCATCAAGATTATTTGGCTGTGACATCAAGACCCCTATGTAAGTATTTTATTTTGTGTAGTCAGAAGTATTTTTTCTACGTCAAACATGTATTTTATTTTTATTGTTCGGCTTCATTTGTTACAGATACAGTATCCTTGGGATTGCCGGACGATTCAATCCTCCAGGAGGCTGATGCGATGGACATCGAGCCAGGGCTCTTCGACGAGTCTTTCAGCTTATTTGAAAGTCCGCGTATGGAGAGCCCTGACAGCGTTGTCAAATCGGGGCCATCAGCAACGTTTGAGGGTTCTGGCGAATACCCGAGCGCCCGCAGCTCGAGGATGTGGCTGCAAATCAATCGCTGCTCGAAGTATCCGTATTTACGTCAACACCGTCATTCCAAGACGTAAATACGGGTGATCTTATCGAAACTTCGGCTTAAAACATCGTTGATTTTTGTAAATGTATAGGCTATCCCAGCTACCCGTGCACCCACGATGAGCTGAGGTAGCCCCGGAGTTTTTCTCGATAAATTTTTGTTAATTATTCCCATTTTATTCCTGTATTACTAGTTTTAAGAATAAATTTTTATATTTTTATATACACTGAGAAAACGATTCGACAAATTATTTATGCATGCTCCCCAACAAACCCCTCTCCTCTCCTCGAAAATTTTATTATTCAATAACCATCAGGGTTATTGAATAAATAATTTTTTAATACTTTTTTAATACTTCTACGTATACCAGGATAGCATAAGGGTCGCAGAGGTCTTATCGCTGGTATTTTGCTCTTTCAACGCTCACCGGTGGTTTTTCAATGTGTCTTCATTTCCCATAGTAAGTATTTTTCAAATATTTAGCCTTCGACAGCTCCACAAAAGCTACCTGCGTTACTTTATTACACCTCCACGACATCTCAACACTCTCGCTGTCCTATAACCCTGATACCTTCCCCCCTACTCGGCTCCTCACGACGGGGCCCCTTCAGAGAGAGAGACAGGTGTAAAATCTCCACCGCTACCCCCCCTCCCCCCTCCGCTCCTCCCGCGATCCCTATGTCAACCATCTACACCATCCACCTCCCCCCAACCTTTCAAAAAACATCGCTAGGTGGCTACCCCCCAGAAAACCTTTCTCACAGCCAGAATATCAACCCTCAGCTATTATACTCGAAAAATTTGCTGAGTGGCGGTCGGGGACGGTGGCCACAACGAGCCCTGTTGAAAATGACTCCTCCACCGAGTCAGCTTCATCGCACCGGAATTTACCGCCACCCTAAAAACAGCTCCGGACCCCGAAATATACCTGAGGGTGACACCCCGTGTATAAGGGATAGGCGTATACCACGCTTGACCCGGGCTACCCCGCACTTCCGAGCCCCATGTATAAGGGGTTGGCGTATAGGTACAGTACTCTACTGAGAACAAATGACGCAGAGGTGAACGGAGAGCAAGGGAAAACGAATGATACAGCGGTGAACGGAGAGCAAGAGAGAACGAATGAGCCAGAGGTGAACGGAGAGCAAGAGAGAACGACTGATAACAAGATGAACGGAAAACGAGAGCGAAAGAACATTTAAGACATCAGCAGAAAATACCAAAAGTTATGGAATTCGCTAGTTTATTTTTGCGCAAGAATGATTTAATGAATAAGTAAGACTGAGGCTGAGTCTGGGGGAATAAATAACTAAGATTAGGGCCCAAAATAAGGTCGATTTTCAATATTTTTTTAAATGAGAGTATTGGGATGGCGAGATAGGAAATGATTAAAGTGAAAAAAGTTCGATTTTTCACAAAAAAATAACTTTCATCATTTCTGTATTTTTTTTTACTTTATTTTAAACCTTAAATCTTTAAACTTCGTTTAAAAAACAAGAAAAGACATTCGTGATCTAGAGTAGTAAAATCAGTTAACGGAAAGTTCGTGTCAGCCAAATTATTTCCACTTCATATCCACATCATTTCACCTCATCATTTACCAACTGATTAATCCGGCCATCAACATCAGCATCAACGTCATCATCATCATTATCTTCAGCATGCACATCCTTCTTTATAAACTCTATTCATCTTTTTGTCAGCAATCGACTTTTCCTGCAATCGAGAAAGTACATTCAAAATGTTTATTGTCGTAATTTCTGTGCATCTCCGTATAAATTCAGTGGGCGTTACCGAGTCTCGGATGAGAGGTCCCGCCATTACGGCCGTGAGGGGTAATATAGCGCGTTAGAGTTTTTCCAGTGACCAATTGAGTGTTATTTTCTGGTGCGCGTTTCATTTATTTTTTGTTGTCCTTTCTTTTAACATGTTTTCCGGAATTTCTCGCGTCGAAAGTATACTCTTTTCTTTACATTCAAAAACTCTCCATCCATGAGCATGTGAAAGGTTTTGGCGAACTCCGATGGAGTCAGCATAGTAGTGAACGGGGCGCGCACAACGAGTTATCATCTGTGCGGCGCGCGCCACCGTTAGATGGCACTATACGCCATCGGCGATTTGCGCCCCGTCAAACAAGAGCGGTTGCCAACGATTACCGAGAATGTGTAATATCGACGAAAATGACTCGTTCGAGTCAATTTATTATACGCATGCTATGACGAGCTCGCATGAATGCAGCTCGCTGACATTTTGATCGAATGTATAAGATTGTCGAGTCAAATTCATTCAAATAAATTAAAAATCTCATCGCATGATGCTGCACGAGCATCGTCAGTCGAGTTCGACTTTCCTCACCGAGAACATGCAATCTTGGCAACGAATGACTCTCTCGAGTTATTTCATAACATGACAGCTACGTAAAAGTGAACTAGCTCGTGTCTCAAGTCAGTTTTTTGCTGCATGTAATTTAGTGAGCCCGTAAAAATTCAGCTCGGTGACGTCATTGAAATAAATCAATGACCTCATCGGGTGATGGTGCACGAGCATCGACACCGAGAATATGCAATCTCGGTGACGATTGATTTTCAAAAAAATTTTCAAAAAGTTTCTTGTTCATGAATAAACGTAATCCACTCGTCCACGTGTCCACTTGTTGATTTGATATACAATATTCCCCAAAAAAAATGCACAGCACAACCGTGAGATATACGAGCGGAGTGTGTGTGTGTGTGTGTGGATTGCGTGCGCGCGCGCGTGTGTGTGTGTGTGTAGTTTTGACGACTACCGTAGATCGTGCCTGTCTCGCTATGCGTTCTCGAGTTTTCCTTTGTTTAGATATATATATAAATATATAAAATTACATTATTGCGAATTCAGAGAGCGAATGTCGAAAGGAATCGATCATTCGAGGCTATGCGACCACGCAAAAGTCCCCCAGAATTGATATTGAGACGTTGAAACTCCCTTCGATGGATATCAGTCAAAAGGGCAGCTCGTGGTTATCAAGAAACCCCTGAAAAATCCCGGTTAGCCTACCCGGTTTAGATTATCAAAAAGGGAACAAAACTGTTATCAGAACATATCTATAATAAAGGAATAAGGTTGGATTTTTGTTTTGAAAAATCTGCATTCAGAGAATCAAAAAAGGGTTCAAAAAGTTCCGTCGATGTTTTCGTTTCTGAGTGATAGCTTCAATGTTATCGCATACGGAAGATTGACAAAACAAAGATGCAGAATGAAAAAAAAAATCCAAATTTATTTTGAAATGTCCCCGTTTAGATCATCAAAAAAGGAAACAAAATTGTTACCAGAACATTTGTCTGAATATATCATTCAACGATATTGTCGGAGTTATGGCGAACTACCCCACTCGTTTTCGTTATTTTGGGTATAATATACTCGCTCGTTCTCGTTATTTTGGATACGATGCACTGGCTCGTTCTCGTTATTTTGGATATAATGCGCTGGCTCGTTGTCGTTATTTTGGGTTGAATGCATTCGCTTGTTCACATTGTTTTAGAAGTAGTGCACTCGCTTGCTTACGTTGTTTTGGGTTTGATATACGCGCTTGCTTACGTTGTTTTGGGATTGTTACCCATACTCGTGGGGAGCGACAAAAAAAAATTCAGACATTACCTCGATAAGAACCACCCTAATCTCTATTCCTCTGTCTCTGTCTATTACTATATACAGTCATGGGCAATTGAAATGAGACAAAGTATTTTTGGACGATTTCAGCGAATCATCAACCCATTATTCTATTTGTTATTTTTGTTGCCCATTTTTCTCACATCACTTTTCACTTATGATATCAACAATCTATTTATACAATAAAATCTCTTGATAATATATTAGTTCTAGAACAATTCGTATGTTCTAATAATTTAACCATATAACTTCACGGTGAAACGCGACGTCTTACGATCGCGTCAGCCAGTCATATAGACTGTTTTCTTTCTGTAAACCGTCTGTCGAATAAGATTGTTGTTTTCTCTCTATCTCTCTCATTGTGCGGAACTATATATATATATATATATATTGTAATGTGGCATTTCTGCAGCACGTTACTAAACGAAAAAAAGAGCTCCCGGCGCGACACGAGAGCGACGTCTCGTCTCGTTTGAGTCCCTCCGAGACGATCCAAGAGGGCAAATGTGTCAACAGCCGTTCGATAGACTAATATTTTTCGTATCTTTTATTTCCCGTTATCTCTGAGCGAGCTTTGATTTTGCCGGCCTACGAGATCATCATCGTCACTGAAGGGATGCGCCCTGGTCAACTGCGCAACTACGGGCTAGCGACACGAGATCCACGGCACGAGCTCGATATCGACGAGACAGAGGGGTTCTCTCTCTCCTACACCTTCATCTACTCGAGCTTGACAGGTGTGAGTGGGCTCACACACGTGCTTCTCGTCGCTACCGTCGCTCTCAGGCCATAGGGTCATTGGGCACGAGAGCCCAAATTTGAATCGTGGCCCGTGATTGGTTACCGTCTCACCACCCACCCCGAGCAGTGCTGCTCACCTGGGATACACGCTTCGCCACCATAAAATTGCACCCAAGGTCATCTGCAGGGCCGCTGCATCAAAGCTCGTGGCCGTTGAGGTCACGTGGTCGAGCTTACAGGCGATTTTTCATCATGGCCGCAAATCGCCCTATCAGTCAATTTCGAGTCACGTGCAACTACCGTCCCGATCAGCGGTTCAAACTTATTCGCAAACGTTAGCGAGGCAAGGGGTGGGGGTAAAAGGACCCGCGTCGAGAATGAAAACCGCGTCGAATTGCTCGGGGACTCAAACTTTCGTCGCGTACGAGGAAAGACGTGGCGTTTCGTGTCTCCGAATACCATCACGGGTGGGCAAACCGTGGATTATCCGGTGCCCATCCAAAGAAATTAAACCGGTAGGGTCGTTGTTTCGCTGGGTTCACTGTTTTGGGACTTTTTATCGCGGTAAAGATTGTATAGAGCCGTAGCGGCATAGTCGTAACGGCCGGTTAACGCACGAGAGCCCGATCGCGTCTTATTGTCCCGCCTTTTATCGTTTTGTGGATTTTCTCGTTCTTGTAATTTTTGTTGGACCGTCTTACCGAGGTCCGTATTTTGTATTTTTGCGCGAGGTGCGAGTCCAATTAATTTCAAGGCTAAGTGTTGATTCGGGTCTCGGCCGAAGAAAAAATCGAAATCGCGATTTTTTGTGTAACGGCTCTCGCGAGCACGTTTTCAATCGACGCAATCTTGTACGTGGCCTCGGCTACCAAGTTAGCTGAAACAAAGTAAAGTTTCCAGCTCACGAATTGGATTGTTATGGGGGTCGAGATTACGTTTCCGTCTGTCCGTTTAATAGTTTGTGAATTTTAATATTGTATCGAGTCGACCAAGGGGTGAATAGAATGAGACATCGTTTGTGAAAATTAAAAGCAGATATAAAGAACACGAGCATTGTGTTATTTAAGGACCATCCCGCGAGAAATTCTGCCCCTCTACCATCAAAGAAGGCTGCAGCAAAGACGGGCAGTCTCTTAGTTCGCCGGTGAGAAAATAAAATTTGCCACGGGCAGCTCTCGCTCTCGTGGCTGGCCCCCTTCGAGCAGGCGAGCGACAATTTTGTGGACGCCGAGTGGGTGATCAGAGAAACGCGTCACAATATATATGTGGATTTGTGTGCATGTGTGGGCGTGTGTGAACATACACAATGTCTGTATAAACACACACACACGTTAGTTCATTTACATATATGTGTATATATATAATTTAGTGCGCGCGTCCAGGCGGTGTGTGTATGTGTGTGTGTGTTCATACATACATTGTGTGGGTTCATATAAATCTGCATATTATGTATACATTTCCGTGTATCGAGCGAGATAAAAAGAAAAAACGAATTTCAATTCATGAACCAATTTTATTATTACAATTGTCCGCAATTGCTGGCAAAATTAATATTTGAATAATTTGCAAATGTAATTTTTTTAATACTCATTTTTATATACATAACAAAATAACAGTAATTAGTTTAATTACAAACTAAAAAATGTTAGTCGATAAATCATTTATATAATATTTATCTATTATTCAATCTAAACAAAGTTAACCTATAATAAAAAATGTATATTATTTTAGCCACTATTGCATTGTTACGTCCTGCGACTTTCGGGATTTCTTTTTCTCATAAGATTGTGAAATCTGACAATTCTCAAAAGAATAAAAAGGGAAGTACGAAACATGATCGAGTTCACGTGCGCATAATTTTTCGTCACAGAAACAAATCGATGGAATTTACCAGTACGAACGGTTGGTGCAAGCGAAGAGTTTTCGTCGCCGAGAACCACCTAAGCGGCGGCGGCTATCGCTGCTAACACTAACAATTGTCAATCGTCGGAAGGAAACAAATAGAGACTAGCTGGAAATCCTTGGCGATAGCTTCGGGTTTCTCGGCGTATGGAGTCTTTCAGCCCAGCGTGAGATCGAAGATCGAAATTTTCAAAAGAGCGCGTGGAACTACCGCTAGCGTGCGCGCACATATACGAGTAAGTGAAACTGTAGCCCGCACTAATACTATCGTGCGTGCAGCCACGTGCTCGAGTGACACGTTTTAACTGGCGCCCCATATCAATGGCCCCACATATGTATGTGTGCATGAGTGAGCGAATATGACGCGTACAACTTATCAGCATCCCATGAAACAATATGACAGAGTAATAATTAAAGGTAGATTCAAGTATGATCATGAAGTTTCCTGGGTCAGGCCATCAACAATAATTTATTTTTTATATAATTTAAGGGTATGAAAGTGGGCATGGAAATTTCACACAAATTCGAATAATATTTCCTCTTCTTAAAACTTCAAATGCAAGTTTATAACAATAATCATCACCTAGGATCGTGAGGATTCTTTTCCACATACATATACAGTATATCGTCACTCTCGTTGATGAAAATTATCCGAAGATTGAGGATGTTTAGATAGGAACTCAAGAACCATCATCGAGAAGGAGTGCGGAGAAATCATATTTACATTTAAATAAATATTCGAAGCGAGTAGCAAGAGTCAGAATTTAACAGTGTGGACAACGAAAGGACCACGTGACATCATCCTGTGAACATAGAAAATGTCTAGAACATAGAAATGAACATAGAACATAGAAGTCCTCCAAAAGAGAGGTTTTTGGTTGTTGCGGAGGATAAATCAATACCGATAGAAATTGATAAATTATTGAGCAAAGGAGCGATTGAGGAATGTGACGAGTGTCAGGGGCAATTCCTTTTCTTCTTACTTCCTTGTTCCAAAGCCTGATGGTACAAATCGTTTTATCTTAAATTTAAAGAAACTAAATATATACATTGACCCTCCACATTTCAAATTGGAGGATATACGAGCGGGTTTGATTCTGGTCTCTCGAGATGATTTTGTAGGAACTTTAGACCTGAAGGATGCATATTTTCTCATTCCTATTGACGAAGAGCACAGAAAATTTCTGAGGTTCAAATTCAGGGGCAAATTTTTTCAATTTTTGTGCAAGCCTCTTGGCTTGTGCACAAGGCCTTATATTTTCACTGACATAACAAAGCCTATCGTAAACAAATTGAGATTACTCGGTTTCCTATTGGTTTTATACCGAAACAATTTCTTATTTATTCATAGATCATAGACGAGGGGAAAATTCAGATTGGCAAAGCCATGATAAAGGACCTTAATTGGTGTATAATCAATGCCGTGATTGGCAGAAATCCAATTAAAACTCAGGTTTATTCTGTCGAGATTTTTTCAGATGCCTCTCTGTCAGGCTGGGGCTGCTATTGTAATGTCTCGAGAGCGTTTGGGTTTTGGAACAAGCAAGAAAGAGATAATCATATAAATTTTCTTAAGCTGCTAGCAGCTTTTTTTGTCATAAGATGCTTTACAGCAGAGATATCGCAATGCGAGGTGTTGTTACGATTGGATAAGAAGACGGCAATCTCATATGTTAAGGCACCAGAATACGGTAATTTTTTTTTCCATTTTCTGAAATATGCATTTGTTAATAATGCTCTCACCAAATTTTGTAAAGAAATTCGTAAAATTGACGGAGATACAGCATTTTATGTGAAACCGTTCCAAGCGCACGAAACGGACGGGTTTGCTATTCTTCTTGTTCTTGTTACTTGTTCTTCGTTCTTGTTTGTTCTTGTAACCATTCTTGTTACTGAATTGAATAGAAACCCGGTAATCAAGCGTAGAATCGGTAGCGTAGAATCGGTAGAGCGGTAATCAAGCGAAACGAAAGAGTCAGTTGTTTTTCGTCAGTCGTACGATTCGTATCTATCATTCGATTCGTATCGTGTATTCTGTGTATCGTGATGGATAAAATATCAAAAAAACATGTCGTCGGAGAACCAACAAGAAGGAGTTATAGGAAAGGTCGAAATCGGGTCCACCTAATAGATATGAAGTGGAGTGAGAAGAGCCGAGAGCTAGCGGAAGCTCTGCGAAAAAGTTGAACAGTGGCCAACTAGATTCCGTTACAGTGAATCCAAGTGTCGGGTACAGACTGATAAATTTTATTGCTGTTTTTACGGCAATAAGTGCGCACGTGAAACGTAAAGTGTGTGGAAGTGATGTAGAATTTTGCGAATCTAGTCGAAGAGGACTCGGATTTAAAATTGTGATAAAATGCAAGTCCTGTACGCCAAAAGAAATCACATCATGCCCGTTAATCCAAAATGCATACGAAGTTAATCGTTGATTTATTTTTACGATGCGATTGCTTGGAGTGTCATTGGCTGGAGCAGAAAAATTTTGTGCTTTCATGAACTTGCCGCGCCCTATTTTTCAATCTTTTTACGATACTATTGTGGGGCAGATTCGTGATGCTACAGAATCTATAAAGACAATGTCATTCAAACTAGCTGGTGAAGAAGAAAAAAAATTAACCGCCGAAAAGTGTGGAAAAGTATATGGATTGACAGTTTCGGGTGATGGAACTTGGCGCAAACCCAAAGACGTCGTGGAGCGGCAGACCCACAGTTGAAACTGCCGTTAACATTGCTTCAATACTTTTCAACAAAGGTCATATTAGCCTCATTAATGTATTGGAAATAATGGAAATAAAAATTGGTGAAGCACTCTACCAATATTGTCTAAACATTGATGAGAAGCGGATATGCGACGCCGAGCACGAAGCCGAAAAAAACACGCATGAGGGTCGTCTGCGTGCAAAACACCGAAAAAATGATGAGTCTCTGGATGCTGAGGAGCTGTTCTATGGTCCAGGACTAATGGTGAGAAACAAAAAAAAATTACAGATATAAAATTAAGTTTGTAAGTCGAATTATCCTTCAGCAAAACTTTGAACGCGTTTTTCTCGAAACTACGTTTTTCAACTTGGTTGACAACATATGTAAAAAACTGTTCATCCGATTTGCATGTACCAAGTCTTAAAATGTTCAACAATCCAGTCTCTGTGGCACCACGTAGGGATTTTTTTATAAAGAGCCCCCTTCGATTATTTTTTTTTATAAACGATGAAAATTTTCTGTGAAAATAGAAAATAAAATTCGCTGGTCCGCCATTTTTTTTTTTTTTTAGATATCAAAATTCCCCTACGTGATTCTATAAACCTATATGTCTAGTTTATAAATATATATTTTTTTTATTTTTCAGATGATCCGTATGGCTTAATTGCTGTCAACCACTAAGCAGCAACTTCGTCGGAGTGTCCTTTTGGAAGCGGCGTACACCGCAAACTATTCTTAAGATTCAAATAAAAAAAATTGTGTAGTATCTTCTATATGTATGTATTGAATATTAGTATCAATAAAAAAAAACCATTCATCGTTTGCTCGAAAAAAATTATTAAAAATACATCCCCGTACCGCGCGCGCACCGTGGTCTGGTGCCTTAAGAGGATGTGAAAGCTCTTCTTTACCATCGCAGTATGCCTAAATTTTCGAACAAATGCCATTGCAAAACTATCAAACTAAATAAATGGAAAATTTAGTATATAATCCAGTTAATAGTGTTCTATCCGGTGACGCTCGTAGAATTTTAAAAATCAAAAAAAAAAATTACAGTTCGCATTACCACCAGTTATCTGTAAAATAAAAATGGATTTACTGACCTTCAAAGCTAGTTATTCAAAAAATCCTTAGCGTCATCTTATGCAGCAATAAAAAATGTACACACTGAGTACTTGTACATTGTTGTAGGTGCAAAACTTCGGAAATGGCATTTGTTCGAAAAATTTCGTGGTAAGATTACCTAAATACAAGCCGCGGCCGATGAATGTAGCCAAATTTTGGTTCACGAAAATTCCGCTACCGAAGTTTATACTTGAGCGCCAGCAGCGTTTTCTTCGTGACGTATTATATAGTAATGGGGGGAAGAGCCAAGTGTTTCCGTCTCCCAGGCCTTTTGCCACAGAGCGAAAGAGAGAGAGAGAGAGCGCGAGAGAGTGAGGGAGGAAGAGAGAGAGAGAGAGAGACCGCCGCAGTAGGCCATATCTCTGTCATTTTTATTTGATATGTAAAGTAAAGGTGTTTTAGGTGTCCACGAAAATGCATCCTCTGGATATACTTTACATATACCTTCCCCACACCTATCGAGCACCTGAAGCTCATCGTTAGACTTTTTTTCGTGCTTTGCATGAATTACGAAAAGCCCAAGATAATTGTATAATTATCGCCGATAAAATATTTTGAAATCATAGATTATTTATTTTACAAAGATAATAATGATTAAATAATATGGATATATTGTAGATTGTCTTATTTCTAAGAATAATGATAATACTTTTTATTTAGATATCAGCAATAGTGGCTAAGATAATGTGAATTTTAAATTATAAAATTAATTTTGTTTATATTGAATAATAGATAAATATTATATGAATAATTTATCGACTAAAAATTTTTAGTTTATAATTAAAATAATTACTGTTATTTACATAAAGTATTGAAAAATATATATTTGCATGATAATTGTGCCAGTAATTGCGGACAATTGTTATCATAAAATTGATTACAATCAGTTTGTTCGACTGCTTTGCTTCTGTGGACTGTCCTTAGACAAAAATTCGTGTATTCTCTTGATCTCTCTCGATACGCGAAAATGTATACATACATATGTAGATTTATATGGACAGATACAATGTATGCATAAACACACACACACACACATCCACACACACCGCCTGGACGAACGCGACAAATTATATATTGAAGCAGAATATTTTCGAGCCTTTCTTTCGAACACCAAGAAACGTCGTGGTGGCGAGCAGGCCTTATCGACATGCGACTCTTCACTGGAAATAAACAGCGGGGCTGTTTATTTCTCACTCTCAAGGGATGGACACTTGACTTTTGGAGGCCCCCGGGCCTTGGAGGAATGGGCATTCAGAGCCTAGACTCCTTGCGACACGGACATTCTCATTCCTTCGCGCAGTCGGACTTATTCAGTTTTAAATACTAAACTTCTTTATTAAATACTATTCCATGAACTATTCATTTATATTAATTATTATTGTTTGAGCTCTGCTCCATATGTTTAATTCTGTTTGAGGCAATAAGCCCATCTTGACTCTTTGTTAAAAAGGATTACAATAAAGAACTATTCTATATCTTACAGATCAGAAATGGGATACACCTTTGGTTAACGATTTAAGAGTGTACAGTGTATCTGTGTTTGACGGCGTGCTGCTTATAAATTAATATAAATAAATTAATATAAATAGAACGCGACGCTGCGCGCAGAATCTCCCGTTCGGGATCACGTTCGAGACAGACGGTATCGAGAAGTCGCACTCCTAGAACCGACAGCCGTTTTAAAAGTTCTGGCCACAGTAGCCGCGACTCCGATTTCGCGAGGCTTGCGGATTTATTGGCAGGTATTGTGAAGACAGGCTCAAGTAAGTCTAATAATTTTATGAACGAGAAATTCCTACCTGAGTTCGATCCGTCGCAGAAAACCCTCTCTGCTTCTGATTGGCTAGAGAAGGTAAACACTTGTGGAATTCTCTATGACTGGGATGAGAAGACAAGATTGTATTTGGCGGTGTGTAAGTTGCGGGGAAACGCGAGGGTGTGGTATAATGGGCTCCACAACGTGCATTTGACATGGAAAGCATTTTCGATAGCGATCGCTAAACAATTCCCGGGGGAATTAAGTTTTGGGGAACTGTTTAAAGAAGCGGCAGATTGCTCAAGTACGCCAGGTCAAGATTTGCAGACGTATTGCTTCGTGAAGGTAGGCAAATTGAATAAACTCAAGCTAGATCTTCCAGAGGAAAAGGTAGTCGACTTTGTAGCCCGTGGTTTCTATGATGAGGGCATACGGCGGACAGTTTTAGCAAGTCGTTGTAAAACTCTCACGGAGTTGAATTGTTGCTTGGGTGTTTTTGCCGGTGCGCTTCCGAAAACAAAAGAGGGGACCCGTCACTTGACCCGCGAACATGTGCCGGGAAAGTTTCGACGAAGAGACGGTAAAGCATGTTATACATGTGGGAAGAGCGATCATTTTAGTTCAAAGTGCCCTAAGTCCAGGGGAACAGAGGGGGCAAAATCGAGCGCGAATCAGTTTACAAAGGGAAACAAGCTAGACTGTAGATATTGCGGTAAACCGGGGCATCGCGATAACAATTGTTTTAAGAAGATGGCAGATGAGAATCGCTCAACGAAAACCTCGTGACTAGCGGGGAAAAATTCAGAGAAAACATTGGCGGTTTGTACAATTACCGAAGTAAAGAAAACTCTCAAAATATGTCGCGTTAATAATGTCGAAAGAGAATGTATGATCGATATGGGAAGTGATTGTTCGGTGATTAGAGAGAGCGCGGCGCGAGCATTGCAATTAAAACTGGACTCAACAGATCAGCCTCTTTCCGCGTTCAACAAAACAATATCACTGCCGATAGGGTGTTCAAGAGTCGGTCTCGTCATTGATGGTATAACCCTTGAAATTGAAATTTATGTAGTGCCAGATGACCAACTCTCGCGAGACATCCTAATCGGGCGAAATATTCTCGCCGTCTCTAGCGTTAGAGCGATCATTGGCGCAACCGATTTGACAATTGTTAAACTAGCAGATGGCGACGAAATCGCGAAGTCGACCAGTATTAACGTGCTCAGCGTAGATAAGGCGAAAACAATAAAAGAAAAGGATATCTCTTGCCCAGGCCTCAACACGGAAAGTCGAGCACGATTAACATCGCTTTTGAATAATTACAGAACGACCGTGTCTTTTAAAACCGCGGAGATAGGAAAAGCAAATGTGGCGGAATTAAAAATCGAGCTACTTAGCAATGAGCCGGTATATCATCGACCTTATCGCATATCCTTCTCCGAACGCGAAAAGGTCAAAGAGATTATTGCGGATTTAGAGACAAATAATATTGTTCGTGAGAGTCAATCGCCTTACGCCAGTCCAATCATTTTAGTCCGGAAAAAGAATGGCGAATCTCGCATGTGCGTAGATTTTCGAGCCCTCAATAAGATCACCAAGCGCGATAAATATCCTTTGCCATTGATCGATGATCAGATCGACCAATTAGGGGGAAAATCGTTTTTCACCTCACTTGATCTTACGTCAGGATTTTATCAAATACCGATTCATCCTGAATCTATTGAGAAAACCGCGTTCATTACTCCCGATGGTCAATACGAGTTCTTGCGCATGCCTTTTGGCTTAGCAAACGCACCATCAGTATTCCAAAGGGCCATGAATAAGACTCTTGGCGACTTGCGTTTTGGCCGTGCGCTTGTTTATATGGACGATATCCTTATCCCAACCTCGAGCATTGAAGAAGGTTTTGAAAATTTATGACTCGTCCTCGAGACTTTAAAGAAGCATAACTTCACGTTGAATCTTTTAAAATGTAAATTCTTTCAAGAAAAGATCGAGTATCTTGGCAGGGAAATATCAGTGGAGGGTGTACGACCAGGCATGCACAAAATAGAAGCCATATCGAAGACTTCTGACCCAACAAATGTTAAGCAAGTACGACAATTCTTAGGATTAACTGGATATTTTCGCAAATTTGTAAAAGACTACGCGAGGAAAGTAGCTCCCTTAACGAATTTGCTACGCAAGGACTATCCTTGGAAATGGGGCTCTGTAGAATCGAAAGTCGTTCGAGATATAAAACAGACACTCACTGAACGGCCGGTTCTAGCGGTTTACGATCCTAAGCTCTTGACCGAAGTACATACAGATGCGAGCTCCATCGGACTAGGCGCAATGCTAATACAAAAGGCAGACTCGGGAAAAAGGGTCGTGGCATACTACAGTCGTAAAAGTCGGTCAAGCAACAAAAATATCACTCGTATGATTTGGAAACGCTTGCTGTAGTTGAAGCTCTTAGAGTTTTCCGTGTTTATTTGCTAGGGATCAAATTCACCATAGTGACAGATTGTAGTGCTATACGTGCAACCGTTGAAAAAAAAGATATACAGCCACGAGTCGCGAGATGATGGGTGTATATGCAGGATTACCAATTCGATATTGTATATCGCCCGGGCACTCAGGTAGCTCACGTTGATTACTTAAGCAGAAACCCTGTCGAATGCATGCTCATTGATATCACGGATAAAGAGTGGATAAAGGTGGCTCAGTTCCAAGATCCAGATATAGTAGTGATTAAGAAAATATTAGAGTCTGGAAGAGTAAAGCCTGATACGAAGCAATACTTTGAAAAATATGACTTGAAGGGTGGCATGATTTTTAGACGGACAGAGACGGGGAATAAGTGGGTAGTCCCACGTGTCTCACGCTTTAATGTAGTCAAAATGTGCCATGATGATCAGGGGCACTTTGCAGTCGAGAAAACTCTCGAAAGGGTTCGAGAAAATTATTGGTTTAAAGGGATGCGCAGGTTCATAACGAAATATGTACGAGCGTGTTTAAACTGCCTGTATTATACATCCACATCTGGTCGCAAACCCGGCTTACTACACCCCATCGAGAAGGTCGCTATCCCGTTTCACACACTGCACCTGGACCATGTGGGTCCGTTCGTACGCAGTAGACGTAAGAATACTCAAGTATTGACCATAGTAGATGGATTCACGAAATTCTGTATTCTGGAGCCTGTACGTGACACAAAAACAAAGTGGGTCATCAGAGCCCTCGACCAGTTGTTTGCTCTTTATGGGGTACCCACTCGCATTGTGAGTGACAGAGGAAGCTGTTTCACTTCTCATCGTTTTACTGCTTTCTGCCGAGAGTATGGGATAAAACACATATTAAATGCTGTGGCTACACCGAGAGCAAATGGATAGTGCGAACGGATGAATCGCACGGTGTTGACCTCCCTTGCTGCTACGAGCGCTGGTGCATCCGAGGATCTATGGGACGATTTCCTAAAAAAGGTACAGAGCGGCATTAACTCGTCGCCGAACCGAACAACGCAGAGAAGTCCGGCACAGCTCTTATATGGATATAAGCCCCGGAGTACTGCCGATGCTGCATTGTTGGCAGAAATACAGTCAACACTCGATAGTGTGGACTTGAGGGAGTTGCGCAGGGAGGCGAAACGGTCAACGGATGTAGAGCAGGCCCAGCAAAAGGCAAGGTTCGATGCGCGGAGGTTTAAGCCCCCGCGATATGCAGTCGGAGACGTGGTCATGGTGGCAACGAAACCGGCAGCAGCGGGACAGAGCAAGAAGCTGGTGGCCAAGTCGAAAGGGCCGTTCAAGATCACTGCGCTGCTGCCCAATGATCGTTACGAGGTCGAGGATTTACGGGAACTCAGGAAGGCTAAAGGTCAAAAGAGCGTAGTTGCTGTGGACAGCCTTCAGAAGTGGGTTACGTTCGACGCTCTTGAGTAGCGCAAGGTTTGTCAATGTTTTGATATACGCAACGTTTGTACGATAGAGCTGTAGTTGCTGCTGTTGAACTTTGTTGCAGATTTGCTTGTGCACGAGGCTGTGGGCACACATGTGGCGACCAGTCATCTTTTAAATGGCTTTCCGGACGAGACTGAAGGCAGAGACGCCCGGAAGAGAAAGAAAAAAAATGGTGATCGCGAGCTTGTTCGATGTATGAACAATCTCGGACACCTTGTGTCAGCTCTGGACCCAAAAGCGCTCCAGTGTGACTCCTGGCCAGAGTGCACGTGGACGGAGGCTTTGGCGAGGCTGTGTATTTTCTTCATTTTTCTTATCACAGTAAGAAGCGGTTTAAGTGGAATCACCATTGGGAAAGTCCTAAAAGTGATTATAAACTATTTTGTGTCCTCTTCTATGGGGCAATCAACCATGTCGTCATTGTTGAACAATTGAAAATAGTAGATTCACAGTTTCTTACTGGGATCTCAACAATGCCTCTATATGTAATGCAATGCTACGCTATTTAACACTAAACAAACGCTACTCTCCACGCTATTTTCATCTTCGCTTTCTTTCTGTCGACGTACACGTTGTAAGAGGACCTCTGAGGTGTTAGCGCACATGTATTCAAGCAACCTCTGAGACGAACCCTTGGGGAACGTACACGTTGTGGAGATACCTCTGAGGCGTTGACGCACATGTTCTGCAACCTCTGAGACGAACCGGTGTTGCACACTTGAAATTAACACGTGTCGAGTCAGGAAAACTGCTCTAGCCATAACTTTGGGTCAAAGTTAATGTATAAGAGAGATCCTGGCGTAGGCAAGGACCCACACTGCTGAGCCAAGTGCTTAGAGAGTTAAGTGACCTTTGTGGCCAGGTTTAGTTCGAGCCAGGTACTTGTGTGATGTCTGGGTATTATTTGGAGTTTGCCTCAAATACTCAAAAATTAAAATAAAAAAATTAAAAAAAATTAAAAAAAAAAAATAAATAAATAAATATCTTGCATGCCAATGAAATCGGTATGGGTTTGGTTTATTGAAAAGTCATATAGGCATGAGAGCATGAATGGAGTATTTGAGCGCTTGTAAAGACATCACACGAGATAAGTCCTGGTGAGACTGGAAGTACCCTCACAAGAACCTATCCTACGGGTGATTACTGTTGTGTGATCGGCTTCCCTGTACGGACTTGATCACTCTGTTTGGGGATGGTTGGGATCGCATCGCAGGAGTTACCCCTTCCAAGAGAACGTTGAAATGGGTCAAGCGTTTCTAATTGTGGAACACGTGGTGTTCGGTGTGTTTTCTCCTTAGGGTCGAGAACTTCACCAAAAGCCAGACTAGACGCCAGCCGAAAGGAGTCGAGGACGACTCATTGTCAGGGAGGCCGAATGAAGCAGAATATTTTCGAGCCTTTCTTTCGAACACCAAGAAACGTCGTGGTGGCGAGCAGGCCTTATCGACATGCGACTCTTCACTGGAAATAAACAGCGGGGCTGTTTATTTCTCACTCTCAAGGGATGGACACTTGACTTTTGGAGGCCCCCGGGCCTTGGAGGAATAGGCATTCAGAGCCTAGACCCCTTGCGACACGGACATTCTCATTCCTTCGCGCAGTCGGATTTATTCAGTTTTAAATACTAAACTTCTTTATTAAATACTAATCCATGAACTATTCATTTATATTAATTATTATTGTTTGAGCTCTGCTCCATATGTTTAATTCTGTTTGAGGCAATAAGCCCATCTTGACTCTTTGTTAAAAAGGATTACAATAAAGAACTATTCTATATCTTACAATATATACACATGTTTGTAAATCAACTAATGTGTGTGTGTGTGTGTGGCGCGTGTTTATACATACATTGTGCATGTTCACACACGCTCAGGCATACACGCACGCAAGCAGACATCCACACACATTGCCCACAAACCTCTATATATATATATATAGTTCCGCAGATTGAGAGAGCTAGAGAGAAAACACAAATCTTATTCTACAGACAGTTTACAGAAACATGACATATGACTGATTGTCGCGATCGTAAGACGTCGCGTTTCACCGTGAAGTTATACAGTTATATTATTAGAGCATACAAACTGTTCTAGAACTATTATATTTATAAAGCCATTTTATTGCATAAATAGATTAGTGATATCATAAGTGAAAAGTGATGTGAGAAAAATGGGAAACAAAGATAACAAACGAAATAAACGTCCTCATTCTCGTCGACTAAGCAGCATCTGCAGGTACGTGTTATTACAACTAACATTCGGGGAAAAAGAGAATGTATGATGTGGAGAAAGAATAAGTCTATGGATTATCGCAACCCTTCTTCTTCTCCATTTATCTTTGTGCAAGTTTGGTTTTTCTTCTTTATCAATCTCATGATATACATACATTCCACTTGGGGTACAACAAATTTGGTAAATTCTGCGGTTGATTGGTTTGGTTCGGGGGCTTGGAATGTACATATTATTTTTCCCATACTTATGGCGAATTTTGATATCTAGAGGCTTTTTCAGGATTTTTTCAGATTTTCCACCCGCCCGGTGTTTCTTCCTCTCTCTCAATTATTCTCTCTCTCTCTCCCCAATTTCTCAAGAGAGAGAGAAAGAGAGAATGATAGAGAGAGAGAAAGAAGCACCGGTCGGGTGGAAAATCTGAAAACATTGTGAAAAAGCCTCTAGATATCAAAATTAGCCATAAGTGTGGGAAAAATAATATGTACATTTCAAGCCCCCGAACCAAGCCAATCGACCGCATAATTTACCAATTCCCCAATTTCTCAAGAGATAGAGAGAGAGAGAGAGAGAAAAAGAGCATAATAGAGAAAAAAAACATCGAATACAAAAACATTATCTAATAAAAATAAAGTTTATATTAAAATAAAGTCTATGTAAATATCAATGTATCGTTATTTATTATTTCCCTCTTTACTGCTCTAGCTCTGTCTTTCTCTCCCCTCCCCGCCCAATTTCTCAAGAGAGAGAGAGAGAGAGAGAATGATAGAGAGAGAGAGAGAGAAAGAAGCACCGGGAGGCCGAATGCCCGGATACATGAGGGTACCCCAGCTGAGATACTGGCACCCGCCATATTAAAAAAAAAAAATCGAATAAAATAGATTATCAAATAAAAAAAAAGTTTATATAACAAAAATAAAGTCTACATAAATATGAATGTATTGTTATTAATTATTTCCCTTGCTGCTACTCTAGCTCACTCTCTCTCTTGAGAAATTGGGCGGAGAGGGGAGAGAGAGAAAGAGCTCGAGCAGCAGAGAGGGGAATAATTAATAACGATACATTGATATTTATATAGACTTTATTTTAATATAAACTTTATTTCTATTTTACTTTATTTTTACTATATAAACTTTATTTTTATTAGATGATCTTTTTGTATTCGATTTTCTTTTTTTTTTAATGGCGGGTGCCAGTATTTCAACTGGGGTAGCCCAATGTATCCGGGCACTGGGCCTCCCGGTGCTTCTTACTCTCTCTCTCTCTACCTCTCTTGAGAAATTGGGGGGGGGGGAAGAGAGCTAGAGCAGCAGAGAGGGAAATAATTAATATCAATGGGTCATTCCATGTCAAATCGACCAATGGTTGGAATCGACCCCGTTCGATTTAGATGAATTTTGGGCAGAAGTTTCCTTTTATCACAGAACAAAGTCCTGCCGAAGGAATTTTTTTTTATTTTTCAGAAGTTGTGCAAAATTCAAAATTTTACTGTTTTTCCGGTTTTTTAAGTTTATTTTGTAAATATCTCAAAAACTATTATAGTTACAGGGATGGGCCTGAATTTCTTCTCAAGAAGGTACTTGGGGCTATGGAAAAAAAAATATTTTGAAAAAAAAATTCAAAAAATGATGAATTGCAGAATTTTGAAATTTGAAGAATCGAAAAATCGAATCATCGAGCGATGATGCTCATGCATCATCGCTCGATGTTTTCGTTGATTTATTTCAACGATACAGTCGAGCAATAATTGCATGAGCTCGCTAAATTGCATGAAGCGATAATTTTTTTCGAAAATTTATCGTCGCCGAGACTGCATGTTCTCGGTGACGATGCTCATGCACAATCGCTCGACGTTTTCGTTGATTTTTTCAACGATACAGTCGAGCTCGTTACATTGCATAGAGCGATATTTTTTTTCGAACATCTATCGTCGCCGAGATTGCTTGTTCTCGGTGACGATGCTCATGCACAATCGCTCGACGTTTTCGTTGTTTTTTTCAACGATACAGTCGAGCAATAATTGCATGAGCTCGCTAAATTTTATACAGCGACAATTTTATTTAAAAATCTATCGTCGCCGAGATTGCATGTTCTCGGTGACGATGCTCATGCACAATCGCTCGACGTTTTCGTTGATTTTTTCAACGATACAGTCGAGCAATAATTGCATGAGCTCGTTACATTGCATAGAGCGATATTTTTTTTCGAAAATCTATCGTCGTCGAGATTGCATGTTCTCGGTGACGATGCTCATGCACAATCGCTCGACGTTTTCGTTGCTTTATTTCAACAATACAAGCGATCAGTAATTCCATGAGCTCGCTACATTGTATAAAGCGATAATTTTATTTGAAAATGTATCGTCGCCGAGATTGCATGTTCTCGGTGTCGTTTGTCTGTCGAATCGCCGATGGCGTATAGTGCCATCTAACGGTGGCGCGCGCCGCACGGATGGTAATTCGTTGCGCGTGCCCCGTTCGCTACTATGCCGACGCCATCGGAGTTCGCCAAAACCTTTCACATGCTCTTAATAGAGCTGGATGTGTGCGTTTTCCTTATCTTAGTGAATTGTCGAGGAAGATTTGGAAATGGTGCGAAGAGAGAGAAATATGGCTGAGAGCTTCGTATATGTATATCCTCGGCCGATAATGTAGAGGCTGACAGGACATCGCGAAATTCAAATTTAGATACAGAATGGGAACTTTCGCAGACTGTTTTCAAACCAATTGAACGATATTTAGGGCCCCCTTTTGTGGATTTATTTGCTACAAGATTAAATAAGAAATGTGAAAAACTTTATTCGCGATTCCCGGATCCAGAGGCAAATGCTGTGGATGCATTCACTATGTCATGGAGTGATAAAAGATTTTATGCCTTTCCTCCCTTCGCACTGATTCTACGTATGTTACGAAAGATAATCAATGATAAGACAATGGGAATCGTCGTGGTACCATGGCCCACCCAGCCATGAGACAAGAGCCACTCACTAGCATCCCACATTTTACTAGTGGCCGACAAATTATCAGGTCGGCGTATTTGAAGAAAGAAGTAGCAGAAGACGCTCTAGACATGATGGTTTCGTCGATTAGCAAATCGACGCTGAAACAGTGAGTGCAACTTGAGATGCTGGTGGAACTACATCCATACAAAAGGGATAGATATGTTCAACGCGAAGACAACACAGATTATTAGCTTCCTAAATAATCGTTTCAAGGACGGTGCAAGTTACAGCACACTGAACACTGCGCGTTATGCAATTGCGCTAATATCAACTTATGATATCAGCGGCGATGGTTTGATCGCTCGTTTTTTTAAGGGAGTATTTAAAGAACGTCCAAACAAGCCGTCCAAGCCGATGCAAAGGCGAAAGTGCTTATTTCAACGACGCTCGAGAGATCGCAACTCATGTCGCTGATAACGTGTGAGACTGCGAAAGAAATGTGGGACGCTCTGTGTCAACAATACGAACAGAAGTCAGCATCGAACAAGGTTTTCATGTAAAGAAAACTTTACGATTACAAAATGTCGGAAGGGGATAATGTCGTGCAGCACGTGGTGAGAGTTAATAATATGGTGCTGCAGTTGAAGGATATTGGTGAAACAGTGTCGGATTCGACAATAATGGCGAAGATTTTTGCTGGATTGCCACAGAAATATAGTGCGTTTCAACTGATGTGGCACAATTTAGCGAAAGCGGGACTAATTCGTGAAGAATCGAGGATCGGAAGCGGAAGTGAAGCCGTCGAAGTGTTGGCTGTGTCAAAAAGTAGTGGGGCGACGAAGAAGTCACAAGATACTTGGGGAAAATCGAAACCGAAGAAGGACATAAAAGATATAAAGTGTTTCAAATGCCGTGTAAAAGGACATTACGCACGCGATTGTCCGGATAAGAAAAAGAATCACGGGGATAGAAATGACAGTGGGTCGCGCGATTTTGTGCTTGTTGCATCGTGTAACGAAGGTGTACCGGAAACGCGGGAAAAATGCGTGGGACCTTCGACAGAACAAGTGAAGCGATTGCTCGAGGTCGATAAAAACGATACCTGGCTGACCGACAGTTGGGCATCTCGACACATCTCTTACCGGCGAGAGTGGTTCGAGATTCTCCGCACAGACGTCGAGGGCACTGTGGTGCTTGGCAGCGACGGCGAGTGTAAAGTGGAAGGAGAGGGGACAATCGGAGTCGAGGCGTTTGTCGACGGTCGCTGGAACAGAGTGCTCATCGAAGGAGTGTTATTTGCACCGCAGATCAAGAAAAATCTGTTTTCCGTTGTTGCGTCGACAGAAAAAGGATTCAAAGTGCAATTCGATAAAACACAGGTGACGATGTCGCGCGGGAATACGGTAGCCATAGTCGGGGTAAAACAGAGCAACGCGATTTATCGCATGTTTGTCCGTGTGGTGCGACCGCGAGAGACAACTGAAGTCAATGTGTCATCGGTCGATTTAAATACGTGGCACGAACATTTGGGACACGCCGGAGGACGTGCGCTGTGCGATATGGTCAAGGGTGGTCTCGTAAACAGGATGGAGTTGAAGAATGTCGACAAATTCTTTTGTGAACAGTGTGAACTCGGGAAATCTCAACGTCAACCGTTTCGGGAGAGATCGAATATGCGAGAAACGAAACCGGGGGAGTGTGTGCACACCGATGTATGTGGGCCGATGCAGGTCGAATCTCAAGGTGGTGCGAGTTACTATGTTTCGTTCATAGATGACGCTTCGGGGTTTCGTCACTTATACTCTGTGAAACATAAAGATTATGTACTGGAAAAGTTCAAAAAGTACGCACGCATGGTAGAGAACAAGTTCGGACATAGAATACAAACGGTGCGTTCAGACAACGGAAGGGCGTACAAAAATCGAAAGATGAGCGAATATCTCGAAGTACGAAGGATCACGATGGAGAAAACAGCGCCTTATACACTGCAGAAAAACGGCAAAGCTGAGCGAGCGAATAGGACGATTTTCGAGAGCGCTCGAACGATTCTACGAACCAAAGATCTTCGGAAGGTTTTGTGGGCCGAAGCCGTGAACACGGCGGTGTATATGTGCTCAATCGCACAATACATTCGAGCAGAAAAGGGATCAAGACACCGTACGAAATCTGGACCGGCAGAAACGTCTGCCTGCGTCACGTAAGGATCTTGGGGTCAGTGGCCTACGCTCACGTGCCTAAACAATTTAGGAGGAAACTCGATGACAAATCGAAGAGGATGATACTGGTTGGATACCAGGACGAATCATCAAACTATCGGCTGTACGATCCAGTGAAGAAGACGATAACAGTAACGAGAGACGTGGTTTTTAACGAGAAGTTGAGCGAGAAGAGTTCGAGTGACAATGACTCTGACGATAGGGAGCTCGTTCTTCAAGGTATTGGTCGTGACAAAGAGGCGATTGAAGACGAGGATGAAGATGAAGAAGAGGTTATTCCTAACGACGGTATACTGGCTCAGCAAGAGGACGAGCGACGAGAACTGGCAGAAGTACGGCTGCTCAGAGATCGTGCTCAGATCAGACCGCCACAGAGGTATCAAATCGAAGCGGACTTCGTCAAGTGTAAGACGCCGGAGAGGTATCGAGAGGCTGTAAAAGGGCCTGATAGCTCTAAGTGAATCAAGGCAGTTGACAAGGAGTTGCGGGCGCATCAAAAGAACGAGACCTGGCTGATGGTGGAGATGAAACGAGGCTTGAAAGTTATAGACTCGAAATGGGTATTCAAGGTACTTCGTGGATCATCGGAAGAAGACTGTCGCTTCAAGGCACGCTTATGTGCAAGGGGGTTTCTTCAGCAACAGGGAGTAGATTACAACGAAACTTTCGCTCCAGTCGTTCGCTATGACTCTCTTCGGTTGTTTCTGGATAGAACAATGCAAGAAGACTACGAGTTAGTGCAGTTTGATGTATGTACGGGGTTCTTGTACGGAGACTTGGAGGAAGAGATCTACATGAAGGTTCCTGAGGGCGTCGTCGTCGAAGGAAAAACGAGTGAGCGTGAAACTGTTGTCTGTAGATTGAACAAATCACTCTACGGCTTGAAACAAGCACCGAGGTGCTGGAACCGTAAATTCAATGGGTTTCTAAATAAGTTTCACTTTGCTCAAAGCGATGCGGATCATTGTATTTTTCGTGGTCGTGTCGACGGAGTGGATGTATATCTGGCTTTGTTTGTAGATGACGGTCTTGTAGCTTCAAAGTCGACGAGAGTGTTGAATGCGGTTCTAACGTATTTGAAAAGCGCGTTCGAAATAACGCTCGGGAGCGCGAATAAATTCGTAGGCTTACAAATAGAGCGAAACAGAGAAGCGAAAACGATGTTCATTCATCAAGCTGATTACGTACATAAAATCTTGGAAAAATTCGGAATGGTAGACGCGAAAGCGATGAGTGTGCCCGCGGATCTCAATGGAGTTTTGTATCCGGCGGAATGTGACGAAGAGTGTGATAATGTGCCGTATCGCGAGGCCGTAGGGTCCCTAATGTTTCTGGCGATGGTGTCCCGGCCGGACATAGCATACGCTGTCAACACGGTATTAAAGTTTTTAAATAAACATAGTCAAGCTCACTGGAAAGCCGTGAAACGCATGTTCGCGCATCTCGTTGGAGCGAAAAGTCTCGGTATATTGTATAAGAGCGAAGGAAAAGAGCAAGATCTCGTAGGTTTCTGTGATGCCGACTACGCAGGAGATGTTGTAACGCGTAGGTCAACTACCGGATATGTGTTCAGCTTCGCGAACGGGTTAATAACGTGGTCAAGTCAGCGTCAAAAGATTGTAACGCTAAGTAATACGGAGTCAGAATACGTGGCTGCTACAGCCGCTGCGAGAGAAGCTATCTGGCTGCGAAAATTGCTCAGAGACATCGGACCTCAGTGTGATGAAGCTACAGAATTATGGATAGATAATCAGAGCGCTATCGAACTCGCGAAAAATCCCAAGTTTCATAAGCGCACTAAACATATTGATATTAAATATCATTACGTACGAGAAAAAGTAACGAGTCACGAGATCTCTGTAAAATATGTGCCAACGGAGTACTAAAGAGCAGATATCTTAACTAAGGCGTTGCCTAGAGATCGATATCATAAGTTATGTAACAATCTAGGCCTTGTATCGTTCATCGAGTACTCAAACGGTGAGTGTGTTGGTTAAGTGAGTTTTTCGTACTCGAATCTCGCGCGCCTGCGTGCGCACTCTCAACGGAGAGACGCCGCTGCTTCTGATCTCAATAGTCTCCGTGTGAGAGCGCTTGGGTAGTCCATCCGGAAAATAAAGCAGTCTATAGTTTTCCGCTGTATAGACAACGTGTCGCAAAACCTGTTGCTTATAATAAACGAATTATCGTGTGTGTTTTATATCCAAAGACATCTTGTTTATTTCTCACGACTTCCTGCTTCGATCCATAGATTTAACTCGAATGGTTCAACATCTTTTAACTTACATACAATCACCTATTCTTTTTTTTTATATTTATAATGTGTTGTTCACTCCTTGGGAAATTGATCGATGGGGTTTATCGAACAGTAATTGAGTTTCTCTGTGATAGAGGTTCATATTTACATTACATTAGAGGTATTTCATTATTTACATGTTTCTTTACTTAATACTAGGCTTACAAAGGATCACGTACCTGTGATAGAGAAACGACATTTAATGTCCTTTATTCTATGTTTGATCAATTTCCTATAATAACTTTATTATCTTCTAATTATAGTTTTTATCAGGGCACATCGTGTTTCGATGCCACGTGTGCTTTTTCTATTCTTCTCTTCCCTATCGTTAATCTCGCGATCTACCTTCCCGACAGTTCGATGAGCGCGGTAGTATTCAATTAAAGGAAATATATTTTCTTTACATCACCCCCCCTCGGGAAAGACAATCACTACCTAGCGTCCTTCTGTTTCTCGTTAATCGTCCTCGTTCTCTGTTTCTTTTCGATTTCTCAGAGCGGGAGTTGGAATAAGCTTTGTGATATGAAATAGATTTGATTCCGTTTTTTTGTGTCCTGTGTCTATCTCAAATATTGACGATGATATCTTGTTCAGTATTTGGTATGGTCCAATTCTCAATTCGTCCAGTTTCTTTCGGTTCAGTTTATTTCCATTTTCGACATACACCCAGGCTCCTGCGTTGAATTCGTGTTCTTTTCTATTTCTATCGAATTGTTTTTTGTTATAATCGTGTGATTTTTTTGTGTTTTTCAGAGCCGTTGCTCTATCCTGTATCAGATCGTTGGTCTTCTCATGTTTCAGTTCTTTCGGTAAAATCCTGATATCGGCACCCTCCAATAGATATTTCGGGGCGAATCCGGTTACTGTGTGTTCCGTCTCGTTGTACCTATTTGTGCAGTTCCGTGCTAGGGTTGTCCAAGCAGATTTCGTTTCACTTTTCTCATTAGTTTTGCATCTGATTTTATTGACCAAGGTTTGGTTGAGCCTTTCGTTTAATCCGTTGGAAAATGCAGAGTTTACCGCTGTGAAGATGATCGGTATATTTTCGTCGCGTTGGAACTTTTTGAATTCCTTAGAATTGATACCCGGATATTGGTCGGTTAGAATCATACCGATTTCGTTGTTATCGGATATTTCTTTTACAAGTTTAATAAAATCGTTTGCATTTCGCGTTTTCGACGTAGAAATATACGCATACCTTGTACAGTGATCGACTAGGAGATGTAAGTATCTTTTCGTCGATCTTGATCCTCCGAATCCTCCTATTGTATCTATGGATACTATTTCGAAGGGTTTCGTGGCCGGACCCAGCTGCGACATCAAACCAATTTTATCCTGGCCTCTGGATTTGTTTTTTATGCAGGTTTCACAGGTTCTGCAAGTTTCTTTTATATTCTTCGTTAAATTTTTTGCTGTGTATATCGGGCTGATTTTGTTCTGCATTTGTTTTATGCCTATATGGCAGTAATGTTTGTGCACCTCCCTGATAAGCCTCAGGCTGAGTTCCTCAGATAACACGATCTTTTCTTTTGTTTTCATTCTTTTGTAGTAAATGTTGTGTTTCTGTGTCAATTTATTTATATTTTTCTTGACGTCTTCATTCCGTTCTTGATCGCTTTCGATGTCTTCTAGGGTTATTATGTTTACCACTTTTAATTGTTCTTCTTCATTCTCGTGAGGTTCCAATACAGGGTTTCTGCTGAGACAATCTGCTTCTACGTTGTACCTCCCTGGAGAATATTTGATTTCAAAGTTATACTGCGATAGGTAGTAGGTTAAGTCTCCTAGTTCCTCGTCGGTTCTCGCTTTTATGTTCATTTTTTCCAGTGGTTTGTGGTCTGAAAATATTATGAATCTTCTACCCATTAGCCAGTATTGCCAATATTTTACGGCCTCTCTAATTGCTAAGCATTCTAGATAGATTGCTTTCTTCTTTTTTTGTGCTTCATTTAATTTCTTTGAGAAGTATGCTATGGGTTTTTCTTCTCCGTCTTCTTGTTTCTGTTTGAGTACTGCTCCTACTCCTTGCAAACTTGCATCCGTATACATATACATTGGTAAGTCTGGGTCAAAGATTGTTAAGATAGGCTGGGAGCATAGTAGTTCCTTCATCCTGTCGAATGATTTCTGACATTCTTCTGTCCAAACGAATTCCTGTCCTTTTCTCAATAACTTATGTAGTGGATCTAATCTGATTGCTGAGTTTGGTACGTATTTGTTATAGAAGTTTATCTTCCTGAGAAATTGTCTTACGTTCTTTTGAGTCTTCGGGATCGGGAAATTTCTAATTGAAATTAAGTTGTCTTTCATCGGTCGGATGGAGTTTTTTTCTATTATGTGACCTAAATATTTCAAGGAGTTCGATGCAAAAGTGCATTTCGAAAACTTTAATTTGAATCCTTCTGCTTTTATTGCTTGAAAAAGTAGTTTCAAGTGTCTGATGTGTTCGGAGAATGTTTTCGAGAATATCAGGATGTCGTCAATGTAATTTACTGTGAATCCTGTGAGTTTGTGTTTTCTTATTATATTTCCTAAGATATGTTGAAAAATTGCCGGTGAGGTTTTTAGGCCGAATGGAAGACATGTCCATTGATAGTGGCCCTCTTGTGTCACGAACACTGTTTTTAGTCTGTCCGTTATCCGTAGCGGTATCGACCAAAAAGCTGAATTAATGTCAAAGGTTGAGAAATACTTGCAATTTCTTGTTTTCACCATCAGGTCTTCAATTAACGGAAACGGTTGAGATTGGGGTACGACAATTTTGTTAAGATCTCGAAAATCTATACATAGCCTCGATCGTTTATTCTCCTCTTTTTTATATGCCAACGTTACCGGCGCGGCAAACGGGCTATAAGATTCCTCTATTAGATTTTTTCCTAATAATTTAGCTATCTGTTCTTCAATCTCTTTCTTGTCTTCGATTGTGCACCGGTATGGTCTTTTGCTACAGTATTTGTCAGTAATCAAATCAATGTGTGCTTCGTATTCCGATACCGTCCCAATATCGTATTTGTTTTTGGCAAAAACCGACCTGTGATCCGCTATTAATTCATCTATTTCAGCCTTTTCCCCACATTCTAAGTGTTCTGTGCAGAGATTGCATTTTTTATATTCTATGTGTTCGTTGAAGTTTATGAGATGTTTGTCCCCAAGTCAGCTGTTACTTGTACTTGTAATATCTGAGCAATCGGCCACCTTTTCTTCGTGTTGAAGAGTAGTTTTTCCCCCAATATCTACCTGATACTGTTTCTTTGCGGGTTCGATTTTTTGTGTTATTTTTAAATTTTCATCTTGAACTAGCCGGAACTTTGATATACAGTCTAGTCCAATTAAAAAATCATAATCAAAATTTTCCCTATCTATTACAAAAACATCGATTGATTTTTCTATATTCAAAATTTTTGCTTTCAGTGTTATCATTCCATTTGTTTTTCTTACGCCATTAATTGTCCTCAAATTAGAATATTTTGATTTATCTGTTTTTTTCTCTTTTAGTTTCAGTAGCCTCGAATTAATCAACGAAACGTTTGATCCTGAGTCGTAGATTCCGGATACTTCTAGAACATCATTCAATCCCACTTTGATTCTGATCAATGGCGGCGCTACCAGTTTTTTTGTTCTTCATCTTTTAGTTCACACTCTAATTCTGAATTATTGACGATTCTAATCGGATTTTTATTTTCGTGCCCGTCTTGTTTTGTTTTGAACCAGCACGAAGACTCTGGGTGGTAACGAACGCCTTTTTTCAGTTTTTCGCAGATCCCACATTTTTGTTTGTTCGTTACGCTTGTTTTTGTGTCGCTTTTTTTCTCTGCGAACTTCTTTTTTCCAACTAGATGCTCTAACTTCCCGATTTCATTAAATAGATCTTTCGTTTCTAGCATTTCTTCTTTGTCGATTCTGTCGGCTATGAAATTTGGTGAACCTGCCGAGATAATATCAATCAAAGTACCACGATCTATTGTTTTTCTCATTTCAAGTAACAGTCTTTCTTTCTTTATCGCGTACTCTAGTAATGACCCTGCCTGGTATCTAAATGACAATGCATATCTACTGCTAGACCAACCTTTGTTCGCATAAGTTTCACAGAAATTCTGTTTCCATTCTAGCCATTCTGATTGTAGAGTAAGTCTAATCATCATCGAACTGTACCAGTCTACGCACGATTTCTCTAGAAACAGTCTAAATATCTCAATTTTTGTCTCGTTTTCTGTTACCTGGAATCTATCACATTCTTTCTCAAAAAATTCCATCCACTGGTATGCGCAAACCTTCTTTCCATCGAACTTTTCTATTACAAATCTTTCTGCTGGCCTTTTTACTCTTTGTCGTTCGGTGTTTTGCTGATTTTCAACCAGTTTCTCTAGGATTTTCATGACCGGATCCTCAGGATCCCCAGCGCTCGCAATCGGAACTTTTTGTTCCTCAATGACTTCCTCTAAGTATTGGTCTTCGAAAATCATGTTCTCGTCGTCGTCAAAGTATATCTTAAGAATGTCACCTGCAACTTTTATCCATACACTCCTGGTTTGGTGACGTTTTTTTATCGTATTTTTGATGGTTGTGTTACGTCCGAAGGCGCGCGAAAATTCGAATCAAACGTCGAGCGGTACACGTTGACTCTATTTATTAATCCTAATCGATATTTTAAACGATGGATCAATAGGGGAGTGGGAATGTTCGCTGTAAGACCTCGAGAGATCTTGTTAGTTTCGACTAGGTGATTTGAATAGGTTAGTTTCTACTGAATAAAGAAGTACAGGGTCCAACTTTATGCACACAATTGAGGTATATTTATTGAATATAAATGCAATGTGGTTAGTTGAGTACATTCGTTACATTCGTGATCAATTCCGTAATCATTAACATAAATCGTTTAGTTACCTTATCGGAGAGGTGTCTTTCGTTTGTTTGAGCGTTGATTTGGTTTTCACAATCTTTCTTGTTTATTATAATTTATTACGTTGTAATCTATGTTTCTCGATTTTTAGAAGTTTTATGTGACTTATATTTCACTTTGATATTCTTTAACTTGGTACTTTGTTTTAACAACGATTTACTCTCTTCTACAGAAGACCCGAAATCGCGGACTGAGTTTAAGTACTTGATAATTTGAAAAATATATAAGTGTGATCTGCACAGTCCGGCTCACTCTCTTCTACTGAAGACCTGGAGTCGGAGAGCGTGACCGCGTTGATAAGATTTTGGAAAACTCTGCCCCGATTAAGAGGCGGGTGGGGGTTTTATAATGGGAAAAGTGGCTAAGTGGGAGACAACTTTTACAAATTTGGGCATAGGTATGGTAAGCTCATTTCGTCTTTCTCAGAATTGTGGTGTTTCCTGGAGCGGCAATAAAAATTGGATTTTATAGTATGTCGCTCAAGTGTCACAGATGCGCAAGTGGCTTCTAGGGTTACTATTGGTGCGCTTCGTCGTGGGTTTGGTTACCGAAGTTCTTCAGTCAGTGTAGATATGTGAGGTTTCGGTCGATCTCGTTCGTTCAATGTGTTAGGACTTCTTGTATGAGATTCCGACAGCATGACTTCTTCCAAGCAAGAAGGTGATGAGGAAAATGAGCGTTGTTGGACTTGAATTTCTGAAAGTTCTTATTGGAGACATTAGTCACATTCATATATTTACAGTTCATTCCTTAAAAGGTTTTAGTTTATCCAGATGTTTCACGATGCGTTTTCTACTCTCGGTCTCCAATACAGCGTTGTGGTTGGCGAGGATTTCTGTGATAATATATGGGCCGATATAGTGGCTGTCGAACTTACCCTTTCGAGGCTCCTTCAACACGTAGGCCATATCTCCGGGTTTAAAATTCGCGGTGTGAAGTCTCCTATCGTAATATTGTTTAGAACGATGTTTAGATTTAGTAAGGGATTTGGAAGCGAGTTGGCGCATTTCGTCTAATCGGGAAGTAAGATCGCATAAATAGTCTCCATAGGTTTCCGTTTTTTCGGTAGTAGAAAAGGAGCTAGGAATTCGCGCAGGTTTACCGTATATTAATTCAAATGGGGTAAAATTAGTTGATTCATGAACTGATGTATTGTAAGAAAACATTGCGAAAGGAACAAGTTTGTCCCAATCTTCATATTTATCAATGTAGTGTTTAATAAATTCGGCGAGTACTATGTGGCTTCTTTCTAAAGATCCATTCGTTTGTGGGTGGTAACCGGAAGTCGTAACTTGTTTAATTTTAAATATTTTCGCGAGATGATAGAATACGAGTCCAACGAAGGATCTACCTTGGTCACTCAAAATTATACGCGGGGTCCCAAAATGGATAATGACGTTTCGAGCTAAAGCATCGGCTATCGTTTCGGCTTTTGTATCAGGAATTGGTGCGGCGATGCAATATTTGGTCAAATTATCCTGAATAGTTAGTATGTGTCGGTTCCCAGTCGGAGTTATTGGCAATGGTCCTACTGTATCTATGGATATTTTATCGAATGGTTCTGCGGGAGTATCTGTAATTATCATTGGTTCACGTGTCTTTATCCGCGTTAGTTTTTGTTCCTGGCACTCGGGACACGTTCTTACGTATTCAGTAACTTCACCTTTGAGATTTGGCCAATAAAATCGTTCGCGGATACGTCGGTATGTTTTTGTGATCCCTTTGTGTCCGCCTACTAAACTTTCGTGATATTCAGAAATTATTTCGCATCTTATTTCTTCGGCTGGAATTACTACGTTTCCTTGGCAGATAATAATGGTACAATCACATTCGTTTAAACACTCTTGAAGTATTTCTGTGATGAAAGAATGACTAAAATCTTCTAACATATCACCGGGTTTTGAAATGCGTAAGGATTTTATTTTGTATCTCTGAATGACATCTTTGACTGTATGAAGCACCTCTTTAAGGTCTTGAATAGAAAATGTTTCAAAGTGTTTATTTTTCAAAACTGCGCTCAAGATTTTATGACTGCCTTTCGTCGTTACTAACACTTGTTTACGTTTAGGCTTTTTCCACTTTACATCATGTGCGCAAATTTTATCGGTTTCAATTAATAATCGAGATATCATCGTAGTGAGTTCGCAATCAGCGGAAATAAAATGCAAATAATTTCCTTTATAATAGGTCAGATTTTCATTGGTTGTATTAACCTGTATATTGTTAGTGCACGGTTTCATATTAGGATAGTAAATTCCTGGCGGTATTGTATTTGAGACAATGGTGGGTTGTCTTTGCGTAAGAATATTTTCGTTTTCTGTTTCGTCATCGTCTAAGTTTTCGATAGTAGGTTGTGGCGTATTGATAATTAAAGGTTCCTTTGATGCGTAAGTTTCTTCATCACTGCTCGATTCTAATATAGTGGGTACAGCGGGGGTCGATCTTCCTGCGGGATGTCTGAAAGTAATAGCTGTTTCGTGGTCACGTTGCGTCTCGTTATCTGCATCTTCAAATTCTGTCGTATCGTCAGTTTGTGTACCAGAGTTTTTGCGCAAATTTTGATTCCCTTGAGTAGTGTCCCACCAGTATTGTTCTTGTTCGTTACTAGACGATTAGTTAGTTGTTATTTCTACTATGTTTTTATTAATTGTTTGTGTTGGCAAATTATCGGACTTAGTGGGTACTTCTTCTACGTCGAGATCTTCATCGATATCGAATGCAAATTTTAACGCGTTTGTAGATCGCTTGAGTGGCAAATGAGTTGAAGTATTAGGACGTTCTTGTGGTCTTTTACGCTTTGTAGCGAGGCTTGGAAATGCACTGTTTCGAGCACGTGCGACTGGGGGTGGTTGTGTAGAGTCTGAAGAGCTCACAGCTCGTTGTCATCTGTGCGTTGCCGTCTGTGTTCGTAGAGGTTGTGTGGGCTTTACTACTGTGGGAGGCTTTGAAATTTCCCTGCGATTTCTTAACCTCTCAGCAATGGTAGCTCCCGGAAGATGGCTTTCTTCGAGGAGTGTGGATAATGGAGTATTTCTACTAGCTGCTGCTCGGCTACGTGTTACTATTGGATTTGAGGATGTAGCGCTACGCGGTGTAACCTTTACCGTCGCTTTCTTTGGTGCTGAAGATATAGGTAATACGGTAGCGTCTGGTGTGATGGGATTTCGTGAGAGGGCATCGGCGTTTGAATTAAGCCTTCCGGGCTTGTAAACGAATGTATATTCATATTCGCGTAATCTAATTCTCCAACGAATTAGTCTTTGAACCGGTAATTTTACTGAATCGATCCACCTGAGTGGTTCATGGTCGCTAACGAGTGTAAAATGTCTTCCATATAGATATGGTCGGAAATGTAAAATTGCGTATACGGTCGCTAGGCATTCTTTTTCTGTTGTTCCATAGTTCTTTTCAGCCGGATTTAATAACCTAGACATATATGCTACTGGTTTATCCTCGCCAATTTTTCCTTGGCTTAACACGGCACCGATCGCGTGGTTCGAGGCGTCAGTCGTCAAAATGAACGGTTCGTTAAAATTTGGATATTGTAAGATTGGTGTGGAACACAATGCTTTCTTTAAATTATCAAAACCCTTTTGTTGTTCTGGACCCCAATTAAATTCAGTCCCCTTTTTTAATAAATTCGTCAAGGGTTTTGCTTCACTGGAGAAGTTTTCTATGAATCTTCGATAATAACCAGCTAGACCGAGAAATTGTCTGATATTCGTAACAGTTTTGGGAACCGGGAATTTATCAACGGCTTCCGTCTTTTTTGGATCGGGGCGAACTCCACCGTCGCCGATGACGTGTCCAAGATAAATAACTTCTGTATTTAAAAATTCACACTTATCTGGTTGTAAAGAGAGTTTTGCGTTACTGAGTCTGTCAAAAAGTCTGCGAACTTTAGTGCGGTGTTCTTCTAGAGAAGAGGCAAAGACAACTATATCGTCCAGATAAACGAATAGTTCAGTGTCTTGTAAGCCAAGAAGAACTTTATCCATCAATCGTTGAAATGTCGCGGGTGCGTTTTTAAGACCAAAAGGCATTCTTACGTATTCATAATGTCCGTTAGGGGTGCTAAAAGCAGTCTTTTGTCTGTCTTTTGAGTCCATTTCGATTTGATGAAATCCACTTGCTAAATTAAAGGTTGAAAAATATTTTGCGCCACCGAGTCTATCGAGGATTTCTATTATATTAGGCAGTGGATAAGCGTCGCTTATTGTTTTCTCATTTAATGCACGAAAATCTATTACCATTCTCCATCGCTTGTTTCCTTTCGAATCAGGTTTCTTTGGAACAATCCATAAGGGTGAATTATAGGGGGATGATGAGTCTACAATTACTTCATCTCTGAGGAGCTTTTTAATTTGTTGGTTGATTTCATCTTTATGAACGGGAGGATATCTACATTGTCGTATTGTAATAGGTAGTTCGTCGGTCGTAGGAATTGTATGTTTGATTAATGGTGTAGCAGGTAACCTATCACCAGGTAAATGAAATAGATGTGGATATTCCGTAACGAGATCTAAAACATGTTGTCTTTCTTCCGAGTTTAGATGGTCTAGACGAAGGCTATTGTTAATTCTTTGATTTCTGTCAATATCGTGATCCTGTATGTCACTGTCTGTGTCTTGTTCGAAGAAGTCTTCTGAAGTGTCATAATAATCAAATGGTATTAATTCTTGTGGGGGTATTTCTATCTGTGCGTCATTTTCATATGCATTTACGGCGTGTACGTAGCATGTACCGTCGTGATTTGTTACTAAAGCGTTTCCGATAAAGATGTGTTCAGGGGTTTCTATGCGCGGAAGGTATCCGGTTTTTAAATCTGTATCCATGAGTTTAATCGGCACTTTAACGCGAGTACGGCCCCTAAGTATGAATAAGCTTGAACTGTCATTATTTTGGGGTTTCTCGAGGCATGTTAACGGGATTAGAATATTCGTTATCGTGATTTTCGAACGGGATTGGTGTAATTGGTTTGGAGGATGTTACCAAGGTATTATGGTGAAAGGATATTTCTGCCTTTTCGTTCATTAAAAAGTCTATGCCAATTATTCCGTCCGCGGGTATCACTGTATTTTCCATTAACACTTGGAATTTTTCGGGTCTTTCAAAAAACGTTAATTCTGTCGAACCTACAGTTGAAATCTTTTCTGGTGTTATTCCCGATATAGTTAAAGAATCATGACCGGCAATTACGCAGCGGCGTTTTAGTGCTTGGATTTTAATTATATTAATGTCAGCGCCAGTATCTACTAGGAAGCGGCCGTAACCCTTTTCGAGTTCAGGTGCACGAAGTGTAATTATTGGGGATCGTCCCTGTCCTTGCGTCCATCTAATATATCTCCTGCCGTAAGGAATTTCACTGTTGAGGGACGCGTGTTCAAAAGATCGCTCGTCGATGCGTCCGTTCGGCGGGCGTCTTGCGAGTTTAAAGACTCCGTATTATTGTTGGGGCGCGGAGAGACGCGTCGTGCTTCGTTAAATTCTTCGCGAGAGTATTTTTCACGTTTATGAAACGGATCACGTTGGTTGGGGTATGGAGAGTAGAATTCCGTGGATTGCGGAAAATAAGGATAATGCATTGGAGGCATATATGGGTAAAACGGTGGAGGTGGAAAATGATTATTTGGCGGGTAATTATAATAATTTCCGCGGGGTTGATTTCGATTAAATTGTTGACGTGGATAATTATCAGAATTGACTCTATTTTCTCGAGGAAGGGTAGAATCGTGTTGGAAGATTCTTCCGAAATTTGAATTTCTATTTCCAAAATTTCTATATTCTGGGTTTTGGAAGGAGACACGACGCGGTTCGATTCCCGACGGGTGTTGCTGCGTTTGATCTGACTGGGTGTAGCGTAGTGAATTTGAATTTCTGGCATTTGCGCCTTGCATATCTCTTTCTATTCTTTGGACGACTTTAAATGCTTCTTCTATCGTTTGAGGATCTTGAACGCTGATGGCGTATAACAGATCGTCTGATAGTCCTCTTTTAAATGATTCTAATGCTAAACCGTCAAGCATCGGTAGCATTTGGGTAGTTTCTGCTTCACTGAATTTATCTTTAAGAGCAGCTATTGCGCTCGTTCTCAATTGTTTTATTCTTGTATAATAATCTAACACTGTTTCATCGCGTCTTAGCCTGACGGCTTGAATTTCGGCACAAAAATAAGGGTATGATTTCTTTGGTGCGAAATATTCTTTTAGTGCGTTCGAAAGATCTTCAATGGATGCAATTTGTTTATCGGTGACTGCGTCACGAGCTGTTTCTTTTAATTTAGAGCAAACTCATTTGAAGAAGGAATTGCGAAGACCCTCAGGCACAAAAGTATAACCGTTTTCAACGTCTTGAATAAAAGCTTTAAGTGGCATATTTTTACCATTAAAATTAGGCACATGAAGCAATGCTTGTTGAAGTGCCATACATTCCCCCATGCTCGTAAGCATAGCATCAGTAATATTTTGATGATGGGTAATATTTGCAATATCGTTTTCCATTTTTATTTATTTTTATAATATATTTATTTTTTTCTTTTTATAATTTTCACTGAATCACTTTATCACTGGTCTGAAAGAAACGTTCAGCGTATCCCACCGCTGTCACCAAAAATTTTCTGTTACGTCCGAAGGCGCGCGAAAATTCGAATCAAACGTCGAGCGGTAAACGTTGACTCTATTTATTAATCCTAATCGATATTTTAAACGATGGATCAATAGGGGAGTGGGAATGTTCGCTGTAAGACCTCGAGAGATCTTGTTAGTTTCGACTAGGTGATTTGAATAGGTTAGTTTCTACTGAATAAAGAAGTGCAAGGTCCAACTTTATGCACACAATTGAGGTATATTTATTGAATATAAATGCAATGTGGTTAGTTGAGTACATTCGTTACATTCGTGATCAATTCCGTAATCATTAACATAAATCGTTTAGTTACCTTATCGGAGAGGTGTCTTTCGTTTGTTTGAGCGTTGATTTGGTTTTCACAATCTTTCTTGTTTATTATAATTTATTACGTTGTAATCTATGTTTCTCGATTTTTAGAAGTTTTATGTGACTTATATTTCACTTTGATATTCTTTAACTTGGTACTTTGTTTTAACAACGATTTACTCTCTTCTACAGAATACCCGGAATCGCGGACAGAGTTTAAGTCCTTGATAATTTGAAAAATATATAAGTGTGATCTGCACAGTCCGGCTCACTCTCTTCTACTGAAGACCTGGAGTCGGAGAGCGTGACCGCGTTGATAAGATTTTGGAAAACTCTGCCCCGATTAAGAGGCGGGTGGGGGTTTTATAATGGGAAAAGTGGCTAAGTGGGAGACAACTTTTACAAATTTGGGCATAGGTATGGTAAGCTCATTTCGTCTTTCTCAGAATTGTGGTGTTTCCTGGAGCGGCAATAAAAATTGGATTTTATAGTATGTCGCTCAAGTGTCACAGATGCGCAAGTGGCTTCTAGGGTTACTATTGGTGTTCTGGATCAAAAACTTTTATTGCCGCTCCCTTGGGGAGCAGCCGAAAAGACCTATGATCTCTTGGCCGGTGAACACGTGTATTACTATGTGTGCAGCTAATATGGCATAGCCGTGGGTGTGAGAAAGAAAAGTGATAGCAGTAGCTCTCCTACTGAGAATGAGTCGTGAATGTAATATTTTTTTGTATAATCGGTTGTGATGGTTATGTTGCTGTAGGTTTTTGTTTTAAGAACGCAGAATATGGGTACGAGTTCTTAGAATTAACATTAAAAATTTCGTCGTACGTGACAGTTGCGTACACCTTTGTAGCAGCAACTGCTTCGTGTAGCCCCGCTGGTTGCAATTCCTCCGGTAGCAGGAATTCCTTGCCATCCTCAGTAATGATTGAGGTTATGGTGATGATATTCGATTTTCCATCCTTCGCTGCTTTCGCCTTGAATACGAATTTTAGCTTCTCCATTTTCCAATAAATGTCGTTCTATAATGTGTTGTTCACTCCTTGGGAAATTGATCGATGGGTTTTATCGAACAGTAATTGAGTTTCTCTGTGATAGAGGTTATGTATTTCATTATTTACATGTTTCTTTACTTAATACTAGGCTTACAAAGGATCACGTACCTGTGATAGAGAAACGACATTTAATGTCCTTTATTCTATGTTTGATCAATTTCCTATAATAACTTTATTATCTTCTAATTATAGTTTTTATCACGGCACATCGTGTTTCGATGCCACGTGTGCTTTTTCTATTCTTCTCTTCCCTGTCGTTAATCTCGCGATCTACCTTCCCGACAGTTCGATGAGCGCGGTAGTATTTAATTAAAGGAAATATATTTTCTTTACATATTTTTTTATTTTTTTATTGTAACATTACATCTGCAGTATAAATTGCAACAAGTAAACATGATGGCTTATAATATAAAGACACAAGATTTAGAACACTAGAGCGAAGATATCCCTCAATAGGGATCTCCATGGCGTGATAACTCCTGGTTTATTTCTCGCTCACTTAATTTCTAGGTGTGAGGAGGTCTCGAGGCCACCGCCGTTTGAGTCTACGACGGGGGTTGTCGGGCAGGACGTTTGAATGTAGTCTTGCAATTAGAGGATTGGGATGGTTGCTTGGTTTATTGTGAGATTTGTGGTAGCGGGTAGTTATAATATCTTCCACAAATGGAACGTTGAGGTCTCGGTGTAGCGTCAAGTTTGATACATAGAATGGCGCATTGGTTATAACTCGCAAGATTTTAGACTGTAACGTTTAAAATCTTTTAATATTACTTTTTTTGGCTGAGCCCCATATTTCTGCACCGTATGCCCATGTTGGCATTATAATCGACTTGTATATAAGCACTTTATTCGATATTAGTAGTTTAGATCTGCGATCTAGCAAGCGTCCTAGTAATTTGAATTTCCGATTTGCATTGACTCTTTTGAGTCGCGTATGCGGGTTCCACGTTAGTTTTTTGTCAAGGTGGAGGCCCAGGTATTTTACTGTGTCAAGTACTGGAAGAGGTTTATTATTAATGGAAACAGGAGAGCATACGCCTCTCCTAAGAGTAAACGTTATGTGATTACATTTTTGTTCGCTTAGCTTGATTTTCCACTTAGTGGTCCATTTACTAACAAGAGTAAGATGTTTCTGTAGCAGACGTGAGGCTTTTTCGGCGTCTGTGTTTGAACCAAAAATGGCAGTATCGTCAGCATATGTTGTTAGAACAGTATCGTCGCATAGGGGCATGTCGGCGGTATAGATTGTATATAAGACGGGCCCCAGAATGCTTCCCTGTGGAACCCCTGCTTTTATCGGTGTAAACGGTGATAGCGTTTTACCATGGGTTACTCGAAAGAATCGATTCTCCAGGTATGATTTAATTAGTAAGTAATATGTATGAGGTAACGTGTCTTTTAATTTATATAATAGGCCATGGTGCCAGACGCGATTGAAGGCTTGTGCAATATCTAAGAAGACAGCTGCGCAATACTCTTTTCTTTCGAAACTGGTTGCAATCAGATCTACTATACGGTGGCACTGATGGATAGTGGAGTGATGAGATCGGAAGCCGAACTGATGATCTGGAATGATTATTTTTCATGGAGTATTGGGAGCAGTCTTTTAAGAAGGAGCTTTTCTAGGAGTTTCGAAGGCGTTGATAACAGGCTTATTGGTCTGTAAGACGACGGCACGTCTTTAGGTTTATTTGGTTTGTTAATCATAAGAATTTCGGAGTACTTCCAGTCAGCAGGGAAGTAGGATTCTCTTAACGTCGCGTTGAATATGTATGTGAGGAGTAATATGCCTTTTTTTGATAATTCTGATAATACTTCGGCAGTGATTAAGTCAAATCCGGGAGTTTTCTTTTTCGGAAGTTTCCGTATGGCAAAAGCAACTTCTGATGGGGAGAGTGCTCGGGGAGGTAGTGATAGTTGAAGAGGAGTGTCCAATGCGGAGTTAATTCGTTTCTCATGATTATCGTTTCGCATGTCTGGGTGAGGGACAAACGTTTTTGAGAGGTGAGTTGCAAATATGTTCGCTTTTTCTTCATCAGTTCGTGCCCACGTGACATCGTCCTTTCGTATTGGAGCGGGTGGTTCTTTGTACGACAGAATCTCTTTCGTGGCTCGCCATAGCGATTTATCTTCGGCGGTCAAGGATAGCGTATGGGATGCGTATGATTCTACGCGGAACTCCCATAGTACTCTCTGGAGTCGCCTGGTTAAGGGGTTGAGGGTTCTTTTCAGAGACGGATATCTAAGCCGTTGCCTCGTGGCGCGAGCGCGTCTTTTCTCTGTTATGAGACTCCGTATCTGAAGCGGTAAGAATTGGTCAGTTTTTCGAGTATTTTTTGCACAGCTGGCTTCCCAGGCAGATTGCTGTACTGATGTAGTGAAGCTAGCCACTGCCTCATCAATTTCTTCTGGAGATTTTAAGGGGATATTGAGTTGCAGTTTGTCATCCAGGTTATCACGAAATTTGTCCCAATCGACGCGACCACTCGTTAGAGACGGCTTAGGTTGGCTTAGAGCAGGAGATGAAGCAATGGTTAGCAACACTGGGCTATGATCGGACGACAAGTCTTTGAGTGACTCTGCTGTGGTGTAGATGTCACGAGTTTGACGCGTAATAAAAATATCAAGGATATCTGGCAGCTTTCTTAAGGAAGTCGACCAGTATGTGGGTTCCTGAGGTGCTATTATACCGAGACTCTCGTCTTGTATTATTTTTAGAAGCGTTCTACCTTTTGGATTCATCGTGCGGCATCCCCATTGCTGGTGTTTTGCGTTAAAATCTCCGCCCGCTATGAATTTGGGGTAAAGTGTTTCAAGATATGATTTAAATTCAAGCTCGGTCAATAGTTTATTTGGTGGACAGTACACCGCTGCTATGTTAAGGGACGAACCGTTAACTGTAACCGACATACCAGTGGCCATTAAGGCTTCGGATTTAATACCTAAGAGTGGATGATGAGAAATCAATCTCCGAATTAGTATAGCAGTGCCCCCGTGAACTGTATCATCAGGGTGATCAGATCTGTATGTAATATAATCTTTTATGACAAAGTGAGACCGACTGGTTAAATGAGTTTCTGACATAAGCGCTATATCAATTCGGTTATCGTGGAGAAATATGTCGAGTTCAGATTTGTGTTGCGTTACACCGTTTGCATTCCATAGCAGAAGGACTAGCGAATGTTGAGTTAATGCACTCATTTTAACAGCCTAGGCAGGAGTACGGAGACTAGATTTGTAAGAAGAGAGATAAGTGGAGTAATTAAGGCTTTGAAATCGTTTAAGAAGCTGACTAACTGATCGTTCGTATTTGTTTGTTGTTGAGTCGTCGGGTGAAAGCTGGCTGAGAAGTGGTGTGGTTGGCCGTAATGTGGTCGAGGAACTCCCGCGAAGGGGCTCCCGTGTTGGGTACGTTGTTCTACTCGTTGCTCGGTATAATTGCCGCTGGCCGCATTTGCGTAAGACATTTGTTGACGTGTAGCGTGAGCCAGTGGCAGAAGTGAAGTCACAGACGTAGTCGCCGCTGGTGGTGATGACGAATCCAAACTTTCAAGGTTCGTGCGTTGACCATTGCCGGTGTGTCGAGAGACGTTGGGTCTTCGAGATGTTGACATTTTTTGTAGTTGTTTATGTACTTCACAGCCTCGATAGTTAGCAGGATGTCCCCCTCCGCAGAGAACACATTTAGCAGGCTCTTCCTTAGGTTTGGTGCATACGGTACTAAGGTGCTTTCCGGCACATTTCACGCATCTGGGTGGATGTTTGCAGTAGGCTTTCGTGTGATTATACTGCTGACAGCGTAAGCATTGTACTTGGTCTCTACGTTTGTGAGGCTCTTCTACCGAAATGGCTGTATAATATAGATGTTTCAGGTCGAAGATTTCTTTGTTGTTCTCGGCCGGTTCGAGATCGACAAAGAAGAGAGGAAGCGGTACTTTTCTCGTTGGATGAGTAACGTTGCTGACGTGTCGGACTTTAAAACCAAGATCTGTAAGTTTATCAGCGATGCACTGAGCCGGAGTGGTGTGGTGAAGGTTTCTAATTACGACTCGAAAAGCTTTTTCGTTATTCGGCTGGTACGTGTGGTAGTTCGCACCCTTTTCTTTGAGGTAGTGTATCGCGGATCGCTCGTGTGAGCGGAGATGATAGTGTCATCGAGTCTTGATGTGCAGGTGAATGTGTTCTTACCTAATATCTGCTCGAGAGCTTTGCACATACTTTCGTAGTCCTGAACGAGGGATACGTAGATGCGTGGTGGTTTGATAGGTCTAGGTGTTGTAATAGTTTCATCTTCCATAGCGTCGTTATCGTGATTAGCTAAGAGTTCGAAAGGGTTCGCTGTGGTGAAGTCTATTGGCAGTGTGTTTTCGCCAACCGGTTTGCTGGCAGATTTATCCTGTTTATCACCAGTCATGTTTATTGACGTATGTATCGACGCTCCTTGTGACGAGGCTCCCCGCCAGGCTCCCCGCCAGGCTCCCCGACAGGCGGGTGCCCTAGTAGGATAAGGCGAATGACTATTTCTCGAGTGAAGTGAGCTTTGGCTCTGCCGAGAATTATACAGAGCACTGATTTCCACGAAACTATCCACTTTAAAAGTGGAAAAAAAAACGATCTGATCGAAGAGGCACTAGTCTCCTTGAAGAGAGGATTTCTTACTCCTCCGAGCGATTGCAATGTTTTTTTTTTTCTATTCGTTTCTTCTCTAGTTATTTAATAAATACACGCACGAGGCCCAACGTGACGAACGAAGGACCTGATCCTATCGCGACCGCCGAAAGACTCCCCAATCACCTATTCCCGCGCCATAAAGTAATCCCGCTTCAGTGGCTAATGCTTTCAAAACATCGACTTGCTTCTGTCTGCGACGCACGCATTTTATGACTTGGCGTAACCCGTTAATACTAATACTGGTCTCGTAACTCCCTACTGCAAGTGTATGCAAGAATATCTGAATCTCAAACATATGGTCCGAATTGAGTTCAATTCTTCTAGCTCCAGCCCTGGCATTTTTCTGCCGCATCACCCAGTAATTGAAGAGAGTAATACTACTCGCCTACGTGTCGTATTCAACGCATCTAGTCGAATCTCCAACGGTACCTCGTTAAATGATCAACTCATAATTGGCCTGAAACTACAAGCGTACTTGCCCGTAACATTCTTGAAATGGCGTGTATACAAATACGCGTTCACTGCTGACGTAACAAAAAATGTACCGGCAGATCCTCATGGACCCTGAAGACACTACGTATATATCAACAAATATTATGGTGAGAGGAAATAATTCCGCCGCAAATCATCCACAGCAAATTTAGTACGTCCGAAGCTCGTTAAGTTATTCGCGAGTGAAGGTTGCACGCTACGCAAATGGGTGGCAAGCCTTATTGGAACCCATTACGATAGCAGATTCAAAAGTCACGAAGAGCCGGTCCTTCGATTCGAGAGAAGCGATTAAAGTCTTCGGCATTGGTTGGGTCCCACTTACAGACTAATTCTGTTTTAACGCCCTGCAAGCCCATACTACTCATAAAAGACGTGTCGTCTTATCCGTTACGGTAAAATTATTCGACCTTCTCGGTCGGTTGTCATCGATATTGATTACCCCTAAAATGCTAATCCAAGAATTGTGGATCGCATCATCAGATTTCGACGATGGACTTCCTCTTAGTTTATCCCAAAAATAGAACGATTACTGCTAGCGCATTTCCGAGTTACATGCAGTGTCAATGCCGCGTTTGAATTACCCCGAGTCATACTATATACAATATCAACTGCACGGTTTTGCAGATGCATCCATTCGTGCATACGCCGTGGTGGTCTGTTTGCGAGCTGTCAATGAAAATCGCGAGTTTCGAATTAGCTTATTAACAGCAAAATATAAAATCGCACCAATAAAATCTATAAGTGTGCCACGACTCGAGTTATGTGTAGCAGCATTACTTGCAAAACTAATTAAGGGGAGTAGAACGGTTTAACGGCCGGAAATCGGGTAAAATTTAAGTGTCATTTGTGGGCGAACGAATGAACATAGACACATACGGTTTTTCCAAGGTTTTCTGTAATTCTTGGTGAACGAAACCATTTATAAAAGTCCAAAAAATATTAACGGTTTACAGAGATATTGATGGTGGAAGGCGATCGTGCGACCCGCGCATTATTTCAGTTTCGCCGCGATTCCGAATAAACAAATCACAATTTTTCAATATTCTTGGCGCTATTTTGTTGGTAAGATTCCCCTTCATAAATTGAACCTCAGGTCTGTGAAGAAATATCGAAATTAACAAAATGGCGGCCAGAAACGAAGAACTTGAGAAAAATTCCAGTTATTTGTTGTTATAACAATCTTCAAAAATTAATTTCTGAACGTAGATTTAGGTTCAGTTTGTAGAAAATGTTTTTAGCGTTATTTTTAAAAAATCAAGTGGATAAGATATCCACTTTGATTTTAAAAACCGTTCTCGGTTATTGCGGCAAACCGAACAAAAAATGCTGTTTGGAGAAAAACGGATTTGAAATTTAGAAACAGTATTACGACTAACGCTTTGATTGCCTTGAAATTTCCTTTTTCTCGGACGACTAGCACGTTGGTAAGTGTTCCAATCTATTGTTTTACTACTCGACGCCGACATTTCCACATAAAGATCTACCGTAACCGAGATTCTCGCTTGGTCGTGCAAACTATACTGGCGACAAAAATACGCTTCACCGAATTGTATTACCTAGTTATCCATACATTCAGAGTCAAGTCCAAATAAAAAACAAATGCCCGTCCTTACAAACTTACATAGCAAATATAAAGGAAGAGTAGACGCGGCCCAAAAGCGTGTAGCTATATTCTAAGTGTGAGCGCGGCAAGCTGCTGCTGGCCGTACATGAAAAGATTATTCAAGTATTGGAAAAACTGCAAATCGATTTTTTTGAAATTTCAAACTGTTCGACTGCTCTTAAGTACGTTCAAAATCGATGCAACTCACTTCGTGTACAACGCATGCTTGAACAGATTCTACTGTCGTTCAAGCATGGCTTCAACAACATCCCTCTGGATGGCCTATGTTCAAAGCCAATACAGTAACGGCAATTTAGTATCAAATTTCCGACGTTACGTGGACCTACTTGTACCTACTTTACAAAACCTATGCCTCAAGCGGTCTTATCGTGGCTCCAATGGGTGCGGGAGTCCTCCGTGACTCAAATCTGACCAATTATCGTACCCACCTGCGTCGATATCTCCGAGTAGCAGTGAACTAACCCTCGAAAAAATAGCACACACATAGCTGTAGCGCCATTTCCGTCATGGGAGCTACCGAACGAGATTTCGTTATGGCCGAGACTCTTACGTATCACGGCATGTTGTATACGGACGGCCACGTACCTGTGACATCAGAATCGTGCACAAGACTCTGCGAGTGCTCTGCAAACTCAATTGCCATTGCCTCGGCGTTCACCGATCCGTTCGTTGAATCCATTCGTTGATGAGCACGATATACTTCACGTAGGTGATCGTCTTCACTAGTCATCCTTGTCGTTTGATGGAAAACATCCAATTGTTTTATCAAAACACCGCGGTACTTCGCTAACCGTGGAACATGCGCATTTACGATCTCTCTACGCAGGTCGTCAACTAACGATCAGCGTTTTGCGACAGAATTATTGGGTCCTCGGTCAAAGGCAATTCGCGTGAAGTCTCGTCCACAAATGCGTCACGTGCGCACGGGAGTGAACTATAGTACCTCAACAAATCATGGAAAACTTGCCCGCAGATCACGTGACTACAAATCGTCCGCTTCAACACAATGGAATCGGCTACACTGGTCCCTTCCAATTGCGCACCGCGAAGGGTTGTGATTATAAGTCCACCAAATCATACCTTGCATTATTCGTTTGCTTAATGACGAGCGCGATCCACGTCGAACATGTATCGGACTATTTGTCGGATTCTTATCTAGCCGCTTTCCGTCGTTTTGTCGCATGACTGTCATCTAATTTGTACAGCGACAATGAGACCATATTCTTCGGAGCAGATAAAGAATTACAAGCAGCCTACCGAACGGTTATTGAAAATCAGCATCTCATAAATTTTCTAGCCACTGACTGAAAGGAAACATTCCCAAGAGTCTCACGTCAATTTTAGTAATTCTTATATATGTTGTAGAACTTAAAAATCTAATGGACATGTATCTTTTTTAATCTGTCAAGATGGTAATTTAAAGGGTGAAACAGCCCCCCAAAGTTTGGCGAAAGATCGACTGAAATTTTGATTTCCATAGAAACTCTTAATGGATTTCACTGAAACTTGGCAGGAATGTAATTCATGTCAGCATGATCCAAAAATAATACTATCTGATCTCAATCACCAAGCAGCAACGAGTAAGTGACAAAATATTACATTTTTTTTTTTTTCTATCAAAACACTGTTTTGTATAATTTCTTGACACAAAACTATTATTCATCATGCTCCGATTTTTAATATGCGTTACACATTGCTGAAAAATCACAATGTTAGTATAACGCTTATGAAATTCTTCATAGCTAAATTTCAAGTTAATTGAAGAATCTCCCTAAAAAAATGTGTATAAAAAAAATATGTTAATTTGTATTTTTAAAAATTGTACATATTGTTTATGTTTATAATGTGTTAATATATTTTTCTATGATATACGTACATGAAAGTTCATAAATTACACAATTTACAGAAAATTCGATAAGCAGCTGCTCGGACAGTGACGAGGATACGGATAGAGACGATGAATATCTCGAGGAAGATTTCGATTGAGAAGAGAATGTTGATGGAAGTGACGAAAAAAGCAACTGATTATGAAAATGATGATAAAGGCAGTATAATTACTGTCTTCATCATCATTTTCCTGCTGTGCTGAACTGTACTGCATTACTCAATTTTTATAATAAAAATTATAATTAAAAAAAAAAAACCGAGTATGGCATCATTCTAGTACCTCTTCAGAAGTATGGCGAAGTTTTTTCAAAACATGTTTTCCCATAAACTTGACGAAAATCAAAGCACCATACCGTAAAAAATCGTTTCAACATTTTTTTTTACATACGTTAGCGCGAGTGTTGCAGTATGAAGCCCCTTGGAAACCGTATGGGCTATGTTTTTTTTTGAGAAAAATATTGTCAATAACTGGAATCGCCACATTGTAATAAATAGTTTTACATCCTATACCAGTACTAGTTCAAAAAACATTCCAGAAAATCGGTTTTTCCAGTATGGCACCCCTTTTGCACTTCACCATGAGTATGGCTAATATATTAACAATCAAATTTGATCATAAACTTTCGAAAAATCAAAGTGACATACTGTAAACATTGGTTTTTTACAAATCCCAAAATTAACGTCCTAAATACAAATCCCAAAATCAACGTCTTTACTCCGGTATGGCGGTTATTTTGCCTCATTAAAATGGTATGGCATGGTGTTTTTTTTTAATAACAACTCAAAAATGAGTAGTACACCAAAAATCATCCTGTAAAAAATAATTTCGCAGTCTATACAAAAACTGACATGCTCTCATCAGTATGGCGGGCTATTTCCCCAACGGGACCGGTATGACAACTCGTTCCCGCCACCGTTTCTTTCAATAAACTATAATAAAAAACAAGAATCTTCGTGTAAAAAATCGTTTGGAATCCTAGGTTTTTTTTGTCAAGTTTCATGAATCTTCCTTCAAATACACCCCAACGTCGGGCTGCCATACCGGCGTTTAAATTTTTGGTGACATGAAATTCATTGTTTTCCGGGGTTCTTGGCTTGTAAAAAATGACACGGCTTTTTATGTCATCATCTCCTGGTCTATATGTGGATATTCGTATTTCTATTAAAACGTTTTTGCTTTATCATGCTTGTTCCGTGTTACTTTTATTTCTTGGTTCCGTGCATTTTCTCGTTCCTTATCGGTAGACTATGTATCATAAAAATACTAACAAAGAAAGTATCCAAGGTGGTCCCCCCTCGATTTCGATGAAACTTTGTAGATGAGAACATTGCTTCGCGGCATGAACTATGCGCACAAAAAGCGACCCGTTTTCGGTTCTAGCAGATGAAATATCTCGATGCGACTTTCCTATCAGACCGATTAACGCGGAAGCTATGCGAAATACAAAAAAATGTTTCATACAAAAGTTGCATATTTTCAAACGTACTTTCAGATAACGTGATCGAAAATATGTTAACATTGTTTATTGACTAGCCAATTGGCTTCACTAGGCTTATTTCTGAGAAATTCGAGCTTGTGTAGAATCACATTCCGTATTCACTACATTCAGTGAAAAGCGATACAAAAAGATGTTTATCATACATGTTTAAATATGTATGATAAACATATTTTTAGATTGCTTTTCATTGAAAGTATTGGAAGAACTTGGAGATATGAAAATCATGAGAATTAAATTACACGGAAGACGTAATATAATTAATTTATTTAAGTATCGTATGAAATATAATCCTACTAATATTATAAACGTGAAAGTTTGTGAGGATGGATGGATGGATGTTTGTTACTCTTTCACGCAAAAAATACTGTACGGATTTTAATGAAACTTTACAGTATTATTGTTCATACATCAGAATAACATATAGGCTATAATTTATAACGATATTGAGTGAATTGGCCAAATTATAACGATAAGTGTCAAGTAAGTCGGAAAAAATCATGCTATCTGAGAGCTATTTCGGCGTGCGGTGCATAAACCGTTAGAGTTACACGAAAAAAATATATGGTGGGATTGTAGTATATTAACTATACTATTCACAGGCAAATAGGAAAAAATACCCGTGTTTTTTCTTTTGTCACTTGCAATTATTTATAAAAAAATTATTTAAACACATTATGCTGAAATTTTTTATTTTGCAAAACGGACTGCACCAATCGATTATACGGGAAAAATTATGACGAAAACCTGAATAATCATTTTTTGTCATTATTCAATTTGTTATTCAATTGTTTATTACCATTTTACGCTAACAAATTGAACTCTGACAAAAAATGATTATGCAGGTTTTCATCATAATTTTTTCCGTACAATCGATCGGTGCAGTCCGTTTTACAAAATAACATTTTTCAGCATAATTTGTTTAAATGTAATTTTTAAGAAACAATTGTCAATGACACAAGAAAAAAAAAAGGGTATTTTTTTTATTTGCCTAGGAATGGCGGAGTTAATTTAATGCTGTCTAGAACAGTTTTTGACTGGAGTGATCTTGGCGATTTATTGAAAATATTGTGTATGATTTTGTTTTGCCGCTAAACAAACTCAGCAAAATGCCGCGAAAGCGTAAGTCTAACCTTTCACAAAGCTCTAATAAAGCTCGAGCTATTAAAGTAGTTAGAAGGAACGAGACGTCTCAACAAACTGAGCTGCGAAGGCTTGAACAGGCCGTGCGTGAGGCAACACACAGAGCTGCTGAGACACAAGCGCAGGCCCAAGCTCGGCGTGGGCAGCATGCTGAGTATCTGACATCTCAGCGAGCTGCTGAGACACAAGAACAGTCCCAAGCTCGGCATAGACAGCATGCTGAATATCTAGCATCTCAACGGGCTGCTGAAACACCAGAGCAGTCCCAAGCTCGGCGTGAACAGCATGCTCAATATCTGGCATCTCAACGGGCTGCTGAGATACCAGAGCAGTCTCGAGCTCGGCGTGGATACCATGCGACCTATATGGCGTCTCAAAGAGCCACAGAAACCGTTGAAGCGTCTGAATCTTGCAGACGCGCTGTTGCTGAAAGGACAGAACAGCGACGTCAAATATTCACAAGAAACACGTGGGGGGTATTCGATAAGGCCGCATTTGAGTATGATAAGACTCTTGATTATGAAAGTCATAAGCTTATAAAAATAGAAGCGATGAGCAAAGATTGCAGATTTTGCGGAGCTCTAAAATGGAAAGAGGAAGTGGCAGGTATGTGCTGTTCGGGAGGAAAAGTAAACATTCCTTCAATAGACGAGCCAGTTGAACCGATGAGAGAACTTTTCTTTTATGGAACAGATGAGTCTCGCCGTTTTTTGAGAAGTATACGAAAATACAATACGTGCTTCCATATGACATCTTTTGGAGCGGATAATATTGTCTCAATGCCAGGATTTTGCCCGACTTTCACAATTCAAGGCCAAGTATACCACAGAATTGGCTCTTTGCTTCCTGCGACGGATATGCAACCACAATTTTTGCAAGTTTATTTCATGGGCGATGAGGAAATAGAACTTAATAGGCGTTCTGAGTACGTACAAGGTGTAGAAAGAAACACGGTTCAAAAAATACAACGAGCTTTACACGATCACAACATTTTAGTGCATGAATTTAAAACGGCTAAAGATAAAATGACCAACGATAATTGCAAGGTTGTGATCCATCCAGACCGTGGACCACGTGGTCAACACGAGAGACAGTTCAATGTACCGACCACAAATGAAATAGCTGCCGTAGTAGTTAGTGATGAACAAACTACGTCTCGGGACATCGTTGTACAGGCGCACGATGGCATTTTGACTAGAGTTCCGGACACACATAAATTTTATGACGCTTTCGAGTACCCAATAATTTTTTGGAAAGGACAAGAGGGATACAGCATTGATATTCCTCAGACAAATCCAGTTACCAAACTACCCATACCAAACAAAAAAGTGTCCTGCAAAGACTTTTATGCGTATCATATGCTGGTCCGTCGCGACGATTTCAATTTATTGCTTCGATGTAGACTCCTCCTTCATCAGTTTTTGGTGGACATGTATGTCAAGATGGAAAGTGAGCGCTTGAGGTTTATTTCTTTGAACCAAAAGAAACTGCGAGTAGAAAACTATGTTCATTTACAAGACGCGATAAGGAATGATGTGGATTTGGATCCAAATAACTTGGGTCAGGTGGTGATTCTCCCGCCATCATTTGTAAATAGCCCAAGATACCTGCACGAATACACGCAGGATGCGTTCACATACGTGCGTAACTACGGAAGGCCTGATCTATTTATCACAATGACATGCAACCCAGCATGGCCTGAAATCACCAAAGAGCTCATGCCAGGTCAAAATTCAACGGACAGACATGACTTAACAGCCAGAGTATTTCAAATAAAAGTTAAAAAGTTAGTTGCTCTACTTACAAAAGGTAAAATATTTGGTGACATGAAGTGCTTCATGTACTCGATCGAGTGGCAAAAACGAGGTTTGCCTCACGTGCACTTACTTCTGTGGTTGACGGAAAAATTGCGTCCCAACCAAATCGACGAAGTCATAAGTGCGGAGATACCAAACCCGGAAACTGATCAGAAGCTCTATGATACGGTGACCAGGAATATGATTCACGGGCCCTGCGGTGCACTAAATCCTTCATCACCGTGCCTAAAGGAAGGAAAATGTACCAAAAAGTATCCAAGGGCGCTTTTAAAAGATACTCAAAAAAATGATAAAGGCTATCCTCTATACAGGCGTAGAGCACCAGAAGATGGTGGACGTACGATGACTATAAAAACCCGAGGTGGAATGCAGGAAATATTAGTTGATAACAGTTGGGTGGTCCCATATTCTCCCCTCCTGTCTAAAATTTTTAATTCCCATACAAACGTAGAGTTCTGTAATACGGTACAGGCGATCAAATATATTTGTAAATATTTAAATAAAGGGAGCGATCAGGCTATTTTTAAAATCCAACAGCAAGGTAATGTAAATATTGACCCGAGAGATGAGGTGCAAACATTTAGAGCCGGTCGATACGTTAGTAGTAATGAAGCAGCGTGGCGGATCTTGGGTCTACCTCTGCACGAGACACCCAACAGTCACTCATCTCGCGGTACATCTGCCTAATGGTGAGCGGATTTACCTCACTGCAAATAATTTCAGAGAAAGAATGGCAACACCACCAAGGACGACACTAACTGCATTTTTCATGTTGTGTCAAAATGACGCATTTGCAAAAACATTACGTTACGTTGACGTTCCTCGCTACTATACATGGAATGCATCACTGAAAGAATGAAAACGTCGTTTACAAGGAACACCTGTCGACAGCTGGCCAGGTGTAAAGGCGGGAGACGCTCTTGGCCGCATTTACACTGTACATGTAAGCAGCTTCGAATGTTATTGTTTGCGAATGCTGCTGAATGTAATACGGGGACCCACCAACTTCTTAGATCTAAAAACATTTGACGGTCAAGAACTTGAAATTTATCGACAAGCGTGTGAGAAGCTGGGGTTGTTAGAAGATGACAACCACTGGGATGCCACAATAGAAGAGGCCGTGTTGTGTCGCTCACCAACGCAAATAAGAGAGCTATTTGCCATATTGATATGCACTTGCGGTTTATCTAATCCCCTTCAACTATGGGACAAGTATAAAACTGCGTTATCAGAGGATATCTTGCACAGATTTGAAAGAGCGGATCAAGTCAGCAATGATCTTTGTTTCAATGAAGCATTGGGACTTATCGAGGACAAAATGATAACAATTTGCGGTAAGAAGTTGTCCGACTTTGGTATGCCTACACCACAACGTAGAGGAGAGCTGTCAAATGAATTGATCAGAGAGCTAAGCTACGATACCATCATATTAAATGCTCATGCTGTGAAACCGAGCCACGTCTGCTACCAGAACAAAAAGAAATGTACCACAAAATATTACAACGACTTGAGAGTGGTGAAGGTGGCTTTCTTTTCCTTGATGCCCCGGGTGGTACGGGCAAAACTTTTTTGCTTAATTTGCTTCTAGCAAAAATTCGCAGGGACCATAATCTTGCATTAGCTGTGGCTTCCTCTGGAATCGCTGCAACATTGCTGTGCGGTGGGCGGACGGCACATTCGGTTTTTAAATTACCTCTTAATCTTGCGAGCGAAGAAACCCCAACGTGCAACATCAGTAAGAGCAGTACCCGCGGCGCCCTGTTGCAACAGTGTAAGCTGATCGTGTGGGACGAGTGCACTATGTCACACAAACGCGCCATCGAGGCGCTTGATCGCTGTCTACAAGACATACACAACAATCGAAAGTTAATGGGTGGTGTGGTGGTGTTACTGGCAGGGGATTTCAGGCAGACTTTGCCTGTTATCGAGAGAGGCACTGCAGCAGACGAAATCAAAGCATGTCTAAAAGCATCATATGTGTGGGCCAAAGCTGAAAAGCTGCATCTCACTACTAACATGCGAGTCCAGTTATTCAGCGATATAGAGTCAGGTGCATACGCTCAGAAACTGCTCGAGATAGGTGACGGTCGACTAGAAACGGACGAGGAAGGTATGGTTATATTCACAAACCAATTTTGTCATGTTGTGGATTCGGTAGACGAGCTTATTGCACAAGTTTTTCCAAATTTGCAACAAAATATTCGGGATGAAAATTGGTTGTGTGAAAGAACCATATTGGCACCAAAAAATGAGACTGTTACGAAAATTAATAAAAAAATATTGGACGAAATAATAAGCGAAACATCAGTGTACAACTCCATCGACACAGTTATGTCATCCGATGACACTACGAGCTACCCCGTAAAGTTTCTAAACTCTTTGGAGCTATCCGGGGTGCCATCCCATAAGCTGGAATTAAAGGTAGATATACCCGTTTTGTTAATGCGCAACCTGGACGCACCGAGATTATGCAACGGGACTAGATTGCGAGTCACCGAACTAGGAAAGCATATTGTGAAGGCCACAATTTTAACCGGAGAAGCTAAGGGTGACAATGTACTTATACCACGCATCCCAATTATACCAAATAACTTACCATTCAATTTTAAACGTCTGCAATTCCCATTGAAAGTTGCATTTTCAATGACTATCAATAAATCACAGGGTCAAACCTTAAGGGTAGCCGGAATACATTTGGGCACAGCATGTTTTTCCCACGGTCAGCTCTACGTAGCTTGCTCACGTGTTTCTAAGTCGCAAAATCTGCATGTATTCGCTGAACGAAATAAATCTTTTAATATAGTTTATAGGAGTGTATTACAGTAAGTACAAAAGGCCCGAAAACAGATAATAATCGCAGTCTGCGCGGACGAAGTCGCGGGTAAAAGCTAGTATAATCTATGTTGATGTTACAACGTGAAGACTTTTTTTTTTGAGTGGACAATATCACCCTGGCAGAAATTTTACATCATACGAGGAACAAAGTTCACAAAAGGTAATAACAATATATGTATTGTGGCAGGAAAGTAAAAGGCATTATCTAGAATTCATAAATGATCATATAATTCAGTTCCCATTGTGAAACGAATATATTGTCAAGTGAAACGAAACTTTGGAATAACCTGAATTAGAGACGGGATCGCGTTATTTCACATAAGGGCTATGTGTGGGAAAGAGACAATCCAATGAGTCGACGTCACAGCCGTCAAGTCATCGATCCCCACTTGTCGATCACTCCGGTGACGAATTATCATCTATCGCGGAGGCAGTTGGCCAGCGAGAGAGACAATTCGTCAACCACTACACTTCGCCCGAAACTGTGTAAGGGAGAAGAAGACTACCCTCGAGGAGTCTCGTCGCACTATTAAATAACTATTGTCAAAATGTATTATATTGATTGTCAAAGTTTATCATTAAAGTTTTGAAAGCAAATGGTCGAATATGATTATACAACGATTGTGGCTGTTGATCGTCAGAGTTGACCTTGATTACAAACTGATATTAAAGGAACATACATGTAAGTCAAATTGAGATAAAATCTATACGCTTTGCCTGAACCATTTTGTTTCATTTCTATTGGCCTTACAACTGTATTCTATCTATCCTTGGTCCACAACGGAACCGACTCTGCGATAGTCTCGTTTATATTGTTGCTAGTCATGCAATAAATTATTAAAGAGAGTTTATTAATTCTATCGAAACTAATTGGTGCCCATTATAAAATTGAATTAATTATATGCCCTGACACCGGATGGACCACGGACGCGTCAGGTGGGGCTTTATTTGTCCGTATTTGTCGAATTTATATTTCGAGCCTTGGAAATAAAGTTCGGTCTGAGTATCAGTGTTAAATGATCAGAAGTGGATAGAGAAGTGGAGTAGGATTCTAGATTTTATTCATCGTTATTCTCGTTCTATTATTTTATGCTTTATTATATTGCGTTCATTATTCTATGATATTTGAAAAATGTTGAAAGAGCAAAAATTTCTTACACCAAGCACATGTAATTGCCGCTGTAGCACCGCATATCTAGAATTCCCATTCGTCGAATTTATGATGAAGACAGAATTCAACGGGGATCACAAATGCTGACGACTTCTTCTCTATATACCGACTTTTCTACCAACTACATTTAATTAAATTGACGTGACGAATTCATCATAATCATATTAAATGATATATCTGTACGTTGGCAATAAATAATATGATTATGATTGCACGATCCAATTTTATTTTTCTTTATTGTTAATATATGTACATTGAGAAATGATAAAAAAAGGAGAAAAAATCATGAGTGGAGGTCGAACGTGCGAACTGCAGGCTGCGAGATGGAACCATTAAACATTACGCCACGCCTTGCATCTGAGTATACGTAACACAGGAAGTACATAAGTTACAAGCTATTTTTTTAATTGAAATTTGTCATAAACTATTGCGTATCTACACCTAATATTTTACATTCACATTAGGATAGTACCCAGCTATTACCCTGCAAAAGCTAGTCCCAAAACTGCTAGTCAACAAAAAATAGCAACATAAAATATGCCACGATCACGAAACAAACTGGCAGAAAAATTCAACAAAAAACATAAAATGTCAAAATTTGCGATAGGACAACTACTACAGGTATTACCAAAAATCCTAAATGTCTTCAATATCGCGATGAAACAGATCCCCAAGTTCATGTCGTTATGTGACGGGACGAGGATCATATCACGCTCACGATCTGAGAACCTTCTATCAATGATAACAAAATCAGTCAAACACACCAAGGCAACGATACATGACACTCGTCATCGTAAACCTATGTCGCCAGTAACAGCAATTCTGATTGACTCGAGAAATTCAAATCAATACAATTCACAATTCCCCACTATAACGAGACTACAACTATATTGTCAAATTATCGATCAGTACGCTCAGAATTGTCTACCCGAACGTGCGAAATTCGAGAAAACTCAAAATGTGCGATGAAGCCACGCAATTTGACTTATCCTACTTGACTGAACTTGACGCAAAGATTATTTTGTCATTAAACAAAAAATACGAAATCCGATGTATTCCGAACACAACACGCTCACTAAAAAATAAAGGGAAGAAAAGCCGCAACTTTCAAACAGGGGCAAAAAGCGAACACTTCGATTATCCGGAGATACGACTTGCTGTCGTATGAGATGCTGAGATCCTAGCTAACAACGGAATAACACCGACACTTAGGAACAGCTACACACCCTATATTGATCTTAGACACTTCCCAACGGCGTCATGCCTTGGAGACCTCGTCGAAGTACTCGAAGATACTCGGCCAATTTTATGTGGAGAACCAACACCTTCAACGATGCCACCGAAAAAAGCCAAAAGCACAGCGGTATACTTCGAGCTCGATAAAGAGGTGGTCACTAGAAAAAATACGAGGACTCGCGTACACCCGGAACTCCCAGGCATCCAACTGCCCAGTACGACGGGTCATCACTACAGCAACAATAACGACTACAACAATAAAGATTCTGAATCAAGGCAACGTACTAAAGGAAATGCAGCAAAATAAAATAAATAAAAATGTCTCGCTGTCCAATATTTTATTATGTCCGAATTTCCAGGGGGGCAGTTATATTGGTGTCCATATTCCCTGGTATAAAAATTGATGATCTACGTTAAGTAGCGGGCCACTGTAGCACAGGTATTGGACCTAGGATCATGCTGGCACCAACACCTTCCTCACGTATATAGGGCCTAGCATTGTGCTAGCACTTATAATTCCTGGAGAGCCCACACATCTATATTGGACCTAGCATTGTGCTATCACCTATGGTTTCCGGAGAGACCACTCACTAGTACATGACCTGGCACCGTTCCAGCATCTGTGCTCTTTCCCTTGAGGCAGCCCAGCTCCAAAATTGCGTTAATCTGGGTCACCGACATCAGTTATGTCGTATCCCGCCTCGAGCCAGCCCAGGTTGGCCGGAGGCATTTCTCTACGATACTCCGGCAATGCACCTAAAAAAGGTCGTTCCTAGTTTTTAGGTAGCAGGCAAGCGTTTCAGAGCTGGAACCATTATCGCGAAGAGTTCAAGAAATCGTTCATACCCAGTTTAAATAAGACTCAAATGTGGAACAAACTACGAAATCGTGGGGAAGGTAGTAGCGAGTGCCTCGCACATTATTTTCATGACAAGGTGAAATTGTGTAGATCATTGGATTTGAGTGACCTGGAAGTAAAGGAACAAGTAGCTTTAGGACTCTTATACAGAGATATAGCTATCCATATGATGGCATCGTTATATTCGGAGGGAGATGAATTGTTTCATGGTTTAACGACGTTTGAGAGAACATTGAAAACCTTTGATCATCTTCGACCACGAAAATCAAGACATTTTCGCAACGAAAAAAAAATTCCGCGCATAATCACCGAGAGATAGTGAACCGGCAAACGATGAGGACCAGAAATCGAAATCGGTGGCTAAGTGTTTCACTTACAGAAAACCTGTACACTCCCCGCGAAAATGCCCTGAGGCGCGCAGAGAGCCTGATGAAACGCGACCTGTCGAAACCGAGCATTGTACTGAGTCATGCATGCGATCAAAACCACTGGATCAAGCCGGTGTTCAACTAATTTCAGCCATAACGTTAAATGGATCGATCTCTCATTCTTCCGAGAATGTAGAGGGATACCTGAAAGACGTTAAAGTGAACTCGAACGTAGTGAGAGCCATGATACATCCAGGAAGCTCAGATTGCACGATAAAAGCATCAGCTGTTTTATGTTTCGGTTTCAAAGTGATTCATCGACCAAGTCCATTGCGTGATTTTGGGAACCAAAATAAGTTGGTGCGGTGCTCGGTTCGGAATCGATGGAGTTTCCGCGGATGAGATCGTAATACGTATCGTGCTCAATGATGCGTAAACACAAAATATATTGATCGGACGACCCTACACTGATCATTAGCACATCGATTACGTGAGGGTCGAGGATCAATAGTTTTTCTTAGAACTTTCAACGTCGTAACTTTCAAAAATACGTCCCAATTGTCACAAATCATGGAGTCGCAAGAAGAACTGCCGCCAGCGTCGGTGAATTTCCCGAACGTAACTGTTAAAGGATGGACCTTACAATTGTTAATCCTGAACTATAGTAAAAAAAACCTCAGAAGCTAATGAAAGAGGACGACGCTAGGCCACGGATGATGATCGCAGACGAACAACCGATATAGAGATGCAACGACGTCAATCGCTGATCGACGTTAACGAGATCTATGTCAATGCTTCAGTGACACCAGACTAAAGAGAAGAGCTAGAATCGCTGTTGAGTGAGTTTTGAATTGTGTCGCGAAAAATATCTAGAAAATTGATAAGACAACACAGCTGGAAATGGACGTGCAAGTTAAAACAGGAAGTGTGCCACGATATGCGAAACCTTACTGTCCAAATACGCAGGAGCGTGAAACGATAAAGAAGATTGTAAACGAATGGAATAGTGCAGGTTTGGTGATGGAAACGAATTCGCAGTATGCAAGTCCTGTGTTGCTTGTTAAAGAACGAAATGATGATCCGCATTTTGTCGTTAATCACAGAAAATTGAATGTTCAAACGGAACGAACTAATTTTGTCTCACCAAACATACACGAGTACTTTGAGGTATTAAGTCGTGCCAAGCTCTTCGCAACTGTTCATTTGGTGCATGATTACCTACAGTTGGCTCTAAAAGAAGAAACTCGCGCTATAACTGCTTGTTACGCCAAATATAACTACGTTTATTACTGAATTGACCTGAAAATCTGTGGATTTCCGACGGAAAAGGAAAACTTCTCATTCTCGAGAATCGAAGGACTCTTCGTGTCAAAACAGGTACTCGCAATTTGCAACCCAAAGGTTTTGAAGACGGAGCTCCATACGGATGCGAGTTCAGAGGGACTCAGTGCGATATTGTTGCAATCGAATGATAAAGATGTGCTGCATCCAATATTTGCTATCTGGGCTGTGGAAAGATTGAGCGTATTTCTGATCGTCTTGAAGCTTATGATCGTTACTGATTGTCAAGCCTCAGTATATTTCAACGTAAACAAGACGACGAATCAGCTATCTGACAAGATAGTTCACATTACGCTCGGAGTATAATTTTTAAACCACACATGGCAGAAGTATCCTGATACACCACGTCGAACGCTTTTTTAGGAATGGCCCTCAATTCTACCTTCGTGTGCTCAATAATGCTTTCCCATGTGTTGAATTTCACCCTTTCAAACATTTTTTATAGTGGGAAACAAGAAATAGTCAGCTACAACTAAATCTGGTGAATACGGTGATAATGAAAAGTTGGATGGAAATGGCTTGTCAAAAATTCGTGAATTAGAAGCGCAGAGTAAGTATGGGCATTATCACCATGAAGCAACCATTTGTTTGTTCTTCAAAAAACTTGGTCTTATAGCTTCATTTTTTGTCGCAATCTCCGTAGCACATGTCAATAAAATTCCACGTTGGCAGTGATGTTACTTGGGACGAATTCGTAGTGCCCCAATACCCCAATAATCAAAAATGTGATGAACAAAACTTTCAATTTCGGCCGGCTCATTCGCGCTTTTTCGGACGAGGCTTACTTTTATGCATCAATTAAATTAATTGTGCTTTTATCTCGATGTGGAAACAATAAGCCCAACTTTCATCGCCCGTTACAATGCGCTTCAAAAAATTTCATCTTGAGTTGTACGCTCGAGAAGTTTGCGACAAGACTGAAGACGTGTTTCGTTTATTCGGTCGTAAAAATTTGTGGTTTAAATTTAGCTGCAATTTTGCAGTAAATCAATCATTTCCTGTTTTTTTCTCAAGTGTAGTTGAGGTGGAAGGCCGCCCCGTGCGTGGATCGTCCTTAAAGTAGTCCATAACCAAGAGCATATTGAGGATAGGCAAGCGGGTGTTCGGAGCGGAGGCATACTATGCGCGAACGATGCTCCCGTAATGCGCAGATTCAACCGTGCACAAACAAAAATGAGACGTAATGCATAAATATCCCTTCCTGTAATGAGATTTCAAAAAGTATACGGTCAATCATTTTCAAATTTATCGAGGTTCTTCCTGGGAGTTTCCTCCTGTCGTCCGCAGATTTTTTCAAAACAGTCAAATGACTAAATTTTTTGCATTCAATTTTAAATGTCAGCGGGGAACAATTTTTGCATAAGGCTAATGTTAAATGATTCAATCTCAATTGCAATATCTTGAGAACGAAACGAACAAACTTGGACATTTTGGTCTCGATCGATTCAGGGATGAAAACCTCTTCGATTCAGTTCATAAAAAGATCCTGTAAATGGTAAAAGACTTTGTCACTTTAACAGAAATACGGCCCTCATGAAATCACTTGTGCCACTCAAAAAATTTCGATCGCCTCACTGCCTCGTTCCTGTCCCCCTCGTTTGCTCTGCGAGATCCGACATTGTAAAAATTAAAACGCACTTGTATATCTACTCACTGTTCCGCGTGTACTGGACGTTATGCGTTCCGCACAGAAATATAACTGACATAGAATAATAGTACGAGAATTGCACCATTATATGCAATAATGCGTCATTCTATTGTTCGTATATAATGCGCGTTAAAAATTGGTCCCGGAACTTTTTGATCAACCCATGTACATTCTAGGATGCATCGATACGCTGACTGAATACCCGATTTTTGAACCCGTAAAGAATACGAATGCGCCGACTACAATTGAGAAATTGGAGAACTTTGTCGCGCAATACGGAGTACCTGATTGTATTATTAGCAACGGTGGGACGAGGTTTACCGCTAAGTCATTCGAGAATTTCTATGCTCAGCATGGCATTTCTCACGGACGCAATTTAAGTAGACATCCTGAAGCAAACAGCTTGATTGAAAGAATGAATCGTATTCTCCTACTAGCAATGATTGATAGAACAGAACAAGGAGAACTGTCGTTCTCCTTGAGAACTGGGATCTTGAAGTAAAAGCGATCAAGCGAGATGTGAATTCAACGGTAAGCAAAACAACGCGAAAGACTTCTTTTGAGTTACTTTATGGTTATAAGCCGCAAATTAGAGCAGGACGTGTGAGGGATCCGACAAAACATTGAGAGACGTATCGAGACACCATAGAAATCCGCGAAGAAGCTCGTTTAGAGGTGTTGTTGATAAAAGACTTAACATAAAAACACAGTAAATCCTAATTTGTCACCGAGTCTAAGCGCAACGCTGTAACATCTTTCTTCCACTATCTCGATATATTTTTATTCTTGACGAATCGCCTGCAAATCGAGTTTTATTCAAATCAAAGTTCTACTCTAACATAACCTTCAAATTTTCTCGGGCTACGGTCAGCGCTGCCCGCAGTCGTTCGCGTAACTCTTGGGCATAATCGTCGTATGCGTATGTAGTCTGTGGTTCCCTCTCCAGTGCCATCGAGAGTTCTGCCGCTCTTATACGCAGTACACCATATGCGGTGTACATACATATGGGGTTCAGAACCAGTTAGGTGTGTTGGGTAGTATTGTATGTACGAGGGTGTTTTGAAAAGTTCGTGCAAAATCAGAGAGCCGACAGCACTCGAGCATATCGATGTTTTTTCAGTTAGCAGTATCTCTTGGAGGAACAAATACCGGTTGCAGAAGGAAGACACACGATCGGTCTATTACTCTGTCTTCGGCGTTCATTTAAATCAAGGAAGTTGAATAATTTCCAAAAAATTGATGAAAGAGAATTTTATGTCTTGATCAAACATTACTTTATGAAAGACAAATCGCTTGAGGAAACTAAATAGAAGCTTTATAAACATTATGGTGAATCTGCACCTTCGATGAGAATGGTTTATAAGTTGCTTCAAAATTTTGGGAGTTGCCATATGAGCATAAGTGACGCTGCACGTTCTAGGCGCCCTGTTGAGGTCGCTACTCCACAAACCATTAATAAAATTCATGATATGGTCATGGATGACAGAAGAGTGAAGGTGCGTTAGATTGCTAGTATTGTGGGCATCTCAAATAAACGGGTACATAATATTTGCTATCAATATTTGAACATGAGAAAGCTATCCACAAGATGGATGCTGCGATTACTCACAGTTGACCAAAAACGAAATCGTGTGATGTGTTCCAAGGATGGTTTGCAGTTGTTTCAGCGGAATCCACTCGATTTCAGACGTTGATTCATCATTGTGGACGAAACATGGACACACCACTACACGCGTGAGACCAAGAAAAAGTCCAAATGTTGCGATTTGGAAGTGGGTAGTTGGAGTGAATAATAAATGCGCTTCTTCTGTATATTCGATCCCTTTATTTGGGGATGCTTTTCATACAGATGAAAAGGAAATGAAAAGTAAAAGGCGCCTGCAACATTAAAAGGAATTATAGCACATGTTGCATAGCGGTCGTTTGCACGTGGGGTTACATTATTTCACAGTACATATTTGCTTAAATTTACGTACCTTTTCTTGATTGATTCGTGTATCATTAATTATAAATATTTGGCCTTTAATTTTGGCCTGAGCCTGAGGGTGGATTATATTCCATCGTAGTTAAGAAAATGGATTACCCTTTTCTTCACGGACTTTCTTATCCGTTCGACATCCTTGCTTACTGACTGATTATTCTTATTCTACTGCGCATGTCGCTGCACGCTACGACATATCTCGTGTGTTAAGGCGCATTCACATTTGCGCTTTATAAATCCTTAAGCCTAGTTTGCATCGATCGTGGTTTAAAGTAATTAATCTTGTCACCAAACAATCGATCGCCAGCGGGGAATCTGGACCAAAGAAGGTGAGGACCGTTCCTTCAGCCGGGAAGGTTATGGCAACTCGTTTGGGATTCGCCAGGAATAATCTTCATTGGCTATTTGGAAAAGGTTGAAACTATTATAGGTGCATACTATATATTGTTATTGGACCATTTGAAAACTGAGCTGCCAGAAGAACATTCATGATTGGCAAACAAAATGGTACATTGTGCATCGAGTGAGAGAAGTCGGTGATCCCAAACGAGTGTGAAGCAATCACACGAGTTTTGAATTACTGCCTCTCACGAGTTACACATGATATTTTTTCTAATTACTGTGGCGGCATTTGCTAAATTGATAGACGCAGACGGCTCAACTATTAGTTTTTGATTCCATCAAGTCGTTTTCGAAATAAATGTGTTAACTATTTCTGCTCTATCTCTTTCACACTTGTTGGTGCGGTAAGGCGGGGGAGGACGGGCGTTTGCGTCGCCTTAAGGGGTGAATTCCCCCGATAAGGACGTCCAGTGGTGGAGCCCCTGGTGCGAGTGAAGGAGGTGGAGCCACCTCCGGAGGGTTGGGGGCGGAGCCCTGACTGAACAAAATAACTTTTACAATGTAAAAAAAGAGTTCAATGTTCTTGACAATTTTTTTTTGAACACGTTACGATATACATTGAATGTTGTAATTGAAATTGTGTAGTTATTATTGAAAAGAAGTCATTTCCGTCTCCGTACTGAATGTCAAGTAATGAATGTAGGTTATGGTTATGTACGTTATGAACGTAGTTGAAAGAGTTCACGTTCAGTGGCGCTAGTGTCGACCACCGTTTTTCTCATGATGAAACCACTTCTTTTCCCGACGGACACGTTATCGATTGAGAAATAATCCATTTTGTCGTTTCTCAACGAGCCTCCGAAGTCGCATTTTCCGCACGGGTATTGGAAAAAAGTTATTTTACATCACGACAACACACCAGCTCACTCCTCCGTAGTTATGGTCGAAAAATTGATAGAGTTAGACGTCCAATTCGTTCCACATCCCCTTATTCTCCAAATTTAGCTCCTTCTGTCTACTACCTGTTCCATAATATGAAGAAATAGCTAGCGGGAAGGAGCTTTTGTTTAAACGAGGAGGTGCTTACGGAAACGAATGCCTATTTTGCAGTGACGGACCAATCCTCTTATTCGGAAGCGATCATTAAACTGGAGCAGCGTTGAACGAATTATATAAGCCTAAAAGGAGACTACGGTGAAAAATAAAAACAAATTATCTTGAAAAATTAAGTTGTTTTCATTTTTGCACGGATTTTTCAAACTACTCTCGTAAACATGATGTACTTCAGTCATTCATCCCAATTTCCTTGGTCCTCGTCTGAATAACTCTTTAAGCTGGTAATGGTAGCTGTTATTTGTATTTTACCGATATCTAATATCTTGCAGACATCCTTAAACGTGGAGCTAAACAAATACGTATCTTCATCAGTGAATACAAAAAATTCGTGCCTTGGTCAGTAAAAACATCAGGTGTACCAAAACAGTACACGACATCCTCGCCAAATTCTTTTGCGACTTTATTTGTCTATTGATTATGCAGGAGCGGGGCCACGCTAATCTTGGTCAGCAGTGTCTGGAACGTGAGAATGTATGTATATCTTCTTTCTGTTTGTGGCATAGGCCCTGCAATGTCCATTGCACATTTCTGGAATGACCTTTCTGCATATTACCGCATATTCGTAATCATCGTGGGGGCTATTGTCAAAGGGATAATTTTGTTTTGCTGACATTTGATGCACCTGATAACGTATTGTTCAACGTCCTTCTTCTACCCTGGTCAGTCGTAATTGAGCCGAATTCTATTAGGCATCCAGGTGGCCCTGTTATGCCTACCTAAAGGAATATCGTGGTATTTACAGAGAATTTTGCTTTTCTCCTCTTCATCGGATCCACTGGCGCCCGTACTGCCACAACGCGCCTTATTTTGTCTGGCACTCAGGTGCCCCAGCGCAAGGCCGTGTTCTCGGTCAGTCTTCGTGGCGCGCGTGCCAGCCGCCGGGTGGAGGGGAGCCGCCGGGTGGCTACCACTGTGGCCGCCCCTCTTGCCCTCTATGCTACTATCTGTTCAGCCTTTCCACTCTTTATTAGCGTGTGGCTCATAAGGGTCGGAAAATAACGTGGTATGTGAGAAACAATCCGAGAAAAAATCGGCTCGGACTGGACCGGGATTCGAATCCGGGATCTTTCGATTGTCGATCGAATCAAGTCGCTCTTACTCACTCACACTAGGAAGGTTGGGGAGGAGGGAGGGGGGGGGGGGGGGGAATTGGGGGAAATTCTCGGGGTGGGGAAAAAGTTCGTTATGCGGCTTCTTAATTATTACCACGGTCGTTTTTATTGAAGCTAATTTTTCGGTGATTTTACGCACTATTTTTCTGACAATATTATTTGGGAGACGTGATTATTGATTGGGGAATGACTCTAATTTATTTTACACTACCAGACTGCATGGCTCGATACACGTACGAAAATTCTACCGGGAAAATGGCGGCCGCCTCGTGGTCGCCGCGCTCTCGAAAAATTATAATTCTCGAAAATCCACTCGAGAGAGAAAATCAAGACTTCTTACTCCTTTGCTGATTTTCTCGTTACTCTTTTCCTTCGTCTATCCTTCTCTCTCACTTCGCTCATTCTATCGTCTGACTCTCTCTTTTTCTTTCCACACTCTTTAACCCTTTCTCCTGTCCTTTATCTCTTTCTATCGCTCACTCTCGTGAGAACTTAAAAAAAACTTTATACAAAAAAAAGAAAAGATCACTCAAAAAAAACTCTATACACAAAAAGGATGACTCAAAAAAAAACTGATCACTCGACCTCGAAACTCAAAAATTGAGCTAAAGAAAAATCATCGGGGATCTCGATTGATTTGCGCATGTGAGTTTCCCTCGTTCCTGGAGGGCGACTGATGATTGGCCGGGAAGACTTGGCCACAGGTGGTTGTGGTGACATCTTTCAGCCGAGGCAATCCTCGGTGATCGATGAGAGCGATCGATACCACACGCTGCCCTATTAGCATAGAGAGGGTACTTTCTCGCACACTCTCTATCGCTGCTCGTGTGCCTCGATTTTGGCCCTTAACGACACAGCAGACGAGTAGAGCAAATATGGCCGCACTCACGACCTGTCACTTTGCTCGTTTGACGTATAGCAAGTTTGAGCCACAAAAATTTGTGCGCGGTTTGTGTCTCATTTAGCCCTCTCGACGGTACAGTCAGCGTGTTGTTTTCTCCTCCGGGATGCTGTAGATACTTCGCCTCTCCAGGTGAAGATGGTGTCTCTCTCGTGCGGTGGTCTTTCTCCTGGGATACGTCAGGAGGAGTGGGGAGGGGGAAAAGGTATGTCGTGGGGAATTCATACTGTTTTTTCGGGATTATAAGGGGAAATATTTCGGATTTTTGGGGATTATTGGGATAGCCGTTTTGGTGTATTCTTGTTGATTCTTCGAGATCGATATTTTATCATATTATATTATATTTTACTCTATTTTCCTTAATCCTATTATTTACATGTTTGTTTTTTTCCTCGCAGGTGTGGTGTCGGACTCCAAGCACGGGGTTTGTTACTAAAAAGTGCTCTAAAAGTGACGCCACGTGAGGTGGCTCCGGGAAGTAAAATCAGTACTGCAGCCAACCAAGTATCGATTTTTGCGGTATGAAACTCAGTATTTGGGCACGTAATCTCAGAAGAGGCATCATGGCCCAATAACGAAATTTCCTATTCCGAGCAGGGTTAGTGGATACTACAGGAAGTTGATGAAGGATTTTTCCAAAATCGTCAGGTGTCTGGCCGGATCAACCAAGAAGGATGTGACTTTCGAGTGGACGTCGAGATAGGAACAAGCGTTCGACGATTTGATGGCAATACTAACGATCGCTCTCCTACCGCAATATTTAGATTTCATAAGGTGGTTCGTAATTACTACGGATGCATCGGATAAAGCAATCGGGGCTATTATTTTATAAGGAATGGCTGACGAGAATTGGCCAATCTGCTATACCAGCAGAGAGCTGAATAAAGCGCAGCAAAATTACACGAGCAGTGAAAAACATCTAATCGCAATCGTAACGGAAATAGCTCAATTGCTATTTCCCGCTATTGCTATTTCTCAATTGAATAGCCCGTGTGAAGTTTTGTTCTTTTTGTTTTCTTTTGAGTGAGACGATTCTTTTTTATCCAACAAGTATTTTTTTTGATATCATAGAGTGATAATTTTTTTTTGTTTTCTTTTAGTTTATTAAAATTCCTTTTCTGTTAATGGTAGCTATACCAAAAAATAGCTGGCGCCCAAGAGGTATTATTATCATTATTATTTTCGAGTAAGAGTACAGAGTTGCCGTCCGCCGACGTCAGCAGCGTAGTAAGGAATAGTCCCTTGGAGGAATATTATTTTTGTAAATTTTCGATCACCGAGTTTCGTTTGTTACTATTATCATTTTATAAAGACGAAACAGTTTTTTTGTTGTTATTAATTATTTTATAAGAGCTAAGGAGTTTTTTGTTATTAATTAAAAATAAATAATTTCCTTTGTTCCTTTTTTTTTAATCCAGCGTTTTGAGTTTCCCTTATTTTCCCCCTTTTTCCAGAATCGGCGTGACACCATGTACATGCAAAGTGCCCCTGGGGTATTAAAAAAGCAGTGATTGGTTTGTCTTTTTCTGCCATCGATATTTGACGAAATCTCGATGCAAGATCGAGTGTGATGAATTAATAAGAACGCGGTAGTGGATCCAGAATGTCTATTATATTAGGTCACGCGATTACACAAAAGTCGTCAATTATTGCCTCATTTAATTTCCGGAAATCCACCATGACGTCCATTTTCACCTTCCCTGATGAACTTTGGTGGTGGGAACTTTACTTTTATCCATCTATCAACGGCAAGCTATGCCCGTACATTTTTATCAGTTCTCCCCCGAAGTCATCTACGTTGTTATTCGTATGAACTCCATCCCCAAAAACCTTTCCGGCCTCTTCCGACCTCTCTCTCTCTCTCTCTACAGTGATGGTGATGTCCGTTTCGTTCACTTTATTTTCGACTTTTAGCGAGCTTTTGTTTATGATGCACACCTATGCCCCCGTATCAGCTTCCAATGTAAGCATTCCAATGCTTCCGTCGGGCGACTCTACGTGGAAATCGCTGGCTGACTTGTTTGTCGATATTGTTTGTATTACGCATATTTCTCACTTTACGTCGGTGTCCCAGTCGCCAGTTTCCGCGGTCTGATCGGGCTTACGCGTCTTTTGTCAATGTGGCCTATTGCCCTGTGGTTTACTCAGCCACGTCCGGTAATTTTTTCAGTCATGACCGGTTTTTTTGCAATAGTGACAAGTTAATTTATCTTGATTAACCTCTCTACTGGGTTTTGGTACGGGCAAGCTGTGTTACTCTGACTTCCGAATGCAATTCCGTGTGATATGCCCTGCTAGCAGTAAAGTAATAGTATAGGGAGACCAGAGGCCCGCCTGAGCCTCACCCCTCTGGCACCAGGGTTTAGACCAGCCCATTTACCCCCACCCTTGCCACTGATTAGGTAAGGTAGCGCCCCTCCCCCTGCCTCCTGATTGGTCCCTGCTCATGCTCACTATTGCCAAGGCCCATAATTCCCCGTGCTGTGATTAGTCCCTATGATGGTCAATCACCCCCACCCGCTAATTCCTCTGCGCCTTCCCCACCAGCCTAGCCCTAGGCCCCACTACTTCCTGACCACTGAGTTGCAGTTCCTACAACTGTCATCCACCCCCAACCATTTTCTGTAGGCCCATATATCCCAGACTCTGGTTGATTCCCATAACCGACATCCCCCCACTTGTTTTCATCCCCAGCGTTCTCTATCTTCCGTAGGCCCAATATAGCCCCAATCTCTGATTGGTTCCTATAATGGGCGACCATCCACACCTCCGTTTCCGTCAGCACCCCAGTTAGTAATTTGCCGTCAACGGGTAATATGTTGTTTTACATTTCTTTTATTGTGTTCCAACGTATACCTTGCGGGTTTTTACGTACCCTTCCTCTTCCCCTCCTATCCCTCCCTATCCGCACTTCGCTAAGCTACCCTAACGTCCGGTGCGTCCGCAGCCAACTTAGCTACACTGTACCGCATTCGCCGTGGGCACAGAGAAACCGCGGAAAACCTGTGTCAGTACAGTCGGCTTTTTCAGAGTTTTGGTGTTCCTACAAGATATCACCAGACTTTGGGAAGATTACCTCCCACTCAGCGATTTGATGCGCCTGTCAGCGCACGGCTAAGCAGTCACCGCACCAAGTACTGTCAGCGTCCAACGCTTTTGCACTTTGGTGACCGCCAGAGGAACACGCTAACCGTACACCTATCGCTGTTGGTTCATTGTTTTACATTTTACTACATATTTCTATGGTAATTCGCGTGAGAATGAAAAACGTGTTCCTGCAAGTATATTATATTGATTCATGAAATTCCATTTTAATTCTACTTGTGATTTTCGAAAAATACAGGGAAGATATATGGATGAACATACCTTGATGGAACACACAATTCTTAAACTTACGATTAAATATATGAGGCAGTGACGTTGAGTTAATAAAGTAACAAAATACAATTGAGAATCGCGATAAACATAAAAATTCATAATTTATTCATTAGAAAATTGGTAAAAATCAAACACACTATAATGACTAGAATTTTACTCGTCAATTCAGTACTTGAATTATAAATTACACATTAAAATATTCGAAAATTAAAAAATTAATTATAAATTGAGAATGAAAAAAATAAGAAATCTTACGACATGATTTTTACATGGACACGAGGGAGATGAGTGGTGATGCTAACGAGAGCCATAGTGTTTTGTGTTTCTGCTTGCTCAATAACGGTATTCTCCAAATCATTGGTGATGTAAGGAGCACATAGCACAGTCATCTTCAGAGTTAATATTGCGGAATATTGATCGGCAAATTCAGCATCGAAACACAGGCGAATAGCTTCGTTCAACGAATTACAATTATTTATTATAAGTTGTTTAGCCCGCAGCTCATCGATGGTTTCTGCCAAGTCGGTTGTTGGTATATGAAGAATCAATTCAGCACACAGTAAATTAGCACATACGTTTACATTCATGGAGATCCGCTGCAGACGCCTGAAACGTTCTTCGACACATGGCAATAGACTACATAGCCCGACGAATGAGGTTTTTTCCATCACAACTTCAGGTGAATAGTTGCGACCTTTTTTCGATGGCGGTTCCAAATTTTCAGACTCTTTATATGTGTCTTGCTCAGCACGGTCGAATACAATCGACTTTGAACCGTAGGACGTAGTGAAGATGATTTCGCAATTTCCCATTCGAATTGATTACAGTGCTTTAAGCAACCGATTACGCCACAGAAAATTCGTTTTTCATGAAAACGCCGGTACAGATGTACCTCACAACGACAAGAACGCTAACGCTCATAAGCACATTATCACACTTTGTGTTGCCCAAAAATTATGCGAGATTTGTTTGAAGAACGTTGACGATGTATCCGAGGGAATTTGTACTTGGTGCGATGTGCGAAAAAAAGTTTTTCGGGAATCTCCGGTTTCACAGTTTGTTGACCTGGCAATACGCCCAGACACAATTCCGTCAAATTATATGCATTGCCCACAACGCGAAAGCCTTTGATGCACAATTTATTCTGAGGAATTTAGTTGAGCGTCGAATGGAGCGGGGTATTCCGAAATTAATTTTAAGGGGAAATTCTGTAATATAGATGGCAATAAAATGGGTAAATGATACTTCCCGCATTTCTTTAACATCGCTGAGAATCACAATTATAATAACATCATCCCAGACGCCGACTACTATTCTTCCGATACTATGAGTGTTGGTGAGCATGGCAATTTTTATAGGTGGTACGAAGAGCAGGTACAGTCCGGATAATCTTACAATTTTCAAAACGAAATCAAGACATATTGTTCAATGAACGTGGACATTTTTGGCATGGTTGTCCAAAATGTTTTCCCGAAAGACGTGATAAATCCACGTCTAAAAAAACAAAAGTGGAAAGTTTCGAAGCGCGATAGGAATGTACACAAGCATTGGACGCCAAAATCCGCTCATTCGGTTACGACATGCGCGTAATGTGTTAATTTACTAACATGCGACAAGATAATGCGGGAATCGATAGATTCGTGAAAAATCATCCAAGTCGTACGAGAGGTCAATTGAATCATCGCGATGGTTTTTACGGCGGTCACACGGGTAACACAGTCACATCATACAATATTGCACCGGGCAAGAAAATATCATATATCGATATTTGCTCATTATATCCCAATATTTGCAAAACAGGACACTATCTGGCTGGTCACCCACGTATATATATCGATATAGAGTGCGATCAGTTGCTCAATAGGTCATACGATTCTCTTGGCAGAACGATCAATGGAATGATCCAGTGTAAGTTTTACCACCTCGGGGTCTGTTTCACTCTATGCTACCCGTGCGAATGCACAACAAACTCATTTTCGCGTTATGCCGTGTGTACACATAACAAATGACCCAAACATTGTGTCCACATGAAAATGAAGATGATCATGCATTCGCCGCTACATGGGTGACGGACGAAATACGTAAAGCGCTCGATATCGCTTATACGATTATTAATATCGATGAAATTTGGGATCATAATATGGTTGTGTATGATCCTGTAACACGTCTATTTGCCGAATATGTCGATATATTTTTGAAGATTAAGCAAGAGTCGAGTGGATGGACCGCTGATTGCTTAAACGCCGAAAACAGTGTTGACGACCAGGCGTGTCAAAAAGATATCGCAAATTACTTCGATGCAGAAAACGTTGTTCTCGATCGTGAAAATATCAGTAAAAACCTCGGATTACGTTCAGTAATGGAATTGATATTAAACTCGTTACGGGGGAAATTTAGGCAACGTGATAACCAGCCGCAGATGAAAATAATCGTCGATCGTGGAGAAATGTGATAATGAGAAGAAGGTTCTACGTTTATTGCCGATTAACGATGATGGTGTTGGATATCTACCGAGGAAGCTGTAGTTCCAAACAATTAAACCTCCGTACTAATTGCCGCTCATACTACAGCCCAAGCACGCTTGAAGCTATATAGGTATCTTGAGCGACTGAATCGTCGAGTGTTGTACTACGATACGGACTCGGTGATTCAAGTCAGCAAAGGCGAGCCTGGAGAGTAGGAACCAGCTCGGTGACATGACCAACGAGCTGTCTGACTATGGCTCGAACGCGCACATAAATTCTTTTGTCTCTGGCGGTCCAACATTTTATGGTTATACTGTAGTTACCAGCGATGCACCCAGTGTCGTCGTCTTCGAGTGTGCTAACGTGAAGGGACTAAGCCTAAATTACGATAATTAAAAAAAAAACAATTTCGAAGCGATACGCGAATTGATTTTCATGGATTTACCCAGTGTGAACACAAGGAAAATAGAGCTGAACTTCTCGGAAATTCAGCGCACAGCCCTTCGGGTGGTAATTACATGGCAGGTGAGCAAAACGTATAGTGCTATGTGTCGAAAACGTCGGCATATACTACACACGTTATCTTTGCCATATGATTTTAAAGATTAGCTCATATATATGCATGTCGTCAATATTGTCAGCGCGTCTTTCCACTTTAAAAAAATCTTTTTGATAATGATAAAGACTGATTATTTTGATTTAAGTAAAAATATATGTATTGTAACGGCTCCACATTCCCATACACTATTCCTAAACCCAATATCCATTCTCACGCCGACATCCTATCCCTCCCTCACACGACCTTAATCCTAATCACACCTCTCGCTAATCACGAGTCCGTCAGCACTTTCCGCGCCAACGGTCTCGATCGCACGGTTGTCGCTGGACCCAACACCCGCCACGCGGATGCTACGCCCAGCATCCGCTTGGCGTAGGAACACCGTCACCCCCTCAAACACATTCTAGAACAATGGGCTGCTTCACTCTCGCTCCCCAAGAGCGTCGCAAGACGCTCCAGTTCAGCTCCAACATTCACGCAACCAACTTATAATCTTTCTTTTACAACCATGCACTCCCCTAAATTATTACAGTCGTTTATTAAACGCAATACGTATATAACCGCCTTGAATACTTTTATTATTACCCACTACAAGTCGCCAAAAATCGGTGTCAGGAGTGAGTACATCAAAGTGGCAATTTTCTTTCCTCTATCAAAAAAACAAACCTCCAAAAAAAAAGTAACAATTTCCGTAAATGAAAAAAGTGACAACTTTCGTTGTCGAAAGAAAAAAAAAGAGAAAAAGTGACAGTTTTTATAGTACAAAGAAAAAAGTGAGTTCCGTAATACACTGAGAGAAAAGATTTGTTGAAGCAAACGAAATTCAGTTGCCCGGACTAAACTCTGCTGTCACGGGCTGCCACAAGATTATTCAGTTAGCAGAACAGCATGGTTTCGGTGGTTGGAAAAATAGCACATACTTGACTCAACAAAATTCTATTTTGAAGCAGGTGAAATGGAATTTCACGGAAAAAATTAATCCGTCGATAGAAATAAATAGTTTGTTATTCTGCATAGATATCATCTTGCACTGAATACGTATATAGATCTTCGAGGCATATATCGATTTAAAACGAAATGATATAGTGTTCAATCAGCATTACATTTATTTCACTCGACTGAATTTACACTTCAACTCAATCATGTATAGAAACGACCAAGTAGTCTTTCCCGTAGAATGGATGATGAGTTTATCTAACACTACATGCCGCCCAACGAACTCAATATTTAGTTGTATTAATGCATAAGTACTGTAAAACGAACTTAGTATTTATTTAACATAACGCAATATCCTGTTGCATACAAAGCATAGAATTACATCAATTACTGCTAAAACCTGCCAGTAAAATATTAATAATGATTTTATGACGTGAGAAGTAATGAAGTAAGAATATTAAAAAAATAAAAAAACAAAAAAAATCATACAATCACGTACACTCAAATTACCTACGTTTACGGAGACGGGGATTTGGATTTGATCTACCTACCTTAGGGCTACCTATATCTAATACCTACGGATTACTAATACGGATACGCTACCGACTACGCTATCGAACTACTTGTCATTTCTGTTATTCAAAATCTCATGTATGTTTCATCAAGGAGTTATATATTCAAGTGAACATTTTAATGACATATAATCATACGTATATGTTAATCTTTCAATTCAATGAAGATTTTTCGGCATCGGGAAATAAAAAATTGTAATTCAACTCAGCATAAATGAAGGAATTGCAAGTTAAGATTTTGAGATACCTCGAGAACTGTAAGAGAACTACCTATATATTTTGCATCAAACATGGTGCATTATACTCCGTTTTATATATACCACGGTCTTACATACAGGTCTTGAAACGACGATGGTGGGGGTAGGTCGGTTTATGGAATAGATTTCAACTTCGATTTGCGACCACCAGGTTCGCGCACGTAGTCGTAGGTCATGTGCGACGGGAACAGAATAGCTTACATCTCTTTCTTTTCGCACGCACAACTTAACGCACGCACCTTAGATAAACCCAAAAACGCGTGACAGAAAGACTCAAATAAGTGTAAAGCCTTGCCACAGACAGACAATACCTCGACGGTAGAATCATAAAATTAAAGAGAGCCGTCACGAGAGCTTTCATCTGACGACTTTTTGACAAAATCGGGAACCACCCAATGTATCGCGGAATTGACACACTCGACAGAGCAATAGAAGGCGCGATGAACATAGAGTACGAATTACAGAAACGACAGATTGTAAATCAAAACCGCACCAAACCCATTTTAACGAATAACGAGGCCGAGACAGCCTAAGTAAGATTTGAAGAAACACAAAATCAGTTCCACGATACATTTTTCACCTTCCACAGATCACGTAACCACTCAACCTCCTCTTCAATACATGAAACTCACAAGCAAGAATTCCCACAATCACTTCCCATACAACGCACAAGACAGACTTTCACAAGATCGATTCCGTGATAACTCACGTGACAGATACCGGTGAGGATTCCCCAAGCCGATCCCGAGACCATTTCCTTGACCGGAAACCCGCTAATATTTCACGAGAATCTCGGAGCAGGAGTAAAGACGGACTATATCAGAAGCCGCTTTCTGAATACAACCGTGCCGATCTCGTAAACGCACTGGCAGAAATGGAGTTAAAAAACGAAAATCAAGCTTCACCGGATAGCGTGACGCGAGGCAAATCCCAAGAGCGCATAACCTCAACCCAGTAACAAAAGAAGTAAAAGGAGTAACAACAAGACACGAAATATTCGACAGACACAAACCACCAAAACTTAAAATCAATTCTCATGATCTATTCAAAGAAAGCACAACTTTTCTGGTCGACGCCGGAGCGAAATAAATTTGATCAAATCATCAGCAACCGCGAGTCACGTTGAAATAGATGCATACATAATTTATAGCACTATGGATGCCGAAGATGCAAATAGAATCACAGGACCAATCAAAGCCCTAGGCAACAACTCAATAGAACTAACATAAATATGATTAAACCAAGTACACATAGTAAAAGCAGGACACCACGACTAGATTTAATTTCATACAAAATAAACGAACACATCTGTCCCTATGCGTCCACAATTCGCGTTCATTAAACCAACAGCCCTGTATACTGCAGTCTCCGAAGATTTCGAAAGTTATTTTAACCTGCACAATCTCTACAAATATAAAATCGTAAACTCCCAGTACATATGCAAATTAATCGATCCAGTTCAAAAAGTAAGCGACAAAGCCGAGTGTGAGGTTCAATTACTGACAAACTCTCGGTTCCACTATCTCGAAATTTGCGATATTAGATTAAAAACAATAAGGCACACATATTGGTCCAGAATTCAAGACAGCAACACATGGTTGTACGCAACCCCAAAAACCGAAAACTTATACATCCCCTGCCACCGTCACACGTCATCAACTCAAACAATAAAAAACTCCGGTCTAATACAAATCAAACCCACATGTCAAGCAAAAACAAAAGTTGTTTAATTAATTCCGTCAACGGAAATCACGACGTTAATAACATTTAACTGCTCTCACGGTCTAATATTCAACATTACAGAAATGGTAGAAAAATCAATCGAATTCCTAAACGTTGAATTCCTAAACATTACGGAAATATTGACATGATTGTTAGAACCTAACAACGTACACAACGATTTGACCAAAAATGAAATGACATTAAAAACAATAATAGTAAAAGCTCGAGAAATAACTAAAACACACTATATACGCAATAGACTCTCAACACTACAATCTGATCTCAAATATTCAAGCATCTCGATACGATCAATTTTACTATTGGTAACAATCGGTTGGAAATTCTTGATGTTTGGAAAAATATCGAAACTATACAAAATCCTAACATGCATATCGAAACGCAACAACCCCAAGCGTGAGACGCAAAGTCCATCCCCCGGATCACAAGCACAACAAGTACGATATTATAGACAACCAGTACAAATCGCCGAAATCATACAACCCAGTCCTCGTCGAGAAGCAGCAGTTTTAACAGATGAAATATGCAACACAGAACCTATATCAGGCCACTCCCTAACATATCATCGGAACGTGTTACCATAGAAACAAAACTTGTGGCAACACTCAGTCTGCATGTGCCAGTACCCCTCTTTTTACACCAATTCGCATGTGCATGTATAAACTGTTGACACCTCCCATAGTTACCACCCATCTTTCAGGCTTACGCAAAAGAGAACAATTTTCAATTGTTGTCATTATTAAATTTAGCAACATGCAATGGGAGCCTGATTCCATCTCTTTTGAATGAGCCCAGCGACGAATTGATAAGACAAATAAACCCTGAGATATGAATATTTAAAGGAGAGCGTGTTTGGCGGTTTTTGGCATTTTTTGCAATTATCAACCTCGTGCAACCTTTGAAATATTGAGAGTATGACGGCTCGTAGCGGGTGATCATAAAGATGCGGAAGTCGGTATTATATATATTGCTTTTAATGAGAGAACGTAATGATTCAGAGGAGTGCACGGTTGTAGGAGAACGATAGAAAGTTGAATGTTTGAGATGTTTGAGATGAAGTGTGAATGTTTGAGATGAACTGGAGCGTCTTGCAACGATCTTAGGGATCGAGAGTAAAGAGGCCTATTGTTCTAAGATGTGTTGGAGGGGATGACAGTGTTCCTACGCGATGCGGATGCTGGGCGCAGCATCCGCGTAGAGCGTGCTGGGTCCAGCGAGGACCGTGGGATCGATCCGTTGCGTGGGAAGTGCTGACGGATTCGCGATTAGTAAGAATTGTGATTAGGATTAAGGTGGTGTGAGTGAGGAATAGGATGTCGGCGTGAGAACGGATGTTGGGTTTAGAAATTAAGATGTATGGGAATGTGGGGCCGTTACACTCCCCGTCTTACAAAAACGATGCTCCGCATCGTACATTTGTTTACAGTTTATTTGATTCTCGTGTGACTATATAATTTAAGTATTTCACAGAAAAATTTATTATCCAAAATGTACGCTATACAGTGCACGATTTTGTAAAGTAATTATGTACGTTTGTGTATTTCATTCTTTATGTCGCAAAGTTTATGGTGCCGATTGGTTTATTTCCGTACATTTACTGGACCTGTCTTCCTTCTGCTATAGCTTCTTTCGTATTGTCCGCTTTGTTCGTATGATTTGTTCAAAAAATGTTGAATGCTGCAAATCTGAAATACTCTAAGAATCTGCACTCGTTTCTGTGTTAGTAGGAGTGGCCTTGTTATGTTTGATTAGGTTGGTTTATTGGGTTTTTATTCTGTTTAGAGAAAAAGAAGGATATTTTTCCGGTCTGTTGTATTGTTTTTGTTTTCCATTTTATTTTCGATGTTGCCTTTGTTTTGCTTTGAAAATCGTAGTCTCATTTGTTTCCAATTTCTTATTCCTCGTTAATTTTTGGATCTCTGTTACTCTTTGTGTTGTAATTTTATTTGTGGTTCTTGTAGGGTACTTCTGAAACAGTCTAAATCTCGATTGGTGTACTGGGTTGGTAGGAGACACTTGTTAGTGGGATGGGCTTTGGATTTGGTTGTAGAGTGTGGGTCAGAATAAAATGGGTACATGTCTGTGGGTAAAATTGTTTATGTTGTTCGTTTTGTGTCCTTTCTTTTCTTGTACATATAATTATAGTAGTGGTAATTATGTAGTAGTCTTATTTCTATGATTATACAGGGTGTTATCGGTAACTTTGGCCAAAATGACAGGGTGGGTAGAGGACCCATACTTACATTTCATGTAAGCATTGAGACTTTACAAACCGATTTCTCGTTATGAAACGTTGAATCGTTGGTCAGATGCGCCAGGAGAGAGGGCGGCAGCGCCCAGTCCGTGATAGACTCGCAGAAGAGGTGATAGAGCGTGTCGAGCGCCAGTCCCCGTACGAGTACGCGTCGGATTGCTTCCGAAGTGGGTTGCAGCAACTATTCGGTATGGAACATCTTTCATGACCACAACCTACACCCCTGCAAATTTACCAAAGTGCAACAACTTTGCCCTGAAGATTATCCTCGGCGTCTCCAGTACTGCCAGTGGCTGAACGCACGCATTGAAGAGAACCCTAATTTTTTGTCGCTCGTTTGCTCGACGCACGAAAAGGGCTTCTCCAGGGAAGGCATGTTCAATGCCCACAACAATCACTACTGGTCTGATGAAAACCCGTAAGTCTTGCACGTGTTATATCAACAAAAAAAATCTGTGAATGTTTGGGCCGGACTGGTCGGGAACCATTTGCTAGGGCCTTACATTATGGCTAACCGTATGTGTTTATTTGTATGCTTGAATGTAGGTTTATGTACGTTCTAGTTGCTAGTGTTATAGTCTCTAGTTATATATGTGCTTAATGTTATGATTATGATGTATTTATGTGCGTATATTTGTGTGTGTTTCTTATTATCGGTGTGTGTGTGTGTTTTTGGAGGGTGTGTTATGATTGTGAGAGAGTGTGTTTGTGCCTTGTGTTCGTGTGTTTCTATATTCAGAGATGGCTGAGGTGTATGTTCTTGTTTGCTGCCACTGGGATGAGTGGCTGTTGTTTTTGTCGGTGGTGGTGATGTTGCCGGGCTGATTAGGGTGGAGATAGATGTTGCTAGTGAAATTTGTGGGCTCGGGAGTGGTGGCATAGATGATAATGACAGTGGTGTTGACAGTTGTGTCGTGGTCTCTGTTCGTCTGCGTTTTATTGACAGCGTCGGGGTCGGTTCACCGTTCGCTGTCCGTTTCGACGTATTCGTATGTGTTAGTGTCGTCCCTGTCTTTGTCAGTGTCTTTCCTCGTGGCCATGCTCCGGCTTTGGCCCAGTATGCTGAGCACAAGCCGTGGTGCTTCATTATTCAGGTTGCCGGGATTTTTTTTTCGCAGAGCGGGCATTCTATTTTCTGTTGAAGATCTTCGTGTGTTGCTGCTTCGAATTCCCTGACCCAATTGGCTAAATGCTCCCACAGATCCCACAATCGGCCTCGTCGTTCTTATGATATAGTGGGAATATGGCCATCGTTGTTGGTATTGGTGGGTCCATGTTATTTGTGTTGTGTATATGGTATTCGTGTATAGGGAAAATATGATATATTATATGTGTGCTTTGTGATTAAACTTGACTCTTTTGCGTGAGCGTGGAAGATTGGTGGTAACTTGTGAGGTGTCAACAGTTTATACATGCACATGCGAATTGGTGTAAATAAAAAAGGAAGAATTGTGACACATGCAGACTGGGTGTCGGCACAAGTTTTGTTTCTATGGTAACACGTTCCGGCGGTATGTTAGGGAGTGGCCGACTTTGGGTTCTGTGTTGCATATTTCTTCTGTTAAAACTGCTACTTCTCGACGAGGACTGGGTTGTATGATTTCGGCGATTTGTACTGGTTGTCTGTAATATCGTACTTGTTGTGCTTGTGATCCGGGGGATGGATTTTGCGTCTCACGCTTGGCGTTGTTGCGTTTCGATATGCATGTTTGGATTTTGTATAGTTTCGATATTTTTCCAAACATCAAGAATTTCCAACCGATTGTTACCAATAGTAAAATTGATCCTATCGAGATGCCTGAATATTTGAGAATAGATTCTAGTGTTGAGAGTCTACTGTGTTTATAGTGTGTTTTGGTTATTTCTCGAGCTTTTGCTATTATTGTTTTTAATGTCATTTCGTTTTTGATCAAATCGTTGTGTACGTTGTTAGGTTCTAACAATCGTGTGAATACTTCCGTTTCCGTCAATGTTTCCTTACTGTTTGAGAATTCAGCGGTTTCGATCGATTTTTCTACCATTTCTGTAATGTTTATTTCTACCATTTCTGTAATGTTTATTTCTACCATTTCTGTAATATTAGACCGTGAGAGAAGTTAAATGTTGTTGACGTCGCGATTTGCGTTGATGGAATTAATTTAACAACTTTTGTTTTTGCTTGACATGTGGGTTTGATTTGTATTGGACCGGAGTTTTTTATTGTTTGAGTTGATGACGTGTGGCTGTGGCAGGGGATGTATAAGTTTTCGGTTTTTGGGGTTGCGTACAGCCATGTGTTGCTGTCTTGAATTCTGGACCAATATTATTGTTTTTAATCTAATATCGCAAATTTCGAGATATTGGAACCGAGAGTTTGTCAGTAATTGAACTTCACACTCGGCTTTGTCGCTTACCTTTTGAACTGGATCGATTAATTTGCATATGTACTGGGAGTTTACGATTTTACATTTGTCGAGATTGTACAGGTTAAAATAACTTCCGAAATCTTCGGAGACTGCAGTATACTGGGTTGTTGGTTTAATGAACGCGAATCGTGAATTGTTTGAAGCTTGACGCATAGGACAGACATGTGTTCGTGTATTTTGTATGAAATTAAATCTAGTAGTGGCATCTTTAAGACGTACATTAGTTTTTCTCGGTTTTGGAAAACTACTAACTCAGTCATGGATATTAAATCTGGTATAAATTTTGCATCTAATAGAATCGGAAATTCGGTGTTTGGTGAAGTGTTCACAATTGCTTCTGCACTACGCAGAATTGTTTTTGTTGGTAAGAGTTGAGGATGGATTTGTCCAGATTTCGCGAAAAGAATTGCGGTGATAAATATCTGTATATCGATTTCCAACTCCGTGAAACCTTCTTTGATTTGTGATATAAAACATATAGCTTTTTGGTTGTATTACATCATTAGCAGTTCTTCCTAGAACGCTTATCGCTTGTACTGCTTTGTCTAATGTCTCCACTAATGATTTTACTTGTTTTTACTTTGTATCGAATCCTGCATTTACTATTTGTGTTTGGCTTCATACTATTTCTGTTAGTTCTATTGAGTTGTTGCCTTGGGCTTCGATTTGTCCTGCGATTCTATTTGCATCTTCGGCATCCATAGTGCCATAAATTAGTTATTGGTTTTTTCCGAAAAATTCGAGTGGTGCGCGTTTCTGACGATTGTTTGTGACGTTTGATGATGGGATTAATTCTTGTACTGTATTTTCAGTGTTTTCTAGAGCTTCTAATCGTGTTTATATTGTTGTTAACTGTCCTTTCACAAGGCATGCTGATCCTAACACTTCGCAATATTTGTTTGTTGCTTTAAGATTTTCTTGGAGTTGGAGTCTTCGTGTCGATAAGCCGTCTGTTTCGATGTATGTTACGAAATTCCAGGTGGTGTGGTGGAGTCTGAGTGTGCCAAGTGTTTGCGAGTATAACCCGGGATTCCGGGTGAATGGCACGATTTCTATTGCGCCATCGACGCCTGAGGCGTAGGCGTGACATCTGGAGGATATGCCAATTTTATTTTGTCTATGTGTACGACGTTTGTTTTCTCGTTACGGATTTTGAGTTTGACATTGTTTCTATCAGAGCCTTCCAGTATTTCGAATGGTCCAGTGTAGTTGCTATCAAGCTTTCCCTTTTGGGGTTCGTTAAGCGGGCAAATTGCGTCTCCTACTTCGAATTTCGGTGTTTTTACTCTTTTATCATAGTATCGTTTTGTACGTTCTTTAATTTTTATTTGTTCCTTTAATGCTGACTGTTGAACTTCTCTTAGAGTTCTATTTAAATTATGTATGTAGTCTTCAAATGTTAGTACTTTTTCTGGGGGCCGAAATTCTGAGGTTGTGCGTGCTGGTTTGCCGAAGACCAGTCCGTATGGTGTGAAGCTAGTGCTCTCGTGTATGCTTGTATTGTATGACGGGGTTGCAAATGTCAGAAGTTCGTCCCAGTTGCGTTTGTCGTCTGTGAAATGCTTAAGGCATTCGACAAATCCATGATGGCTGCGTTCTAGCGCGTCGTTTGATTTTGAATCATATCCTGATGTTTTGTACCGTCGGATCTTGAATAGTTCTGTGAAGTCATTGAAGACGTCCAACATAAAATTTGTTCCTTGATCCGATAATATTGCTCGAGGCGCACCGAATATTGTTATTAGTGTTGTGCACATTGCTTTAGCAACGTCGATTGATGTTTGTCACTTTAATGGAATTGCAATACTAAATTTGCTGAACAAATCGAGAATCGTTAAAATGTATTCGCGCCTACCACTGGTTTTCGGTAGTGGTCCAACTATGTCGATGGCGACTTTGTCGAAAGGTTCAGCCGGTGAATGCTAGATAATCAAAGATAATCATTGGGGCTTTGTCTTTGATACGAACCAATTTATTTTTTTGGCATTCAATGCTAAATTTTGTGAATTCTCGAATGTCTTTTTTCATGTTTTTCCATTAGTATTGCGTGAGGATACGTTGGTATGTTTTAGTTATCCCCTTGTGTTGGCCGGGTGTGGATGCATGGGATTCCTTGTTAATAGCTTGTCTGTTCGCTGGTGATGGGACTGAGATTCGGCCTTCACATATTGTGAATTCTATTCCGATTCAAGCGTAAATAGTCGTAGTGCTGTTTTTACGTTGTTCCACAAAAGTGCATCGATAATTTGAGGATCTTTTGGGATGGTGCACGACTTCAGTTTATCCCTCCTAATGATTTTGATCAACAACTTAACGCATTTTTGAAATGCGACTAAGTTGGTAAAGTCGGTGAATTTACTCTTGCAGATCATGGGGAAGTAAGAACGGGTTCCAGATCGGGTGATGATGATGTCTCCGATTTCTGGGTTATGTCGAATGAGTTCTTGTCGGTTGATGATTCCTTTCTCCACTAAGATTTCAGTTACCATTGTGTTCATAACACAATCTGCTGATATGAAGTGTGCGACATTTTCTTTTGTTGCCAACATATGTTTCTGTGTGACAATGGTGTTTTTGTTAACCTCTTTGGGTGTCCTCTGTTATTGTGATATTTCTTGTTGCTGGAGGTGATTCTGGTTGCGTCAAGTGTTTTCTGTGGTATTGTGATGGTTGGAATAACGGATCATCGTCTGAGTGTTGTCGCGTTATTGGGAATGGTGGTGACAATGGTGTTTTCGGTGTTTTGGTAGGTGACCTTGCGTAGGATGTGCTCGGTTGTGGTTCCGGTGTTTGAACGATTTGTTCTGGCCATTGTTGGGGAACTGCGGGAAGCGTCATTGATTTTTTCAGAACTTCTGCCTGTGGTGGGTTCTGGTGCATGGGAGGTGGTGTTACAGACCATGCTTCGGTGTCTGCTGCTTTTGTTGTTCCCAATAATCTATAGTCATTTCCGGGGAACAGTAACGGGGTTGGGTGTTGTTTCTCTGTATGTTTCTGGAACGCCATTGTCCCAGGAATCTGATGTCATTTCTGGTGAAAAATTGTTGAATTCTTTATCAGTGTCTCTGTATTCGTCTGCTGATGTCAGTGATAGATTCGCTATTTTTTGTTGCTTTTTGCCAGAGGGTGTTGTAGTGATTATTTGAGTCCTTTTTTTTCGTGGTCTGCCGGGTCAGCGTTTATTTACTGGCTGAGGTTTGACGATCACTTTCTCAGGATGTTTTCGTGATCAGCCGGGTCGACGTTTGCGTGGTACTTGTGGGTTGACCGTGTTCTCCGGTGGATTTGGAGCTAGTATTGTCTCGTTGTCGTTTTCAACGTTTAAAGGTGGAGATCGAAATGTCGGTTCGATTATCTTATCGCCAATTAGATCGTTTGTTTCCTGGGTTGTTTTTGGAAGCGATCTAGGATTGATCTGCACTGATGTTTGTGCGGCTTCCTCAACTTGGTTTTGCTCTTCAATGTTGCATGTAGGTGGTCTGAATGTTGGTTTCACCGGTTGTTGAGCAATATTGTCATCAATGGTTTCCTGAGCTGGTGCTGGCGGTGAAGGTGACTGAAAGGTCGGTTCTACCGGTGGTTGAGTGTTATTGTCATGGCCAACAGCTTCTCCGACCAGTGCCGGTGGTGCGCCTGATGTCCTTTCGATTATTGTCTCGTTTCCTATTGATCGTACCTGTTCGTTGTATGTGATATTGGTAGCTGCCTTCCGACTTATTGGGATACGAACTGCAATGTCATCAGTACTTTCTGCTGAGGGCCATCCCTAGTCGTTTGAAGTATTGATAGGGCTTTTCGTTTCGTCGATTTGTTATGTTTATTTCGATTGTTTTATGTATTGTTTTGTTTCGTTGATTTGCTTTGCTTCTTCCGCCTTTTCGTTTCTACATAGTTCCGTACTTGTTCTCGCTCGTTTCCTGTATCGTATGCATGTTTCGTTTATCATTTCTTCGTCGGATGTGTCTATACTGCTTTTCCTGGTCGTCTTATTTAAAGTAGAATTGTACTTTGTCGTGTGCTGAGTTCGATTTCCTTGTTGAGCTGTGCGTTCATCGTCTGTTGTTATGAGATAATAGTTGTCATCAATTGATGGCTTTGACTTGAGGTGTGCACTCCCCTCATCATTGTTGGCTGGTTGTTGTTTCTGATTTGTGTTTGATTGTTTTAGGTTCTTGTCCAGGGTTAATATTTCTTCTGTGTCGCTTTATTCACTTGCCGTTTCATCTAGCACGGTTTGTGTTTTATGCGGTGCTAGACTACCAGATAATTCATCTGATGTTGAGGGACGACCCGTTTTCGCGAGTGTTTTTGGTTCATCCAGTATAGCTTGTGCTTTATGTAGTGCTGGATTGCCAGATAATTCATGCCATGTCGATCATTTGCATGTTTTTGGTTGGTGAGTTAGTTTTGGTTTCTTGAATCGTTGTTCTTTTGAGTTGTCGGGTGAATTTTCTCGGGGCCTAATTGGTAAGATTATTGCCGGGTTTTTTGCGCCGGGTTTTTTGCAAGAGCGTCTGCGACGACGTTGAGTTTCCCTGGTTTGTGGTGGATTTTGTAATCGTAATCGTTAAGGATTGCTCGCCAATGTTGCAATTGTTGTGGGGGGCTTGGTTTCTTCACTAAATAGGTGAGTGCTCTATTGTCTGTTTTTAATATGAAATGGCGGCCGTAAAGGTACTATTTGAAATGTTCGATTGCGCTCATAACAGCTACTAGTTCAGCTACTAGCATTGCATCATATGTTATTTGGGATTCCTTGAGGGTCTGAGAGAAGAAAGCAATTGGATGGTCAAATTGCTCGTGTTCTTGGCTAAGCACTGCATCGATTGCATAGTCGGATGCATCGGTTGTGAGTGTGAATTCCTTGTTATAATCTGCTATTATCTGGTGGCATCGTAAAATCGGTCGAGATGACAGCTTTTGTTTAATGAATTCTAATGTTTTTTGGCACTCGTTGGTCCAATTGAATTTCTCTGAGGCTTTCAATTGTTTTGTTAAAGGGATCGTAATTTTTGCATAATCTCGGATATACCTTCTGTAAAAATGTGCTAGAGCATGAAATTGGGTGGTGGCTTTCCTGTTTTTTTAGTACAGGCAAGTCTATTATTGCCTGGACGCGGTCTGATTTGGGTTGGGAACCTTTTTCGCTAATGCTATGGTCTAAATATGCTACTTCTCTCTGAAGGAACGAACACTTGTAGTCTGTAACGTCAAACCTGCGTCTGAAAGTCATTGTGCTAGTCTCCGAAAATTTGTTTCGTGTTGTTCGAGATTGGCTGTGTATGTGACAATATCGTCCAGGTACACAAAAAGATCCACTCCTTGGAGACCCGATAGCACAACATCCATGAACCTTTAAAAGGTTGCTGGCGCGTTCTTAAAACCAAACGGCATTCGACTGAACTCGTAATGTCCGTTTATGGCGAAAAGTGCTGTTTTTGGTGCGTCTCTTGTATGCATTTTGATTTGATAAAAGCCTGATGAGAGATCCAATACTGAAAAGTATTGAGACTTACCCAGCTAATCGAAGATGTCAACGATATTAGACAGCGGATACGCGTCGAGTGTTGTTTTTTCGTTCAATTTCCTAAAGTCGATAACCATGCACCATCTTTTCTTGCCTATGTGGTTTTTTGGGTACAATCCAAACCGGTGGATTGTAAGGTGATTTTTTTTTATTTAAAAGGTCTTTTACTTGATTGTGTATTTCATCTTCATGAATTTGTGGGAAGCGATATTGTTTAGTGTTTATGGTTTTTCCGTCGGTTGTGAAAATCACGTGTTTCAAAATTCATGTGTGATCCAATCGTTCATTTGGCAGATTAAAGAGGTGCGGGTATTTTGAGGCCAGGCGAAGTACGTGAATTCTCTCTCTGTGTCATTTAGACCATGTAGATGCAGGAGTGGCATGATAGATCGATCGATCCATCCATCCATCCATCTAACTATCGTTTTTTTTTTTATTTACAGAAAATGTTCCCTTAGTTCAGTAGGATAAATAAATAAATATACCGTGCAAATTCTAAATTTACCCCTTGCTTCCCATATTTTTCATACTTTCACAAGAAAAAGCTTCTTCTATGAGGAAGCCAGAATTGAGGAAGCATTACGAATTGAGCAGTCGAGACAACGTATTTAGAAAAAATGTCCTGATGGATGCGTGTGTGCGTGTTGGCGCGTTACTCAAAATGTTTAACCTCCATATTTCGAGAACGGCTTCGGCTACAGGGCTGAGCTTTTCCACCTAACTAAACTACGAGCGTTTCTTTATTATCTATAAGTTTCGTTGAAATTCATGAGAAAATAAAGATTTCACAAACATATTAAAACTTGGAAAAATGTGATCGTACTCTAGGTCGAGGTTTCGGTTATTTAGACGAATATTTACCAAGATATTTTACTTTATGAAGTTTTGAATTTTGAATTGAATTTTTTTTTAGTTTGAATGAACCATCGGACAAATTCAATCAAATCTAACTATTTGGCGAAGAGGAAAGAAGCTGCGAACTCAAATTTGAACATTGCTTGCTCGTAATTTTCACTTTTATAAATACAAAGCTTCCTCTATGAAGAAGCCGAAATTGAGAAAAAAGCTTGCCCGTAGATTGCGCTTTGGAAATGGGGGAAAATTGCGACGAAGCAATGTGCAACTCTGATTTGCAGCTTTTAATGAATTAAATCAATAAAATGTATAAGACAATTAATTTTTATTTGAAACTGGAGAATTTGAGAGGTGTTGCATCGGTTTTTTGAGCAGAGTTCTTAAAAATGTTAAGGATGCACTTTTTGAGAATGAATTCTCAAAGCAGTAATTACTGTTCTTCATTTTGATGATCTTTTCAGTCTTCGGTTCTTCAAGACAACTTTTGCCAATTGCATTTTTTATTGAATCTTCATTCAAATAAAAATCTAAATCTTTAGAAAGAGATGTTTTTCTTGTCTGTACAGATAATAGTATATTATGCATCTAGGGAAGGAAGTACGCATTTTGGTCGAGCGCCGATGTTTGCAGAACGAGACAAAAAACGTTTCCTTGCAGTGGTGCATATGATATTTTCAACAACATATGGATGAAAAACGAGACAATGGAGAATCTCCGCTGCACACGTGACAAGGGGCGGTCTGGGGCGCGGAGCCCTGCGGGGGCAGGGGGGCTGAGCCCCCCGTATAAATTAAACGTAATTTTCGTTTTTTTAAAGACTGCGCCTAAACGTTCGGCAACAGTTATACTCACAGACATACACATACACACGAAAACCACTACCCCACCACACCCCAAAACCCCCGTCAACCAACTAAACGCATCACACACACTCGCAAGTTGCCGGACGAGCAGAGACTTCGTATTTTTTTTTAGGTCGTTTCGATGCAAATCACGTCCTATGAACAAAATTTAAAATTTACGCTGTGGGTTGTTAGTAGTGTGTTAGGGAGAGTCCGAATTCAAGGGATCTGTGGGTTTGGAATTGTGAATTGGGTGGTTTAGTATACACCCTTTGGATATAATGAAAGGCCATTGTCTCAGATATCTAATGCTCTAAATTTATACATTATAATATTTATTTGGAATTTTCATGTAATCGAGGAGAAAGGTGGTGGTGGTGGTGATGCCCATTCTTAATCCTGACACCAGCATGAATAGAAGTCTGAGCTTAGACATGATTCTCGGTGCAAAGGATCCGTGGGAATTGACGAGGAGTGAGCTGAAAAGTATTTCAAAGCGTACACTATTGAAATATTTTAGTCGAACACTTCATATGGTGTGTGATCGTTTGCCCGAAAATCTTCAGGAGGACAGTGAAATTCAATCATATCTGCCATGATTGGAATATTGGAATACACCTGACATGCGGATTCACATCGATGGTCCAGCACCTACACGGCGTATGTGTGAAAAGTGTCATTTGAAGGTGTCGGTGGAGTCGTGGACCGCGGAGAGGGTTGATGAGAACGAGAAAAAGAGCCATTGACTCGTTCGAATGATAATTTCTCCTTCCCCCCCCCCCCAATACATTAGCGGCTGGTGTATTGAGAAAAATAAAGGCGGAGTCTCTCTAGTTTGGAAAAAGAAGGGGGAATGAGCCAAAAGAAGCTTATAATCTAATGATAAAGTTTATACTGCATCAGTTCACCACTTCGTCATGCAAGATAGACGTCGTGAGCTGAAAAAACTCATAGAGCCATTCCACAAAAGTATACAACAAGTGAAAGATCTTATTCGTCCCAGAACAGATCTACAACTCGTTATAAAGTCTTTTTAATGCATCTCAATCGACGAAAATGGATTTCACCAGCATCAATAAAATTGGCAAGATGGCGGAATTCTTGCAATAAAGAAGCTATGTCGGTCCAGTCGGATCATCCAATCTCCGATCTAAGATTCGTCCAGACGAAATTTGGTCGGACGATAATTGCGGACATCAGCGACGAATTTGCCGTCTTCTTACCTGCCAGAGTTGCGAAAGCTCTTGATGACGACAAACCAACATTCGAGAAGATGGTGCAAGCTGCTCGCAATGGATTTTCGGTGGAAAGTACAACAGTGTGGAGTTCAATTGTATCTAAAAAACGCTCTGAGACCATTAATTCGTGACCATCAACATTCCTGCGGCTATTGCATCATCCAGCCAAATGGAAGCTGTTGAATCATCACCACCACCATCATCATCATCATCATCCAAGTGTGAAAAAAATAGACTGATAATGATGGAGAAACAAAGACTGACAGTGAGCGAGAAAAAAAGCGATCGATATATACATACAATAATTGAAAAAATAAAAAAATGTATAGACTAATAAGTATGTATAAGTTTGCCCGTGTATGTAAAAGATTCCTTCATGCTTATTTAAATTAAATAAAAAACACCTACATTTCAGGAAAAAAACAATTCGTTTTTATTTATTTCAAAAAATCCTGCGTTCCCGCAAAGCCTGATATACATTTAACCATTTTCTTAGAGATTTCACATTTGCATTCGCACAATTTTATTTTAAATCGTAGGAATGATGGTTGCATCCGGTGTTGGGTGAAATTTTCGGCAATTTCTGCAACGATGGACAATCCAGAGTATCCATGTCAACAATCTCCGTTGATAAATCGATGAATCTCGTCAGCCACAATGATTTCTCCAAGCCTTTCGCGTAAATGACATGAACTCGTTGCAATATAGCTCGAATTATTGTTTTCGCCACTTCATAGGGTATATCACCGGAATCCCATCGCATTCCATGAAAATTGCGTACTAGCCACCAATTCATTGCCTTATATTTTGCTGGGAGGGAGTTCCATGAAGCTGGTGGTTCGGAGCATAGCGTCAAAGGTTCGTCATTCTTATCATCACCGTTCACCTCCACAATCGATATTTCGTTCAGCACAAACTCGTTGTAGGGTCTTTTGAACCCTTGCAGATCAACGATGTTGTCCATCTCGAGATGATGACTCAGGCGCTATGAGCCATCGAGTTGGCTTTATATCAATTTCCTCACCCCACCACTAATTGCATTATATTGAACGATATTATATTATACGATCATGTATAATCAGATAATATGCCGAAGTCCCAGCGGGAAAATTATTTTTCGATTCAAATTCAAGACGAACGTCAACACGTCCGGTTTTGAGAAATTCATTCTGCTTGGAACAATCAATGACAATGATAGGGGCTTATTTCAAAACATTTGACTTTTCAAGTCATGGTTCAGACTCCTTATTATAATAGGTAGTTTGAAAGTTTGCATACATCTCATACAGAAGGGCATACCGATTTTCATCGATATTTAGATTTCAATTTCCACATGGGTAACACTGGGAATTTACATACAATTTTACATCGGTGATATTGCAATGATCGAAATTACTCGCATTCTTATTTATCTTATTTTTCCTGTTCGTCCGGACGGTAAGAAATACATATCGAGGCTCTTCCAGCTGAATAGAAGTTTTGATGGTCCACACATGCTTTGAGGTGGCGGGCAGTAGTGTATACTCATAAAGTTCCGACGTGCGAAAACTCATGAAAATTGGTGCGTTTTTAGCGATGAATTTTAAAAGCGATATTTTTCGTTGATCCGAAATTATCACATATGGTATAAGCCACTCGAATTTCTGTATGGTGAGTTTTGATGCTTCAGCAGTAGTTTGTACAAGTGCATTGTCGTCAGTCGTTGATCTTGATAGAATTAACTCATGCTTGGCATTAATGACAATTTTGCGATAATTTTCAGTAAAACCTAGCAGCATGCTCAACGGTATGAACACATCGAAGTAGCCGGCCGCATCGGTTATTTTCCTTGTTTCTTCTTCAACATCGAGCCACAGTTCTCAAGCATAAACGTCTTTCCGGGATTGAGAGAGGCATATCCCTTTATGAGGCTTGTGAGACCCACATACTTATTTCTATCAATTTCTATACGATTAAGTTCATATCGCACTTCCTCAAACAAATGGCAAATAGCATTATTGACGAGAGCTGTGAAGGCAGTTGCAGTACCATCGGCCTTGGTCAGTCTTCCACACACGTGCAATTAACTCTTGCTGGTGTCACGTACGACGAAATTTTTACAGTTAATTCTAACATTTTTTACCCATATTCTGCGTTCTCGAAAAACCACAGTAACATAGCCATCGCAACCGACTATGCAAAATATTAATACATTTCACGACTCATACTCACTAAGAGAGCTACTATTATCATCTTTCCTTCCCACACTCATGGCTATGCCATATCAGCTCCACACATAGTAACGTAGTACACGTGTACACCGGCCAAGAGATCATAGATCTATTCGACTGCCGTCCAAGAGAGCGACAATAAAAGTTATTTTTGAAAGAACACCAAAAGTAATCCTAGAAGCCACTTACGCATCTGCGACACTTGGGCGACAAACTATAATATCCAATTTTTATTGCCGCTCCAGGAAACACCACAACTTCTGAGAAAGACGAAATAAGCCTACTACATCTATGCCCAAATCTGTAAAACTTGTCTCCCACTTAGCCATTTCTTCTATTATAAAAACACCATCCGCTTTTCCTTCAGCAAGTTAGTCCATCTCAAAACTTCAGCGCGGCGTAACGCTACCCGTCTCCAGGTCTTCTGTAGAAGAGAGTGAGCCAGGTAGTAGTTAGTCGCCTTTATATTTAGCAGAGTTTTTCCAGAATTTCATCAACGCGGTCACGCTTTCCGACTCCAGGTCTTCAGTAAAAGAGAGCGAACCGGAGTGTCCAGATCGCACTTCTATATTTTTTAAATCATCACATAATCATACCCTGTCCGCGATTTCGGGTCTTCTGTAGAAGAGTGTGAATCGTTGTCAATATAAAAGTATCAAGTCAAAGAATATTAAAGTGAAATATAAAGTTACATAAAGACTTCTAAAAATCGAGAATATAGATTACAACGTAATAATTATGATAAATAAGAAGCCTTCAGTTTGAGAATGACTACTGGAAGATCTGATTCATGACTTTTATTAGCTTCGAGAATCCGCGGAGTAAATCCAAGTAAATGTCCAATGGAATCTTGATACATAGAATATATAGTGCGATTACACTCGATCTCACTGCGCAGAGTATTATTATTCGGCTTAATATTACTACTAATATTTTTATTAGTCAATTCTCGCTGCAAGTATGTCTCAATATCCTCAATTTTATAGCTGCCTGCAGGTATAGTCACCACCACCTCATCATCTATATAAATTTTATTGTTACCAACGTCTATATTGGAGATCAAGTTGAAAGTCAATAATTCAACGAGTCCTAGGGCATAATTTTGATGTGGAGATAGTTCGATGGGTGGGAAGCATTGCGCTTCAAGTATGGATGACCTTCCGGATATCGTTAATGTGAAACTGTCGGTCATGACGGTGAATTGATAACTGACGGGATTTTTTTTTCACGCTGCACATTTATATAAAGAGTATTTGTCTTTGCGATTCAACTGTCGACAAAGAAATTTGAGACACAAATGTCCACATTCAATGGTCTCGTGGTTCTGATATTTTTTATAATTGTACGTAAAGCTACCACCATTCAAATATCTCATGAGCTCTGATGGTGGTTGCAGGTTGTCGAAACTGTCAAAGTACACGACTTTTCCGCCAATTTTCTTGTACGCAACCCAATGTGTGTCAGGTCCATCTCCATCCTCGAGGTTAGTAATTGCCGATTCATGCTTCAATGGTCCATTCTTAGGCAGAGTATTCAGCATGAAAACTCCGCGAAAGTCGGGAATTTTCATGATTTTTGCGAACTTAAGCAGATCAACATCGGTTAGTGCTTGATGCATGATGCTTTTTGCATGATGCAAAGACCAAATCTTTGTTTGTATGGTTTTAGATGCAAACCTTTACCCAAGGCAATAGCCTCCATCGTCTTATTATGTCGCTTGCTTTCATCTAATGCATGGTTAGCCGCTTATGCAGCATTTACAGCTTTTGCTATACTAGCCGCACTGCCAGACAACGCTCCAGCCGCGCTGAGACCCGCAAATATCGGTATGAGAAATGGCAAGAAGCCTCCAACTTTTCTCGGCACAGGTAGAATTCGCGGTTTATGCAATTTCCGTTTTCCTCCCACCATCTTCACGGCTGCGCGTGATCACTGCCGTGAATCATCGTTTTCTTCGCAGCCCCAATGATGCGTTTCAGGCCAACTTTGTTCGGCTCCTTATTCTTCTTCTTCACACCCATGCCTAATTTTGTTTTAGCCTTCATAATTTTTGCCACACGCCAAGAACTTGCTTTCTCACCGATACTAGCGTCTTTGGCAAATACGCGATGCAAAGCTCGCTCGGCCAACACTTTATCTGCCGAATTTCGCCCTTCAAGATTTTCCCGATTCTTCGAATATGCAATATAGTGCTCCTCGCAGGCTGCGTCCAGCGGATTAATTCCCCGATCATCGTGATGATGATGACGATGGTGACAATGGTGACGATGGTAACGATGGTGACGATGGTGACAATGGTGACGATGGTGATGATGGTGACAATGGTGACGATGGTGACGATGGCGGCGATGGCGATGATGGCAATGGCGATGGCGATGGCGATGGCGATGGCGATGGTAATTTTTTTCACCCTGAAGCCGGGGGCTAATAGTGAAAATTCATGCGTAGATCGATTGAGAATGTTTGGAATGTAATTTGTTGAGATATAAGGCGAAATTGTTTCACTTAGGACCATATTCACTCCACTAATAGCTACCGTTTCATGCAACAAAATCGTGTAATAAATTAAAAGAAAACTCGCTCACTAACGCAAAATTGTTTAACAAAAAAAAATGAAAAGAAATCTCACCAAAAAAATTATAACACGCCTGATATTATTTCCCACGGGCTCGCTCACGTCGCTTTCACTCACTCACACGGGGAGGGTAGGGAAAATCTCAGGGTGGGGGTTGTCTCTTTTCTTTTTCCTCCTATTCGCTTCGCTCGTTCTATCGCTTCTCTCTCTCTCTCTCTTTCCACGCCACTTGATCCTTTCTCCTGTCCTTTTTCTCTCTTTCTTTTTATTCACACTCAAAAAACTTTATTACAAAAAAAAAGGAATAACTCACGAAAATAGCCCAACGCCATTTAACATTTAACAACAGCAAAAATATAATTGTTTATTAAAAACAAGTTAGAATTTTTATGTTTAATAACTTCGAACTGTTGTATGATTTGAACTTCTTATTTTATGAGGCCGACCATCGTGGTCGGCTCCCGGAGATCAACTTTTACTATTTTGCGAGATCGACCATTTGGGTCGGAAATCGTGGATAGACTAAGATTTTGTGAGACTGACCATTTTCGTTGGAATCGTGGTCGGCCGTCAAAAAATAGCTTGTTTTTCAGGAGCGACCATCGTGGTTGACTCCCGGAGAACAACTGACTTTTCTTTTGACGAAAGTAGTGTCGTGCACTACGAGCAAATATTAATGCGCGAAAAGAGTCCCCGATTAGATGAAGCGCTGCACATCCGAGAGGTGTGCAGGATCTTTCAGACTACCGTGAGATCTGCAACGTCAGCGAAATACGCAGACGCCCTTACTGTGAGATCTCGACGTTTCGGATGCTCGCACGGTGATAAGCGGACGAGTGAAAAAATATAAAATGATCCAGTGGATGAAACTAAAATATACGTGTTGCTTAATTTTATGGTTATTACATGTTAGAGTTTTAAAATTTAATTATTTCTGAACTGACCGATGCCCGGACGTAACAATATATATATATCTTGTGACGCGTTTTCCCAAGACCCGCTCAGCGTACACAAAATCCGCTCACCGGCTCGAAGGGCGCCAGCCACGAGAACCAAAGCGGCCCGTGGCAAATTTTATTCTCTCACCGGCGAACGAGGAATCTGCCCGACTTAGTTTCAGCCTTCTTGGATGGTAGAGGGGCTGGGTTCCTCGCGGGATGGTCCTTAAATAAAACAATGCTCTTCGACTTTAACTCGGATGTTTAATTGCACAAATAATCTCTTGGGGTTTATCCCTTGGTGGCCTCGATACAATACTACAAATCAATATGACCGAACCAAACGCACAGACGGAAACGAAATCTCGACCCCGGGAACAATACACCGCGCGGGAGGTAAATCTTTAATCTTCGCGCAACCAACTTGGTAGCCGAGACGGCGTATAACATGGCGCCGATAGAAAAAGTGCTCGCGAGAGCCATTACACGAAAATTCGCGATGAATTGCTCCCCCGGCCGAGACTCGGATCGACACTTAGCCCTGAAATTGATTGGATCCGCACCTCGCGCCACAAAATATAAAAGAACGGACCTCGGTGAGACGATCCAACAAAAATCACAAGAACGAGAAATTCCACACACGATAAACACGTACACACGTACGTTAACCGGCCGTTACGACAATATCGCTACGGATCTATACAATTCTACCGCGATACAAATTCCCAAAACACGGAACCGAGCGAAGCAACGACCCTACCGGTTTATTTCCTTTGGCTGGACCCCAGATAATCCGCCCAACCGTGACGGTATTCGGACGGATTGCCCCGCCCCCCTCCCAAGACACGAAACGCCACGTCTTTCCTCGTACGCGACGGAAGCTTGAGTCCCCGAGAAATTAGGGGCGCTTTTCTCTCTCGCCGCGGGTCCTTTTACCCCCACCCCTTGCCCCTTCAACGCTCGCGAATAAGTTTGAAACCACTGATCGGGACGGTAGCTGCACGCGACTCGAAATCGACTGAAAGGACGATTCGAGGGGTGGTAACGATAGAAAATCGCCTCTAAGCTCGATAATGTGGCTTCAACGGCCACGAACTCCGATGCAGCGGCCCTGCAGGTGGCCTTGATGCAGTTTTAAGGTTGCGAAGCGTGAATCCCAGGCGGGCAGCACTGCTCGGGGTGGGTGGCGTGGCGATAGCCTATCATAAGCCATGATTCAAATCTCGACTCTCGTAAGATGGTCCGAGAGCAGTGGCAGCGACGAGAAACACGTGTGGGAGCCTACTCACACCGGTAAAGCTCAAGTAGATGGTGGTGTAGGAGAGAGAGAGAACCCCTCTCTCTCGTCGGTATCGATTCGAGCCGTGGATCTCGTGTCGTTAGCCTGTAGCGGCGCGTTTGACCAGCGCGCATCCTTCGGTGACGATGGTGTCCTCGTAGGCCGGTAAGACCGAAGCTCGCCCGGAGATAATGGGGAAATAAAAGATACGAAGAATATGAGCATAATCGAACGGCTGTTAACGTATTGGCCTTGTTGGATCGTCTCGGCGGGACTCAACGAGACGAGACGTCGTTCTCGTGTCGTGCGGAGAGCTCTTTTCTATGTTTGGTAACGTATATATATATATATATGTTAGAGCACGCCTTGACTTTTGTGTGAAAAGGATGGATGGAGAGATGGAATAATAAATTTTTGCTGACACAGTATATAATAATATTGAATGTATTAATTCTCGTAATATAAAAGGTTTCACATGTGTTCTCTACTAGCAACGAAGATTGAGGCCTATAGAAGCACAAAGCCTATAGCCCGCTTTGTTCCAATTTTTTAGTGAGTCAAACATACGCTAGGAGGCTCTAGTGTCGAACGATCGATATGCTCCGCCTTCTAGCTTCGATGCTCGCAGACATCTGGCTACGGTGGGGTCACGTAGCTTCCCCTGACTTCCCTCTCTGTGGCTTCCCCTACCGTCCCTCATTCTGCACCGCTTGACGACGCGCGGCGGCGGACTTATGTTTACGAACAATGACTACATCCACACGACGAGCTTTATTCTGATTTTACTAACATCGATGTACTAAAATCGAGCGTAATGCGCGGTGTAAATAGCGTATTATACTCGAATTAACAACGTACGTGTAAACCGGAGTAAATTATTGAAACCCAAACCTAAGAACAGCTAATCCAAGCGGGGTACACAACATAAATATTACAATGCTCATTCGATATTCAATCAGTTACGCTAGCGTAGTTGGTAGAGCGACAAGATACGAGTCGGACTGCGCGCGATCGAGACACGGATATTTTTTTTTTTTTTTGTCTTGATTGTCTTTCGGCCAACGATTTCACATATTCACTAATTTTCATACACTTTTTACATTGAACATAGACATTTTTGTGTGAAGTATGGAATTTTTATTTCCGTTTTATAACATTATAGAAACAAATGTATCTAGGAAGAAAATACAATGCATGGAATGTTTTGTTGTTTCATTAAACAACGACCGCCAGATATTGCTCAGATAGAAAAATAATATTCTGGTGAGCTTGCAGGCATTACAATTTAGGTTATTATTTTCAGTTCTTTTGAGTACTTTGAAATAAGATAAAAATCTTGAGGAAAGTAACCGTATTGAAGATGACTTCAATTTTAAATAATAATACCAAAATTTTATCGTCAAATTAGTTTTAAAAAATTATTTCAATATATTTGCCGGAAACAAATATTTTTTTACTCACCACATGGATTCCCTGATTTTTCTGAATACATTAGATGTTTTTATCAATTTTAAAATTTTTATATTCAAAAATCGAAAAATTGATGCAGCGTTGCAAATTTCGGATATGATTCTATAGAGAAATGTCATATTACACATTTTAATTTTCAAGATCACTGAACAAGCAGTTATTTAAATGCAGTCTGTTATAATACGCTAAAACTGATATTTCGAAATTGAGAGAAAATTCTCAAAAAATCAATGTATTCAGAAAAATCGGGGAATGTCTTTCGTAACTGAAAAAATAATGTTTCGGTCAATTTGTTGAATAAATTATTTTTAACCAATTTTTTAATAACTTGGTCTTATTACTATTAAAAATAATATTATCATTATTTTCAATGTGGCTAAGACACAGCGCGTGCAATTAAGAAAAGAATGAAAGGCGAATCATGCAATGATGTCTTTATTGACAAAATTCTACCGATGTATCGGACAAAACGTCTATTCCAGACCGGCAAAACAAGAATCTGAGGACTTTAAACACGAACACGTGGGGAGTTCATCAGCCCCTACTCGCAGAGCGAGAGAGATCGCATCATCGACCTAATCGTGAATGCGCGAGAGACAGCGCTGTCAAGCCGATCACGATTGCGAGAGATAGCGACAGTCCAATATCATCATTACATCTCAGTACGAGCAGGGGCCAACGCGTGACCTGCTCGTATTAACATGTTGCTCTCTCTCTTATAAAAACTTTTTTCGCTCATTTTTATATTTTATTTATTGTGTATATCGGAAATTGCATAATTGCAAAAAAAAAAAAAGTTATGAAGCCGGGGATTGAACTACCGACCTTGCACATACAGAAGCAGCGCCGTACCAATTAGCCCAACTTGGATACGTATACTGTAATTATACTTTTTACGTATAAAAATCGTGTCCCCGCTCGGATTTCGATTTCATTAGATTTACTTGGTTGGGTTAATTAACTCCTAGTTTACGTAAATATAAAGAAATAATTAAAAAAATAAGTTTGTCTCGACGTAGAGGTCATTAAAATGCAAAAGTATTTCCAATGAATAGCTCTATCTTCGTCGATATCAGCAATGTAAACCTAAACCCCCACTCTACGTCCGTATCGCTCCTGTGCGAGAGAGCGCACCCATCACCCTAGCTGCGAGTGCGAGTGAAATAGCATCGTCACCCCGACTCCGTAGGTGGAGCCAACGCAGTTATACAGCCGCTCACGTGTATTAGTTCTGTACGTGAGCGCACACATGTAAACTCGACGCTAGCGACATCTTACCGTTGGGGTGAAAGCTTGTCCTAGCACCCCAACTTTTTTGGAACAAAGCGGGCTATAGGCTTTGTGCTTCTATAGACCTCAATCTTCGTTGCTACTAGTAAAGACTGACCAGACTGACTAGACGAGATACTCGACTCACGAAGTAATACAAATGCCCGCGACACCTCCCGACTCCGACTTCGGGAAGAGGCGCGCGCATTATGACGCCCGACTCGAGTTGCTGTACAGTCGACTTTACAAGTGAGCCTCGGTACAGTCAGCGCTACAAACTTTTCCAATACTACCGCCGATTGAGCGTTTTTTGTAAGTCGGTACCATATTGATGCTATCACATAATTTTCTGAATCGCTCCCTTGGCAAAGCCTTCGTCAACAAGTCAGCTCATTGCTGCTCCGAAGGAATGTATTCTATTGCTATTGTTACGTCTTAGCCTCTCTCGCTACATGGAACTGAACTATCTTTTCACTATGGGGAGCTGCTATGGACTTTAGCCGACGTTGATAATTAAAAACCACATTTCCATAGAGGGATAAGGCTCTCCACAAGATAACCTGGTGTCGATAACTACAGTCGGTAACTACAGTTACTTCCCTATCGATAACCGAGGTTGCTGACAGGTGAACCTGGTGTCGGTAAATACAATTACTTCCCTATCAACCAGCAAGGTTGCTCTCAAGATAAAACCTAGAACTAGCTTATCACTATTCATTTGCATGAAATTAAGCAAAATATTAAATCTACGTGTTATATTAAACTGCAAAAGCCAATATCATTATATAACTTCAACTAAAACGAACAAATCTATTTGCTATAATATTTTACTAGAAGATATATATGTATATTATAATGGGACTTGGAGTTCGCAAGCGCCCAAAACGAATCTCATAGAGTTGATGCGCAGAATCATGGACGGAAATGGCAGAGACATATACAAAGATTATCAGCTATAATATACAAATGTTTCTCAGGAAGAGGATCGAGATCAACACTTCGTAGAAATAAAAGTAATTAACACGTGCAATATATATGGTCCGATCCTTGTTCCTTCTCAAATCTCTTCCACCAACCATGGTTTTGGCAAATCAATCAGTAAAGAATAACTATTATAAAATAACCATATTTAGTTGCGAACTAATGCCAGTTATGTCAACTTATAAGATAAGTTAAAACTTGTGAAATGTGAACACCTGTACCAGTGGAAACTCTCGGTTTACTAAAAACATAAGAATGGGTATTCCGCACCAGTATGTATACTTAACCTATGATATTCCTGCAAAAATATCATCCTAAAACTATATTAATTATATAAGGAAAATATGTAACTTGTATGGAATGCCTTATACAGGGCCTTCATTGCGACACACGGGAGCTGAGGCTCAGGGGTTTCGGCGTCGCAACGCCTCCCCACTCCGAACGAATGACCGAATGATATATAAGAGGGAGCCATTTGGGCATACCCTATCATATAGTTTTCAACAACCAACCAGAGTTCTACTTATTCAAATCACTTCGCGATTCTTGACGGCCGAGTCATAACCACATTAAATTCAGTTATTCGTTCGGGTATTAAATTAAAATATTTCATTAAATCATATCAAGTCGCGTTCATCACGCATATTGTAATTAATCATTTTCAAATTAAAAAGTGTTGTAACAATATATATATATTTTATCGGAAATATTCGAAAGCCTACAATTATTTAACTCTCCTTGTTTCAAACGAGCGACGCATGGATCTGTGGTCAAAATTAGTGTCTGGGAGTATTGCAGTGCTGATAATAGCACGCGTACTCTCCTTTTATATTCTTTCGGAAGTATTGCGGTGCTGATAATAGCACGCGTACTTTCTCTGCTTTGGGAGTATTGCAGTGCTGATAATAGCACGCGTACTTTCTCTGCTTTGGGAGTATTGCAGTGCTGATAATAGCACGCGTACTCTCCTTTCATATTCTTTCGGGAATATTGCGGTGCTGATAAATAGCACGTGTACTTTCTCTGCTTTGGGAGTATTGCAGTGCTGATAATAGCACGCGTACTCTCCTTTTATGTTCTTTCGAGAGTATTGCAGTGCTGATAATAGCAGGCGTACTCTCTCTTTCTCTTTTATTACTGTAGTGCTGATAATAGCACGCGTAATCTTCCTACTTTTATCCAATAATCTGTGAATGTTATTGAAAATAGTTCCATGGGTCGTTGACGTGGTGGTGAAGAAGCACGTGCCCGCCATAATAGCACCACCATAAACAATACGATAGCTAAATCGGGCCACAACGTCCCGGTATATAAACTATTAAGTCGGGCTGCTGCAACCGAATTTGAAGTTCAAGGTGCGATTACAGTGCCACAAAATAAACCAAGTGTCGTCAGCGATAATAGCCGATGTGCTCCAGAGAGTTTGGTAGATCCTATACGCCAAATTGGGATCGCCACCATTTTTAGAGTAGAGCCTCCCGCTCTGCCAATAGTCCGGCGATCACCGGTCGAAAACTTACCAGAGGATCTACATAACCGGGTGCCGGAAAACAAAGTTGTGGACGACAGTTCAAACGCCAGCACCGTGGAGGTACCTCTACTTGGACGACGGTATTCCCCCTATCGACGGGGATATCGAGCACCACTACCAACAACAAGCGGTAGAGGTCTTTACCATTGAATAAGAAGCCCTCTACGCCTCACCGCTCTCAAGGTATAATATGTCTACATTATTTTGGGTTATGCGAATTAATCAGTTAATGCTCTCGTCCCTGACTGGCGCATTCCAGTCTAACCTAAGAGAGCATCAAATTTCCTGTTACTTTCCTCTTGCTTTCCCGACGTAACAGTTTTTGGTGGCAGCGGTGGGATACGTTAGTATATCCCATAGGGATGAATTACTGACATCTCGCAAACCTCATAATTTTGTGTTTTATGAAATTCATAAAACAAACATTTCATAATTTACATACGTTTTGAATACTATAAATAGGAATAAAAATGCCTGATACTCGAAGTAAAACACAAAACTTCTCGGAAGCTGAGCTTCAAGCTCTCCAAGAGCAGCTAGAAAATAAACGCTCACAGATGAGAGAACAAGAAGCTGCTTTAGAAGCTAAAGAAATGGAAACACAAGAAAGATTATTGGCCCTTCAGGCTCGAGAAATTCAAATAGAATAAAATGAAAGACAACGGCTTATCTTTGAAGAGGAACTTCGTCAAATAAAAAATAACGATTCACAAAGTGTTTTGGAATCTCAGGAGGACAAGGATACAGCTATTCAGCACAGTCTTGCCTCTCTCTTAAATGAGTTCTCTCTAATGAAAAAGGATCTATCTGTACTAAGATCAGATCAATTAAATAACACACCTGGTCAAACTAGACGTGCTCCTCCTCATGTTCCTATTACTCCACCTGTTGCTGAGCCAACGTTTCACAATGTCCAACCAAATATCACGTATAAAGATGCTCTTGAGTCTGTACCCATATTCAACGGGAATAATATACCCGTCTTAAAATTTATACGTGCTTGCAAGAAAGCTAGGGATATGTTCCCAGCTCATCTCGAATCAAACCTTACACGCTTGCTCAATAATAAATTGAAGGGTTATGCGTATACCGCACTAGAGGACGACACTTTTCATAAAGTGGACGATCTTGCGGAAAAATTAAAATCGCTTTTTGGTTTTTCGAAATCAATTAATCAATATCGAGGTGAACTTGGCAATATAACCAAGGGTCGAAATGAACACGTCATAGATTACATTAGTCGTGTCAAGGATTTGCATTCCGCTATACGGGAACTTGAGATAGAGGGTCTTGGGTGTCTAACCAGAACCCGGGCAGAGGCACTATATGCCGACGCTCTAGATTGTTTTACGAGAGGGTTACCGCCGGATTTTCGTCTTCGTTTAAAACTCGAAAATTGTACTACTCTTGAATCAGCTTACGTGAAAGCTATCAAAATTGAGAAGGAGATCGAACGTGATCGGGTTTCTTTTAGAGATTCACGTTTTGATCAAAAACATTATCCTAACTCAACTCAAGTTAAAACCGCCTTAAATTCAGAAAAATCAAGGTGTGCGCATTGTAACAAACCTCATCCATCGGATAATTGTTGGTTAAAATTTCCGGATAAACGCCCTCAACGCGATAATAACTTTCGCCACAAACAAGACCCAAAACCAAAAGATTTTAACAAACCCCGTAACGAAAATTTCGCAGAAACAACGCGCCCGTCATGCTCGCACTGCGATAAATTGGGACACTTTGAGTCTAATTGCTATAAAAAACAAAATGATGAAAAACGGAAAATTTCGGGAAACGCCGAAACTCGTCCGATCAATCGAGACGCGAATCGGAACGAGAAAACCGAGCGTCCAGTCCGAGTTGTAGAACAACTAAAAGAGTCCGAACCGTCAACGTCAGACTCGGACAACTAACTTACACCCCGACTATAGAAATTGATGCTCCACAATTAAAAACGCAAACTGAATTTTTGATCGACTCCGGAGCTGACCCTAATTTAATTAAACTGTCAGCTTTGAAAGATAACGTATTGATAAAAACAGATGAAGTTCTGAAATTAAAGGGTATTTCCGAGGAACCTGTGTTCACTATAGGATCAACAGAGATAAATATCTGCGGAGCTGATTCTGAATTTCATGTTGTTCGTAATGAATTCCCGATTTCACAAGATGCAATTTTGGGATCTGAATTTCACGCGATAAATCAAGCTATAATAGATTGGGAACAAGAAGTTTTGCGGTGGAAAGATCAAATAATTCCATTTAAAAAACACGTTACGGTAAAAATTCCTCAACGTTCTAAAACCGTAGTTTGTGTCCGTGTGAGTAATAAAGATCTTAAAGAGGGTTATATCCCTCGTTTATCGGCCAAAGATGGTATTTTTATTGGCGAAGTTGCCGTGAAAGTTCACAAGGGCATCGCCTGTCTCTTGGCTCTAAACACAACAACAAAGGATGTAGAACTCACTGTGCCAACAGTAACCTTAGAAGAGTTTGAAGTTCACGATCCTGTCAGAATTAAGGGTGTACATGTCTGCGAAGCATGGGACTATCCGAGGACGTCCATTGAAAATGCCCAGACCACACCTAATTTCCCAATGCGTACTGAGGATGCAAAATTTGAGGAAATTTCAAACTTGCTTCGCCTTGATCACCTCAATGAAGAGGAGCGAAGAAGTATCAATAAAATCATTAATGACAATAAGGATTTGTTTCATATTCCGGGATCGCCACTAGGTCACACGAATGTTATTGAACATCGTATTGTGACCACCGATGATCAACCGGTTTTCTCTAGACAGTATCGTTTTCCACCTGTGCATAAAGATGAAATAATCAGCCAGGTTAGCAAACTGATTGACGGGGGTATAATTGGCCCATCCGTCTCACCATACAGCTCACCTTTGTGGATCGTGCCTAAGAAAACCGATTCACATGGTAAACCCAGGTGGCGTATGGTCATCGATTATCGAAATTTAAATGAAAAAACTATTGGGGATGCTTACCCACTCCCTAATGTCATAGAAATTCTCGATCAATTGGGGAGTGCAAAATACTTTTCAGTGTTTGACCTTGCTAGTGGGTTTCATCAAATTAAAGTTCATTCTGAAGATAAAAATAAAACGGCTTTCTCTACGCCTTTTGGGCATTATGAATTTAATAGAATGCCATTTGGGCTCAAAAATGCACCAGCTACATTCCAACGACTAATGGATAGACTTTTAAGGGGTCTTCAAGGAATCGAGCTGTTTGTTTACCTGGATGACATTGTGATCTATGGTCGTTCACTTCATGAACATGAAATTAAATTCAATAAATTGGCTATGCGTTTGCGTCAAGCCAATCTGCTCTTGCAACCAGATAAATGCGAGTTTCTGCGCAAGGAAGTAGCTTACCTTGGGCATGTTATTGGTGAAAATGGTGTAAAACCTGATCCAAAAAAATTAGAAGCAATTAAAGATTACCCTAGACCTACTAATACAAAAAAAATAAAACAGTTTCTCGGTCTAGCTGGGTATTATCGCAGATTCGTTGAAAATTTTTCGGCTATTGCAAAGCCAATAACTCAACTACTCAAAAAGGAAACTGTATTTAAATGGACAGATTCACAGGAAAAAACCTTCAAAGAGCTAAGAGATATATTGTGTAAAGAACCGGTGTTGCAGTATCCGGATTTTACCAAACCTTTCATAATTACCACTGACGCATCAAACATCGCCATTGGCGCAATTCTTAGCCAGGGCGATATAGGTAAAGATAAACCCATCAGTTACGCTTCACGTACTCTTGGGAAACATGAAATTAATTATTCAACAATTGAGAAGGAGCTTCTTGCCATAGTATATGCGGTCGCCCAATTTCGATCGTATGTTTATGGTAGAGAGTTCACTCTCGTCACTGATCACAAACCATTGGTATGGCTTCATTCAGTCAAGGATCCTGCCAATCGTTTGGTCCATTGGAGACTTCAGCTGGAAAATTATCAGTACAAAATTCTATACAAACCTGGTAAAATTAATAGCAATGCTGACGCTCTCTCACGTAATCCACCTGTAAAACAAAAATCAATTTTGATAGTAAAACACGTTCCTCAAACTAACAATAATTTGGGTATTGCTGATTTTTCAAATGTAAACAAATCGAATAAAAATAAGCGAGATCTGGCTACCCCAGATCTCATGCTGGATTGCTCTGATGTCGAAGTTGAGATAGAATGTAAGGAGGGAGAGTCGTCTGATCCGTTGCGAGTAGTTGAAACAAAAGATGAAACAGGAACTGTTGACGGACCAAGGCGTTCGAAGCGTACACCAGTTCCAAAGATAATGACTGATTATGTAGCGTATAGGGACGTCAAATAAAAAATAAAGGTAACCGATACTCCGAATCTTCCATCGGTGGTTATCGAAGAAAATGCTCTCATCGGGTCCGCCGACTCTTGTTCCGACCTCAGTGACAATATCAGCGTGGATTTTGAGAATGAAATAGTTGATGATGATAACGATGGTGTTGATGCCAATCTTGACAAGGAAAATAATGAGGATGACATTGACGTGGTTTTGCGGGAAGACATCAATAATGATGAATTCGATAAAAACAGTACCGCATCTAGCCAATCCAGTATAAGTGATGAAGATGACGATAACTTCAATAGATCAAGTAACGCCGTTCCCGATATCGAAATAAAGGGAGCTATCACTTTGGTAGAAATTCGTGATAGGCTTTGTATGCGTAAAGATAACCTTGTTTTCTTCATTACCACTAAGGGACAGCCCATAGATGAGGGAGCAAAAGATTTAGAAACATTCAATAGACTCCCGAAATATACAGAACTAATGTTTGCTCGAGTCCGAGTAATTTCTGAAAAATCAAAACAACTATTGGCTTTACCAATAAAGGTTGACAGTAGGGCAAACCTTTTAATAGAGGATCTTATTGATTCATTAGATTCTTTGAGGGATGCCATCCGTGAGTTTGGACTTAAATCTATAAGTATAGCCAAAACCGAACGACTTGATAATATTCCATGGTCTGAAGTTCAAGCTTGCTTATTGGCCACCCTGAAGGAAACCCCAATCCAAGTAATTATTTGTAAACAATTGGTTAGTATACGATTGGAAATAGAAAGGAAAAATATAATAATAGAAAAACACGAATCTACACCTGGAGGTCATAAAGGTGTAAATAAAACTTACAAGCTAATTCGCCAAAATTATTTCTGGGAAAATATGAAAACCCATATTCAAAATTATATTCAACATTTTCGGGGATGCCAACTGAAGAAGCTTGTTCGAGTAAAAACAAAACAGCCAATGATGATCACAGATACACCAGGTGCTGCATTCGATAAAATATCCATGGATGTGGTAGGACCACTTCCCACCACGAGAAATGGAAACAGCTATATATTGACGATTCAAGATCTTCCACGATCACGGCTTTCCATCCTCAAACGAATGGGTCAATCGAAAGGTCACATCATGTTCTGGCTGAGTATTTGAAGCAGTACGTCAGCGAACATGAGGAATGGGACGATTTCCTCGAGATGGCCTCATTTTCGTATAATACAAGTCGACATGAGGGTATTGGGTTTACCCCACACGAACTGGTATTTGGCAAGCTGGCGCGTCTTCCTTCTGGTCATCATCAGGTGGAGGAACACCGCGATCCAACCTATGTGGAATATCTAGAAGAACTTTTTAGGGACTTTTAGGAACTAAGGGCCGCAAAAGAAAAATCAAAAACTTACCATGATAGAAATATTAACCCTCAATCCTTTGACATAGGGGACAGAGTCCTCATGTTGAAGGAACCCCGAAAAGGAAAATTTAGTGATCAATATACTGAGCCTTGTGAAATAATTGAAATATTATCAGGGGGGAATGTCAGAATATTACACAAAGGTAAACCTAAACTTGTACATACAAACAAACTTAGAGGTACAAAATTATGATCTGTTCAAGGATTAAAATGGAGTGTGGAGACTTCTACATCCGATTAACGGGGCAGGATTTTCTCGGAAAACTTCGTGCCTTGACGTACAATGAAAAGGAAAACTCAATATCACACATGATCAATTTCAATGCTCTTGGAATCAGTGCTATTAAAAATACTAATACTAGCGAAATAAAAAGCATTCGCCTACGTGGGATAAAATATGATCTGCCCGAGGATTTGGAAGTATTCCATTGGGACTACCTTAACCCCTTTCCTGCTAGGATGCTTGACGAACATATGGTAAACCAATCCTCCAGCCAACAAGAAGCATTGACAATCTACTTCATCGACGATTGGGACATCACTCGATATAGTCGCGCAAAAAAATATAATATCGTTACCGAACAATTCAGTGTAGCTAACAATTTCGACGCTACTCTACCAACGGAAGATGTGCTGGTCGATCTAGAAGATACATGTACCGTGATTTATAGACAGGATATCTACGAAATCCCCAGAGATTATGAAAAATTTAAAATTGAGTTTATAAAACACTCACAATCCAAATAATCAGGGTGATGTTCTTGATTCCAGGATGAAGATTTTTATCATCTTCATTTGGGCATTGCTCCAGACCCAGAGGGTCTCTTCACTAGTCGGATACGATTGCAGTGGATCAACATTCAATATTACTACCATCTCACTGAATGGGGTGGCTGAATGTGATATCCCTCTCACTGATCCAATTCCAAGACCTTCATATATTCTGTTGAGAATGATTTTCGCATTTAAGCATCGACTGTACCGTCGTATTTTTTTTTTGGAGTCGACTGTACGGATAAACATCGAGAAGCGCTGTGCGCGCGCGGCGTCTACGAAATAGAGACTTCGGGTATTCTCGTGAATACTCGTGCTCGGGTAGCCTCTAGCGTTAAGCGTTGCGCGTGGCAACAGGCAATCGAGTCTTGCGAACCACGCTCTGCGTACCATCGTGCAATCGTGATAATATCAGAAAATAAATACCACTGTTATAATTAAGAAGAGAACAACGCTGGCATTTCTTTTCTCACCCTCCCTGCATCACTCTTGTCGAAACAGGTTATGGGCCCAGACACTCATCCTGTGCAAAAAGTGAGTGAGAGAGAGAGAAAAGAACGCTCGAGAAGTCCCGTGAGAAACGAGGCAGTGAGATCGGCCATCTTGGTCGAGCGTGAGTGTGATATCGAGCACGTGCGAGCAAATGATTCGTATCCACGATGTCCGATGGCATCTCAGCAAGGAACATCAAGAGATTTGATGGATCAAACTTTCAAGGATGGAAAGTGGCGGTAAATTCGTTATTGGTGGCAAACGACATAAAGGACGTGGTAGACGGTACAAGAACGATGCCACAGGTCGTCGCGGGTCACGAAGCCGATGCAAAGCTATGGGTGCGCGAAAATGCAAAAGCACAATTTTTGATCTTGTCCACGATCGAAGACGAGCAACAAAGTATCATTCTAGCATGTACGAGTGCCAAAGCAATGTGGGATAAGTTATGCTCAGTGCACGAACAAAAATCCATAACGAATAAAATCGGTCTCCTGCAAAAGTTTCACGAGCATAGAATGGGTCTAGACGATACGGTGATAAAACATGTGTCGACGCTAATGAACATGGCGAGCCAACTTCGAGATATTGGTGTGATAATGGACGACGACATGTTAATGGCGAAGATATTGAGCAGTTTAACGCCCAAGTTCAGTCTAGTACGGGCTGGGTGGGAAAGTGTTGAGCCCGCGCGACAGACATTGGACTATCTCCACGAGAGATTGATTCGTGAAGACGCGAGACTCAACGAGGAGGGTGATGCAGCGATTGCATTAGCGGCGACCAAGTTCGAGAGGAACAAAAAAATGCCGCGAGTACAAAAAAGGGACATCGAGTGTTACCGGTGTCATGAAAAAGGACATTTCGCGCGTGAGTGCAATAGCGATCATCAAAAAACGGACAATAGAAATTATTCTCGTGACGATTGTGCGCTCGTAGCGGAAAAAGGCGAAAAAAAGAAAGAGTCACGTGTACCGGTGAACAAAACTTGAAGTGCTCCGATAGATGGTGCTGGAGATCAGGCCGAATTCACAGGTAAGCAACTAAGAGAATTGCTCTGGCAAGTCAGAGCGAGTCCTTACCGACAGTGGGGCATCACGTCATATAACATACCGACGCGAGTGGCTTACCGACTATCGAGAGAATAGAGCCGACGATGTGATAGCGCTTGGTGATAACGGACAATGCGAGATTAACGGCGAAGGAACAGTGAAAATAAAGAAGTTAATAGACGGTGTATGGGAGGACGGTCGTATTGATAACGTGTTATACGTACCGAAACTCCGGAAAAATCTTCTTTCAGTTGGTGTTTGCACGCGTAAAGGTATCGAGGTGAGATTCCGAGATAATTATGTTAGATTAATTCGCGAAAATAAAATAATTGCATCGGGTGCAAAACAAAGCAATGACGTGTTCCGTATATTCATCAAAGTGGTAAAACAGGGTAGTGTCGAAGAGGCTAACGTGTCAATAACAAATATGAGTGTGTGGCACGAGAGACTGGGACATGTGGGAAAGCGTGCGATACACGAAATGGCAAAAAAGGGTCTCGTGAGTGGTGTACCTTTAACAAAAAACAGTGATTTTTTCTGCGAGCTGTGCCAGTTCGGAAAGGCACACCGGTTGTCATTTAAGCAAAAGACGGTGCGTGCGTCGACGGAACCCGGGGAGCTCATACATACGGACGTGTGCGGTCCTATGTCGGAAGAGTCAGCTCGTGGTTCGAGATACTTTTTAACGTTTAAAGACGACGCGAGCGGATACCGATACGTGTATTTTTTGCGACAATCAGACGTGGTTGAGAAATTCAAAGAATTCGAGAAACTGGTATCGAACAAATTCGGTCGATCGATGCGAGCCCTAAGATCGGACAACGGATTAGAATTTTGCAACAAAAGAATGACAGAATATCTCGCGTCGCGTGGAATCAAAAAGGAAAACACGGCGCCGTATACGCCTCAACAAAACGGAAAAGCGGAACGCGATAATCGAACGATAGTCGAGAGCGCGCGAACAATGATTCACGCGAAAAATTTGCCCATGAGTCTATGGGCAGAAGCGGTAAACTCGGCAGTTTACGTGCTCAATAGAACGGTGTGGTCAACAAACGGCACTACGCCGTACGAGAAGTGGATGGGAAAAGTACCGGATCTAAAGCACCTACGAATTTTCGGGTCAGATGCATTCGTACATGTACCGAAACAATTTACAAAAAAGTTCGACGCTCGTGCGCGGAAAACTATTCTGGTCGGGTACGAGGGTGACTCTGCGAACTATCGTTTATACGATCCGGTGTCAAAAAAGGTGAGCATATCAAGAGACGTGATTTTTCGTGAGCAAATCGGAAAATCAAATGAACAATCGGAAGGCAACGACAGTGACGAAGAAATAACATTATCAAGAAACGAAGTCGCCGAGGAAGCCGAGGAAGAGGATGACGAGGAAAACGAAGTTAACCCAGAAGACGAGGAAATCGAAAACAATCAACAAGAGATCGGAAACAATGACGCCAGACAACCGCAACAAGCGCCGCATACACTGAGAGATCGATCGTTGTTACGGACTCCAGCAAGATACACGGTAGATGTGGCGGAGTACGTCACTCCAAACTCGTATGAAGAAGCTACAAGGGGCGAGGACACCGAAAAATGGCAAAAAGCAATCGACGAGGAGTTAAAAGCACACGAAGAAAATAAGACGTGGTCACTTGTACCGAGAACATCGAAAACAAACACAATCGACTCGAAGTGGGTGTTTCGGGTGAAAACTGATCCAGAAGGAAAATCAAATCGTTTTAAAGCGAGACTGTATGCACGAGGCTTCATGCAGAAGCACGGGATAGACTATACCGAGACGTTCGCGCCCGTGGTACGGTACGATTCACTGCGAGTTGTTCTCGCGATTTTCGCGACGAAGGATCTCGAATTAATTCAATTTGACATACAAACAGCGTTTCTGTATGGGCAGTTGGAAGAGACTATCTACATGGAAGTACCGGATGGACTCAAAGAAATCAAGGACAAAGGAAACGTGATATGCAAGCTTGAAAAGTCGTTGTACGGCCTCAAGCAGTCTCCGAGGTGTTGGAACCGCAGGTTCACTCAGTTTCTGAAAGAATTCGAGTTAAAAGAATGCGAGGCTGACTCGTACGTGTTCGTCGGTCAGTTTGAAAGTGAACCCGTTTATCTGGCCTTATTTGTCGATGATGGACTTGTGGCAGCAAATTCACAAAAGGCTTTCGATTGTATCGTTAGTCGATTAAACAGCGTGTTTAAGGTAACGATCGGTGACTCGTGTATGTTCGTTGGGTTACAGATAGTCAGAGAGAGAAAAGAAAAAAACTGTAATGATACACCAAAGTTTGTATACTAGAAAAATAATTGAAAAATTTCGAATGGCGGATGCGAAAGCCGTGAGTGTACCGGCGGATCCACGCGTAACGTTATATCCATCAGAGATAGACGAAAAGATGTCAAGAAATGTACCGTTTCGAGAGGCCGTAGGTTCTCTCGTATTTTTGGCGACAGTATCACGTCCGGACATAGCGTACGCGGTAAATTCAGTGAGCAAATTTCTATCGAATCACAATGACGAGCACTGGCAAGCGGTAAAGCGTATCTTTGCATATTTAAACGGTACAATTAACCTCGGGATAATGTATAAAAACGGCGGTAGCAATTTTGAGTTAATCGGTTTTTCAGGCGCGGACTACGCGGGCGACGTAGAAACGAGGCGATCAACTACCGGCTACGTCTTCTGTTTAGCAAATGGTGCGGTTACATGGTCCTCGCAAAGACAAAAAATGGTAACTTTGAGCACGACCGAGGCGGAATATGTAGCTGCGTCTACAGCTGCGCGAGAAATAATATGGTTGAGAAAATTGTTGTATGATATCGGATGTCCATGTGCCAACGAGACTACATTATACGTAGACAATCAAAGTGCAATCAAGCTAGTCAAAAATCCAGTATTTCATAAAAGAACAAACACATAGACATTCGATTTCATTTTATTCGAGAAAAAATTGAGAGCAAAGAGATCATAGTCGAATACGTTCCTTCCGAAAATCAGCGAGCTGATATTTTTTCAAAAGCTGTACCGAAGGATCGTTTCAAAAAATTGCGCGAAGATATGAACATGCTACCGGTCAATGTCAAACGCTCAAACGGCGGTAGTGTTGAGAATGATTTTCGCATTTAAGCATCGACTGTACCGTCGTAATTTTTTTTGGAGTCGACTGTACGGACGAACATCGAGAAGCGCTGTGCGCGCGCGGCGTCTACGAAATAGAGACTTCGGGTATTCTCGTGAATACTCGTGCTCGGGTAGCCTCTAGCGTTAAGCGTTGCTCGTGGCAACAGGTCGAGTCTTGCGAACCACTCTCTGCGTACCGTCGTGCAATCGTGATAATATCAGAAAATAAATACCATAATAATGGAAGGCAAGTTTACCTTCTCGATCTTGACGAGCGTTCGTGTTTACGAATGCAGGAAACTGGCATTATTCAGCTCAGCGTCACTGGCCAAGTGGTGGGACTTCATCGAAACGGTTCCACAACCAGAAGCGTCACTTTGGCCGGATCTGTGACCAACGAGGGGAAATGCTCAGGGACACAGTATAGTGACCCCTTCGGAACCTGGGACAACGTGGTTATCCAGGCTTCCGTAAAAATAACTCTAACTAACTATGAAGCATCAGTCAATATTGGAATGGGAACAGTAATCCTCCAATCTGGAACTCACTGTCGCTTATCGGAAGGTCACTGCGTGGATATCGAGGGCAATAGTGCTTTTTGGAAAACTGAACCAACGGATACTTGCGAATTCAGTCGCTACGATGTACTTTACGAAGGTCAAGCTACGAAACTTGTATCCACAAAAAACGGTACACAAGCTCCGGATGTGTACACACTTACTATACAAGATACTACGTTCGCTTTGGCCGCACAATCGGAAAAGGGATTGTGTGGGTATACTCTTATAAAAACCGAACATCCCAAATTATACATTTTGGAAACGTCCCTTGGACAAACATTCACATCAAAGAAGAAGATTATCGTAAACAATTTGGATATCTTTTCTTACATGAACTCGAAATTTATATATGTTGAGAAACATATCAAGGCTCAGATGAAAAGCCTCTACAAAGACACTCTCACACAACGTTGCAATCTTGAGCGACAGGTCTTACAAAACGCTCTATCAACAGCGGCCATCTTACCTGAAAAATTTGCACGAGCTGTCATGAAGGAACCTGGATTTATGGCAGTCATAGCAGGTGAGGTCGCCCACATTATCAAATGCGTTGCGGTTGAGTGTGCACTAAGAAGAACGGACATTTGTTACAACGAACTCCCAATTTTATATAAAAATCAATCGCTCTATCTCTCCACGACATCAAGGACAATAGTAAGATCTGGAACTCAGATAGAGTGTGATCAAATGCTTCCAGCTCAATACATGATTGAAGGAGAATGGTATCGCTTCACCTCTCATCCAATTGCGATACCCGCACCTCAATCTCTGAAACCCAACTTTAAACCATCATGGGGATATAATCCAATAGGAAACCTTGCAAAAACTGGAATTTATTCCAGTACTGAAATTGAAAAATTAAGAGATCGAATTATGTTTCCAGCTGAAAAACCAGCCCTCTTAAGCAATATTGCTCGTGGAACTGCTGGATATCCTATTGCTCCTGGGAGCGTGTCTATTCGTGGACTTCTGGACGAAGCCACCTTGGACCATCTTGCTGAAAGCGCATCTAAACGTTTTTGGCATGGGTTCGAAAAATTTGGGATTGCCAGCGCAGGTTTAATAGCTATCGGAGTAATCCTCTCAATTATCAAGGCCGTTCTCGATACATGTATACACGGCTATACCCTTCACTCAATCTATGGTTGGAGTTTTGCCCTTTTTGGGGCAATTTGGAATTCTATAACTGGATTACTCATCACCAGAGCTCACCAAAAAAAATTGTCAACAGACAAAAAACTTGATGATAACGAACCTATAAGAGAAATTGCCACGATATCTAGGAGGGAGCAGGACGTATCACGTAGACTCTCTGGTGTCGATCCTGTCCTTGCTGATCGTCTTCGTGCTGATCTTCCGCAAAGCCATGGCATTGCGCAAGACTAGAAGTGGGGAGGTCTTACGTCTTAGCCTCTCTCGCTACATGGAACTGAACTATCTTTTCACTATGGGGAGCTGCTATGGACTTTAGCCGACGTTGATAACTAAAAACCACATTTCCATAGAGGGATAAGGCTCTGCACAAGATAACCTGGTGTCGATAACTACAGTCGGTAACTACAGTTACTTCCCTATCGATAACCGAGGTTGCTGACAGGTGAACCTGGTGTCGGTAAATACAATTACTTCCCTATCAACCAGCAAGGCTACTCTCAAGATAAAACCTAGAACTAGCTTATCACTATTCATTTGCATTAAATTAAGCAAAATATTAAATCTACGTGTTATATTGAACTGCAAAAGCCAATATCATTATATAACCAACTAAAACGAACAAATCTATTTGCTATAATATTTTACTAGAAGATATATCAAAATGCATATATATATATATATATATATATATATATGTATATTATAATGGGACTTGGAGTTCGCAAGCGCCCAAAACGAATCTCATAGAGTTGATGCGCAGAATCATGGACGGAAATAGCAGGGACATATACAAAGATTATAAAACAAAGATTATCAGGTATAATATACAAATGTTTCTCAGGAAGAGGATCGAGATCAACACTTCGTAGAAATAAAAGTAATTAACACGTGCAATATATATGGTCCGATCCTTGTTCCTTCTCAAATCTCTTCCACCAACCATGGTTTTGGCAAATCAATCAGTAAAGAATAACTATTATAAAATAACCATATTTAGTTGCGAACTAATGCCAGTTATGTCAACTTATAAAATAAGTTAAAACTTGTGAAATGTGAACACCTGTACCAGTGGAAACTCTCGGTTTACTAAAAACATAAGAATGGGTATTCCGCACCAGTATGTATACTTAACCTATGATATTCCTGCAAAAATATCATCCTAAAACTATATTAATTATATAAGGAAAATATGTAACTTGTATGGAATGCCTTATACAGGGCCTTCATTGCGACACACGGGAGCTGAGGCTCAGGGGTTTCGGCGTCGCAACGCCTCCCCACTCCGAACGAATGACCGAATGATATATAAGAGGGAGCCATTTGGGCATACCCTATCATATAGTTTTCAACAACCAACCAGAGTTCTACTTATTCAAATCACTTCGCGATTCTTGACGGCCGAGTCATAACCACATTAAATTCAGTTATTCGTTCGGGTATTAAATTAAAATATTTCATTAAATCATATCAAGTCGCGTTCATCACGCATATTGTAATTAATCATTTTCAAATTAAAAAGTGTTGTAACAATATATATATATTTTATCGGAAATATTCGAAAGCCTTCAATTATTTAACTCTCCTTGTTTCAAACGAGCGACGCATGGATCTGTGGTCAAAATTAGTGTCTGGGAGTATTGCAGTGCTGATAATAGCACGCGTACTCTCCTTTTATATTCTTTCGGAAGTATTGCGGTGCTGATAATAGCACGCGTACTTTCTCTGCTTTGGGAGTATTGCAGTGCTGATAATAGCACGCGTACTCTCCTTTTATATTCTTTCGGGAGTATTGCGGTGCTGATAATAGCACGCGTACTTTCTCTGCTTTGGGAGTATTGCAGTGCTGATAATAGCACGCGTACTCTCCTTTCATATTCTTTCGGGAGTATTGCGGTGCTGATAAATAGCACGCGTACTTTCTCTGCTTTGGGAGTATTGCAGTGCTGATAATAGCACGCGTACTCTCCTTTTATGTTCTTTCGAGAGTATTGCAGTGCTGATAATAGCACGCGTACTCTCTCTTTCTCTGCGGAGTATTGCAGTGCTGATAATAGCACGCGTACTCTCTCTTTCTCTTTTATTACTGTAGTGCTGATAATAGCACGCGTAATCTTCCTACTTTTATCCAATAATCTGTGAATGTTATTGAAAATAGTTCCATGGGTGGTCGACGTGGTGGTAAAGAAACACGTGCTCGCCATAATAGCACCACCATAAACAATACGATAGCTAAATCGGGCCACAACGTCCCGGTATATAAACTATTTAGTCGGGCTGCTGCAACCGAATTTGAAGTTCAAGGTGCGATTACAGTGCCACAAAATAAACCAAGTGTCGTCAGCGATAATAACCGATGTGCTCCAGAGAGTTTGGTAGATCCTATACGCCAAATTGGGATCGCCACCATTTTTAGAGTAGAGCCTCCCGCTCTGCCAATAGTCCGGCGATCACCGGTCGAAAACTTACCAGAGGATCTACATAACCGGGTGCCGGAAAACGAAGTTGTGGACGACAGTTCAAACGCCAGCACCGTGGAGGTACTTCTACTTGGTAACGACGGAATTCCCCCTATCGACGGGGATATCGAGCACCACTACCAACAACAAGCGGTAGAGGTCTTTACCATTGAATAAGAAGCCCTCTACGCCTCACCGCTCTCAAGGTATAATATGTCTACATTATTTTGGGTTATGCGAATTAATCAGTTAATGCTCTCGTCCCTGACTGGCGCATTCCAGTCTCACCTAAGAGAGCATCAAATTTCCTGTTACTTTCCTCTTGCTTTCCCGACGTAACACTATATCTCGATTCTCGATTTTTTCTCTTAATAAATGATAGCGGATGTCAATGTGTTTGGTTCTTTTGTGATAGACAACATTTTTGACCAGGTGTATAGCACTTTGATTATCAACGTATAATACTGTTTCACCTACATATTGGCATCCGATATCGTTCATTAGATTACGCAGCCACACCGCTTCACGTGTCGCCGTAGATGCGGCGACGTATTCCGATTCGGTTGTGCTAAGTGTCACTAACTTTTGTCTTTGTGACGACCACGTGATTGCACCGTTTGCTAGACAAAAGACATATCCGGTGGTGGATCTCCTCGTCTCGATATTCCCAGCGTAATCTGCGTCGGAAAACCCGATTAACATCGACTTGCTACCGCCGTCTTCGTACTTTATCCCGTAATCAATGGTACCATTTAGGTAAGCAAATATTCTCTTGACTGTTCGCCAGTGCTCGTAATTGTGATTGTTCACGAATTTACTGACTGAATTTACTGCGAATGCAATATCGGGACGAGATACTGAGGATACCGTTTGTTCCAGCACCTTGGCGATTGTTTTAGACCGTACAAGGATCTCTCTAACTTGCACACAACATTCTTCTTCTCTCTTGATTCTTCTCCGACGTCGAGTCCCTCGGGTATTTCCATGTAGATCGTTTCATTCAATTTTCCATACAGAAAAGCAGTTTGCACGTCAAACTGCGTCAATTCCAGATCTTCTTTTGCAACGATAGCCAAAAGTACTCTTAGGGAGTCATATCTGATGACTGGAGCGAACGTTTCAGTATAGTCGGTACCGTATTGTTGTAGAAATCCTCTTGCACACAGCCTTGCTTTGAATCGATTTGTTGCTGTTTTTGGATCACTCTTGACTCGGAAAACCCACTTAGAGTCTATAGTTTTCATCTCTGGTGTTCTGGGGACGAGTGACCAAGTCTTGTTTTTCTCGTGAGCCTCCAGTTCTTCATCGATTGCGTTTGCCCACTGTGTGGCTTCTCGACCGTTTTTTGCTACAGAATACGTATTAGGTATGACGTATTCTGCTACATCAACGTTGAATCTCGTTGGAAGTCTTAGTGTCCTTGGATCTCTCAATGTTCGCGGTTCGTCTGAAGGACGTATTCTTCCGACGTTTTCTCGTTGTTCGACGTTTTCTTGTTCTTCGACAGTTCCTCGTTCTTCGACATTTGCTAGTTCATCGTCGTTTACCTCTTGTTCGAGCTCTTCTACCTCGACGTTTTCTTCAATCGATGGCAAGATTTCGTCGTTGTCATCTTCTGTTGCGTGCATGCGTGTGTTCACTGTTCCGATCCTCTTGTGAAAAGTCACGTTTCTCGCCACGCTTACTTTCTTGGATACTGGATCGAACAGCCGATAGTTTGATGAATTGTTCTCGTATCCTACGAGAATTGTTTTTCGTGCGCGAGCGTCGAGCTTTTGTGTCAGGTGTTTTGGTATATGAGCGTATGCTTCAGATCCAAAAATTCGCAGGTGTTCGAGATTTGGCACTTTCCCAACCCACATTTCGTATGGTGTCAATTTGTCGTTTGACCATATGGTTCTATTTAACACGTACACGGCCATGTTTACTGCCTCTGTCCATAGATACAACGGGAGTTTCTTGGCATGCAGCAACGTGCGAGCGCTCTCGACTATTGTGCGGTTATCACGCTCTGCCTTCCCGTTTTGTTCGGGATTATACGGTGCGGTGTTTTCTTTTTTGATCCCACGCGACACAAGATACTCGTTTAGTTTCTTGTTACAGAACTCTAGACCATTGTCTGAGCGTAATGTTTTTATGTTGCACCTGAATTTGTTCGCGACTAATTTTTCGAACTCGACGAATTTTTCGTATACATCTGATTTGTGCCTTAGGAAATAAACGTGTCGATAACCGCTCGCGTCGTCTTTAAAAGTTAAGAAGAACCGTTTTCCGTGTAAAGACTCGGTGGACATTGGGCCAAATACATCGGTGTGCATCACCTCACCGACTTTCGTCGATACTTTCGTCGCATTCGGCTTAAACGGAAGACGATGAGCTTTCCCGAATTGACATGGTTCGCAAAAATGTTCTGTTTCGTTTGTTAGAGACACCCCGTTTACGAGACCCTTTCTCGCTAACTCGCGTATCACGCGAGAACCCACGTGACCTAAACGCTCGTGCCACACACTTAAATTTGTCGATGAGACGTTCGCTTCCTCGACACTATCGATTTTTTTTGTTTTGAAAAACATTCTATAAATTTTGTTACTTTGTTTAGCCCCGGATGCTACTGTATCGTTTTCTAGCATGATATTTACGCGATCGTCCTTGAATATCACTTCAAACCCTTTTCCGGTACATACTCCAACCGAGAATAAGTTCTTACGAAGCTTGGGCACGTGTAGAACGTTTTCGATGCGCGTGTCGCACCACTCGCCGTTTATTTTTTTTTTTATTCTTACCGTACCTTCGTCGGTAATATCGCATACTCCGTTATCACCTAACGCTATGGTGTCGCCACTCTTGATCTCGCGATAGTCCTCGAGCCACTCACGTCGATACGTCAGATGACGTGACGCCCCGCTGTCGGTCAACCAGACTTCGCTTTAAAGACTTCGCTCATTACCTCTCGTGCTTGTGCCGATGAACACTCGATTTTTGCCCTTGCACTTTTTATCGAAGCACTTTTCTCACTTGCTTTTGTGTTAGAGTGGGCCACGAATGCGCAGTCGCGAGAGTTATTTTTCTCTCGACGCTCGTTGTCACATTCTCGTGCAAAGTGACCCATCTCATGGCATCGATAGCATTCGATTTCTTTGCTCGGTTTTCGCATTTTCTTTTTACTTTTTGTCGCGGCCAACGCACTTGTCGAGTCGTCCTCCGCGCACAATCTCAAGTCCTCTCGAATGAGCCTTTCCTGGAGATAGTCTACAGTTTGTCTGTCGGGATTTACGCTGTCCCAAGCAATTTGTAGCGTACCGTATTTTTGGGTTAGACTCGACAAAATTTTCGCCATTACGGTGGCTTCCAACACTTGTTCACCGAGATCACGCAACTGACCCGCTAGATTTTGCACGTTTACCACATGCTGCACTGCTTAATCATTCGCGCTCATTGTATACGTATAGAACTTTTACATAAGTCCGAGTTTGTTTGATTCTGTCTTTTGCTCGTAAATAAGACTTAATTTGTCCCACATCGATTTTGCACTCACGCACGTTAGGAGATTTTGCATCTGATCGTCTTCCATCGACGATGAGATAAGGAACATCGCTTTTGCGTTGTCACGAACCCACAATTTCGCTTCCGCCTCGTGTCCCACCACAGCTCCTGGCATTAACCTCGGGCCGTGCACCACGTCATGAATCTCATTTGCCACAAATAAAGAATTCATATGAAATTTCCAACTTTGGAAATTATTCCCATCGAATTTCTTTACGCCACGTGCTGAGATCGCTTCGGTCATCACGGATTACGAGAGAGAACTTGTTAGCACGAATTTTTCTCGCGTATATGCTTGCCCCAAAATGGCCGACTTTTGCTTGCCTCGTGTCTCGCGAGACCGGCTCGAACGCTCTCTCCTTCCTTTTCACACAATTAATCTTTCAAGCTGGGTGGGCTGGGCCCATAACCTGTTAGAGCACGCCTTGACTTTTGTGTGGAAAGGATGGATGGAGAGATGGAATAATAAATTTTTGCTGACACAGTATATAATAATATTTATAATAATATTGAATGTATTAATTCTCGTAATATAAAAGGTTTCACACGTGTTCTCTACTAGCAACGAAGATTGAGGTCTATAGAAGCACAAAGCCTATAGCCCGCTTGGTTCCAATTTTTTAGTGAGTCAAACATACGCCAGGAGGCTCTAGTGTCGACCGATCGATATGCTCCGCCTTCTAGCTTCGATGCTCGCAGCCATCTGGCTACGGTGGGGTCACGTAGCTTCCCCTGACTTCCCTCTCTGTGGCTACCCCTACCGTCCCTCATTCTGCACCGCTCGACGACGCGCGGCGGCGGACTTATTTTTACGAACAATGACTACACCCACACGACGAGCTTTATTATATTCGAATTCGTATTATATTCGTATTATACTCGAATTAACAACGTACGTGTAAACCGGAGTAAATTATTGAAACGCAAACCTAAGAACACCTAATCCAAGCGGGGTACACAACATAAATATTACAATGCTCATCAATATTCAATCAGTTACGCTAGCGTAGTTGGTAGAGCGACAAGATACGAATCGGACTGCGCGCGATCGAGACACGGATTTTTTTTTTTTTTTTTTTTTTTTTTTTCGTCCTGATTGTCTTTCGGCTAACGATTTCACATATGCATTAATTTTTATACACTTTTTATATTGAACATAGACATTTTTGTGTGAAATATGGAATTTTTATTTCCGTTTTATAACATTATAGAAACAAATGTATCTAGGAAGAAAATACAATGCGTGGAATGTTTTGTTGTTTCATTAAACAACGACCGCCAGATATTGCTCAGATAGAAAAATAATATTATGGTGAGCTTGCAATTTGGGTTATTATTTTCAGTTCTTTCGAGTACTTTGAAATAAGATAAAAATCTTGAGGAAAGCAACCGTATTGAAGATGACTTCAATTTTAAATAATAATACCAAAATTTTATCGTCAAATTAGTTTTAAAAAACTATTTCAATATATTTGCCGGAAACAAATATTTTTTCACTCACCACATGGATTCCCTGATTTTTCTGAATACATTAGATGTTTATATCAATTTCGAAATTTTCATATTCAAAAATCGAAAAATTGATGCAACGTTGCAAATTTCGTATATGATTTCATAGAGAAATGTCATATTACACATTTTAATTTCCAAGATCACTGAACAAGCAGTTATTTAAATGCAGTCTGTTATAATACGCAAAAACTGATATTTCGAAATTGAGAGAAAATTCTCAAAAAATCAATGTATTCGGAAAAATCAGGGAATGTCTTTCGTAAGTGAAAAAATAATGATTTTGGTCAATTTGTTGAATAAATTCTTATTAACCAATTGTTTAATAACTTTTTGGTCTTATTACTATGAAAAATTAATATTATCATTATTTGCAATGAGGCTGGTCTAAGACATAGCGCGTGCAATTACGAAAAGAATGAAAGACTTAAGACAGTATCAAGTGCGTTTGTTACTTATTAATATCACGAATCATGCAATGATGTCTTTATTGACGAAATCCTACCGATGTATCGGACAAAACGTCTATTCCAGACCGGCAAAACAAGAGTCCGAGGACTTTAAACACATACTCGTACGTGCATGCGATAGGAATATACGCGGGAAAAGCTAGGGGTTTATCAGCCCCTACTCTCAGAGCGAGACAGATCGCATCCTCGAGCTAATCGTGAATGTGAGAGAGATAGCGCCATCAAGCTAATCGCGAGTGCGAGAGAGATAGCGCTATCGAGTCCAATATTATCATTACATCTCAGTACGAGCAGGGGCCAACTACTCGTATTAACATGTGGTTCTCTCTCGTATAAAACCTTTTTTCGCAGATTTTTTATATTTTATTTATTGTGAATATAATTGCATAATTGCAAAAAAAAAAAAATAACGAAGGCGGGAATTGAACCACCAACCTAGCACATACAGAAGGAGCGCCGTACCCATTACCCCAACTTGGATATATATACTGTTGTTATCTTTTTAAGTATAAAAATCGTGTCCCCGCTCGGATTTCGATTTCATTAGATTTGCTTGGTTGGGTTAATTAACTCCTAGTTTACGTAAATATAAAGAAATAATTAAATAAATAAGTTTGTCTCGACGTAGAGGTCATTAAAATGCAAAAGTATTTGCAATGAATAGCTCTATCTTCGTCGGTATCAGCAATGTACACCCAAACCCCCACTCTACGTCCGTATCGCTCCTGTGCGAGAGAGCGCACCCATCACCGCAGCTGCGAGTGCGAGTGAAATAGCATCATCACCCCGACTCCGTAGGTGGAGCCAACGCAGTTATACAGCCGCTCACGTGTGTTAGTTCTGTACGTGAGCGCACACATGTAAACTCGACGCTAGCGACATCTTACCGTTGGGGGAGAAAGATTGTCCGAGCTCCCCAACTTTTTTGGAACAAAGCGGGCTATAGGCTTTGTGCTTCTATAGGCCTCAATCTTCGTTGCTACTAGTAAAGACTGACCAGACTGACTAGACGAGATACTCGACTCACGAAGTAATACGAATGCCCGCGACTCCTCCCGACTCCGACTTCGGGAAGAGGCGCGCGCATTATGACGCCCGACTCGAGTTGCTGTACAGTCGACTCTACAAGTGAGCCTCAGTACAGTCAGCGCTACTAACTTTTCCAATAATATATATATGCTAATTTTGAAAAGGCTCTGCGCAAGGCACCGCAATCTACGCAAGGCATATATATATATATGTATATATATATATTGTGACGTGGCGTCACAAGGAGGCCCCAAAAATAGAGTTTTTTTAGAATAGTTTACCGAATCCCCGCGCTCGAAGTCCGCCACCACACTTAACCCCGATGAATGTAAATGTTAGAATTTAAGTAAAAGAATGTAAATAGTAATAGTAAATAAAATGTAAATATCGAGTAACCCGCCACGACACCGAGACACAGAAGAGGCCTTCCCCAAAAATTCCCAAGAAAACCCTACAAATTTCCCTGTATACCCCTGAAACACCCATATGATTTCCCCACGATATACCTTTTTCCCCTCCCCACACCCCCTGACGTATCCCCAGCAAGAAGCCAGCAAGGAAATCAGCAAGTCCTGGAGAGGCGCACCACCACCAGCATCCCCGAGGAGGAAAACCCACGCTGCACTGCCGGCTAGAGAGGGTCACAAGAGACCATCCCGCGCTCACGGCAATTACCTGGCTCAAATTTGCCCCCCAAAAAGAGAGAGACCGTGAGCGCGGCAATAGCCCACTCTTCTCGTCTGCCGTGTCGATAAGAGACATTCCCGGCACGCGCGGCGAGAGAGTGGGGCGAGAGAGTACCCTCTCTTGGCTAATGAGGGCAGCAGCGTGCGGTATTGATTGCCGTTATCGACCCGTGAGAATTCCCCACGTGCGAGAGATGTCCCCACGTGTCTGCAGTATTCCCGGCCAATCAACTATCGCTCTCCAAGACGAGGACCAGTTCGCAGGCGCAAATCGATAAGGTGATCGATGAATGGATACCCATCGGAACTACGTCAGTCCCGTATCCCCTTCCCAGCCCTTTGATTTCCTTTATCAGTCCTCGTGTCGAGTGAGGAGCAAGGAGCCCTCACTTCGAGCGTAGCGTGGAGAGAGAATAGAGTAAAGAGAAAGCGTGTATAGAGAGTTATATAGAGTAAAGCGTTGTAGAGAGAGAGAGAGAAGGAGAGAGTGTGTAGAGTTGTAAAGAGTTTGGAGAGAGTTTGGAGATTATATAGAGTTTTTGTTTGAGTGATATTATATAGAGTTTTCTTTCTTTTCTGTTTTTTTTTTTGTGAGTTTGAATTATATGAGTTATATTTTTTTTGAATATACAGTTTTTTTTTGTGTGAAAAAAAAAGGAAAGGCGAAGAGAGTGAGAAAAGAGAGAGGAAAGAAAAAGAGAAAAAGACAGGAGAAGAGAGAGAGGTGAAAAGGAGAACCAGAGTGAGTAGAGAAAAATCTGTATTTTCGAGCGTGGCGAAATTTTTATAAAATTGTTACCGCGTACCGGCCACGAGGCGGACGCCATCTTTTCCCGGATAGATTTTTCGTGCGTGTGTCCCCTTAAAGGTGTATCGAGCCCTGCAGTGTGGTGGTGTAAACTAATTAGAGTCAGTCCCAAATTTATTCGTTTATTGCCTTTTGCGTTTTCCCCAATACCCCCGATAAATTTGAAAATTATTATTTTTGCGTTCCCCGAAAATTTTGAGAAGTATTATTTTTGCGTTTTCCCGATAAATTCAACCCCGATTAAAATAACCAAGCAATTAACCTGCCATGAAAAACGACCGTGGTAATAACTAAGAGGCCGAACAACGGACTTTCCCCCCCCCCTGAGAGTATTCGCCGTGGAGCAAGAGCTAGCCCGTGTATTATATTTTGTGTTGTGTTGCGATAATTCGAAGAAATTATTTAGAGGCGAGAAGGCAGTTATGCCATCAAAATAGCTGGCGCCCAACTGTATTATTATTATTATTATATTTTATTCTACTTTTTTGTTTTTTTGCGAGTTTTCTTTTTTTTGTAATATATTCTTTTTTTTTGTTCATTAAAGAGGTTATATTTTTCGTGTTAACCCCGAGTTTGTGTTTCCCTTATATTTCCCCCCCCCCCACAGTCAAATTCGGCGTGACAATATATATATATATATATATATATATATATATATATATGTATATATATATATGTATATATATATATATATATGTCAGATACGAAAATAATTATAATAAGAGTCCGGAATTCTGGTAAGCTAGGTAAGTAGTCTAGTAAGCTGAGAAGCACTAGTGTATCTCACTGACTGCCGCAGTGACACGGCTTACACAATTTATTGACGAATCGATATAATAAAGAAATTCAGACGAAACAAATAAAGTCATCCGATAGCAGTGCTAGTGAGGTGCCTTGCGTAGAGCCTTTTCAAAATTAGTCTTTTCGACCAAATGACCCGAGAAGGAATGAATTCATAATCGAGACCTCTTAGTCTCCCACTCTACTTTTTCCTTGCCGCTCACGAGCCGTTGGAAAACGATTCCCATTGCGATGCGATATATATATATATATATATATATATTTATATATATATTTATATACATATATACATCTCTATACATGTATACTTTTAAATAATTCATCGGTGAATATGTCGTCCTCGCTGACTGTAGAAAAAAGCGGTGTTAAGATCAGTGTTGGAAAAATTAGGTTCATTGTAAAATATTCACAATAATTGAGACGGTCGGGCGAGCGAAGGGTTTGGAATACGGGGAGTCTGTTATTGTATAGAGCTGCTGATGTGGATGGTTGTGGATCTTGAGATAACGTTGTTATTTAAGACATATACCATTTACTTATGTAGTTTCATCGAATTTGACTTTTTCATGTGACTGTATAAATTTACATTTATTGCAGCAGAAGGAGGTTCAAGAGGTTGAGAATTTACGGTTTAGGGAGTGGATATTTACTTTGTTTTCATTTACTAGGGTTGGTTGCCATTTTTCTTTTTCGATTTGTAGAGAAATTGGATAGAAAATGCGTTTACTAGAGTTGAGATAAAGATATCAGAGGTAAAGATTGAGAAACTCGAGAGCATTGATTTTACATGTCATGTATATATATTGTGACGTGATTTTTTTGAATTCACGGTCACAAAGCACTCGGCTGCTACCTTTAAGTCATTTTTCACTATGTTTTGTTTCTCTCGCGTGGATTCAGAAACAAGTTTTCGATTCGTGTACCGAATTTGATCGATTGGTCTCGAGATTACGTTTGAGTTTGGCTGTGTTTTGTTAAGGGGTTGGAGTGTTTGGATTGGTCATGACGAAGATGGCTCAAAGAAGCGAGCAACCCGACCAAGAAGAACCACTAACGAGATTTCTCCTGGAAATCGTAGAGAACCGGTTGCAATGTCGGCGTCCCAAAATAGGCTGCATGGCGCTGGAGAACAGGCGGAGTTTTGGTTGCGTGACGGGCAAAGGATGGTGCCCTTTGTACTTTTGTTTCGATTCCGACGCAACGAAACGAAAAGATGCGCGAAGAGGGACAAGTAACCGGAGAATAAAATAAAATTTAAGGGGAACAAGGGTCATGCGACCACACATAAAGCGAGCGCATCGGAATATACAGCCGCGCATGCGTAGGACAGTCAAAAATCACCGTAGAAGAGATTACACCACTATCACCCATTTAAGGGCACGATTAGGGCCTCGGAACGATGACCACTAGATTTACGGGTCGAATAAGACAAACGTAAGCGTAAAGTCATACAGTAAAGTCACGAAGCAGAATAAGTGAGGTCGTGACCATGTTGGATTAAGAATAAATCGATCTACCTCCAAGTCCACTCGAGCATCCACTCTGGCTGCCACGAGAAGTGAGGCATGCACGAATCGGCACGACCATGGGGCGGGGTGACAGGCGCGACCGACATTATCGTCACCAGAAAACGGTATAACGTGTGATATCGTAGAAATAGCAAAGCGCATGCGCAATTCGTAAAGAAGCACTACGACACTGGCGAGAAATGTTATTGGCCGCGGTGCGGGGCGATTATTAATAAGTAACGATTAAGGCTACTATAATCAGCGTCTAAACAGGCTAATTTTTGGGAACTTATTTCGAAAAAACTACAAATGCAATATTTTTAATTTTTTTATATGTTTTTATGTACAGCTTAAGGAGCGTGTGTAAAAATTTTCATCAAAAAATATAAAAAATTTCACACGTCATTCTTTTTCGCGTCGGCTGATGTTTCCCGTGCGCGATCGGTCGGTGTACGTGATTCCGCAAATATAGTTGGTCTGAAACAAAAAAAAAATATATCCTCATCAACTATATGGTATTAGCTATGGCGTGACGGAGCTTTTTTTTCGTCTTAGGTTACGAGAGAAAAAATCCTGAACTTTTTCGCAATTCTCGGAGCAATAATGCGTGTTATTATTTTTAATATACATATATTGCAAAAAAACGTACTGACAAAATCGTCCGTCACGCTTGAACTTGTATTCCTCTGAAAATGTATACCAAAATTCAAGTCTATTCATCAATCACAGCTTGAGATATCGTGTACACCGTTTTAAAAAACATAGTTTCGAGAAAAACGCGTTTAAAGCTTGAGAACTATTTTTTTTCTGTGAAATCAATGAATTTAAATGTCTTACCGTCAATCTGCCATTCCTGCCTCTTACAGTGGACCTTCCTCCTTATACAAAGCTTCTTCGAGGGATGATCGTATCGTTCTTCGCTGGATCCGGCCTTCTTTTAAGGCCTCGAACGTTCGAGCCTCACCGATTGAAATTCACCTGTTGTCCACGGCTTCGCACATTGCAACGGCATTTCGTCCAATTACCAAATTCATGATGTGCATGATTTGAAGGATACTGCCGTCGTCTTTATTGAAAATTCCTGCAGCTATGTAGGATGCGATTTCGACTGTCTTTGTACCACTAAATACCCGTTTTGGAGCAAACGACCACATGAGAGAGTTGAGGCTCTCGTTGTTGTTTTGGGTGAATTCTCCTACGCATTCTTTTTTTGTTATTACCTTCCATTCCTCATATTTCTCGGTATCCATTTTCCGTTTCCAATACTCACACTGTCTAGAGAAGGAACTTTTTACAATGACATCAACAACTTTTTCTGTGTAATGGGCGATCAAAGTTGTGACCCCTTGTAACGACGAGAACCCTCGTTTCCTCCACGTTCCATCTCCCGAAACTATGAGGCCTGTTGGTTCGGCTACATTTTCTGCAATCGCGGTCAACTGTTTCTCTTCAGCAGCGGCCTCGGAAAAAGAGAATTGGCGACTGCTTTCGACGCAAAAAGAATATTCTCAATTATACTGTCATAGTCTTTTTTGTTGAAAACATTATCGAGTTCCATTATACCGCAAAATTTTGTTAGACCGTCATAACCAACATGAAGGAGTCTCATAGCGAAACTGATACGTCTGTTGATTTCGTAGGCGTTTTTTTATTAACGGGCAAGAGTCGGTATAACGTCGTTCGCCGTTATTACAATTGACGACTAACTTGAAACCAAGCCCACGGATACTTCATTCACTAAACGCTAGATTTTCATCGCACTCTTTGCATTTAGCCATTCCACTTAGCGTTGAAAAAAGTGACACAAAATTTATCAAGCGATATCCGTGACCCGCACTTATTGGCACTTCCACCGAACGTGTTTTTAATTTTTTCGCGGAGGCACTTGTTGAATCAGCTCGATCTAATCTCGCTCGAATGAATGTCGGTTGGTTATACCTGGTCGTTTTTTGCTTCGACAAGGCCGTCCAGAACTTGAACGCCCACCCTTCTCATCACAGAACGTTCGGTTCATTGCAAGCAACTTGAGAGACTACAAAACGATGTGTACTGCGGCACAGTGAACAGCAAACTGACTGTAGCTGTTCAAAATTGTTTAGTGTCGAGACGCTATTCCACACTTATATATACCTGCGAATAACGGTTAGGTTTTTGAATATACCCTATACAAATGAGTCACACAAATCGAACCACTATTCAGACGACAAAACTAGAAGGGCGGGATCTAATGTTTATTCGCTGCCCGACGTCTACGTAATCAGGTGGGCCGATTCGGTCGTCCACCTTCGCGTCAAATTCTTCCTTCGCTACAAACGGTATAACTCAAAAAATACTTCGAATATCTACACGGAAACTTTTGCATATTATATTGAGAATGTTAATCGCATTTCGGGGCGACGCTTCTCGGGCACACGGGCCTGAGTCCGTCATCGGGGCGAAAACTTGGGTGCACGGGCCTGAGTTCGTCATCGGGGCGAAAACTTGGGTGCACGGGCCTGAGTTGGCCATCATTGGCCTGCGAAGCGAGCCGAGCGACTTTCGGTAATCTCCGGCCGCGCATGGTAGCAATGCTACGATCGACGCGGCAGCTATACCAGTTTTTCTAGTCTTCTTCTCCAGTCGCCACGATACGGAGCTGTGATAACTCAGTAAAATGAAATACAAAGTATATTAAACCCAAACGTGTATCATTTTCTTTGTCATCCAAAACCATCCTTCCTATTCTTTCGATTTGAATAACTATTCTGCTTTAACATATTATTCTAAACACTTCAAAGTATTTTTTAAAGACAAAAAAAAATCGATATTCCGAAAATTTACAGTAGGATAACGCCTTAAAAAGAAACATTTGCCCTGATTAATTGTGCTTCCCAGATTGGGTTGTAAATGTATTGAGTGGCTAGATAAAACATTGATACACGTAATCAAATTAGAGTTCATCCCATCATATTTTTTAGGTTATGTTTTATATTTTTTTTTACACATCACATCGGGTGTCAACAATATTTTCTCTGTATAAAATCTATATAACATTATAATCTATGGATTATGTTTACTATCACTCATATTTCACTATTTATTAGACATCAAATATCAAAAAAGTGGCGATCCGACTTTTCTCCGATTGGTGCAGTTATTGTTAATATTTGTATCTTACAGTGCTGTGTGGATATGGCGCCTCGAACGGTACGAGTACGGCGTTGCCATATAAGTTCTCGCAGCCAATTTGTCGACAAATATAAAATTTCCAAAATTTATGCAAATCACCCGACGTTTTCGTTTCTTCTGGATCGTTGCGTACAATAATAGGTTCTAACATTGTTTTACGTGGGCGCAGTGCTATATGTTGGAAGTTTTTAGAGGCCCTGCTTAAGGGCGTTTAGAAGTAGGGTGGGAATGGATCAGAGTGGAGGCGATTTTTCTATGCTTGTACATTGGGCGCCATAGCTATTTTGTTTGGTGCCCTATAGGCTATCCATCAATTTTTTTTTTTACACGATAATTATGATTAAAATTTGCATTAGACGTAGCGTTCATCAAAGTTATAACGATATCTTGTTTTCTTTTATTTAAAAATGGTTAAGCATTTGAATAGTTGAAAAAAATTAAATCACGAATAACCGCGGCAACGTTGGGCCTTTTTTGTCCCCGGTAAACAGTAACGTAGGCTTGAGTCTAGCCCGCTACTAATTACGGCATTATGGATACTTCATAGAATCATAAAAACATAAAAAAATAAATTATTTTTTTTCTTTTTGAGAATTTTTGTAATTATTCTGTACTAAAGCGGCATGCACGCTATTTAATTTTTGAATTCCGCGCATGTATTCAAAACCGCGCTCAGTCCTATGTACTCCCCTTCTTTCTACCTCGAAAGTCCGGCGTTGCCGTGTCTGTCAGGCACTCACCCGCTCGGAGTGAATTTTGACGCGATTTTGAATAAATATATTACAATATCTTTAAGGAAATTCCCCAAAGGCTAACGATTTTTGTATTGATCGAGGCGGCATATTTCAAAGAGTACTCAGTTAGTTTTTCAACAAAAGTTCAATAGCACGTTCAGATATATCGCAAGTTTACTGAGATCGCGCATGGCTCTGTCCACTACAGGCGGGTTGAGGGCTGAAAAGTACGCAACTATGCGATTTTTTTGCTCCATAAATAAGCTCCAAACTGACTTGAAATTTTACAGAGACATAGTTCAAATGTTCGACAACCCACAGCGTAAAGCTCAAATTTTGTTCATAGAACGTGATTTGCTTCTAAACAACCTTAAGCGCCTACAAAATATACGCTCCTCCATGAAAGGCATACCTTAACTGTTTTTTTTGCTATTCCATCTGTTGCGCACATTATAAATTCTGCTTTTCCTAAAATAACTTAACAAGATGTTGCGTTAGTCACACTCATTGATTTCAAAAGATGATGACACTTTGAAAAGCTCGTGATGAGACAACGAATCGCCAGTGATGTTGCACTGATTTGCAATACTCGTAATGGGCCGCAATTGTCTTCTTTCGACGAAACATCACCAAACTTCGTAGGTACAGCGAGGTCTGTGAATTTGAACTTTTTGCATGTGACCTACAATAAAGAAATACATGGGTTGAGGAAGCACTGTTCTCGAACGGCATGTTCAATTTTTGCAACAAACTCACCCGTGCGATTATCTGCCTATTTGCGTCCACTTCAATCCATTCTCGGGGAAATGTTTTGATCGAAATATTTTTTTAAAACCACATCTTTAGGGGATAACTTAGCAATTCCCGGAATTGGCTTGACTGACTTTTTTACTCCCGACGGTTGGCAGGGCAGAGACAGGAGTAATACGTTTCACTACATGTTTGAGAATTGCAAATGAGATGATAGTATATAGTGGAACGAGGGTGGTTAAATAAATGAAGTTCGACAAACAGTGTTTTTTATGTAACGGATGTTAAATATCTTTATTAGAAAAACCAACAGGAAAAAACTATGTACACTGAGGTGACTCGTGAGCCGACGCATGAGCAAATCCCGTAATAACTAGAGTTCAGCACTGATCGCCTCGTGTTGAGAGGGCCATGGCGTCTGTAACCGCCACGACCCGTTGAGCTGCGAATTCACCTGTCGAGAGTATATGCAGCTTATCGCGACACGATAAATCGCTCCATGAGCACGTACGAGAGTGAGAAATCCTTTTTGAGCACGTTAAAAACGCGGGAACGAGAGTACACAGAGCTTAAACGAAATATGAATCCCCGTAACGAGAAGATCGCGGTGTCTGTAACCGCCGCGACCACGATGTGAGAAAATGCGTTATCGCCTGCCGAGAGGTTTGTAGATCTCCCGACACGACGAGATGATCCTTGAGGCGTTACCATGATGAGTGACCAAAGATGCACGGATGCGCGCGCCCATGAGAGAGCCAAACTGAGCGGTACCAAAATTAAGTGAGCAGACGGTGAGAAGGAGCAGTGAGCTATCGCGCGGCCATTAACTTTCTTATCACACTACTGACCGTCTACTAATGAGAAAACCGATGATCGTTGCCGGCATCTCCCCCATCGACGCAACAGCGCGCGGGAGATGCCCAGTGAGTGGGCCCGAGAAGTGCTGCCATGCGGCGGCGAGCTGATATACCGACACAGCCGCGCCAAAGATGATTATTATTCAACACTACAAGTCCCGCGACTTTGGAATTTTCGTTTTCCGCTATGTTTGACAAACTATTGGAAATGTCGTAAGGGGTCTGCATAAGCTTGAAATTTAGAAAAAATCGATTTTTAACATAGCGGCATAGTTTTGAAATTGTAAAATCTGGAGATTCTCACGAAATGAGAAGGGAAGTACGGAACATGGTCGAGTTCACGTGCGCATAATTTTTCATCATCGAAACAAATCGATGAAGATAACAAGTACGGACGGATGGTGAGAACGAAGAGTTTTCGACGCCGAGGTTCACCTAAAGGGCGACGGAACGGTGACGACTATCGCTGCTAACACTAACAATCGTCAATCGTCGGAAAAGAAACGTATCGAGGCTAACTGGGAATCCTTGGTGATAGCTTCGGTTTTCTCGGCGCATAGAGAGTCTTTTCGCCCAGCGGCCCAGAGTAACCGAACGAGCCCGAGTTCACGAGTATACGATGGTCCAATTAACACTCTTCGATAAAGCATTTATGATGTTTCGATTTCAAATCTTTTATACTCAAATCATTAATGATTTTAACCCGATCGGTTTATATAATTATCCATTTCAAAGCAAAATAAATAAAATACAAATTAACCATAAATACAATAATTACATAATTCGATCAAAAGTGAAATTCAATTACCAACTAAATTAATTTATGAGGGATAATTAATTTATAGATATAAAAGCTTTAAATCCATTCGAAGTATTTTTGCTGAACAAACTTTCATATCTAAATGAAAATTCAGAGATACGACACAGTCGTTGTGCTTTTCTATAAAATCTAAAATCATTAATAATTCATTGACTTAAGGGGGGCACTCCCTATAGAATGCCAAATATTAGTCGATTTTCATGATTTTTTTTTGGAGGGTAAGGAATGTTTATTTCTTTCCAGGATCATAGATACTTTTTATTACATAATTCTAGTTCTCAAAACGATTTTCGTTGCTTAAAAAAAAGTGAAAAATGGCGGAAATATAACCAGTCGCCGTGAAGCTGTCCGGAAGCTGAAGCTGAAGCTGGAGCTGTCCAGCACCTCATAGGATTATCTGAAACAGACTGCGCAAAAAAATTGATTAGTATATAATGATCATTGGCTAAAGGGGAGGCCTTAGAACAAAAAAGTTGATTTTTGCGGAATTTTTTTTTAAATTAGACCCTGCCAAAAACATGTTCATTTTAATAATTTTCAGTCGATCTTAAGTTCATCAATTGGACATAAGTATCGCAAGAACTTGTGCCAAATACGAGCTCGATAAGTTGAATAGTTTTTGAGTAATCGTGTACACCAATTTTCAACTCATTGAAAAAAAACGTTTCGAGATAATCGCGTTTAAAGTTTCGGCAAGGGAAAAACGTATGATTCTGTGATTTACCGACTAGTCAGCTATTCTAGCACCATATAAAAGTCCTTCAGCTTACTCGTAATATTCATTTTGGTCATCCATCTCCTTTCTGCGTGATTTACGGGCCGCTTTTGTCGCCAAGGAGCTGCGCTTCTCTTGCCGCTCGATTCGTTGCCGATCGGAGTTCATGGCGAAATTCTTCGCTTGCTTCCCAATAGTCAGTCTCTTGGATAATATATACGCTGAAATTTCCACTATTTTTAGTCCAGAATTCAGATGCTTTGGGGACAAACGCCAGATGGTAGTGTTGAAAATCTCGTTTGCGTTCTGTGTATGACGATCTCAACATCTCTGCAGCAAATCGTCATTCGATAAATCTTGGAAAATTGGAAGAAGATGCTTCTGCACATCAGGGTGAAGAGGTTGAGGGTGCTTCAATTTGGCAGGATCCTCTTTGAGAGCTTCAGCTTTTTTTCACTTGCACCAGCTATATTCTCCCTTAGGACAAAGCTCGTGTTTCGGATTTTCATCTGTTGAGCACAAATAGTAGTAGGTTGCCATTATGGCATTTTTCATATCATCCACACTCTTCACGTTTCTTCTGATAGCTAATCCATAGTAAGGTTGAAGTTTCTTTATAAGAGCGTCTGTCAACTTTCCTCTACCTCCAAGCTTATTCACTTTTTTAGTATTTCGGGACCGAGTACCCATTCTTTTCGCAACGTGTCCGACGTACTCACTTTTTGTGACTGGGAATTTCTTACCATATGGTTCCACATCCAAGATTACTTTAAATGTTTTAGAAGCCTCATCTCCAATGTAATTGCCATACCTCACCTCGTACTTTTCCTTAGATCTCAAAAACATTTCCGTAACTGCAGAAACCTCCATCTTTCTTGAGGAGCCCTCGTCATTGCTTGAACACACTTCTACGTGCTCCCCATACCATTCATCATATTCCTCGGTATTTTGCTGGTTTTTCCATGAAATATACGCTTGGCAGTAACTACTTTTTACTATCAAGTCAATTGCTTTGCCACTGTAATAACTGATGAACGTTGTCACGCCATATAATTACTTGAATCCCTCTCTTTTCCAAGAACCGTCGCCTGACACCTTAAAATCATTGATCGGTCTCTCGTATTTTTCGTTCTCCTTCTTTTCTTCTTCAACAGCTTTCCTGCAGCAAGATTCAAATACTGTTTGGGAGGCAGAATGTAAGTGTCGCACAATGCGCTCATATGCATGGCTACTCAGGCCGTGACAGATATCCATTGAGTTGGCGAATAAGTTTATCCCCTGTCTGGCAGCACCTAGGAGACGCATAACGAGTACAATTCTGCGGTTTATTTCATAACCATTATTGATGTATGGGCCTGAATTTATTTCTCTACGGCCATATCGACACTCAACAACAATCTTGAAGCCGAATCCTCGATTTCCACTTTCCTGGTATTTCACTGCGTTTTTACACTTGTGACATATGAGAATCTCAGCTGATCCAGTGAAAACAGTAAAAAGTTCAATCAAATGATAAGACAATAGAGGATCGTGAGATACTTCATCACTGTTCGAAATTTTGATTTTCTTCGCACTAGCATTTCGTTCTGCACTATCATTTTCACTATCTTCTTGCTCAAATTGATTGCCTCTGAATTGGCGCTTTCTAGGCCTAGATGCTCGAGATGGATCTTCTCTACTTCCTTTCACAGAATAAAACATATTTTTCAAGCTTGGAAAATCGTTTCATACACGCCAAACGAGAGTGTCGATCAAGGGGTCAACACGATCGGTTCGTCACGTTGGGCCTCGTGCGTTTATTCATTAAATAACTAGAGATAAAACGAAAAGAAAAAAAAGAGAAAAAAAAAACATTGCAATCGCTCGGAGGAGTAAGAAATCCTCTCTTCAAGGAGACTAGTGCCTCTTCGATCAGATCGTTTTTTCCACTTTTAAAGTGGATAGTTTCGTGAAAATCAGTGCTCTGTATAATTCTCGGCAGAGCCAAAGCTCACTTCACTCGAGAAATAGACATTCGCCTTATCCTACTAGGGCACCCGCCTGGCGGGGAGCCTCGTCACAAGGAGCGTCGACACAAACGTCAACAAACATGACTGGTGATAAACAGGATAAATCTGCCAGCAATCCGGTTGGCGAAAACACACTGCCAATAGACTTCACTACAGCGAACCCTTTCGAACTCTTAGCTAATCACGATAACGACGCTATGGAAGATGAAACTATTACAACACCTAGACCTATCAAACCACCACGCATCTACGTATCTGTCATTCAGGACTACGAAAGTATGTGCAACGCTCTCGAGCAGATATTAGGTAAGAACACATTCACCTGCACATCAAGACTCGATGACACTATCATCTCCACTCACACGAGCGATGCGTACCGATCCGCGATACACTACCTCAAAGAAAAGGGTGCGAACTACCACACGTACCAGCCGAATAACGAAAAAGCTTTTCGAGTCGTAATTAGAAACCTTCACCACACTTCTCCGGCTCAGTGCATCGCTGATGAACTTACAGATCTGGGATTTAAAGTCCGACACGTTAGCAACGTTACGCATCCAACGAGAAAAGTACCGCTTCCTCTCTTCTTTGTCGATCTCGAACCGGCCGAGAACAACAAAGAAATCTTCGACCTGAAACATCTATTTTATACAGCTATCTCAGTAGAAGAGCCTCACAAACGTAGAGACCAAGTACAATGCTTACGCTGTCAGCAGTATAACCACACGAAAGCCTACTGCAATCATCCACCCAGATGCGTGAAATGTGCCGGAAAGCACCTTAGTACCGCATGCACCAAACCTAAGGAAGAGCCTGCTAAATGTGTTCTCTGCGGAGGGGGACATCCTGCTAACTATCGAGGCTGTGAAGTACATAAACAACTACAAAAAATGTCAACATCTCGAAGACCCAACGTCTCTCGACACACCGGCAATGGTCAACGCACGAATCTTGAGAGTTTGGATTCGTCACCACCACCAGCGGCGACTACGACTGTGACGTCACCTCTGCCACTGGCTCACGCTACACGTGAACAAATGTCTTACGCCAATGCGGCCAGCGGCAATTACACCGAACAACGAGTAGAACAACGTACCCAACACGGAAGCCCCTTCGCGGGAGTTCCTCAACCACATCACGGCCAGCCACACCACTTCTCAGCCAGCTATCACCCGACGACTCAACAACAAACAAACACGAACGATCAGTTAGTCAGCTTCTTAAACGATTTCAAAGCCTTAATTACTCCACTTATCTCTCTTCTCACAAATCTAGTCTCCGAACTCCTGCCTAGGCTGTCAAAATGAGTGTATTAACTCAACATTCGCTAGTCCTTCTGTTATGGAATGCAAACGGTGTAACGCAACGCAAATCTGAACTCGACATATTTCTCCACGATGACCGAATTGATATAGTGCTTATTTCCGAAACTCATTTAACCAGTCGGTCTCACTTTGTCATAAAAGATTATATTACATACAGATCTGATCACCCTGATGATACAGCTCACGGGGGCACTGCTATACTAATTCGGAGATCGATTTCTCATCATCCACTCTTAGGTATTAAATCCGAAGCCTTAATGGCCACTGGTATCTCGGTTACACTTAACGGTTCGTCCCTTAACATAGCAGCGGTGTACTGTCCACCAAATAAACCATTGACCGAGCTTGAATTTAAATCATATCTTGAAACACTTTACCCCAAATTCATAGCGGGCGGAGATTTTAACGCAAAACACCAGCAATGGGGATGCCGTACGATGAATCCAAAAGGTAGAACGCTTCTAAAAATAATACAAGACGAGAGTGTCGGTATAATAGCACCTCAGGAACCCACATACTGGCCGACTTCCTTAAGAAAGTTGCCAGATATCCTTGATATTTTCATTACGCGTCAAACTCGTGACATCTACACCACAGCAGAGTCACTCAAAGACCTGTCGTCCGATCATAGCCCAGTGTTGCTAACCATTGCTTCATCTCCTGCTCTAAACCAACCTAAGCCGTCTCTAACGAGTGGTCGCGTCGATTGGGACAAATTTCGTGATAACCTGGATGACAAACTGAAACTCAATATCCCCTTAAAATCTCCAGAAGAAATCGAGGAGGCAGTGGCCAGCTTCACTACATCAGTACAGCAATCTGCCTGGGAAGCCAGCTGTGCAAAAAATACTCGAAACACTGACCAATTCTTACCGCTTCAGATACGGAGTCTCATAACAGAGAAAAGACGCGCTCGCGCCACTTGGCAACGGCTTAGATATCCGTCTCTGAAAAGATCCCTCAACACCCTAACCAGGCGACTCCAGAGAGTACTATGGGAGTTCCGCGTAGAATCATACGCATCCCATACGCTATCCTTGACCGCCGAAGATAAATCGCTATGGCGAGCCACGAAAGGGATTCTGTCGTACAAAGAACCACCCGCTCCAATACGAAAGAACGATGACACGTGGGCACGAACTGATGAAGAAAAAGCGAACATATTTGCAACTCACCTCTCAAAAACGTTTGTCCCTCACCCAGACATGCGAAACGATAATCATGAGAAACGAATTAACTCCGCACTGGTCACTCCTCTTCAACTATCACTACCTCCCCGAGCATTCTCCCCATCAGAAGTTGCTTTCGCCATACGGAAACTTCCGAAAAAGAAAACTCCCGGATTTGACTTAATCACTGCCGAAGTATTATCAGAATTATCAAAAAAAGGCATATTACTCCTCACATACATATTCAACGCGACGTTAAGAGAATCCTACTTCCCTGCTGACTGGTACTCCGAAATTCTCATGATTGACAAGCCGAATAAACCTAAAGACGTGCCGTCGTCTTAGAGACCAATAAGCCTGTTATCAACGCCTTCGAAACTCCTAGAAAAGCTCCTTCTTAAAAGACTGCTCCCAATACTCCTTGAAAAAAAAAATCATTCCAGATCATCAGTTCGGCTTCCGATCGTAGATCTGTATAGTAGATCTGATTGCAACCAGTTTCGAAAAAAAAAGAGTATTGCACAGCTGTCTTCTTAGATATTGCACAAGCCTTCGATCGCGTCTGGCACCAAGGCCTATTATATAAATTAAAAGACACGTTGCCTCATACATATTACTTACTAATTAAATCATACCTGGAGAATCGATTCTTTCGAGTAACCCACGGTAAAGCGCTATCACCGTTTACACCGATAAAAGCAGGGGTTCCACAGGGAAGCATTCTAGGGCCCTTCTTATATACAATCTATACCGCTGACATGCCCCTATGCGACGATACTGTACTAGCAACATATGCCGATGATACTGCCATTTTTTGCTCAAATACAGACGCCGAAAAAGCCTCACGTCTGCTACAGAAACATCTTACTCTTGTTAGTAAATGGACCACTAAGTGGAAAATTAAGCTAAGCGAACAAAAATGTAATCACATAACGTTTACTCTTAGGAGAGGCGTATGCCCTCCTGTCTCCATTAATAATAAACCTCTTCCAGTACTTGACACAGTAAAATACCTGGGCCTCCACCTTGACAAAAAACTAACGTGGAACCCGCATACCCGACTCAAAAGAGTCGATGCAAATCGGAAGTTCAAATTACTAGGACGCTTGCTAGATCGCAGATCCAAACTACCAATATCGAATAAAGTGCTTATATACAAGTCGATTATAATGCCAACATGGGCATACGGTGCAGAATTATGGGGCTCAGCCAAAAAAAGTAATATTAAAAGATTTCAAACGTTACAGTCTAAAATCTTGCGAGTTATAACCAATGCGCCATTCTATGTATCAAACTTAACGTTACACCGAGACCTCAACGTTCCATTCGTGGAAGATATTATAACGACCGCTACCACAAATTTCACAATAAAACAAGCAACCATCCTATCCTCTAATTGCAAGACTACATTCAAACGTCCTGCCCGACAACCCCCGTCGTAGACTCAAACGGCGGTGGCCTCGAGACCTCCTCACACCTAGAAATTAAATGAGCGAGAAACAAACCAGGAGTTATCACGCCATGGAGATCCCTATTGAGGGATATCTTCGCTCTAGTATTCTAAATCTTGTGTCCTTATATTATAAGCCATCATGTTTACTTGTTGCAATTTATACTGCAGATGTAATGTTAAAAAAAAAAAAAAAAAAAAAAAAATACACGCCAAACACCGAAAGTAAACTGGGAGACGCTCACTCGAGCACAAGCGATTCAAGGTCGTATATACAGTACTATACTAACCTAACCTTGTTCATTCTTCTTGCAAAAACACCTGGATGAATATTTGTATGGGTATAGAAACGTTTCTAGCTGCTACTATTGAATAGACGACTCACCTCTCCACATGGTGCGTATACCTGTGTGCAGGGCTCCAAATGGAGCAGAGGTGAGTCACGCTTAAAGGCTCTCGGGACGTAATTTTTGAGAATTTACCAAAATCACTAACTGCATTGTATTCTACAGGTTTCAAGCTATAAATTTAGGCAATACAAAAAATGCTTTTTTTGAAGCCTCTATATGGAGTGCTTAATAGTTGCGGAGGCATGAACTATACATTGATTGAATGATACAGTGAAATATTGCGTTACCAAAAGAAGAAATAGAATGACAAGAAAGGGCAGGATAGGAAAAGATACTTGTGGAAGCGAGAAGGAAACCGTAAGCAAGGAGAGCATAGAGCGAATATTAGTATGTAGGAGTGAGGGAGCAGAGTCCCTACGGAGGGGCCTAGCGAGCGCACGCGCCTCCGAGGCGAGAGAGTACGAATGGTGCAAAGATGAGCGGAGAGCAAGAGAGAACGAATGATGCAAAGATGCACGAAGAACGAGAGCGAATGAAGGATACAGAGATGAATGGAGATCAAGAGAGATGAATAGGCAGACAGAAAAGTTATGCTACAATGCATATGCATAGCAATTAAGAAATCAGCAGCAAATACCCAAAATTATGGGATTTGCGAGTCTATTTTTGCGTAAGAATAAATGAATAAATGAGTAGAAGTAGGATCATATTAATTACAATTAAGTTCAATAATTATTCACGTAAAAAACCAACTCTTCCAGAAAGCATTGTATCGAGATATCAGGAGCGGTAAGCCCATGCATAGCCGAATGCGTGCGGGATATAAAGCGTCCGAGAAGTCATGCCACACTTTTTTACCAAAGTCGAAGCTTATATAATTAGGGGTCAGAGGTCAAGAGGAGTTAGTTAAGATTTTTCGCCGCGGAGTTTCGGAGCAAAACCTAAGACACTTTTTTTGTACCATTTTAATTTCTATTATTGTTCACGAGTTGAGATTTCTCGCCGCAGAGTTCACAAGCTAATTCACGACACTTTTTTTTCGTACCATTTTAATTTCTATCATTGTTCACGAGTTGAGATTTCTCGCCGCAGAGTTCACAAGCTAATTCACGACACTTTTTTTTCGTACCATTTCAATTTCTATCATTGTTCACGAGTTGAGATTTTTCGCCGCAGAGTTTAAAAGATAATTCACGGCACTTTGTTTATAGCATTTTAATTTCTATTTCCATTGTTCATTAGTTAAGCGTTTTCACCGCTAAGTTTCGATATATCTTTCTTAAACCATTTAATTATTGTGCGTGGTTCTTAGAATCTATTGGTATTTTATTTCGTTCTTTGTAAAAGTGTCATATTTAAAACAAAAAAGTTGAATTCACAAGAAAAGAAATTTGTGATTTAAACCAATAAATTGAGTTAAGTGAAACTTCGTCAGCCAAATCATGTTCACTATTTATCCACACCATTTCGCCATTTCACTATCATTTACAAGCAATAACGCGATCAATGCGGCCACCATCATTATCATTATCATCATCAGCATCTTTTAATTCCACACATCTTTTGCCGACAATCATCTTACCAAGTAAAGACATTCAAAGTGTTTACTTTTGCAATCTTTGTGCCTCTCCGTATAAATTTAGTGCGCATTACCGAGTCTCGGTCGAGAGGCCCCGGCGTTACGGCCCTGAGGGGTAGCACAGTTGTTAGAAATTCTCAGTAACGTATTGAGTCTTTCCTTTTGGGTGCGGTTTTTTTTTTGTTTCAGTTCTTTTATACTTTTTTTTCACATGTATTCCATCATTCCTCGCGTCGGAAGTAAATTCTTTTGTTTATATTCTAAAATTCACCCTTTGTTTAATTAAATCGAAAAGTCATTCGTCATTTATTTTCAAAATGATAAAGTGCGTCTGAATAAATATTTTCCATTCGTGTCGTCAGAAGAAAATATTTCGTTGAAAATTTAGAGACCGTTCGGCGGGTATAACATGAAATTATTTCGAGTTCAAAATTTATTTAATCCGAATTACTCTAATTAATAGGAGAAAAGAATTCAAATCGTGAAAATCATTTTTGAATTAACATTTCCTTCCAACGCGATTAAAATTCCAACCACCAAGTTAATTTAATAAAATTCATAAACTTCTAGCAATTTATCTTAAAAATAAACCACCCTTCAATTGCAACCATAATTTAATTTAAATCATAAGTATCGTGGAAAACAATAAAAAATGGAAGACATTTACGTGGCGATATTACTTTGGAGTATTGCTCTGGGATTCTGCTCTGGGAGCTCTTGCTCTGGGAGATAATTTTACTTTATCGATGACAATTGATCCAACCGTTTCGACTAAATCCGGGAGTGCGATAGATGCAGTATTCTCTCGATTTCTAAAAAATGTTGAATTTAGATAATATATGGCATACTTCTGCTATCATAACCCCATAATTACTTCTGTAACTGATGAGGTTGCACACCTTCAATAAAATACTTTTATATAATAAAATGGCAATTTTATCGTTTTTTAATTTATTCATTTTAATTGTAATACCTATGTTCGTATAAATGAAATGTTATTTGACCAAATTACAAAATCCGCAATGTCAAAAAATGCAAACTGAACCGAACTGAAGAAGTTTTACTTCTGGCGCGCGTACTGTGATACACGCACTCTTTTTTTTTTGTTTTCTATCTTTCACTCATTTTCGCGATTTAGTTTTTTTTCCCTTTGCGAGCGATAATTTTCTCCTTCCATTATGGAGGATCTTCAAATCTGTATTGCCATCGCTGTAATGGTGGTCATAGTTATTCTCGTTTTGATATTGGGAATTATGCTCTTCTGTCCTTGTGGAACCCCCGTGTTGGCCCGTCCCCCAACCCCGCGTTATTCATTTATCGATAACACTGTGGATTCTTCGATCGCGATAGAATTCGATACCCAAAATAAATAATCACATAGACATTCACATCATCGCCCCCCTTGTTTTCTTTGCGTAATTTCTTTTCCCTAAATTTTCTTGTTTTTGGTCGGATTTCCCCTTGGTACATTTTTTCGACTATTTCTCGTCCTCTGACGGTTAGTTACCGTTTTCCTTCATATATATATATATATATATGTAACGAAAGTATACCTTCGTTAGGCTTAAATACGCTGCGCCCCTCTACGTCACTTTATTCTCGTGAGTCTAATCATCGATAGAGAGGGAGTATCGGAAAAGTATCAGTCACGCGTGAGCAACCAAATAGAGAAAGACATTGTAATGTGAATAGAGAGATATAAACTTTAATTGTCGTTTCTCTATTTTCAGGTAAGGGTATTATTATTATTAATTGTAATTGTAATTAATTGTAATTGTAATTGTTATATTTGTTATTAATTTGTTCAACAATGAATAAAGAGAGTTTTCCAAACTCTATTTTCAGAGAAACACGGTTTGTTTATTCTTTCGAAAGGAACTCCCATTATAAAACGACAATTCTGGTCAAAAAAAAAAAAAAAAAAAAAAAAAAAATGGCAAGAAAATTGGGATTCACGTTCAAATATGTGGCATCACCCAATGACAAAAAAACAAGCAAAGTTGCGATAATCTCTATCACAACGGAGGACAAGGAGAAATACGTATTGCCAGATGATGAAAAGTTCGCGAGTGTCCACGATAAACTGATAAAAACAGAGAATTATAAAAGAGTGAGAAAAAGCCTCAATCAAAGAGGCTAAGAAAGAATGGTGTGGATCACATGCACAGAGGAGATGGAAGCGGTTTACTTCGATGAAGACGGTAATATCATGTTCAACGACACATACCTAGAACGGATAGTGGAAACAACAACACTTGAACCCACACAGAAGAAGGAAGATCGACTCAATCTGAAAAACGTAGCAGAGAGATTTATGGTCGAAAAGTTTGTGTGTAAATACACAAATGCGAAACAATGGTTCGAAACATTCGAAAAGGAGTGTGAGAGATTCGAAATCAACAAGGATGACACAAAGATCGAAATGCTGCGATTATTTCTGGATAATCCATGTTTGGATTGGCACTCAGCAACATTAACGACGTTGACGATAGAAGCTGAGTGGACTGAATGGAAGGAAAAATTTCTGGAATCATTCGCGGACAAAGGATGGAGCACTGGCGTATACGCTATATCCTACAGATATAGAGAAAGCTCACTGATGGAATACGCTATGAAGAAAGAAAAACTGCTGCGAGATATGGACAGCGATATGGGCACAAGGACTCTGGTGATGCTTGTAGCAGCAGGATTGCCTGAATTTATTAGGAATAAGATAGACAGGGAAAAATGCGAAGATTCGACCAAACTACTCCACGAACTTCGAAAATGCGAGAATCTGGTGAGTAAGAACAGTCTTTTAAGGAAAAAGGAAGAAAGACAAGACAATAAAAAAAAAAATTGAAGGGAAAAAACCATGCAGTAATTGCGAGAAACTAAACAAAGGTAATAGATACCATCCCGAGGATTCATGCTGGTTTAAAAAGAAAAACGGAAATGAAGCTAGAGTAATTGGAAGCAATTCGGTGATAGAAGTAGATTTGAATGCAGAACAAAAAAACGAATAATCACACCATTGATTAAAGTGAGAATGTTATTAGAAGGGAAGTTAGAAGTAAACGGAACAAACGACCCAGGTTCTCAAATCTCTCTGATAAATTCAAAATTAGTTAAAATAAAAGAAAAAACAAAAGATGCGAATAAAATATTCTTAAAAACGGTCAATGGTGTGACACAAACAAAGGGTCTAGTAACCATAAAAACAAAAACTTTCGAAAAAGAGGAATACGTAGACGTATTTATTGTAGAAAGAGGCGATTTTGAAGATTTCCTTATTGGTCTTGATATGATAAAAAAATTCGAACTAATCCAAGATGAAAATCTACAAATATCTCGGAAAAAAGAAATAAAGACAGACAGAACAGAGCCAGGGCTAGGAGAGGTAATAAACACACCGAACAAGAATAACAGAAGAGAAGAAGTCAGAGTTAACTTTAACGAACACGTAGACGAAAACGAGTTTAATATGATGCTAAATCACTTGGAGGACACACGAAAAATGGAGATCGAAAAACTTATAGACAAACATAACACAGTATTTGCGAAAAACAAATACGACGTAGGCACTGTTACGGACTACGAAGCTCGAATAGACTTACTGGTGGACAAATATTGTAGTAAGAGGCCATATAGATGCACTTTGGAGGATAAAAAAGAGATAGAGGACCAAGTGGCAAAATTATTAGAAAATAAATTAATTGAAGAATCTTACAGCCCATTCGCGGCACCAGTAACCCTAGCATTCAAAAGAGAAGAAAATAAACGATCGAGATTGTGTATAGACTTTCGCGAATTGAACAAAATAGTTACACCACAAGCCCAACCGTTCCCTTTGATAGATGATTTAATCATAAAAACAAGAAACTGTATGTTCTACACATCACTAGATATAAATTCTGCCTTTTGGTCAATCCCATTACGCATCGAAGATAGACAGAAAACAGGCTTCGTTACGCAGGAAGGGCACTTCCAATGGACGTGCCTACCATTGGGTTTGAAAACAGCACCAGCTATTTTTCAAAGAATCTTATCGAATATCCTGAGAAAATACAATCTAAAAGACTTTTCAGAGAATTACATAGACGATATTCTAATTTTCTCAAAATCATTCAAAGAACACATAGAACACATAGAAAAAGACATAAAAGCAATAGCAAACGAAGGCTTCAGACTGAAATTCAAGAAATGTACGTTTGCAACAAAATCGGTAAAATACCTCGGACACATATGAAAGACAACCTGATTTCAATACAAAATTTCCCCACCCCGAAAACGCAAAAGAATATTAGACAGTTTGTCGGAAAAATCAATTTCTACCACGAGTACATACCAAAAAGCTCAGTACTGCTAGATCCGTTACACAAACTATTACGAAAAAATGAGAAATTTATATGGTCGGAAGACTGCGAAAAATCTTTCACAGATATCAAAAAGTTACTATGTTCTCAGCCAGTGTTGGAAATATTTGATAACAATTTACCAATAAGAATCTATACAGATGCATCACTAAACGGCATTGGTGCAATATTTAAACAAATACAAGATAATGGTAAAGGAAAGCCAGCGGCATATTTTTCGAAGAAACTTAACGATACACAAAAGAGGAAAAAAGCAATTTATTTGGAATGCCTGGCAATAAAAGAAGCCGTAAAATACTGGCAACACTGGCTGATAGGGAAAAACTTTACAGTATTTACCGATCATAAGCGATTAGAGAATATGAACATAAAAGCTAGGACAGATGAGGAACTCGGCGAGATGACTTATTATTTGTCACAATACGACTTTGATATCAAATACATTCCAGGAAAAGATAACGTCGAAGCAGATAGCTTAAGTAGAAACCCGGTACTCGAACCACTCGAAAATACGGAAGAAATGCTAAAAACAGCTAATCTAATAAAAATAACAGAGATAAAAACAGACCAAAAAAAGAATAAAACATTGCGAGAAACCAAAACAAAATTGACAGAAGCGGACGGACTGGTCTATAAAATCGTCAAAAATAAGAAGAAGATTTATCTGAAAGAAGTTTTATCTGAAGTTTTATCTGATGCGATGCGTTCATTTTTGACGCTCGTTTTCTTGGCATGGCACGAGAGTGACATCTCTCCTCGGCTGAGCCCCCCCCCCCCCCCGAGGCGATCCAGCAGGGCCATACATTAATTTATCGTCATATTTATAATGTTTTGTAATATTTTATTTCCCGTATATTCGAGCGAATGACGGCTTGTCCGGTTCAATGAGAGCTTCAAGTCCGTCGACATCACATCTGAGCATGCGTAAGCCCGGCTGACGTCACAGCAACGCGAATCACAGCCGGCTGATTCACGGCAAGGCGAATCGATCATGGAATATCGACACGAGCAAGCAGAGCGTTCTCTCCCCACCATCGGCCCGAGCGTCGCCTGTGTGCATGGTTCCCACATGCTTGTTACCGTTACCAACTCTATCGACAATTATCGAAAGAGAACGGGAATTTGGGATCTCGTTGAGCGACGTTTACTCTCCGTACCATGCACTTGAGCCGTTAGGCTGATTATGCATCGTTCGAGACCGCTGTATCCAAGTTTGTGACCGTTTCGAGCTTTTGGGATTTATCGTTGTACGCTCTCGGATCGCCCAATAAATCGATTCCAAGTCGCGTGCCACTGCCATATTGATCAGCGGATTAATTGTAACGAGCGTTTTGTTGGCGTGGGGTTGGGGTAAAATGTCCCACGTCGATTAACGAGAGCGCGCCTAATTGCTCGGGGACTCTAGTCGTGGACGAGGAGAGACGTGGTTTTCGTGCCGCTGCCGTTTCCGTTTCCCAAGAACGCGACGCCACCGAATAATATGGATGGACAAACCAAGGATGATCCGCGGTCCATCTACAGAAAACAAAACGGTGGGACTGTCGTTTCGCTCTTTGTTGTTGTGTAGAATCGAGCGATATTGTCGTGATGGCACGTTAACACGCGTGAGCCCGATAGCGTCTTTGTTTCCTGCGCATTTCATCGTCGCGCGTGTTTCCGCGTTCCTTATATTTTCGGATTGCCTAACCGGGTCCAACTTTTTGTAACGCGGGGTTAGAGTTCAGTAGATTTAATTGTGTTAGTCGTCCGGCTCTCGGCCGGAATCACATCGGAATCATCAATTTGTTGAGAGTGAGGATGTCTGTCGTCGCCATCTTGGATGCCATGACGGATACTAACATGAGGCGACCGATATCTCGTCGTCTGTTGCCAAATTGTTGGCATGGCCGGGAGTGCGAGGGTTATTGTTGAATTATATCGAGCCGAGGACCAATGAATTGTTGCAACGTAAAATAATAAGAATGTTGTAGAACACGGAAACTTTTATTTATTCTTTTTCATTGTGATAAATTCGTACTGGCTTTTTCGTAAATAAATTATATTGTGATTCCCAGTTTACATTTGCGTGTGCCATTGCATTATTTAAGTCACCTAGTGAGAAACTCAGCCCCTCTACCATTTGGATGGCTGTAGCCGAGCCGGGTCGGTTTCTCGCGGGCTTGTGAGAAAATATAAATTCGTCTCGAGAGTTTTTCTCTCTCGGGGCTGGCGCCCATTCTCAAAACTGGCGCGGGAGGGTTTTGTGAGCGAGTCTTGCAGGAAAACGCGTCACAATATATATATATATTACTAAGAACAACGCGTTTTCTCCGAGAACGTGTAAAGGGAAAGCTTGCTCTCCTTGACCGAGATGGAAAAGTAGCGAGTCAGGACGTAACAGTTTTATAGCGTAGGATCTTAACTTTGATTTGCAACAAAGATTTTATGAAAATTCCAAAAATCGATCGAGTTATGACGATTTTTGTAAAATGTCAGATCGCCCACTATGATTGAATGATTGAATGAGGTAAACATTATATTGAATCTAATGATACGATCCCTTCCAGATAAAATTTTGTACCTGCTCACTCTACTCAATAAAATCAGATGTTTCTCGGCCTGTTTATTTAGTTACTCGCAGTTTGTGCTTCAGTACAAATCGACGGGTAAAGTGTATCAGAACGCAGTGAAAATGAAACAAAAGCATTCTGGATACAAAGGTACGAGAGATCGTGCTAGATTTCCTGGCATTAATAATAAAAAAAGCAGTCTCCACCGAAACGTTGGTCATCAGCGAGTGATGATCATGACACGAGTAATGCCGCGAAAAAAATGAGAAAATGTGATTTTGATGTAGGTACAACTGGACGCGTCGTTTCGCTACCGCATCTTGAACATTCTCACGGTTTTTTCCGCTATTAGTGAAATGGTGAAATGTAAAATATGTAATGGAGAAGTACAATTTACAGAAGTACACATTACTGGGCTGGGATTTCAATTGATAATTTTGTGTACAAGTGTGAGATAGGAAAAGTGGCGACGTGTCCCAAAATTGGCCAAGCTTACCATCTAAACTGACGAATAGTTTTCGCTTTTCGATTATTTCGATTACTTGGAATTGGTTTGAGTGAAATTGAAAGTTTTTGCACAATTTACCAACGCCTATTTTCAAACATTCTTACGACGGAATTATTAAAGATTATCAGCAGTCCCCGACAGCTGTTTGCGACTTTTCCATGAAAAAACCAGCGGAAGAAGAGAAAATGTTGAATGAAGAAAACGGAAATCCAGTAGGTCTTACTGTCTGTGGGGATGGGACTTAGCAAAACCGTGGCTTTTCTTCACTGTATGGTGTAGCGCACCTCATTGGGCATTATTCGTCGAAAATATTAGATTTTGTAACAAAATCTTCGTATTGTAAATCTTGTAAACATTGGAGTTAATTACAACCTACCAAGGAATACGCAGAATGGCTCCTAACCCATGAATTGAATTGTTATGAAAGGCCACAAAGAATCAGCTGGAAAGATAGAAGTAAATGGAATGACAGAAATGTTCGCGAGGTCGGAAGAATTGCATGGAGTGAAATACACAAACTATATTGGGGACGGAGACAACAAAACACTCGAAGGTATTCTTGAGTCACAACCATATGAAGATACGGTGATAACGAAAAAAGAATGTGTTGGGCATGTCCAAAAAAGCATGGGTACGTGATTCCGTAACGTGAAAAAATGAAATGGAGGTATCGGTGGAAGGGGAAAGTTGACTGGAAAGCTTATCGACAAACTTACTATTTATTTTGGACTTGAGATTAGACGGTGTTCAGATTCAGTTTGAATTAAAAATGAGAACAGCTATTTGGACGACATTCTATCATAAAATTTCCACCGACAAAAAACCACAGCATCATTACTGCCTTCCTGGAGCAGAGTGTTGGTATTCGTGGCAAAAGGCAAAGGCGAATGCATCACTAAAGCAGTACAAGCACAAAGATCCTCTTCCTCAAGTCGTTGTCGATGCTATTAAACCTGATTATGCAGATCTGTCCCGGGATGACTTATTGGAGCACTGTGTAGGTAGTTTTACACAAAATAACAACGAAAGTTTCAACGCAAACATTTGGAGCTTTGCACAAAAATAAACAACAATGGCATTATCATAATCGAAATCGCAACCAACTTGGATGTGAGTATATTCAATGATGGATTCCAAAGCGTTCTGCTAATGATGCAAGTGATGGGATTGACAATTGGGCCCAATGCCTATGCAAAGTGCCACAAAATCGATGCACAGCGTATAGACAACTACTGACAACTGACAAGCGTGCACTGGAAGCTCGTCAGTAATCGAAAGGACTCGGAACTCGAACTCGAAAGAAGGTCGACAGCTTCGTCGAGTAGCCCAAAAAGAAGCTGAAGATATTGCTGCTACTGCGGAAGGATTATTACTTATATGGCATAGGAATCGCAGATTGAAGGTACATTTTTTTTTTAATTTTTTTCAAACTATTAGCCCATACGCCAAGGCACTTTCTTACAATTCAGTTGTTTAAACGACGATTGTAATGAAGCAATGTTTGAAAAAAAAAGTTTGAAACAAAAAAGATTCCTTGATCAATTTACAATAAAAAAGGTCTAATTTATTTTTTTTGTAACTCTATTAATAATGGAGACATAAACAACGAAAGTTTATCTCATCATTTGTCACGCGTCAGTCCATCTCCCTCCCCCATTAAAACTATCGTTGTTTATAACTCCATTACTAACAGAGTTTGCAAAAAAATAAATTATACCTTTTTTGCTGTAAATTTAAAAAACATTTTTTATTCAAAAACTTATTTCTCTAAAATGCATTGTTTCGCCACAAATTTCATTTAAACAATTAATTTGTTTATAAAAAAAGAAAAACGCGTTTTGAAAAAAATAACTTTCATACTCGTATTCCCCATACCCAAAAACATAAAAAAATAATAAAGATATTGAACAGACCTCTAAATTTATACGGGAAATGTACACGGAAAATGTAGATTTTACTATACTTTTTTCTTTTGTTTTTCTCGAAACTATGTTTTATGAAACAGTGTAAGTCGTATTTCAAAATGTATTCGTCTGATTCACTTAAAATTTGGACAGAGCATAGTTTTTAAGATTTTCTATCGTATGACCACATGATTTTTTGATATCTTTATCCATTTGTTAATAACGAATTTAAACTTGTTTTTTTTTCGAAAATGGCACTTTTTTTCTACAGCTTATACTCATACGAAGGTTATATTGTTATACTAAAAGTACGTTTTTGTATTTTTCATTTCAGATCACCCTAGTTGCCAGAACCACCTACACCGATTGACCATGCAGCGACTGGGGCAATTTGTTTAAATAATAACGACTTGATTGTTTATCAATATTTTTCAATAAGAAAAAACTCAAACTTGGCAAGACTATGCATGAATTGTGTGTAATTGACCTGTTTTTTGGGCCCCAAGCTTAATGTAGATCGCTTTAGGTAATGTGCTACATGTTCTCCGTGTATCTCGCTCGCTCCTTCATGGCCGTAGATGGCGCCATCTCTCTCACTCATGCGCAAATTCCAGCCTGTAGCACATCACGTTAACAGACGTTGACACGATAACTCATCCCAGTGCGACACTCATTCGTATCGATAAGTTTTAACGATTGGTTATCAGTTCGCTCAGAAATATGAATTCTAAAAAATGTAGTGAAAACTGAATTTGGATATGTTGATTTGAGGTGCTCAAAGACGGTATTTGGGCGCATAGCGAGTTTGGGTTCAATCTGATATGGCGTATGCGTGACGGATTGCTCTGCATTTGCTGTTGTGCATAGCATGCCATCGTTGGCGCTTAATTCAAATAGTTCATAATCAGATCCCAATGAACAGAGAAAAAAAAATCTAATGAATGAAAAAGGTGCAAATTGACGAAGCAATATGCTACTTGTGATTTGTACCTTTTCCCTTCCCTTTTTACTTCTCCTCTAGTCTATTTGTATAGACAGTTTTAGCTCGCTTGGTAAAAATGTATGAAAGTTAGAGCAATCACGTAAATTCTTCGAAAAATTAAAAATGTAGTGAATTTCCAAATTTCATAAAATCTAAATCCTTTGAACGATCTTTGTTAAACTTGATACCGAACAAGGTTATTTGTATAGGAAATTTTAGTTGTATAGCTGTAAATTTACAAAAGTTAGCGCCATGACGCCTTCTTTTAAAAAAATTGAAAGCCCCATAAAGCAAGACACTCGTTAGCAATTAAGACAAAAATTACAGCAAACGAAAATAGTTTGGGCCCCAAGCTGTGTGCAAAGTTCCAGTACGATTGGTCAAACTGTTCTTAAGATATAGCCATTTGATTTTTTTTTTGAAGCTCATTACACACACATACACGGACAGAAGGATCTGCTAGAATCTACCATACAGCTTGATAAAAAATACCATTTATTGAGGGTAGATGGGGTCTCATGCGACATTTCGCGAAATATTACTATGAAAACTGAGAATTTGTACAATGTAATATATGGTAAATTTTCTATCATGATAAATTCTACCGTATTAATGACACATTTTACCGTATGGAGAATAAATTTTACCATAATACCGAGCAGTTTTTATGACGGTGTATGGTAGATATAGCTATATGCAAGACTTCGTGAGCGCGAAGGGCGTGAAGTAAACAATACACCCCTAACTTCACTTTTTCACCGGGCGCGTGAATTTGCTTGAAAAAGTAGAAACTCCGCATTTACAGATATTGTGTTATAAGACTATTTTCAATTCAGATAATTCATAATCTGTAAGCTGTCTATAATTGACATCGTAATGCGTGTGACAGATTTTGACAGCCTCATTATGATACAGAGTGTCATTGCTGGAAAAATTACCATACTGGCGCGGTAAAAATTTCTTCTCCGCATAGCAAGGTTCCTCATGCCAGTCGATATGGCTCCGAATGTTATCTTCGTCAATGATTTTTACCATGTTGCTTGGCAGGTTCTACCAGATCCTTCTCTCCGTGTACATACAAGCGGACACTTTTTCCAAATACGTTTTCTTGACGTTTTGGGACATTTTAATTTTCTGGTATTAACAACTCGATTTTTTTCACAAAAACAAAGATTTATCTATGAAGAAGCAATAAAACAATGCGTTTGTAACTTCCAACTTCCGTCTACTGTGTCAATGGGGAAAAATATAGGTATGAATTAATTTTGATATGAAATATTAGATTTTTTTCCGTAAAATAAACGTGTAATAGATGAGTTATGAGTTCAGTGATAGAGAGTTGTATAATTCGTCGTGTTTTACGCGCTACAATTTGATTGTAGCGGAATTTTCTGCGGTACGATCAAAACAATAAAAAAACTCTAAAAAGTATGAAATCAAAAAATTACATTTTTTTAAACTCCCGACTGTTCAATATTGAATAACAAAAATGAATGACAAAATGCCATTCAAAAAGATTGAAATAATTCATAGTGTAACAAGAATAATAATCGATAAATTATTATAATAATTTATTCATAATTCTCACTATAGTCGGGAGACGTCTCTGGAATACGAAAATATCCGTTTAAATTCATTCACTAAAACTTTTACATAAAGTTATTGGGCAATTGTACAAAACTATGCGTGTCCCCAAAAAGTTTGAGTAACATAGTTTATAAGTCTTGTCAATGAATTCAGACGGGAATTCGTTCGTAATAATGTTAACCGACATTCATGCATTCAGAGGATGTCTCCCGATTGGAGCAGGAATAATGACCGATTTTTTCTTACGATTAATAAACATTTTCCATTTATATTATTATTATCATTGTTATTATCATTATTATTATTATTATAAATATTTGACCCTTTTTAAATTTTACAGTGTAATTTATTTTTTTATCATTTGCGGTGGGGTTTTTTTCAATACAATTTTTGTTTACTGTATATTTTATTCATATTATAATACGGGGTAACTTCCACTTGGCACTAAAAGAACTATGATGTGAAATAACGATAAACGAAGGTGTGCATAGCCTACAAGGGATCCAAAATGTTTCGAGTTCGTTAATGGAACTTCCAATCGATTTATTTGTATTATAATGGAGCTGTGATTAAGTTAAACGCTTATAAATTTTCGCATAAATGAATTTCTTTTTCAGCGTCCTTCGCAGATGATGTTTTCGGTCAGCATTTTCGAGCAACTGAGAGTCGGATCAAGCATCTCGTGCAGCCAAAGCGGGTAACATTTTATGAGCTCAGACATGTTATGGTCTATTGAAGCTGTTTGGAACGAGTTCAACATAAATGGGTTAATTTTGCCGTAGTTATAGTGTACCTTTTGCAGTTATGGTCGTTCCTCAGCCACCTGTGGGCCATACAATGCTCACCCGACAAAAATATGAGCTTTAGCCCCATCATAGAGGAAACTTTGCTTTTTCGAAAAAATTGAGATTTTTACGCCAGTGTTACTAAAAATGTTCGAAATAGTCGAAAAATCATATTTAGAAAACTGAGTGCGTACGTGCATGCGAGCGTGAGCGTGTGTTTGTGTGTGTGTGTGTGTGTGTGTGTGTGTGTGTGTGTAGGATGAATAATTCGGATTCGCCAAAAATATAACCAGTAGCCATCCCCAAATATTGTATTTTCCCAATCTGTACATTTTTGACACCTTTTTTCGCTCCAATATTGCCGAGACAATATTTTGTCGATAAATGAGTAGACAAAAATATTAAATAATTTCAAAGTATGCTGCGACTTCTAAATATTTTGTGGCATTTTCATCGACGTATTTTGTCGATAAAAGTTTTTAGATTTTTGTGCCCATTGGCATTTCATATGTGCTCCGTCTGGCGATTCTTGAAGCCATGAAAAACTTTTATGCGTGCAGATAAATATAAATACACTAAAAACTATTTAAGCTTCCAAGATTCACGTTCCCATTCTATTGTCCAAACGACCAGCCTGCTCCGAGTAAAATTGTTCGTTTTTTGGTACAAAAAAAGTAATACCGTAGCTTATGGTGAGCTAAGAAATGAAGATCGATAAAATCGTATGAATACCCTGAGGATATGAATGGTATTGTTGAAAACAGCCTCTTGGCATCACGGAACGACGAATTCAATTGCGAACCGGCTGATGCCTCGTTTTTATCCGAAATGTCAGTCATCTTCATATGGCATGCAATCGAAAATCGCATCTATCACTCTCGCACATAGAAGCTTAATCCCATGTCAATAAAAATGAGTGTCAATTGATTCATTTTACCCAACGTATTTGAGAAAGATTTAATGATGTGTTGTAACCAACAAAATTAAGTAAGGAACACGCACATATGCTACAGTGCAGACACCTCATTACTGACGATCTATAAAAGTTTCGGAATACAATAGCTGAAAAATCAGCGAAGTGTGTAATTTGACTAGTGACTAGCACTGTAGCTACTCCTTACAAAAAACGCTATCGGCAATCAGTCGTGCGCGTAAAACATCATCATTCAGGAAATGAACTTCCCGAAAGTGTTTCTGCGCGCTATTGACCAATAGTAGTGTTGTTCGGACCGAGACCTTGAACCCTCAAATATAAGTTTGATGTCATTGATAGTATCGTATCTGATTATACTACCTAGACAACCTGATACTCTTTCGCATTTTTATCAAACATTACAAGAAATCGGATCGTTTTTTTTTTAAATTGATGAAGTGCGACAAGGCTTCAGGCCGGTATAGAGTGGCATTCACGAGTGAATAGTTTTTCTTGAAGCTCCTCGTCTCTTCTATATTGCTGTGATCAGTCAGAGGCACTTTCCTGGATTTTGGGAGCACCATTGCGGCCACATCGCTTCTGTTTTGATACCCCGGCTCTGCAGAATTTCTACATGTGCCGCCAGTCTCGTGTACACGCTCTCCTCCATTGAATAACTGTTCGTCGGAAGGTCACTCCTATTTGAAAAAAAAACTGGAATTAGGTAATTTCTTTAAACAATATTAAGGAGCATAGTCACCAACTTCATTTATAGCTTTTCACAGAACTCTGAATAAAGCGCACGATGTCTAATGAATGAATAAGTCGAATATAAATATTTACTTTGCTAGCTTTCACGAGCTGAGCAGCATTAATAATATTGCATCTAAAAAGAATTAGTATGACGTAAACTCCGTAAATAAAGTAGCAATAACCAATATATATAAATCACGCTTCATTTCTACCATTTTGTACATTATATAAACGCGCTCACTTTAACCCTTTCGTGCCTGGTGGGACGTATACATCCCAGTAAATTTCAAAACGCATTACTTCTATAAAAATTTACCAACCAAGGTGAAAACCTTGGCTTATTTTCAATATAAATACATACTCCAGATTTTAAAAAATGGTGTGTGCTCAAGTACACACGACAGAAGTGAAACTTCAGTATTTTTATGTAGATGAAGGGAAGGAAGGATCGTTCTAAATTGCAGCCTCAATAATATAAATGAGATTCCATAATTAAATAGAGAAGAGTACATTGCTATAAATTACATGTTCAATAATATAAATTATACATGTATGGTGAAAAACATAATTTTATGCGGATTCAATTTTTTCGTATTCTAAAAATGATACAATCGGTTTATGATAACTAAAATATGAAATAAAAAGTTTCAATTCAAATTTATCGAGAAATCTCGACAATACTGCATCGATTGTAGTTCCTGATCTCGTAGTTGCTTCATTAAGGTTATTTGCGATATTTGAATTCAATTTCGCACGGATAAATTCAATTAATGGTACCGAAGCATCAGAAGAGAAGTGAATGTTAAAGGCTCCGCTCAAAATCATCGGCATTTTATTATAGTTGCCATCGACTAGAGCTGCTCTCTCACTCTCTCTCTCTCTCGCCCCCCCCTCTCTCTCTCTCTCGCGGACTAACAGTCGTTCCTGTTCGTTCTCTCTTTCGTGTTTCCGGCTATGTTCATGGTAACGCGACGGTTTTCGTTACGCATCAAAGATTTAACCCCTCGCTGACGCGCCCATAGAAGTTTCACTTCAAAAAATTGGCAGAATGTGATGTTGCACTCTGAAGCCGTGACAACGTATCAAAAACTTATAGTTTCTACCGGCATTTCGTGGAACATTTTTTTTTAGCTTATTGACTCCAATTACTGCCAAAAGTTTGTGAGAAAGTTGGCATTACAATAACCACCCTCAAACGTCAAAATTCAAAGCATGAGCAGCAAGCAAAATTTTACTGTTTGTGCCCCCTAAATGACAGGAAAAGAAATAATTTCATTACAATGAAAATAATTCATTAACGTTGTACGCGCCATAAGCGCTCTAAGACCTTAGATAGTTGAAATATTGGCGCTAAAGGCGCGTATAGAAGCTACAACGGCCGCAAGAGGCGCTCGGTCTAAAAGAGCATGATGGAGATTCTGCCTGTGAACTGTACACGTGTTCTCTAGAATAGAGAAATTTAATAAACAAGTAAAAACGGCTCACCGTGGATTTGGGTTTCCCCGACGATTCAAACGTTTTTAGGTCACTGAATACGAATTTGTTGTAAAAATTCGGAAATTCAATATGATGGATCCAACAAAGGAGGCCAACATTTCGAATTTAAATTCGTAATCCACGACCTCAGAAACCCCCAAGGACTCAGTTTCATCCAAATCAAATAACTTTTTGCATTGCGATCCGCCGTTTTGGATCCGCAATTTGGAATTTCAGAGTTTTGAGTTCAGATTCGTAATCAGCGACATAAAAAGTTCTGAGTACCGAGTTGCATCCAAATCAAGTTACCAGAGAAAGGTACAAAGGCGTTAACCACAACTTTTTCCGGACAAGTTTATCTAGCTTTAATTAATGGAGTGGTATTTATTCGAATACTGCACTCCAAGAGATTACCACTTAACTTTTTCGCTGACGATGCGAATTGTGGATAGAAAGTTGTGAATGACAAATAACTGATTTCATGAAGGATTTTGCAATGGACGAAGTGATAATGGGATAAATTTTACAAAGTTGTGTAGTGATGTAATTCTGAAGAATATAATAATGAACTCTAGAAACTGCTGCGTATTGTAATAATCGGGATATCCTATTTATTAAGGTGAGACTGATCAGTCCGATGATTAGTTCTATCCTGAGTCTAGAATCACGTCAAAAAATTTGATTCCATTGCAATTTTTCTCTCCCGACTCTACAATCGGCTAATGAAGGGTATGTCATTTTGTACTTTGATTTCTCAAGAATGGTTGAAACTGGCTTGATGAATTTATATAGACAGTGTCTAAGAATAGCGAATTCGATTCATGGATATAGTTTGTTAGGATCTACCTTGAAGAAGAGCTCGCCATAATATTCGAAGTACGGGATATTTAAAGTACCAGTACTTGAAATACTGATAGCTTGTCACAGCAGGGAAAGTACTAAGAGCTGGGCACAGTACGTAAAGTACTGAGAGCTGGTCACAGTACGTAAAATACTGAGAATTCGGCCCAGTACTTAAGATACAAGTATTTGAAGGCCAAAATAGCATACAAAAAAGACGCAAGTAAAAACTGGCATATTGATTCCTCATGCTTTTTGCCAATTTACAGGGCTTTCACTATGAGCAAGCAGCCGTCACAATTTTGGCTTTCTAATAGGGAAAGCTTTACGAATGAGCAAAAATTGCGAGTATGCAATGTGCAAGTTTTAATTAGCACCTTTTTTGAAGTGAAACTTCTTTTGGCTCGATGGTAAAACTTCAAGGTCGCATCGGGTGTAACTAAAATCCACAGATCTTCGTCTCCGCTTTGTACGGTGCTTCGTAGTCTCCCCCCACTTTAGTAAGGAACGCTTGCCGCTTATAGGCAAGAGTGGAGTGGTTCTGAGCGGGCAGACTGGATTATAATCATTAAAAAAATATTTATTTTCAAGCGATAGCAGCAAGTCTGCCAATTTTATTTTTATAAAGTATAATGTCCCTCTAGATCACTTGTATAACGCCAGACGAAAATTCCGTTGCCTCGAAAATAATTCATAAAGTTCTGTGATTTTGAACGAGAGTGGCGGTGCGCGGGGAGCGAGCGCGGAGCCCCCGTCCCGCTGCTCGCCGCAACTTTTAATGATTATAATCTAGTCTGCCACCATGTTATCAACAAGCTACCGGTCTGGCTGTTTAACATAATAATGTGACATAATAGTAGATCAGATCTGAGTTCGAATTGACTGTGCTGAAATGACTTGAGAACATTTTGTGGCCATGCGGAAAACGCTTAGTGAAATCTGTCACTGGCTCTTAGGCTATATGCAGTCTCGTGATGAAACTGTAGAAATTCATGAAATCAATTCAAAGTTAAAATATTTGTAAACAAACTGTTCTATTTGTTGTCTTTTACCAAACTACCCTTCCAAATCCTCTTCTTAATATTTATCTCTTTTATAATTTCAAATTTCTATCTAATATAATTGAGTCCCCTACGTCTTTCAAGTTTCACTTCTAACATGCGCACTGAGCTGCACGCGCTTTTTTTTTGCTCTTCCCTTCAACATAATTCCGAAATTTTCACCAGGTCTCAACGTTCGGTCAAAGAAACTACATCTATTCTTTTACAAACAATTTTTTTTTACAAATTTAAATTTGTATCAAATCTAAACGTTTTTTTAGTGATTTTTGTCGCATTTAATATTTAATATCAAACATCATTTTGGTTTACTCTGTTTTTGTAGCAATTTTAAGCTCGATGGAGTTTAGAAAAAGTTTTTTTTTTAATTTCATCCTCTATAAAGTTGAAACAAAACTTTATTGAGTTCAAGACGGACATCACATTAATAACAAAATCAGATATTTTTTACCGATACGATTTATGCACTCGTGAGTTATTTTTAACAATTTTTTTCTTGTTATATTTCTTGATTCTTCAGAATTTTTAAAGAAAGTTTTGTTTGCGTGAAAAAATTTGTTTCCAAGATTCTCATGCAAAATGCTCAAAACGTTCCACAAAATCAGCGAAATTTATTTAGAAATTACTATCATCTTTTTTGTTCGTAAAATTCTTTACCGGCGACGCCAACGGCACTTTAGGTCATTTTTTTTTCGACCTGTGACCTAGATGGCGGTTTACAAAAGAACATTTGACAATTTTTTATATGAAGTATTTATCTCTGCGAGGACACGTCGGAGGCATGTGGCAAGTAACGACTCATAAGTGTGAACGTAGCATTACGATATATTTTGTCGATTTTCCGATATGTACACGCGGGCATTGAAATACTTCTTGACTCAAAGTATTATAACAACATGAGTACACAACCAATTTCAGTAATACATTACGACAAACACTGTCCGTCCCCAACAGATTCATTATGCAAAACCAGATTAAGACATATTCAGAAATTTTGCCAATCATCGGACAAAAACGGAAAGATCCGACGTCACAAGACCACAGTGAAAAGTATAGTCCCGACTTTTTGCCCTACGGGCAGTCGGGTGTAAAAAAGAAGGCTCCAACAAATCCTCGCTTCATGGAGCACCCACCATTGTTTTCGGGCAATATTAATTCGAGTCGTGGTTAACCTCAAAAATTGAAATGTGATGTTCGGAAGAAATTATTGATGCAGAATACAGGAGATCTTCATTTTGCTTCAAACGACAATAATCCCTGAAAAAATGCTTTAGAGAATCATCTTTTTGTCTCTTGCGCTGATATGTTTTTCAGACGATGTGAAACACATGTTCGGTGTGTCTCTTTCGCTCTGCCGTCAGCGCTACTGACGCTCTCTCGAACCTATCTCTACTTCTCATCGCCTTGGTATTGTGCGGCGATGTATTTAAGGTGTGGCTCAGTCAGTAAGAAAAACTGAGATCCATTTTTCTCCGACATAATTGATATTTTGAACAAAAACCGAAAATGAAAAACTTCGTCAAATAAAACCGCAGTTTACTGTTCTCGATTTTTGCACGAAAAATTAACCATTGAGGAAAAATTCGGGACAGGAAGTAATGCATTTGTCTCTCGCCTTCACAATCACTTACCCAGAAACTATTTTGTTGATGGAAGAGTTTGTAAGATATCTGACGAACCCGATGCGAATTTTACAACTACGCTCCTGGTAGGATCAAGGAGCCTAGTTGTCCAAACTCATGCGCATGCGAAATGTGGAAAATGTAATGCGTATGATCATCGATCGATGATGATCGATGAGAGAAATTTATGAGAACGATTGGTCTCTTTCGCTCTGGGGGCTTCTCAACGTCAACACCATCCCGTCACAAGAGTAGATGGAGGAAAATTTGTATCCACACCCGTGTGATTTCTTTCGAGCAATTAAGGATCATCGGTAAGGGCCTGCCGATTGTCCATTGCATTTTACTGTTTTTTTGAATCACGGGCGACTGTGAGGGTCCCCAGAGATGCACGAGTGAGCCATCAAGCGACATCTCAAAAGATAAAGATGAGTAGTTGCGCTTAATTTTTGATTTATATACTTGAATTTCATATAAAATGTATCTTGTTGAAACGATTCACACTGACCTCGAAGATTATATTAAAGAAATATGAATATTATAATAATATATTACAAGTTGAATATTACCTTAAAGCACGAAAACGCAATACACTGTCAGTAACAAAGTGGGGTTGCCTTTTTACCAGGGTCGGTTCCTATTTCGGACAACCTCATTTCCTTTAATCCAAAATATCAACCTTTCTGAGAAAATATAACAAAATGTAGCTTTTGATTGCTCGAAATTATATTATTGATATTGTAGTAGGATCCCTCTTTTCTCCGAGATAATTGATACTCAATACAAAAGCAAAGTAAGTTATCATGCACAGTCACGGTATGCATGTGTCTCCCCGTATACTTACGGCGATCACATTCGATATATTGAAACGTGTCGTGATTTCGATAGATTTGATACCGCGACGCGATTTATAAGCGAGTGAGATCTCAATGCTTATTTACGAACACTTTAATGAAAATAAACACACACACACACATACAAGGAGCTTTTGTTTTGTGAGTGACGTATTGGATTCGTGTGCTGGACCCGAGTGGATAGATGGGGAGCAGCAAGAAATTTTATGGGTTTTTTTAAACGGCCTCAGAATAGTATGAATTCACTCATGATCCTTAATGCAATTCCATGAGTGCACAACCCCTCATCACAGGCTTTAACAGATCGTGAATTGTTCTTATATATTGTCTCGCTTAAAGAGAGAGACCAAACAAGGAGAATAAACGGAGAGGATATGTCGAATGAGATCAGGATAAGATGTATGTGAAGAGGTTGTGAATTCCATGTGATAGAATATTTTATTTGACTCGACTGAAACTAATTTTGATAGAGAGAGATAGATTTTAAATTAAAGGTGAACAATCGGTGAAGCCTGTCGTTTTTAATCAACGATGGATTTCGCAGAGAGCTCTCGAGTTATGAGACCCTGAGCTTGCTGAGAATTCACGAATCGATTCGTTTCAAAATTTAACGATACATGATAGTTTTACAGAGAGACATTCGCTCGCTTATATGTTCCTGGTGTTATGAAAATATCTATGCTTTTAATATTAACGATTAATATCGTTGGATGCAATTTATTTTATATTACATCACTTCTCTGCCTCAGTAGTAGCGGGACTATATAGGGAGACATTTGTGACGTCACAGCACGAGCGGTGATTGGTTGGAGTTTATGGGTGATATTTTGAGGAGGCGATGCATTTAAAGAGGTGAAGAGCGTAGATGTTGCTTGGAGGACAGCTGGCGGCAGACTGAGGGCCCGTGTGAGAGTACGGGTGTGTGTCGATGGGCCCGCGGGTGAGGGTATCGGTAAGGCCGGGTGAGCTCTTAAGATAAACTAACTTTTATGCGAGGGGCGCGAATATACCGGGGTGGTGTATTATTAGGTATGGTATTTCTTTTAACCCCAAGTCGATATATTGGGGATACCGACAGTGGATGATGTTCCAAAGGCGCGAATTTCCCACACTTTTCCACCTGTAATATAGGAAGTGCGGGTGAAATTTCTCCTACAGAACGTTATTGCAGGTGATTAGGTATCCTTACCTCACCACTAGCTACGTTTCTGACGCGATATCACGTTTTGGGAAATTTTTTACACCTCGATATTAGAACACTTACGAGTTTCGAGGCTTTATGACGTTTTTTCAAGCTTCTGTATCATTCGTCTTGCGGTGTGTTGTCACGTGTGGAAATCTCGAGAGCAACACATATTTTTCCCGTCAAGACCTGTCTTGACATACCGAAACCAAGTATGTATAATATCAGAAACAATTTTAAAAATATTGGTGGCATTTAAATTTTTCATGGACCTTCTATTTCTGTTAATTTATAGACTGCGTCTAAGATCTACCTAACCACGAGAGAGAGTGAAATATGGCAGCCCTCCAAGGTGTTCTGACATATACTTGCAGGGTCCATATAAACGAGCGGACTTTGAAGGGTGCACCGATAGCCCTGGTATACCGGGCGTACCTATTTGAGTTATACGCACCGCCTGAATGGGGTAAATTGCCGGAGACGATTCGCATGCCGTGGTTGCAGATGATGCGCTACAGCAGCGGGAAGCCGGTAGTGCTCGGCGGTGTAATATATATATATATATTAGATGAAAATATTATACTGGCATATGGACAAGTTTTTATTACAACACATTCGCGAATATGGATGTTGTTGTGTTGCAACCTGCCCCAACTTTTTTTAGTATGCGTGCTAGTCGAGAGATGTGTAGCGCTCGATGGCTACTATAGACGTATCATGGATAAGGGTGGGAGACGTTTTAAGTTGCGCTCTTAGAGCCTTCATGGTGGGAGTATTATTAAAAAACTGTGGAAAAAATTGGAAGATTTTTATTAATTTTTGCAATTATAGAATATTTATTTAATTGTACATATCCATATTGTGTTTTAAAAGTCGCGTGTCCATGTACCATATATTGTTTGGCGAGAATACATGAAAACATTTAAAAAAATGCGTTCGCTAACAATTTGTTGATTTTTCCTCTTAAGATACCGAATAATTAAAAAACTAACATGATTATTATTCACTTGAATTTAGTTGGGATTAAAAGGCTTCACTTGCTTCAATATATATATATATATAATTCTATACTACTATACTATGTACTACACTCTACGTAATACTTGTGTAGGTGTGCAACTCTATTCACCTCACTACGACTACTGCTAACACCGGTATACACTGGCTGGCGGTGTAGGTGTGGATGGTGAGCGTGACAACGGCTCATATATTCTTGGGAGCGCTGTAAATTTTCATCCGTCTGTGAGCGCGTGGGTGAGCGCGGGCAGCTACGCATGCTAATAGCACGCGAGTAGAGTGCGATGGGTGATGTCACAACAACGGACTCGGGCGGCCTGACGCAGTAGGGGTACACAGAGCGATTTAGCTCATGTACTCTCAACAATCAACCCACCAGCACACCATTGTCTTCTCCGCGCATCTCTTTCTACATCTTTTTTAGCTCACTTGCGAGAAATGGTATACATAAAGAGGCCAGTTCGGCAAAAGCAATATCAAACTAGTGATCCATAAACATTGGATCCTTAACGGTACTGCGGGAGATGTCTTACAGTTTTTTCGTGTTCAATATAATGAAGCTTTTTAGATCAGCATCACTGAAACTTCCGCCCCAGCCACGAGGTACTGTACCCATATAGATCGCGGCGATCAATTCACGACTACACTTATACAGCGCCTCGCTATAACGTTGCAGACGGCGGAAGCGTTTGTCAACGCAGACGATGAGGTCGAATAGCCCATCGAGCGACGGTTTCTTCATAATCCTTTTTCATAATTTCATAATTTTTCATAATTCTTCCTTTTTAATTATGGGTCTTATATTACACGTCGATTGAGCCGTATATATGATCGACAGGGATTTGATATGAGTAATGGTGGGGGAAGGGGTTAATACCACGACAAATATTCGGATTAGGATGACACATGCACTAGCGGCAATGATTCGTTATTAACCCAATTGCAACAGGATGTATATTTAGTACATATTACGCAGATGTGTAATAATATTTGTGACGTCATATGACGCAGCGGTGGCATACATTATCCGGAGCTCGGTGGAACAATACTTTATTATGAAGTGCACACCTTACATCACTTTCAAAAACCACCCTCCACACCTCCACGACGGCGTAAATATGAACAAAATTTATAGGTGAGTTCCAATGCTGAAAATTTTTATGGAGCAGCGCTGTAAATTCGGGACGTACCAGCCAGGTGATCAACGCTTGGGTATATCCATAGACTTTGCGTCAGGGTGCTTCATTAGTAGTATATATATATATATAATAAGGTTGGAGGCACTTTCAAATTTTCTACGTAGTAATAAAATCAAATTGTTACACCACGTCACTCGTAACCGTCGACCACATGTATTTTTTTTTTTATATTGTGTTTTCATCGTATACCCTTGAGGGTTTTTACGTACCCTTCCCATTCCTATCACTCCCTACCCGCACTTCGCTGAGCTAACCTAACTTTCGGTGCGTCCGCAGCCGACTTAGCTACACTGTACCGCATTCGCCATGGGCACAGGGAAACTGCGGAAAACCTGTGTCGGTACAGTCGGCTCTTTCGGCAGAGTGTAGTGTTCCTACAGGGGATGACCAAACTCTGGGAAGATTACCTCCCGCTCAGCGATTTGATACGCCAGCCAGCGCACGGCTAAGCGGTCACCGCACCAAGTACTGTCCGCGTCCAACGCTTCTGCACTTTGGTGACCGCCAGAGCCACACGCCGACCGCGCACCTATCGCTGTCGGTCTCCGTCGACCACATGTATATATAATGTTGTATATGTATAATGTTGTATATGTATAATGTTGTATATGTATAATGTTGTATATGTATAATGTTGTATATGTATAATGTTGTATATGTATAATGTTGTATATGTATAATGTTGTATATGTATAATGTTGTATATGTATAATGTTGTATATGTATAATGTTGTATATGTATAATGTTGTATATGTATAATGTTGTATATGTATAATGTTGTATATGTATAATGTTGTATATGTATAATGTATTGTAAAGTGGCATTTCTGCTACACGTTATCAAACGTAGAAAAGTGCTCCCGGCACGACACGAGAGTGACGTCTCGTCTCGTTGAGTCCCGCCGAGACCATCCAGCAGGGCAAATACGTTTACAGCCGTTCGATTATGCTAATATTTGTCGTATCTGTTATTTCCCGTTATCTCTGAGCGAGCTTCGGTCTTGCCGGCCTACGAGGACACCATCATCACCGAAGGGATGCGCGCTGGTCAACTGCGCAGCTACGGGCCAACGTAGCTGCGCGGGGCCAATCATCTACCTGAGCTTTACAGGTGTGAGTGGGCTCACACACGTGCTTCTCGTCGCCGCCGCTGCCCTCAGACTATCTGACGAGAGTCCATATTTGAATTGTGGCTTATGATAGGCTATCGCCACGCCACCCACCCCGAGCAGTGCAGCTCGCCTGGGATTCACGCTTCGCCACCCTAGAACTGCATCAAGGCCATCTGCAGGGCCGCTGCATCGAAGTTCGTGGCCGTTGAAGCCACATTATCGACGTATAGGACGATTTCGAGCTGCGTGCAGCTACCGTCCCGATCAGCGGTTCAAACTTATTCGCGAGAAGGCTGCAGCCAAGTCGGGCAGTTTCCTCGTTCGCCGGTGAGAAAATAAAATTTGCCACGGGCCGCTTTGGCTTTCGTGGCTGGCGCCCTTCGCACCGGCGAGCGAGGATTTTGTGTATGCCGAGTGGGTCACGGAAAAAAGCGTCACGGTATATATAATGTATATGATACGAGAGACGTGGTGTAACAATTGTACTACGATCAAATTGTTATATGATACACCGTTATATGATATATATATAAAGGGTATTTGTTGTTAATAAAATAATATTTTCAAATAAAATATTATCTCTCATGTCCATATGTTTAGCTTAATATAAATAGTAAGGGAGTCTTATCAATCAGCGTTTCGCGCTTATATACAGTTATTCAATCTGGATTATTATCGCGAGCACACACCACCACCGGTTGTTTCTGACAATCCTTCGCCACAAATCACAATATTGAAAAAAACTTCTACTCCGGAATATATACCCGAGCAGTGGTATAGATATGCGGTGGAAACACCTGTGGACGTCGATCATTTGCGGACCAACTGGGTGTGGAAAGATTGTATTTGTGAGGCGTTTCCTACGCTACCTGACTGCTATGAGTGACGGCAAATTTGATCGAATTCTCTTTTATTATGGTGAAACTTTAGACATCGAAATTTTGAACCTGCACGGGGGTGCAGGGAATACTGCTCTACCCAAAATTAAATTTCGCGAGGGGTTACTGCAAGCTGAGGATTATTCTCACGATAACGATCTGAAAAAATTAATCATAACTGATGATCTAATGCGTGAATCATCTAGTAATGCAATGGTCAATCTTTGCGCTAAAAGTTGCCAGCATAAAAATATTAGCGTGATCTTCATAACCCAGAATATTTTCCATCAAGGCACGGGTCAGTGAGATATCTCGCTTAACGCAAATTATATTGTTATTTTTAAAAATCCTCGTGATCGAGCACATATTCAACACCTGGCATGATAGGTTTTCCCAGAAAACCCGAAGTTCCCCGCTTAGGCATATCATGATGCAGCGGCGGTAGCACATAGTTATTTATTACTGGACCTTAAGCAATCAACGCCTGATAATTGTCGCTGGCGCACTCGAATATTTCCTGAGGATAATGGGATGATTGCATACGTGATAAAAAAAATACACGTCGTAGGCATTGATGGGTTCTACATAAATATGATCACCCGCGTACACACATGCATATGCTCGCGCATAATGATATACCCCAACGCCCCAAGTACTTTACGTATCAGTGCCTACTCTCTAACGAGCGTGAAAACATCTACGATGAAGCAAGCCCGCGTAAAGCCTGCAGTAAAAAAGAAAAAGAGAAGCGGATGCAACCCTTTTACTAAACGTCACCTTGCACTCCTGAATGCGCTCTGCCGTGCAAACACTCAACAGCGTAAAGCACTATTACGCGGGGCGGATAAACTGGTCAAGTGCATCTGCAAGTGTGCGTTGAATATTTTACATGGTGTTATCAGGGTGAAAACTGCAGTGAAAAACCGTTTGAAAAAATATAAAAAAACATTACGCAGATTGGCATCAGAACAACCTCCCACCGTTGTAGTAGTGGTGGTGGTGTGGGTGGTAATTAACGAACCACGAAACGCGATCGAATATTTGGTAATGTTGAAAATTTGAAATAATCATGGAATATGCGACGCACATGGTTTTAATCCCCATGGATGAATACAAAAAACACCAGGAAAACTCTGGTGCGAGTGCGATGATTGGTGGAGCTCACACCGAGACCGTTGAAAGTAATACCGTACAGACATCAGGCGATACGCTGTCATGCCTCGACGGTGAACTGTCGAAAATGTTACGATCAAATAAATTTCAAAATGAATGTGAAAAATGGAGAGAATATCTACAGGTGCTACAACGTTATTTATTCCATATGGAGACGCAGTATAAGGCTACCGGAAATATTAACAATGCGGCGGCACCACCGCTATCTACAGCCCAGTCACGTTTGGAAATACACATATTATCAATAGCGTGCCATGAATGTACAAACGTCGGGCCCATTCCCTCATAGAATATCTACAAAACTCCGAGGCCTCAGGTGGAAACATAACGTGGGATAAACAGGGGACTGTGAGGGGGGTAGCGTCCCTATACAAGGAAGTAATATTGTTGATCTTGTGAATAATGGTGTATGGTCGAGAAAACTTTTCAAGCTATAGGAAGCGGTAAATTTATCGCTGCCTTGCAAGGCGCGTCTATACCACGTGAATTCATAGGGAATGATGAATTGTGGTGGTCAACTGTTACACCGTGGACAATATAGAGGATGTATGGGATGTATGTTTGGGTTTTCCTGGTAACATCCGGCCTTTACGAAGTTTCAACGGCAATACAGCCTGCCTGCTTGTAGTCGTAGATGTTCTCAGTAAATATGCGTGGGTCGAGCCACTCGTAGACAAGAGTGTGCGTGAAGTCATAAATATCTCCGCAACGCCCGTACCTGGGCATGGTGAGGAATACCTCGATTTGGCTCATAACATGCTCGCTCTGAATGCTAAAATATCATGCTCCATAACTGCTTACCAGGGGCGTATAGCACCGGTCAATATTTTTCTCCCCTTTCCCTTTAATCAAGTGGGCGTATACTTTAACCAAAAACTTGTTGCACCACAAAATAATGCGTACCCTTATACTGCGTATATAGAAACTCTCCTGAATTATGTCCCAGCGACTAAGAAGTCCCATCTCACAACAGCCCTATGGTGTGCCAATACCCCTGGAGCATTTAATACTCTATCTGTAGCGAGCACAGCTGTAGCGAACGCGGGTTTGGAAGCTCGGAGAGCATTCACCATGGAAGGTAAGTCTCCGGATATGATCGGGCATCCTCACTGTGATGTATTCAATCAGGATCAATTTTTACTCAACGGCGTCGAGCTACGTATTCGACCTGTTCGGTCAACGGGGACTTTCTGTACCATTATGAACCTCGCGAAAACGAATCCTGCATATGGCATACATATCACCGAGGCGACTCTATTAACCGGTTGACTGGTAGGCTTTTTTCCAGTTTCGTGCCAAAACTGGTACAAGCAAATCATTTACAAAAATACACAATAATTTATTTCTGGGAGTTTTCGAGGCTGCTGATACCATTCTCGAACTTAGTTTTCACTTTGCAACCTCCAAAGGGGGGACAAATTAGGGTTGAGGGTGAAACTTCTCAAAAATGATCATATAGGACGCCATTTTGAGGCCGACATTTTGAATTTCATCATACTGATCCATTTTTCGGATAGAGCATCCCAAAAAACGGTTGTGTACCAATTTTTGTGAAAATCGGTTGAAAATTGAGAAAGTTTTTTAAATTTATACATATATGATACAATACCAGTCAACCGGTTAATTTGTCGCGCGAAAATTACTGCAAGTATACCTATCGCGCATGCTAAAGTTCTCGCCAAGACAACTGCCAAGTACTCGATAACCCGTGTTGAAGTTAAAGCCTTTATGATGCATCGAGGAATTAACGGCGACACATTGGACAATGCAATCGTTGGCCAGCTGCCGAAAAGAATTATTCTTGGTTTTGCGCTAAATAGAGCATTCAATGGTGACGCAGGGCTAAATCTGTTTAATTTTCATCATCATGATATTAACTATCTGTCACTCTGTGGACATGTGGTGTCATGTGGATGGTGAGCAGATACCAATGAAACCTCTCCAGCCGAAATTCGCCACGGAGGAAAATCTTGACGTGGAGAGTTACTTTTCACTGGCACAGGTATATATTTTTAAAATGAGGGCATAGACGTTTCACGCTCAGACTATGCCAGAGGTCAGTGCTTCTTCGCTTGCGATCTAGCACGTGACTTGGCTGGTTATAGTTTTACTCACTGGAATCTTATGAGGCATGGGAGCGTGCGGATTGAAGTATGTTTCGGTACACCACTTACATCGACAATAAATTGTATTGTTTATGCTGAATACGATAATATAATCGAGATCGATTCAAAACGACAAGTAATAACGAACTTTGGCGCATGAATGGGGGCGGAAGGGCGAGCGAGAGCGACGTTTGAACATAGGACTGAAGGCTCGGCGGGTAGAGTGGGGTCGGGTTATACCTCTTCCACACCTGTATTTGTAAATGTGCACGAGCTAGAGAGCTGTATATAAAACCTACGAAGTAGCTATACAAGCTATCAGTCTATCGTACACTCCATCATGGACCTTATCATTGATATCCAAGCATTATACGATAAAGACGGTACGTTCGTACCGAAAGCGTTGACTATTGTGACTTTGAATGACGATAATATTGGCCATTGGGTGATCGAGCCACCTCATCGATTCTCGCAACTGTCGCGCAATCTTGCGACGAATAATAATCGTTTGACGTGTTTCACCATGGAATCGAGTGGTTTGACGAGGATACGACATTAGCAAAAGTATGGAATAACCTGAGAATTCTATCACGTTACGCTGTAAATATATACGTGCGAGGCCTGCAGGAAGCCAAAATTTTGAGCGCTGTTCTCGGACGAGATATTGTAAACCTGGAGGATTTCGAGGAGCCAACTTTGAAGGGTATGCCACCTAGTGATACGTTCTGAATTTATCACTGTGTTGGTCGGGATAACAAAACATTGTGCGCACTCAACAATCCTGTACGGATAAAAAAATTGTTATAGTTCAAGGATACCGCGAATACCATACCAATCTACAGCGGGCCTACTCTTACATCAACACCTAGAAAGCAAAAAAGGGATCGTAAGGTAGTAAGAGAAGAGTTTGATGTTGGTCGAGGTATGAGGCCGACGAATCTCGATTTTTCAAGCCCTGATAAAAAACGCAGTTCTGGAATTCTCAGGGACACGCCATATTCATCGGATGCCTCACCAAATGATATATGATCGGGTGTTACTCAAATGACAAATATTGATGCCACCACTGCAGTTCAAGGGGAGATTGTGAGCCTCTTCCGGTGTAAAGAATCACCGATATTATCTCAACAGTATTCACCTACAGCGTTACCACCACCACCAACGCCACCACGTCGGAATTACTAGCGTTATACATCCAGCAGAGTAATAAAACATGGACAGTCTACATGTCTCCCAGGCTCTGCACGGGTTACCTGCGCTGATGAAAGGTGTATACCCAGCAGACCGCATGCCGAATGTTTGGACTAAACCTGCCGTTCTAGTTGCCAACACAGAGATACACGCTCAACCAAGGTCTCACTAGGTGGCTATTCACGATGATGCGGATGGATTTGGTATATTCTTCAACAGCTATGGGCTTCGTCCCAGTATCCCCCAGCATCACAATGATCTGCGACGAAACTGTGCATCTTTCCGGTGGAATACCAAGGTCTTACAATCGGCCACGTCACGGGTGTGCGGTAAATACGGCATTATGTTTTTGCATTGTATGGCTTACGGTTATACTCTTGATTATTTCTGTGGAATTTTTTCATCTTTTGACTTGAGTGTATTTGGAATTTTATCCTACCATGCGATCGAGAAGCGACCGTTACAAAATTTTATCAGCCGTGAAAAACTTAACTGCTAGTCACACGGTTAAGAAGCAGCCGTAGCAAAATTTTGTTAACAGTGAAAAATGTTAATTTCTATTTACGCGGTCAGAGCATTAACGTATGATTCGCCGAGTTGGCTCGGATCACTTCGAAAAGGAAGGTGAACTTCGAATCTCCCCGTTGTTAGTCTTTTGTGTGTTTCTCGAAAATGATTTTCACACGCTAAATCCTCGTTGGATACCGCTTGAGTAGATTGTATTTCTTCGATTTTCCAGAAGCGTTGCAGTTGGTCCTGCAGATTTCTCGTGTTGGTGAATCCACAGAATTCTAGTTTTGTTGCTTGTTGATTTTCCGTTGTATACGGTCCGCCAATGATCCACCCTAATTTCGTTTTTTGGATAACCGGCTTATTTTTGCCATTTCTGATTTGTTCTGCACAAATTAGGTCCCAGAACACGCCTGCTCCTAATAAAATATCGATTTTTTGTGGAACATGATAATTTGGATCAGCAAGAACGACATGTTTCGGAATTTTTACTGATTCTGCATCGAATGTTATAAGGGGGATTTTATCGGTTATTTCTTCGAGTATTGAAAATGAGAGCTTGATTGAGAATGCGTTGAATTTTGACCTGATGGTTGTACTCGTTGCAGCGGATATTTGAGTGACCGCTTGAGCTATTGCTCCAATTGATTGATTGATTTTTCGTTTCGTGAGGTTCAATTTTTCACACAACTCTCGAGTTATGAAGTTTGATTGTGAACCATTGTCCAATAGTGCTCTCACCTCGAGTTTGTGTCCTGCGTCGTCTTCGATGTATACGATTGCAGTTGAGAGTAGTACCTGTGCTGGTCGTTTCACGGCGCAGGTTGAGACTGATTATACTGTGTTTTCGTTAACGTTACCGCTGGTTTCGTCACGACTCGTTCGTGAACCACTCGGTTTTTGTTGTGTACTATCCGATCGCTCCTCAAGATGCAATAGTGAATTGTTTTTTTTGCTGCAGTGTTTGCAGTTTCCCGCTTTACAATTTTTAACAGTATGTCCTTTTCCGAGACAGTTCAAACACAAATTAAGGCGTTTTATTTCGTTGATTCTCGATTGAACTGGAAGTTCGCGAATTTTTGAGCACTGATATATTTTATGAGTTTCTTGACACATTTGGCAATTATTTTGAGTTGTCGTTTTTTGAGTGCTGACGTGAGACGTCGAATGATCTGACCTTTGTTTAGGATTCAATCCAGTTTGTGACTTTATATTATTTTCTTGAATGCCTTTCTTTTGTTGAACCGCCTCGAGGATTTGACATCTGTTCGATAGTAAAGTCGTGAGTTGTTCGACTGTAGACCAATTTTCTGAGATTACTTTGTGTTCCCATTCGCGTCTTGTTATTGGGTCTAATTTTGTTAGTACCATTTCGACAACTAAAGTGTTCCACGAATTTACTGGTTCCCCGAGATTTTTAAGGGCTCGTAAGTGTTTGCTTAATTCGTCGGACCTGCGCGCGTCGCGACCGCCGACTCTTTCGGGACTTGAGGTAATTCAAAGAGGGCACGCACGTGGTGTCGTGTAGTGAGGCGCTTGTTTTCAAATCTTTCTTTCAGAAGATCCAGAGCAACTGTGTAATTTTCTCCTGTAACCGCGAGTGAATGTACTACTTGCGCAGCTTGATCTTTGAGTACTGAGTTTAAATAATAAAACTTTTGCACGTTTGATAGGGATGTATCTGAATCAACAAGAGCTTTAAATAAATCGTAAAAATGACTCCATTTCTCATAACTACTATCGAACTGGGGCAATGCAATTGTCGGTATTTTTACGTTGGGCGAACGGTTTCGCCGATCGATGGTGCATAATTCGCGTTTTGTTCGTTAATTGTATGACCGTTTTGTCGATTTATGGGTGAAAGTGTATCTCGCGCTTTCGCGATCGCTTCAAAAAAAAGAGTTTCGAATGCTTCGTTTTCTTCGTCTAATTCTACAGTCCACTCATCGTTTGTATCACATTCGCGAATTTTCTCTTGACAATGATTAAATTCTTTTAGATATTCTTCTGCATTTTCTAATCGTGTTTTCAATTCTACTGGATTTCCTGTATCCGGCTCGAATGTAGAAAGATATGTTTTAAATCTTGTCAATTTTGATTTCACACCTGCGCGAGTACGCTTTATCGCTGGCATGTTTTCCGCCATTGCTTGATTTTTTTTTTTTTTTTTTTTATATAAATAGGTTTTTAAGCATGTTTAAATTCGAGACGAGAAAAAAATAAGAAAGGATGGACTTACAGTATTAGCGACTATATCTATTTATATATACATGTATATATATATTTTTTCGTTGATCTACGATGAATGCTGAATTGTTACGTTGTTTAAGTTGCGAGAAATCCGTTGCGATATCCCGAATATAGGATGATGAATATAGGAATATAGGACGTCGAATATACGACGTCAAGCCGCCGAAAACGTTGAGTCTTTGTTTCGAAGACGATCCACCGTTGTGGAACGCTATAGATATAGCTATCCTCTATCGAGAGTGTCGAGTGTTTGTTTCGAGAATGTTCCACTGCTGTCGAACGCTATAGATATAGCTATACTCTGCCTAAGAGCGTCGAGCGTTTGTTTTGAGAATGATCTCCTGCTGTCGAACGCTATAGATATAGCTATGCGCTGCCTAAGAGCGTCGAGCACCAAAGTGTCGGTTTTCTTTACGAGGCACTATCAATTTTTGAATTTTCGTTTGCTCTACGATTTGATACGAATTATCAACACTTTAATCTTTGTTGAATCCGGTCACTGGTAAATTTTCGTTTCCAGTACGTTGTGAAATTTTTACGTATTTTCGACTGTTATATTGACCGTACGCCACTGAAGACTTTTTCGATGTGGTGCGTACGTATATCACTTATTTTCACAACTTTTTGAATGACTTCACTCGAAGGACCATATGTATAGTCGGGTAAAACAGTAGTAAAACCACTATGACCTTTATTAATTCCTTTATTAAATAAAAAGAGAGAGCGTGAAGAAAGCGTGCACTCTCGTGCTTTGGTTTATCGCCATCTTGCTTTTTTAGGTACATCAACGTCGCTCGCGGCCACTTACCACTACTTACTTAATCGCTATCTTTCTTACCGACTAAGACGCTACATCCGCTGCTCACTTATCCTACTAGAAAACGCGAACGGCGCGTACACTCTGTCTCTCTCTCTCTCTCTGTCTCTCTCTCTCTCTGTCTCTCTCTGTCTCTCTCTGTCTCTCTCTCTCTGTCTCTCTCTCTCTCTCTCTGTCTCTCTCTCTGTCTCTCTCTCTCTCTGTCTCTCTCTCTCTCTCTGTCTCTCTCTCTCTCTCTCTGTCTCTCTCTCTCTCTGTCTCTCTCTGTCTCTCTGTCTCTCTGTCTCTCTGTCTCTCTCTCTCTCTCTCTCTCTCTCTCTCTCTCTCTCTCTCTCTCTCTCTCTCTCTCTCTCTCTCTCTCTCTCTCTCTCTCTCTGTCTCTCTCTCTCTCTGTCTCTCTCTCTCTCTCTCTCTGTCTCTCTCTGTCTGTCTCTCTCTGTCTCTCTCTCTCTCTGTCTCTCTCTCTCTGTCTCTCTCTCTCTGTCTCTATCTCTCTGTTTCTCTCTCTGTCTCTTTCTTTTTGTCTCCCCCCCCCACCCACTCTCCCTCTCTCTCTGGTTAATTTTGCACGAATCTGGCGTGGGAATCTGAGGGAATAATCAATTAGGCAACACGAAGATTTCGTAGAAACAACGGAAACTCTTTTTATTCAAATGTTAAGAACGATAATGCCTTTCGGCGATAACAGCGTAGCACATTATCGAATCGGATCGGTTCACACGAGGCACTGGCGTGCCCTGCGCGACACAATGGCGGTGCGACGCCACAAGGTGTCCTTTTGAGAAAGTCCGATAAGTTTTTTCGCTAATGAAGTGACCCGCAATACGCCTCACGTCACTGCAAGGGCGTAAATTCCGCACTTTGTGAGAAATATACAACGAGAACGAATGACCGACAAAGCAACAAGCCGTGACTAGAACTGAGGTGATCCGTCGATAAACCGAGACGATGAGAACCCACTTGTCGAAATGAACTGTCCAAAATACTTCAAACGTCGTTGTGAAGTCGTAAATCACACACGTCTGTGGGAAGCACTACACAACAGAACCGTCCAAACACTTTTAATATCGTTGAGGAGTCGTAAGTCTCACAACTCCATGAAAAGCACTCCATGAACTGAACCTCGGTGAAGAAGACCGCTGTTGAAGAATGATCATATTTGCCGCGGCCGTGCCGGTAACCCGGCTGGCCGCTGCACGGCAGCACCTCTCGGGCATCTCACGCGCGCTCGAGGCGCATGCGTAAATTGGCCGCGTACAAAAGGCGCGTAGGCACAGGATTATGGCGCGCAAGATTTTGCGAAGTGACCCGATCACTGAGGGCCTCTCGAGGCGCCCGCGAACCTTAGACTTTTTTGAACACTCTGCCTCTCTCTCTCTCTCTTACTCAGAAACGGTTGACTCTGACAATTTCACCTATATACATATGTATACATATAAACTGACGAAAAATACGCGGTGACGAGCTTTTATTACCTGTCCAGTAATCTTCAAGAACGTAGAATCATTATGGCTGACTGGAATTAACGACATCTATCAATCTTGATCTGACACTAATACAAAAGAAATTTACTTTACCAGCTATACCTTCTAATAAATGGAAGACTGTTTCCTATAAGCGGCAAGCGTTCCTTACTAAGGTAGGGGGAGACTACGAAGCACCGCACAAAGCGGCGACGAAAAATAGGCGATGCCGTGTATAAGATGCTGCCAACCCCAAATCCTGTCGATGACTCATCATGTACGCTTTCGTGTGACGCTAAAACATTACATTTCCAGATTGGAGGTTCCAGACGGTGGCCATAATGGCCACCCTACCAAATATAGGCCGGGAGTGCGTTACTGGGACAGCCCATTGTCTTCGCTTTCGTCCACTATCCCTTCCGCACTCTCTAGCCATCATAGAGACGGGCAGCCGATAACGCCTAGGCCACCATTGAAAATCTCTCGCTCCTGCCCGGGCTAGCCAAATCAGGCGGTCAATGGAAGGACGAAAATGCGTGAAAGGAGCGCATTTCTCCCACCGATAATATCCCAAGATGGCTCGCAAATAAAAGCGATGGCAGAGCAAGAAAATCATCTTTGATCAACTGTCTGCGGAACAGACAACATTCAATCCGTAAACTCTCTGTACGACAGAGACCCTCGTATGGTTAGATGGGCGAGAATAAATAACGTACGATCTCCTAGTAATAAGAGACCCTCTCAACACGTGAAGCCCCTGGCACTGTGCCAGGAAGATGGATCGTGGAGGCTAATGTCACCTTTTAATTTCTTTTGTTTGCTACGATTCTCATTATTATTTAATTGAAGTTAAACATTATTTTGATTATTCTTTAATCGATCTTGAGTTATTCATTTTCCTGATTATTTGATCGATCTTAAACATCATTTTCATTATTATTTGATCGATCTTAACTTCTTTATTTTCATGATCGTTTGATCGGTCCTAATCACATTATGCTCATTATTCTTTGACCAATGTGACGCACATTATTTTCATGATTATTTGATAAATAGAAGGCACATTCATTTCATTATTACGTGCTCGATCTTAAGAACATTATTTTCATTAGTATCTAATCAATGTTAAGCGCATTACTCTTATTATTATGTGATCGATCGTAAGCACTTGAAGCTCATTATTATTTGCTCAAGGAGAAGCACATTAATTTAATTCTTATGTGACCGATCTCAAGCACATTATTTTCATTATTTGATTTCATTATTTTCATTATTTGATCAATGTTACGCATATTATTGGCATTATTATATGAGCATACTCAAGCACATTATATTCTTTGTTATTTAATAGAGCACAAGCCCGTCATTTACATTATTACTTGATCGATCTTATGCACATTCTTTTCATTATTGCGTGATCGATTTTAAGAACATTATTCTCATTATTATTTGATAGATATTCGAGATTTCACTTTCATTATCATTTGATCGATCCGAGCGACATAATTCTCAATATTATTTGATTGATCTTATGAGTATTACTTGCATTGTTAGTTGAGCGATCTCATGCCCATCATCTCCATTATTATTTGATCGATACTATTGACATGATTTCCTTCAGTGTGTGATCGATATTGTGGCGATTATCTTCCGTATTATTTAATCAAGCATGCGCACGGACTTCGCGACTTATTGTCATTATAATTATTATTTTCATCTCGTGTGCTTGGCAGGGATAGCAAACGTTGTCACGCATAGCAGGGTATTATTATTATGATTATTGTTTGATCTAAAGGTCTGTGTGTGTACGCACTTCGAGATTGATTATCCGCATTATTATTATACTCATCTCGCATGCTCAGCATGTATAGCGAGCGTCGTCACGCATACAAGCGCGATAGTATTATTATTATTTGTTCTCGGACGTACATAACAGGTATACGCACTGCGAGACTTATTTCCGATATTGTGATTATTTTCATCTCGCGCACTCGGCGAGTATAGCGAGCGTTTTCGGGTTTGGGTTTGGTTCTTATTATGATTAATATTATCATTATTATTTACATTTTGCGCGCTTGGCAAGGATAGCGTGTGTCTTCGCGCGTGAAAGCGGTATTATCATTTTTGTTATCTAATCTCGGGCGTATAGAGCACGTATGAGCCTCGACTCTCGTTCTTTTCTCACTACTTGATCGCGGGATGACATAGACGTTCACCCATTGAACCCTATTTCTTATGACGGTCGCTTCATAACCTGTACAACGCGAGTAAGAATTAGAGTCAAGCTAGGTCACACAAGATCTGTGTCCTTCTTTCCTTCTCACCCTCACACCACATGGCTTTTCCCTTTGGAGTATCCGTCTCACGGAACTCGCCTGATGATTGGCCGAATTCTAAAAGCCAATGATGAAGGGTCAAGCACTCGTGCGCTAGCATAACCGTGAATGAGAACATCCACTCTGAGGCAACTTTAAAAACACCCCAGGCCCTGGTCCATAAATCTCCTACTTCTTCTAGCAGTTCAAAGCGATCACCCGCAGCAGCAACAAGTGGTTTGCATTGGATTGAGTTATCGGTTCCCTTCAGTTTTCGTTTACGGCAGTCTTCTCCGCGGGCTTCAATGAATGGGATGGTTTTCAACTAGTTACGGATTTTACGACCCCACAACGAAGCGAGAAGCATCCTTGGTGTTTTCTTACGCTTCACTACGGCATTGGTTCCCTTCAGCTTGTCCGGTGATGGCGGTCTTCTTCACCGGGATTCAGTTAATGGAGTGCTGTTCATGGCGTTGTGAGATGTACGACCTCTCAAACGACATTAGAAGTATTTGGACGGTTCTCTAATGTAATGCTTTCCACTGAGTTGTGAGGTTTACGAGCTCACAACGACGTGAGAATTATTTTTGACAGTTCTTTTCGTCACGTGCAAAGACTTTTCGGGATCTCTTCACTTCGGATCACCTCGTTGCTGTGCAACGCCATATTGAGTCACAGCGGTACCTAGTGTGCCCAGAGACAAAGTGGCCATAGTCACTTCAATAGATAATTTAAGGGTTACTTCTCTTCATAGTTTGTGGTTCATCGAGACATTATTATTTTGTGAAGGTGAGGTTATCCCTCGAGCTGAAATCACCATCTTCATACTCTCTTTTTTTGTTACTGGAGAAATAAAAGAATCTCCTATTTTTTCCATCGTTGCTGTGTACATCAATTGATGTGTTTCCCAAGAATTTATCCAACCAGATCCGTGCAACTCTAAACACAGTTACACGTAAGAATTTGAATCGTTTCAATATATTACGACCAAAAGAAATGAGACCGAAAATGGTCAAACTAGTAAAAGTCTCTACAGCACACGGCTCGACGTCGCCTCCAAAAATAATCCCCACCACGTATACTTGTTTACTTTTCACACGCACCTTATGGTGGTGGCAATTACCGAGAAAAATCCGATATAGGATCCCAAGCAGTAATTACCAACAGAGGGGCCTATCATCAATACCTAAACTATTCCTGTCAATACAAAAATCTCCCAAGAGAGACACCTCTTGGATGTATATGCCAAAAAATCCGAGAAGCCGCACTGATAGTGCAAGCGAGGGGTACACTAATGCAGATACCTGCATGCATCGATCATAGAATTACATCAAACGTCCAAATAAGGAATTGACCAAATCGAAGGTTTTTTAGTACATAAGTATCGTCATTTTTAACCAATAAAGAGTAAGATATTATAGGGGCCAATTAGGAATCTTTTTTCTCGCAAGATTTAGTATAAAATCCCTGAAAAAGGACGAAATAGACACAGTTTTTCGGACTTTTTCAGCGCGTCTCCACGATTCTCGTCTCAAAGTATCTTTTGCTCTCTGGAAGTTAGAATGATTTCACCGAGTTATTTTTTTGGCCCGCCGGACTTGAAATATTTTTCGTTGATTTATTTTCGTTCTTCGAACTTAGAATATTTCCACCGATAATTATTCTTCTGTTCTTGAACTTGAAATATTTTGTGGAATTATTCAACAATTATCCCCTTTGAGTCTGTTGTAATGTTGAATTAGCCATTGATTCCTGCCATAACTCGTCATTACCCATAAATTCCCACAGAGTTTGAATTGCTATAAAAAAATTGGCAAATGGTTTGCATCTCACAGGTTTCGGTACTTTTCTTGCACCCATCGCGTCGTTCACAAGATCGACAATGTTCGAATTTTTCATCAACTTTCCATCGACGGCAATAACGCTCGCGGAATTCCAAGAAAATCCGGGTGGCTGTATATCATGCAATCGACGTAGTAAAAGTTTCGCTTTACCACGAAATTTAGCTGGTACGCTTTCGATTATTATAGAATTATTCATGCGCGTCGCACATTTTTCAATTTTCTGATGCTCGTGTAGCGGAGACTCTTCCTTCATGAGAGAAGTGTGCTGTTAAGATAGTTACGTGTCGTCAAAATGAAGATAACGCTGCAGGAGAACTAAATACGTAGCCCACTTTTCTCATTTATCTTTGTACGTCCCACAATTCGAAATACCATTCATCTCAGCATCCAGTCTACTCATCATAGAATCTGTAGGCTGCTTTGTTTGGGTCAGTGCAGCATTACCGTGAGTTATGTGATAATGGTTTTGAAAACTGAGGATTGATAAAGTCTCAGCTGGTATAAGTACCATTTTTCTAGTGTGCTCCATTATGAGTGCCCTCCAATCAAATTAGAGAGAACGGTACCTAACATGGGTGCTAATAACACTGGTAAGAATACATCACGTAGAACAAGTAACCGCTTCTTACTGTTCCATCACCCTTTTTTCGCAACTAAGCGTCGAATAGCTCCTGCGTGTCTACGTAATTTTTTTTTATCAGGTTTCAGAGGTATATATCCACAAAAAGCGTTCAATGCGAAATTAAAAATTGACTGTATAATGCCGGCATCTGTTTTACGCGAAACAGCCTCGCGTTACTCCTTGTTGAGATGCTATAGTGCGTGCAATATCGCTACCTGCTTCTTGCATAGAGGTTATCCGTTACGCGTCATTACAAAAATAGAACTGGTAGCTCCCCGACCCTGTCGCTGCGAAATGATGAGAGTCCTCACGAAAAATAGAGGTACGGAATCTGCAGTTGTAAGGTGTTGACTATTTAAAGTTCAAAACCAAATAACCGTGTGACTTAGATGTCACGTCATAATAAGCTTCTGGTAAAACGAGAATTTTTTGGGTATACCTGTCGCACCAGATGCTGTATTTTAGCACAATCTTGAGGATTTTTGAAAATAATAATATAATTTACATTTAACGAAATATCCCGTTGTCCGGGTTCTTGGTGAAATAAGTTTTTTGTTATAAAAATCACATTCAAATTTTTGTGATGACTGCCCTTGGTAAATAGATCAATAACAGTATTGTTCGACGACTCGCGCATCAAACCATCAATAATCATACGTTTAGCATGTAGATCATTTGCATAATCCGCAGGTAAACCTTCGTGAAAGTTTATCGAAGAACCATACTCGACATAGGCCGCCTGCCATTCGGAACAATAGATAATAATTCTTTCAAATGGATGATAGATAATAATTCTTTCTATTCATTTACGAAATTAACTTTAAAAACTTTTTCACAAAATACGTTGTACTGCATCTGGTGAGTCCACAAATCATCGACGTTCAGGGATGTTTCTACCGTGTATCTATTTTAAGAAAGGAATAAAAATGAAATGTTATCGCATTTTATGAATAAAACATATTGTATCAGGGTTCTAGCGAACTAACTACTTGTCTGCTGGCAGATTTAGTTTTGACTGCCATAACTTTTCAGAAATCGTCGATTATGATAAACCCAAAATTTCGTAGCCAATGGTCGGTTCGTCTCGGTGGCTCTCGCGTGATTATAAGTCTCGAGGCACTCCTATTTAACGATTTATTTTATTGATCCCTTATTATATATATTGCCTTTTTCTGCATGTTTCTGCGTTGTCCCTTACATCTACGTTTTTCTGCAAGCACCGCTCACAAAACTCACTCGCGCTACTTGTGAGAATGGGCACCACCACCAGAGCAAAAATCTCTCGCGACAAATTTATATTTTCTCACAAGCGCGCCAGAAACGGACCCCACTCGGCTACAGCCATCAAAATGGTAGAGGGGCTGGCTTTATCACGGGGTGACTCAAATAATGCAACAACATACACGAATGTAAATCGGGAAACACAATATTATGTATTTAAGAAAAACCAGTTAGAATTTATCACAATATAAAAGAATGAATAAACATTCCCGTGTTCCACACAATACGTATTATTCCAATTTACAACGATTCGTTGGTCCTCAGCTCGATACAATCCAACAATAACCCACGCACTCGCAGACATGCAAACAATTTGGCAAGAAACGGAGAGAAATGTCGCCTTATATTGGGAGCCGTAACCGCATGGAAGATGGCGACAACAGACGTCCACGCTCGCGTCGCTCGGTCTCTCACCAAATTGATGATTCTGATGTTATTTCGGCCAAGAACCGGGCACAAAACACACAACTAAATCTAGTGAACTCTAATGCTGCATAACAAAAAGTTGGACCCGATTAGGCAATCTGAAAATATAATAAGAAACGCAGAAACACGCACGGAGATGAAATGCGTGGGACGAAAGACGCTATCGGGCTCACGAGCGTTAACGTACCGTTATGACAATATCGCTCGATTCTACACAATGTATCCCAGAAACACAATAAAATAGAACGAAACGATAGTCGCACTAGTTTATTCTCCGTAGATGGACCCCGGATAATCCTCGGTGCGTCCATCCGCGATCTTATTTGGTGGCGTCGCGTTCTTGGGCAACGGAAAATGGCAACGCCACGAAAACCACGTCTTTCCTCGTTCACGATAAAGGCTAAAGTGCTCGAGCAATTAGGCGTGCTCTCGTTACTGGATGCGGGTCCTCTTACCCCTACTCAACGCCAATAAAATGCTCCTTACAATTGAGCCGCTGATCGATATGGCAGTGGCACGCGACTCGGAATCGATTTATTGGGCGATCCGACGGCGTACAACATTGAAACCCCAAAAGCTCAAAAGTGTAACTTCAACGGTCAGGAACTTAGATGCAGCGGTCTCGAAGGTTATTCTGGGTGGACTTTACACGGGGTAACGATGCATAATCAGCCTAAAGGCTCGGGTGCAGGGCGTGACAACAAAATGTCGCTCAACGAGATCCCAGATCCCAAAACTCCGCTATCTCTCAATAACCGTCGATAGGGTTGACGAAGACAAGAGGCTTGTGTGAGCCACACACACAGGTGACACTCGGGCAGATGGTGGAGAGAGGGCGCTCTGCTCTCACTCACGTCGATATTCCATAATCGATTTGCCTTGCCGTGAATCTCCAGTGTTGCTGTGACGTCAACCATGCTCGCTCATGCTCAGGTATGGTGACAATGGACAAGGAGCTCTCGCTGAACCGGACAAGCTGTCGCTCGCTTGAATACACGGGAAATAAAATGTTACACAAACATAAGAAATATGAAAGTAAATTAACATATGGCCCTGTTGGATTGCCTCGGGGGGATTCAACCAAGACTCTTCTTGGCTCTTCTTGGTGTCACTCTCCTGCCATGCCAGAAAAAATGAGCGCCAAAAATTGACGTTTTGGGACGTGGTGCAGAAATACCACGTCACAGCATATACAGGGTGTCCCATTTAAAAAGTACCAGTCAAATATGTCGGAAATGAGTAGAGGTACGGAAAAACGTTTCATACAAAAGTTTTATGGTATCGAGGGGGACAATCAATGCCAGTATTGATAACATTATAGATGGCACCACTCTTGAAATATCAACCATAAATGGAAATCGATTTTATTATAGGACCAAAATCGTAGCTGGCCTCAAGGTGAATTCAACCATATTTAATGAACAAATCTTAACAACTTTTTTTCAATATTTTTTATTTCTTTTCAATTTCTTTTATTTTTCATTTTTTTTTCATTTGGTTCGATTACTAACAATTAATAGGTGCTCACTTATTTACTTATGAATTTTGTTTACCGAACTAATAAACGATGTATCGTTTATTAATCCGATAAACAACGATAAACAAACAATACATCGTTTATTAGTCATGGATTAGTATTAGAGCAGGGTAGACCGGGGTTAGTTGTGATATTTTGCGTTCTCGCTCTTACTATGCCCAAACTACAACTGTAGTTTGGGCATCCCCCTGAATACTTTGGCGCATATCTATTAAAAAAATCGAAAGTTTAAAAGGATGACATTGAAAAAAAAATCGTGAGTTAAACGGCAACAATTAACCGCACTATTTCGTCCGAAACGGTTATGCTAACAAGAACTTCGAACTCATATCGAGCTTAAGCCTCTACACCGATGAAGGGGCACCACTAGTGTGACACTTTCAAAAAATCGATTTACTTTTTTGCATCTTTCGACAGTCTATACCTTCAAGAATATCATACTAAAAAGGTGAATTGTATGGGCGTGGAATAGCAGATTAGCTCTAGGTATGATATTTATCGATTTATAACAATGAAATCAATATTTTTATCTTTCAACGCGTTTTTCTATATTTTTCAAATTTGCTGCAGTTCTAACTCGAATACAAATCATTCGATCGACTTGAATCTTGTTTTAGCGTATTTGGTATTTGTTTCTCCATACAATGACCCTCCAGTTCTTCGATTGAATAAAAAATGTCAATTTGTAATGCAAAAAACCATCAGATTTTTAAGCGTAATTTGGAACTTTTTTTCAAAACTCCGCCATTTTATTGGATTTTAATTTTTTGTCACAATCATGCGTCATTGTGCAGGCAATACCTGCTAATTTAACGGACTTTTTTTATTTTTTGATTTTGGGCATTCTGAAGGCCGCAATCACTGCAGCAGTGGAAGAACTTTTATTTTTTGAGACTCGGGAGACGGCGCATAAGTCGCTGAAAATTAAATATTTTCATAGAAAAAAATTGCTGAATATACATAATTCATACACAAATATATCCTCGAAATTTCAAATCATTCGATGCAATACTTTTCTTCCAATAAATTCCCGAAAATCACCTTTTTTTGGGCAGTCACACTAGTGGTTGCGGGTACGTAGAGGTTTTTCATTCTTTTTATTTTTTCCATTTTTTTCAATATTTGTTTAGTTTATTTTTTTCAATTTTTTTAGTTTATTTTGATTTTTCAATTTTTTTTCCTTTTTTTTTAGTTTATTGTTTTTTTTTCAACTTTTTTTTAAGTTTTTCGTTTTTTGGTATTGCGAGCGATCTTGCGGGCCAGCGTACGTGGCCATTTCGTCTGAGCCGACATTGGAGATAAATTTCATTTAAAAAATCAGTAACGATATACGCGTGGTGTGCACCTGCACCGTATTGTTGGATCTAAATACGCCTCTCTGTATCTATATTAATGTACTGTACCATTTGCGGTAGCTCAGTTCTCAAAAGATTTAAGTAAATTGCGCCATTTTTGCTTCCTCATGGAGAAAGCTTTGTTTTCGTGAATTTTTTTTTTTCGAGATTTTGATGTTCAAATGTTCCAAAAAATCGAAAAATCAAAATTAGAAAAAATGTCCGTATGTGTGTGTGTGTGTGTATGCGATGAGCTTGTAAAAAATTGAAATGGCCATATATCGAGAACGGCTCCACTGATCTTGCTGAAACTCTCACACAAGTTGGGCCGCAAACCACTTCAGTTTATGGTAGTTTGAACTTTTCGAAAAAAGGGTGTGATCTTTTTAACCTTTGTAAATTTTAATTTACGGTTACTTAAACCGGATATGAGTTCAAAGTTCTTGCTAGCATAACCATTTCTTGCGAACCAATGCGGCTAATTGTTTCGGTTTAACTCACGATTTTTTTGACAATTTCGTTCGTTCAAGTTTTCAATTTTTGGAACTGATATGCTCCAAAGTATTCGGGAGGCAAAATATTTTGATTAAAAAAAAACTTTTTTTCAATTTTTTTTCCCCTACCACTATACAAAGATTAGTACTTTTTACTGCATAATTTGATGCTCTTTCAGATTCAGGGAAAAATATATATCATTCCATTTAAAAAAACCAAATTGACCTTTACCTTACCTTAGCGGCTGCCCTCACAAGAAATCTGATACCGTCATGTCCTTTCCCCTTCTTAACCCTGAACATTTCGTACAAAACATTTTTTTATATCTCGCATAATTTCGGAGCTATCGGCCTGGGGCGATTAAAACTGGACTGTGACAATCCCTGTTTCAACAACATTATAAATACTTTTGGCTTCGAACTTCTCACGATCCATTACTTTGGCTAAATTATCGTAGAACGAATTAACATTCGTCTTATTGAAGCTCGTAGCTCTGGAGAGACTTGTAGCTTCAGCACATCTTATAGACAGTTCTGGATGTCTTTTCATGAAGGCAGAAAGCCAATCGTTCCCTGCTATGCGATTTTCATCCCATTTGTCAGGTAACCTCAACTTGTATTTAACTGCCAACTCGAAAGCCAATCTTCGCATTTCTTTAGGCGACACGCCGTACTAAATATCTGCTGCTTTCATAATATATTTTACTATTTCTGATTCGTGCTCGTCGGTGAAAACTCTGTTTGGAGCTTTGTATCGCATAGTAACAGGAGTTGAAGGGCCTTCTTGATTCTCTCTTTCTTTTGTATCTTGTCAGGAACACGTGACATCAATAAAAAAAAATTACAGACTTTCCGTTTTTAACCTCTGCATGAGCTCCTTTCTACATTAAAGAACTAGTGAGCGCTCGATTCATTTTTCTTTCTCTTTTTCAAGGCATCCTAACACCAAGAAACTGAAAAAACATTCACGTATGAAGTTCGCTGTACCTAATGCAACCGTGATCAAATCGTTATATCTAGCCCCAGACGGTTTTTTCAACTTAAAAGTTGAAATTTCAATCATTTTCTAAACAAAAAGACTTGAAGGATTTTGAAAGCTAACACGAAAATGTTCAAGGAAACATGTGAAAAAAAAAAAAAAACTGCCGACTGCAAAGCGTTCAATTATCAAGAAATTAATGCAAAAATTGAACTGAATAACGGAAATTGTGTTCGAAAAAGGACTTAACAAAATAAAAAATAAAAAAATCAATTTCATAAGTAAAAAACGATAAAATAATCATCTACAATATATTCTCTGTCTATAATGGATCTGCTGTAAAATATCTTTTATGAGAGGATCACATCCACCCGATTTCTATCCCAATTGAAGTTGAATAATTCTTTGTCACATGACTGTAATGCGTAATTAATCGACTGTTCTCACTACAGTCGGGAGAAGTCATCCTTCTTCTCACAATTATATACTTTGCCGTTATACAATTATTAAATCTTACAATTAGAGAAAATGTTAAGGCAATGCATTGATCAAGATAAAAAGTGTAGGAAATCATTCATCAATCAGTGCCGATCCCCCAGTGATCGGGCACTAATGCAGGACTGTAGACTGTGAAACTCAGGCAGTAATATAAGTAAAAAATGCCGGGACTAACAGTTCCCATTATACTTTGTAATGTTCAAGTTTCTGTAACACTGGTTAGCATAATCTGCTCATTAATAATGGTGTTTGAGGTTTCGGGAGAGGCCTCCCGACTGTAGTGAGAACAGTCAATTAATTACGCATTACAGGCATGTGAAAAAAAATTATTCAACTTCAATTGGGATAGAAATCAGGAGGATGCGGCCCTCTCATAAAAGATATTTTGCAGCAAGTACATTATAGACAGAGAATATTGTAAATGATTATTTCATCCTTTTTTACTTATGAAATTATTTTTTAAATTTTTTATTTACATTAAGGGATACTTCTACAAATGTGATCGGAAGAGGCAGCCGTTTTTTTTTATGTTCTGGCAGGGGTTCCAAATAAAATGTCATTGGGAATTTTTTGTACACAAATTAGAAAAAAAATATATAAATTCCAGCACTTCCAGTTTTTATTTTTTTTCAACTTTTAGTATTCTTTCCAATCGAAAATGATGCGATGAAAAAAATCGAGAACCCGGTAACGTTATTATTCCAAGGGGTCGAATTATTGGGTGTATTGTCCCTTCAAGTAACATTTCAATACCTTGAAGAAAAAAATGACAAACTTATTCGTAGACCTTATCCCGCGCATGGTTAAAAACTAAAGCCCGGCGCACACTGTGCATTTTTTCCTGCTGTATCGCTTACTGGTTTATCGTGCTCGTAGCTGTGCTGGCTGAGCCGCACGGAGTCAAGCGGCCTGCGGTGCAGGCTCGGCTTCAGACGGACCGCGCTGCTCTGCTGAACAACAGACTGGTTTTGCTATTTAAACAAAAATGGACGCCGAAGATGGAAAAAATGCACCGTGTGCGCCGGGTTTAACCAACAAAACATCACCTGTAGATGCACTGCAATCGCCTATCAGCATGAAAACATACAGAGACAATAGCACATGGTCAATCACTGAAATTCTGCCAGGCAGCTTGCACCAGCGCCAGCAGTGACATCATATTCAAATACAGTTCCCTGCTGAGCTGCCATCGGGGCTCCAAGCTACCGATCCAGCAGAAAAAAATGCACCGTGTGCGCCGGACTGAACAATTGTATTATCATACAAATTCACAAGCCTAATATTCATTTTATATTTATTAGCTTTTAAGAAATGTATCTACCATCGAAAAATGTGGCGTTAAAAATACAAACGTCGAAGATTTTATCTATTATCGTCGTATATCGTATCGATTTAATCAATTTTTTGATCAAAGTTTGCCTACGTACCATATTTTCCATACAAATTTGGTATGGGGATGAAGTAGCTCAAAAAAAATTCCATAATAAACTGCAAAAAATGGTCGTACTCAAACAAAATCTAAGGCCGGTCCCACATTACACACAAGTATTCGTGAGTGGAGGCATTCGCGAATAGTGTGAGACCGGGCACTCGACACTCGTTCATACTTGTACTCGTGCTCGCCCTTTTTCCGACCACTGACGGTAAGTTTTCGGTCGGTAAGAGGCTACCAGAATACAAGTATGTACGATTGTGCGGGAGGTCAGACTTGTTATCGGCCATACTCGCAAATAATCGTACTTGCCAATATTCGCGTGTAGTGTGGGACCGGCTTAAGCCAATTATCAGAAAACTATTGGAATGTCGTGCGGGATCACTCATATTGAAAACCCCTCCTTGACTGGAGTGTCTGCCAGGGTTGGCGGCAATTGCCATACAAATATTCTTGTATTTGTACAGTGAAATTGTTCACATATTAGCTCGGCAAGTACTACGACTGCTGATGATATATCTAAAGATCAACTGATGAAATATTAGCTCTTATACTAGGGCCCCACATTGACGCAATAAAATTGACATTTGCTCGAGTTCAATTACGAAACTACGTGTGACTGGCAAGGTGTGATTAGTGTCTTTCAAAATCATTTCACAACTTTTTGTAAGAATATAGTTCACCTGTCGGTACATTACGTCTGTACTAGAAAATTCTCCGCGACGAAACGTCTCTACCCGAATTGATAATACTGCCCAAACATGTCTATCAAATTACAACTCTGCCACACGACAGTAGATATATTTTGAAGCATACCCATAGCCGAAAATTAATTAAATTTTTATTCGGAACTTATCAATTACTTGTTAAAAAATGTAATATGCCATAATTTTATTGAGTTCTGTGGGTTAAAACATCCCGGGACCATAAGTTATTCTCTCTTGTTCTTGAAGTTCCCGTTTCCTCTGAAGTCTTGTCAGTTTTTTTCGTCGACGGGCTTGCTAAAATTTAGCTGCAGCTCGTTTCTTTTGGAAAGCTGCTCTTCACTGACCACGCCGCAGTCCTATTCTAACTATTTCACTTCTGGCGGTCAGTCCGATAGCCCTTTCATTATGAGTAATGAAAGGGCAGCCATGGTTGTAGACGTTACCTTCGGACCCCTCAAGAGATCTGCATAAGCTTGAGGCCCAAAAAATAGGTCGTTTTTCGATATTTTTTTCTGATGAGAGTATTGGGATGACGAGGTCGAGATTTTTCACACAATTAATACATATTCTTGCCAAGCATGAGTTTTTTTTATTGAAAAATATTGATAAACAATGAAGTTGTTATTATTTAAATAAAGTGCCGCCGTCGCTGCATGGCCAATCGGTATAGGTGATTCTGGAGACTAGGTTGATCTGAAATGAAAAATAAAAAAACGTACTTTTAGTATAATAATAAAACTGTCGTATGAGTATAATCTGTAGAAAAAAAAGTTCGACTTTCGACAAACAAAAAAGATAATTTAATGATTTGTTATTAACAAATGGATAAAGATTTCAATAAATCATAAAGTCATACGATACAAAATGTTATAAACTATATTCTCTCCAAATTTGAAGTGAATCAGAGGAATAGATTTTGAGATACGATTTAAGCCCGGTACACATGGTGCATTTTTTCCTGCTGGATCGTTTGCTGGTTTATCGTGCTCGTAGCTGTGCTGGCTGGGCCGCACGGAGTCAAGCGGGCTGCGGTACAAGCTCGGCTTCAGACAGAGCGCGGTGCTGCTGGGCAACAGGCTAGTTTTGCTATTTAAACAAAAATGGACGCCAAAGATGGAATAAATGCACCGTGTGCGCCGGGCTTGACCAACGAAACACCACCTGGAGATGCACGGCAATCGCCAGTCAGCATGAAAACATGCAGAGAAAATACCACATGGTCAATTACCGAAATCCTGCATGGCAGCTTGCACCGGCGCTTACAGTGGCATCATTTTCAAGCACAGTTCCCTGCTCAGCTGCCATCACGGCTCCAAGCAAGCGATCCGGCAGGAAAAAATGCACCGCGTGCCCCGGGCTTTACACCGTTTCATAAAAGAAAAAAGAGAAAACCAAAAGAAAAAACGGTAGTAAAATCTACATTTTCCGTATAAATTTAGAGGTCTGTTGAATATCTTTATTATTTTTTTATGTTTTTAGGTATGCAGAATACGACTTTGAAAGTTATTCTTCTCTAAAAGTGTTTTTCTATTTTGTGTAAACAAATTTATTTTTTAAATAAAAATTGCGACGAAACAATGCATTTTAGAGAAAAAAATTACGAATTAAAAATGTCCCTTTATGAATTTTCAACAAAAAAGGTCTTATTCATGTTTTGCAAACTCTGTTAGTAGTAGAGTTATAAACAACGACAGTTTTAATGAGGGAGAGAGATGGAACCACGCGTGACAGATAATGAGATAAACTTTCGCTGTTTATATCTCCATTGCTAATAGAGTGAGCAAGAAAATGAATGAGGCCTTTTTATTGTGAATTGATGAAGGAACATTTTTTGTTTGGAACTTTTTTTAATAAAATGCATTGTTTCATAACAATCGTCATTTAAACAATTAAATTATAAGAAAGTGCCATGGCGTATGGACTAATAGTTTGAAACAAAATGAAAAGATAACTGTACCTTCAATCTGCGATTCGTACGCCATACAGTAATCTTTCCCCAGTAGCAGCAATATCTTCAGTTTCTTTTTGGGCTGCTCGACGAAGTTGTCGCCCTTCTTTCGATTTTTCCAGTGCCCGCTTGTCAGCAGCTGTCTATGCGCTGGGCATCGATTTTCTGGCACTTTGCATTGGCATTGGACCCAAATGTCAATCCCATCACTTGCATTATTAGCAGAACGCATAACCGTCATTGAATATAATTACAGCCAAGCTGGTTGTGATATCAATTATGACAATGTCATTGTTGTTTGTTTTTGGTGCAAAGCTCCAAATGTTTGAGTTGAGACTTTCGTTGTTATTTTATGCAAAGCCACCTACACCGCGCTCCAATAAGTCATATCGAAACAGATCTTTACAAACAGGTTTGATAGTATCGAGAACGACTTGAGGAAGAGGGTCTTTGTGCTTGTACTGCTTTAGTGACCCATTTGCCTTTACCTATTGCCACGAACACCATGACTCCACTCCAAGAGGACAGTAATGATGCTGTGGTTTTTTGTCAGTGGGAATTTTGTGATAGAATATCGCCCAAATAGCTGTTCTCATTTTTTCAACTGAATTTGAACACCGTCTAATCGCATGTCCAAAATAAATCGTAAGTTCGTCGATAAGCTTTTTAGTTAACTTCCCTCTTCCACCGATAACTGCATTTCCTTTTTTCACGTTACGCAATTGCGTACCCATCCTTTTTTGGGCTTGTCCAACACATTCTTTTTTCGTTATCACCGTATCTTCATACGGTTGTGACTCAAGTATACCTTCGAATGTTTTGCTGTCTCCATCCTCAATATAGTTTGTGTACTTCACTCCATACAATTCTTCCGACTTCGCGAACATTTCAGTCAATCCATCCACTTCCATCTTTCCACCTGATCCTTTGTGGTTAGCATGGCAATTCTCTTCAGGGGTTCGGAGCCATTTTGCGTGTTTCTCGGTATGTTGTAATTTACTCCAGTATTCACAAGGTTTGAAATACGAAGATCTTGTCACAGAATCTAATACTTTCGACGAATAATGCCCAATGTTTTGGCAAAGGGACGTTACACTGTAAAGTGCAGAAAAGCCACGTTTTTGCTAAGTTCCATCCTCAGAGACAGTAAGACCTGCTGGATTTCCATTTTCTTCATTGAACATTTTTTCTTCATTTGCTACATTTTCCATGGAAAAGTCCCAAAAAGCTTTCGTGGCCTGCTGAATACCTTTAATATTCCCGTCGTAAGAATGTTTGAAAACAGGCTTCGGCAAATCCATTACTGCGCAAAAATTTTCAATTTGACTGAAACGAATTCCACGTAATCGAAAAGCTAAAACTATTCATCGGTTTGGATCGTAAGCTTGGTCAATTTTGGGACACGCCGTCACTTTTCTAAGCTGACACTTGTTACACGAAATTGCTAATTGAAATCCCAGCTCAGCAATGTTTACTTCTATAAATTTCACATCTCCATTACATGTTTTACATTTCCCCATTTCACTGATAGCAGAAAAAACCGTGAGAAAGTTTAAGATGCGGTAGCGAAACGACGTGACTACTTGTACATCCAACTCATTTGATTTGAATTTTTTTTTGCGGCAGTACTCGTGTCATGAACCCAACTCTCGGATGCCGTACGTTTCGGTGGAGGCTGCTTTTTTTTTATTGATGCCAGGACGTCCAGCACGATCTCTCGAAACTTTCCGTTCAGAATGAGTTCGTTTAATTTTCACTGCGTTATAATACATTTTACACGTCGATATGTACTGTAGCACTAACTACGAATAACTAAATAAACAGGCCGAAAAACATCGACTTTTATTTAGTAGAGTGAGCAGCTGCAAAATTTTACCTGAAAGGGATCGTATCATTAGATTCAATATAATGTATACCATTAGGTACAATTCGGATAAAGTTACCGCCCACTAAGGACCGTTACGCCCGTACCCCGTATAGCAGCGAGGTGTCTAAGCGTAGCACAGTGGGCGATCTGACCCTTCACAAAAATCATCATAACTCGGTCAATTTTTTGAATCTTTACAAAATCTTTGTTGCAAATTAAAGTTAAGACCATAGGTTATGGAACTATGCCGTTATGCTGAAAACTGATTTTTCGGATTTTCAAGCTTATGCAGACCTCTTAAGTTCGGACTATTTTCCCGGCCTTGTGTATTTTTGTAACATTGGAGTAGCTCTTGACAAATCACGTGGAATGCACAACCATAACCTAAAAAGTTTATAGAATTAGTTGCACTAAAATGGCAACAGACAAGCAGCATATCTGCCACTACATTCTTGATGAGCTTCAGCAAGGAAAGAATGCTTCGAAAGCTAGTGAATCGATCTCTTCTATTCTCGGAGAGAGTGCTGTATCTTACGGCACTTGTAAGTATTGGTTTAAACAGTTCAAAGACAAGTTCAATTTTCATTCTTAATAAAGATGCACTAATCTAATTTTGCAAAAAAAAGTAAGTATATACTTTGGTTCGTCCTGGACATAAAAAATCGCTACGATTTTGGTTGTGTCGATGCAGGACTGCGGGATTGCAGGATTATCGATTACATTTTTTTTTATCAAAACTTTACCTGCATGCCAAGTTTTCAAAAAAAAATCTGGTAGGGCTAAACAAATTTGTCGCAATCAATTGCACAAAATACTCGAATTTGAACAAAATCTAAGAGGGTCGTCGGAAACCTTGAAATTTCGTATCGGATCACTCGTATTGCTGGCTCCATATATGGCTGATATTGGTTGTTATCCGTAGTTGACACTATTTTAAGCTTACCATAGTCTTTCAGCAAGGGCTGATGCTCGAGGCCATGCTCGTGGTCCCAATGACGCCTGTCCAGTTTGCTCACTCCATATTGCCGCTTCACCGCCGAGCACGAGGTTCAAGGAAGGCTGATAATCTCGCCATGGTCTATGATTATAAACTGTTTGCCATGTTCTGTATTCGCCACAAGCCGCTTCACCGGTCTCGCGCCATCTTCCGAAGCCGCAGTCAAGATACCAGGCATCAACATGCGACAATATCACTCGAAAGCCATCTTCTAATAAATCAACGGTCTCTGGCCAATTACTTCCACCCCAAGATTGTATTACGTGAATTTTTGGATCAAAATTCGAAGTTATCCACGGCCTCTTGGTGAGTGGCGAACTCCATAGAATAACCGCCCTCGGAGTCTGATCATGATTGGCCTTGATCACTTTGTGCAAAACTTTCGTCTCAAAATCGGCCCACAGAGCGTGAAGATCCGTCAGATTTTGGGCTTGCATAGCAGCCGTTATGTTACTGTACTGAGCCCAACAATCGAGATTAACCTCGTCACCGCCGAGATGAACAATGTCCCGGACCTCTGTAATATCTAGAAGCTCTTTGTACAGTCCTTCAAGTATTCTGTATGAATGCTCGTTGATGGGGTTCAACTGACCACAGTTTGGTTCACCACAATAGGCCGACCATGGCTCTTGGTCAACGCAAAGAGCAAGATCGCCATATCCATATTCAGTGCCTGGGCAGTAACAAAAAAAAAGGTGTATTGAGCTTGAAAATTTGATCGATCTGCGGGGAAACATACGAATCTATCCACAAAACTCCATCATAGATAAATGTACGTTAAGGACGTTCCGGAGGTAGAATAGGAGATAAAAGTTTGATTCGACCAGAATTTAAGTACTTAATGATACGATACAAATCTAAAAAAAATGCATCGTATTGGAGGTACTAAGAACATCGATTTTAAACGATAATAAAATCGAAAAGATATTACAAAATTCGAAAAAAAAAGTTCAACAAACTAGCCAGTAACTATGATTTTGCTTCCCCATGGCGGAAGCTTTATTTTGAATGAAATGTTTTTTTCGAGATGTTGATCTCAGCGTACTTCAGGTGACTCTAGCGCGAAGGGGCGATTTGCAGGGGGGCTTATGCAAGGCCCTACCTTTTTTCAATAATACACATGTTTGTCGTATTGAACTTACTCGTAATCAGATTATTGATAATTTCATATAACAATTATTGGTTGTATGCCGATAAATAAAGAGCGTAAAAATGGAATAATTTCATGTTACTGTACTGTGCGAAGATGCACGGCAACATCGCAGTTTTCTACCTCACTCTCTCTCTAATTTCTTCGTCGCACTCGTTGGTATTTATGGCACTGTTCAAACCGTACATATGCATGCACATGCGCTATAACGTGATACAGAACACCTAATTCTTACGGCGTTGCAGATTGTCGAAGCGGTTAGTAAACCTTTCCTAAGAAAAAAAATTTCGTCACTTTAACATTCAATATGTTTTCATAGAAGTCGTTGACCCCACACTTTTTTTTTGTAGTTGCAATCCTCGTGATATAATGAATATTAAGCTAGTTTTTTATAACTATCTGTAGCGTTGATGTTGCGATACAACTTGGCCTTACGCCAAGGCACCATCTTTCACTGATGGTGCCCCGTGGTGAATATTCGATTTGCAACATCTCTTTTATCTCTTTTATTTAGTCGTTGACCCGGTCTGAAATTTTGCATACGTGAAGATGGGTGATTTGTCATTACTGTAGTAAAAAAATATTTTTTTCTGTTGCTAACAAGTTCGTGCTAGAGGCACCTTAAAATGTTCCAAAAAGTCGAAAAATCATATTCAGAAAAAATGTCCGCATGCATGTGTGTGTGCGTGTGCGTGTGCGTGCGCGTGTGCGTGTGCGTGTGCGCGTGCGTGCGTGCGTGCGTGCGCGTGTGTGTGTGTGTGTGTGTGTGTGTGTGCGTGTGCGTGTGCGTGTGCGTGTGCGTGTGCGTGTGTGTGTGTGTCTGTGTGTGTGATGAGCTTATACAAAATTGAAATCGCTATATCTCGAGAACGGCTCCATCGATCTTGCTGAAACTTTGCACACAAGTTGATTCGCGATCCACCTCGATGTTCTGCAATTTTTGCTCAGATCGCTATCGGGTGACCCATTTTATGTAGTTTGAATTTTTCAAAAAAGGGTGTGATCTCTAACTTTCGTAAATTTCTAGCTATCAAGCTCAAACTTTCTATACAAATAGGCTAGAGGGCAAGGTTGTTTAGTATTGAGTTTGGCAAGAATCGATTAAGGCGTTCAGGTTTTATAAAATCTTCAATTTTTTGAATTTTTCAAAAAAATCTATTTTCCTTTATGAAACCTCTAACTTTTATAAAATTTCAAAAATCCAACTGAAACTTGCTACACATATATTGGCAAGGATACTTGGTGTTGAGTTTGCCAAGAATTGATCGTACGGTTTAGATTTAATTAAATTTTGAATATCACTAAATTTTCAGTTTTTCGAAAAATGACGTGTGCGCTCCAACTTTCGTTTAAAATACTATGATATAATAAAATGAGGTACATTTTAATTGTAGCGCTTTTCATGATTTTCATGTTATCATAAGAGAAAGCTTCCTCTATGAGGAAGCCAGAATTGAGAAAGTCATTATCCATTCAGCAAAATCTATAGGTGGGCGACAATCGCGAGGAAGCAATGGGCAAATTTAGAATTTGCACAGTTTTTTGCTTCCTCATGGAGGAAGTTTTGTTTCCGTGAAATTTTTTTTTGAAGATTTTAATGCCGGAGTACTTAAGTTCCAAAAAGTCGGAAAAGTATGTTTAAAAAAATGCCCGTATGTGTGTGTGTATGTATGTAATGAGCTTGTAAAAAATTGAAATGGAATTTCGAATTGCGCGGTTTTTTTACTTAAGAAATGTATTGAGTGGTTTTTCTGAATACATCGGAATTTTCGACAATTTTTTTACCATATTTTGAAATTTTCTTTCATTTAATGTTGAATAAATCAGATAATTGATAATTAAACTTATAACCAACCTGGTTCATGATTCACTTGTCACACCACCCCCAATTTCAGGAGGAGCGGGCCCGTATGGAACGTGAGTGGCGCCCACATACCTTTTCCTTGATTCAAATTTTCAAGTTTCTTCCTAGTTAATATATTATTAAATACTGTTTGAGTGCCCCAGGCACGTAACATTAACGTACCAGGCGCCAGACCGCGCAGGCCGGTGAGATATGACTCGGCGCGAAATCTTCGGTGGTTGAGGGAGTAATGTGCTTACAACCCTCATATGGTTATTTTTTCAATAAATTTTAAGTGTATTACAAAGTACTCAAATTCTGATAAAACGATACGTTTGTCTCCGATTCTACCTCCGTAACATCCTTAAAATATTTTCTTCTCATTCATTTTTAACTATAGATTCTCGTAACGTTTATCTTGTTTACGTGGCCAACGTCAGATCGTAGCCCATTAAGCTACGGCCTTCAGCTGGCGTTTCAGTGCTCGTATTATCTTATGCAATATTTTAGTCAGTTGGCCGTTTACACGGAGTTCAAAGTAACCTCTTAGATATAAATGATATATATGACATATTACATGATAGCCGCTTACGATTTCTATGCATATGTAAGGCATATGTAGGCATATGTAAATACCATAAAAACGTATCCAAATATAACACGAGTTGGTGTTTATGAGTTGATGAAAAAATACATGTTGCATATGTTCTTAATATTTTCAAAATGCATGCTAGTAAATTATGCGAAGTATCTAACCGGTTCGGAGTGAAACCAGCTATTTTTTTCCAGGTAGTGTTTGAGGTACAGATAGGTAGTTCTGGTTTGTATGGAATTACAAATGTAGGCCTGCAGAAAAACATTAAACTCACCCCATTGCCAGCCAGACCCGGCATGTGCAGGTGAATCGATCTCAGCAATGATCCTGATGCCTCGGATTCTCGAATAATCGACAAGATCCTTGACATCCTCCGGTGTATAGACCTGATCACCACTGTACGCTCCCCAACGAGCCATTTGCGGAAAGGCGGTAGAGTCAAAAGGAAAGCTCTGGGAATCAGTGAGATGCCAGTGAAACGTATTCAGCTTCGAAGCAGCCATTCCATCTACCACACGCTTCAATTGCTCAATTGGAAAAAATTGTCTACCGGTATCAATAAGCAACCCTCTATAGTGAAACATGGGCTTGTCTTCGATATGAACATTCGAGAGAACTCGTAAGGCCCCTTGTCTTCCTGCAGTCTCATCCCACCATATTATTTGACTTAGTGTCTCTAATCCGTGGCGAACTCCGTAGAAGGTTTTACCAATTATTCGTGCTTCCAATAACTTTCCTTTTAATCCTAAATCGAGTGTGTATGACTCATCGGTATCTAGAGTGAGCATTGTTCCTTCAGCATTGCCTGCATTCAGATATATGACAAAGTTGGCGATGCTGGATCGTCCAACGGTATTTGACATTTTCACGAGACTCCTAATGTTACCTGAGGAATAAAATTTATATGTAATTCAATGGTTGATGTTCTAAACCGTTCACTCCACCACGTGTGTAATCGATTCGAGTTCCTTGACCGAATTGATTTGAGGACTTTTATAATGTCCTCCAACAGTAGCCCTATTAGCATGGACAAGAGTTCTGTCGAACGACAGCGTCGGTCATGTGAAAACTAATATGGCGACCCCCATGAGCATGGGATCTCAATTTTTTAAATAGTATCCGAATAGCGTAAAGATTGTAATGAAACCCTTTACGAAGAAAATCTCAATATGTGTACATGTATCAGTAACTTTCTTTTGTAGCAGTAATGGTTGATTTAGCATATCTTCAAATTAAAATCCCTGAAAATCTGCGTGGATTATTGAAGTAAAAAATCGAGGAATACAGGTAGAAATAAAATAACCACCCGGGGATCTCAGTTTATATTCACGGATCGTATATTCACGCAATCGACATAGGATTCACGGAACCCAGCTGGAAAAAAAATCTTTCATTAGGAATCTAGGTAGATCCATAAAACGGTGGGAAATAAATGCACGTACAAACGGTAGATGAAAAAAACACTTCGAAAAAAATTCTTGGCAGGTTGAGTTGGGAGGAGTTTTTGACCGTTTTTCCGTCGAAGTTTATTCGTCAGGATTTTTATTTCAAGAGTTTTTTTGGAGATCTATAGATATGGTGGAAAACAATTTGAAAGTAGAAATAAGATTTACGGTAGGAAAATTTGAATAACCAGCTGAGACTTGAAATGCAAGCGGGCAATACTTTTTGATCTGGTAAGTCTCATGAAACTAAAGTGGTAAATAATTTTTCATCTGCGAATCTAACAAGGAGAACGTACGGTCGGGGAAATTGACTTTGAGACCAGAGGTTGTGTGGTGATAGTCTACCCTTAACGTATTAATGTATTAAAATATTAACGTGCACTAGGCAATCGATTTCGAAAATAGCGCCTCATAATTTTCATCACAACTTATATACTAATAAATGTTTTTCACTCGTAACAGTATTCATGGCTTCACGAACCTGTGGTTACGAGTTCGATTCTCTATTCACGAACTTTTTTTTTCCTACTTTTTTTCTACCCGAATCATTTTTTTTCATGCATTTTATTCAACAATTCATTGCAAAAAGGAAAAATAATAAGAGTCTCAACATTTTTCTCTCTGAAAAATATTTTTTTTTTGCGAAACTTTTTGAATATCCAAAATTAAATCTCATACATATTTTCCGGTTGAAGTATTGACGTAGTATTTTTCGGTTAAAGTATTGACGTAGTATTTTCCGGTTAAAGTATTGACGTAGTATTTTCCACTTTAATCGAAAAATATATATGGAATATAATGTTGGATTAAAAAAAGTTCGTGAATCGAGAACCCAACCCGAAACGACAGATTCGTGAAGACGAAACACTACCATTTTAGTCACCCAGTAGATTGTCATTAGTCACCCAGTAGATAGTCACCCAAACCCAAACCCAAACACTACCATTTTAGTCACCCAGCATGTTACGGGTGAAAAAACATTTTTTACTATATTAGTCGTTATAAAAACTTTGAGGCGCTTTTTTCGAAATTGATTGACCAGTGCGCATTAATATTTTAATATAGCAACACCTTAAGGATTCACTATCACTGCTATCAACTCTGATCCCAAAGTTAATTTTCCCCACGGTACCTTCTCCTTATAAGATGAATATGGTTACGCATGGGATTAAGGGGCAATTCTCGAAACCCAGATAAGTATTTCCTGCTTTTGAGAATTCACGTAGGATTCTTGGAAGTCAAAACGTGGGATATATTTTATACCTAGAAATTCACATAAGAACATAGATCGGACTGGATGATGATAGGTGAGAATTCATCCGCGTAGATTAGATAGATTTATCTATGGATTTTCTATCTGTAGATTTCCATAACGAGAAAATTTAAATAGTCTTGCCGGGAGAATTCAAGTTTCGAAAAGATAATATTATGATATCGTGAGTGTTATGAAATACTATTTTAGGAGAAATTCAGATAACTGCTCGTGAGAAATTATCGATTCATGTCAATTAGGGACTGCCATTTCGAATCTGGATTATCGAATGCAGGGTCGCCACATAATCCTCTTCTGTGCCAACAGGAATACTGAAGAACATCCACAAAAATCCCGGATCAGTCCCGTAAACATGCTAACATTTTGTCGTAGAAACTAACCGATAAAAACGTCCTTGGCATGTTCAAGAAGGGTTTTTACATCTTGATCGCTGGTGTTGACAGTAGCAAATTCTATTTGCTGAAGGTGTATCATCGCGCTTTCCTCGCCCAAAAGAATGCTCCCAGTTGGTCTCGGCCACAGGAGCCGTGTGTTACCGCCGCAGAGGGCTGAACAAGTCGCCAGAGAGATTCTCGATGAGCGAACAGCCCTTTTTTCGCATTTTCCCGCCACGCATATCCATGACCACGGACTGTAGAAGATCCTGCATCAGAGACTTTACATTAATATTGATACAGCCGAAATACCTGCCGGCCTCCAGAATGGCGACAACAGAGAAAGTAGAGCAAGGCCTTGTTATAGATTGATGTTAATAATCAACAAGGTTTAGAGCGATTAAGAGTTGAAACTCTGTGCTTCTCTGTACAAGTATGAAATTGAAATGAACTTTGTCGAGTTAAGACGGGATCGATCGTAGAATGAATATTGAAAGAAAGTGTCCCCGATGTTCAATAGAATATCGCCGTATGGTTTGTCGTAGACTGTATTGATTTTACATAGCAAGAGATGAGCTAGTAAAAAATAATGCATTGGAGGTTGGAGGGAATGCCACTTTACAAAATACTGACGCAAAAACTAGACAATCTACTTTTATGTACTATAATACCACAGTAGAAAATATTACAGTCCAAGCAATACCAATGTATACGCTAAAAGAAATCGTGATGCAATGCAAATCAGCCATTGAATGTACATAAATGTGAGAATATCTCTTAAACCGTCAAATTCCAGAGATGAGTAAGAGAATGAAATAATTTGCAAGTGGAGGGTCGATGATTTTTTTTCACATACACTTTCTCTCCTTCTTAATTGACAATGTGTGTCCTAATTGTTCAACCGTTCGTATTTTAGTTATAGCAGGACCACTATAGGGAGACTTTGTGATGTCGCAGCCTGTGCCCACATGTGTGGGTATAAGCTGTGACGGCAGTGGTGGAGGAAACACACGCTGGCATAGACGATGAAGATTACGTGGTGTTCAGATTTGTGATTGGTTAGTGAGAGTGAAAAGCGGGTTTTACGAGCGCTTATTGATTTGTATTTACGAAGAATTTGGAGATGGGGTTCAATTTACGGAACTGAAGAGTGTAAATATTGCTGCAGAAGTCGCTATCTCAGGGTATCTCAGGGTGCTCGGTGTCTAACTCTGGCGGGCTTGAGAGGAGCGGTCTCGGGTAAATAGGTGAGTGTAGGTTCTTAAAGTAAGAGACATCCGTTTATCCGCAAAACAATTATTTTTTATAACTCGTAAGCGAGGCTCTAGTGGCACATGTTTCTTGAGTCAGAATACTTTTGAACATACCGTTAATCACCTCTCGAGATTTCGTCCAAATCCGTGGTACCCTGATGGGTACTCTCCATGTTAGTATTTTCGACATAATTAATTTTTGTCACATTTGTATCATATCTCGAAGTACTTAACTCAACCCAACCGAAACCCAATCCAAACCAACCCAAAAAAAAATCAGATGTATTCAGTGTCACGTACGACGAATTTTTCACAGCTATTATAAGTTCTATTTTACTCCTATTCTGCGTTCTCGAAAACCACAGTAATATAGACATCACAATCACCACATAATACTAACACATCTGACCAGATGAATTGCTCATACTCACTAGGAGAGCCACTGTTATCATCTCTCCTTGTCAAACTCATGCCTATGTCTCATTGTCTACGACGCATATAGAAGCATAGTGCACCGTGCTCTTCTAGTCAAGAGAATATAGATCCGCTCAACTGCTCAGCATGAGCGCAGAAATAAGTTTCCGGAAAGAGCACCAAGTATAACTCTAGAAAAAACCACTTGCGCTCCTATGATACTTGGATAACATGCCATAATATTCCAATTTTAAGACGAGCAGAAAGACGATTCTTTCTGCTACAAAACCACATCCAAATTATATCTTCAAGTTAGTCCATCTCTAAACTTTACCGCAGCGTATCGCTGCCCGTCTCCAGGTCTTCAGTAGCAGACAGCGAGCCGAAGCATTAACATGGCACTTCTATATTTCTCAATTATAAGATAAATCGTACTCTGCTCGCGATTTCGGGTCTTCAGTAGAATAGTGTAAATCGACGTTCAACGAATAACTAAATATCAAATTGAAATACAAAAGTTTTTCTACACTTAGAAAAACTTATATCAATATGTTGTGACGTGATATTTTGCCTCATCCCCCGCACAGAGTGTGGCCGAGCAACGGGTCGGTGTTACAACCCACAGGACGACGCGCATGGAGTCGCCGTGCCGCAATTCGTCGACTCAAGGCTAAGTCGAGCGTTTGGCTCAAACTTTTTTTTTGGTCATTTAAGTCTCGGCAAATCATCAGATGTGTTTCGGCCGTTTTGGTATCAAGAGCTACCTTTAATATTAATTGTTGAGGCTATCTTTTGAGTATTAATTATAAGCGCCACCTTTGGAGAATGAATTATAAGAGCTACATTTAATATTAATCGTTAGAGCTACCTTTGGAGAATTAATTATAAGAGCTACCTTTAAAATGAATTGTTAACGCTACCTTTTCTGAATTAATTATGGGAATGACATTTCATATTAATTATTGGAGCTATCTTTGATTATTAAGGATTAATTTGAGTTTAATATTCACGATCAGGGCCAAAGGGGATAAGGGGTCTTTCTCCACGACCCTTGGCGAATATCGGTGTAGTCTTCCTCGCTCGACAAGGTCGTGGCATTGCCGCTGCCGGTTCTTTGGCCTCACTCGGATCACGATTGGTTCCACGTCGAATTTCGCGGGATGTTCTCTTATTTTTTACAAGCGGGTGCCGACCATCAGCACCCGTGGTTTTTTGGATGCCGGGAAGGACAAAGGTTAATGGCCAACGGTAACGTGTCGCCTGTCGATCCCGACTTCGTAGCCAGGAACTACACCAGCCCAGCCGGCTCGCTGCTCGTCGCGGCCGCTCACCACGGCGCCTCATTTGGGTGGACTACGCGGATGGAGCGGGGGGCGCGGTGTCGTTTAATGCGAGTGCACTGTGGGCCCACCATGGTGCTTAGAAGAGACGCCTCAGCGCCGTGAAGGAGGTCTCCCCCCGTCGCCGCGCTCGTCTACCGGGTCCTTGGAGGAAGACGGGCAGAGAGCGGCATTCATAGTTGTGGGGAGAAATCCGTGCCGTGGTCTGGGTGGGGTCGGGGAGCTCGCGCGGGGCAGTGCCGCCGTCGCCTACCATCGGGAGAGAGAGAGAGAGAGAGAGAGATAAAGAGCGAGGAAGACGTGCGAAGGGCTCAGCAAAAGCGCTGACACCTGTTTGGGGGTTCGAGAGAGGGTGGGGATCATCTAGTTCGGGTGCTCACGAACAGCGTGATGTGTGATCAGTCTTCAAATTGCGGTAATTGGGTTTCACGCTTCATCACGGTGATCGGCTCCCCTCAGTGTTCGGTTACGGCGGTCTTCTTTACTGGGGTTCAGTTCATGTAGTTTTCATGGAGTTGTGAGATTTATGAGCTCACAACGACGTGAGAAGTATTTTGGACAGTTCTCTTCTTCAGTTATCAGTTTTCTTCTAAACGGGCAACTCTTGCCTTCGCGACGTTATTTGTGCACACGAGGCGCGCTGGTGCTTCGTGTGGCCTGGACATTCTGGAAATAGCGACGTTATCTCGCTGCGACTAAGGGTTTTGGTCTCTGTAAAGTTAATTGACGAGGTATTATTACTCTTATTTGTGTTTTGCGAAGGCGAGGTGATTCCTCAAGCCGAAAATCATCACTTTTATACGGTCTTTTGCTGAACAAGAAATAAAAAGAAGTTCCTATTTTTGCCATCATTCCTGTATACACGAATTGATTTATTTCCTGCCTTATTTGTCCAAGCAGATCCGTGCTTGGACAAAACAAAACATGACATTTAACACTATTTTTTTATAATTACTACACCATCTCAATTACAACATTCAATTGTACATTGTAACATGTTAAAAAAATGAAAAAATTGTCAAGAACATTCTCAAAAGTTTTCTGTTCATATAACAAAGTGATTTTATTTTTTTTAATCTTTCCCTCTTCAAAAATCATGTTCCTATCAAAAATTCAAAAATTCAGAAATGTTCATTGTTATTTTGTAAACATTTATTCATATATTTTTAATATATATATATGATTTAAAAATTTGCTTTTTAAAATTTATTTCTACATTTTCAAGTTTTGTTTTTATTGGCGTAAAAGTCTAAAATCTGTTTTTTCCGATATGCGAACGATTCAATGAATGAACAAAGACACAGAGTTAATACTGTAGAGCAAGTAACTGCTGCGGAGATATTTATTCTACTGCGTATATTACATGGAGGGAGAAAGATGCGATATAGGCGACGCTAGCATTTGAGCGTGACACCAATACAGGATCTGTCAAGCTGGCACCCCCACAAGGTCAAAAAAATGTTGAACTCATATGGGATTTATAGACTGCTTATGGGTTATCCAATCGCCTATGAAATAATTTTTGGGCTCATTCCGGTTGAGAGAAAATCCAAATTTTGATGTGGGGGTGCTAGCTTAACGTTAAGCTAGCGCCACCTTTTTTTAAAAAATGATTAGACACATTTTTTTGGTCCCAGATTTATGGGCTTTTTATGGGCTCTTCAGATATGGAGTTCCCAACTTTCCCGCATCAACCCCGACGGAGCTAGCAACCCTTGAACATTTTTAAAAGATGGTTTTACTTTTTTTTTTAAGTTGTCAAAAAGTTATAGGCTTTTTATGTCAACAACAATGAGGATAAATACATGTTCCCGATTTCATGTTTTGATACGCAATAATAAATTTCTGAAAGTAATTCATGATTTCAAGAAAATAATTATATTTTATTTGTTTTCAACTTACAGGCTACATCAATAAGCTGTCCGTTTTTTCCCATGTTTTATCGCTAAAAAGTAATTTTTGGACAAACTTACATAATGAAACCAATAAAGTTACAGCTAGTTATTGATTGATACAAATTAGAATGGCTTTAACTTTTAAAGTACTCGGAGCCCTATTTGTGCAACTACCGCAAAATTTGGAGAGAAAAAATCATTGCATTCTACTAAAAGTGTTTCAAAAAGCCGAAAAATTATGTTTGGAAAAAATTTGCGTCTGTCTGTATCGGGCTTGCAAAAAAGAAATGCTATATCTCAAGGGCATCTTAACCGATCTTGGAGGAACTTTTCACACAACTCGGACCGCTAACTATTTTGGTTTGCTGTCATTTTTAACTTCCGTCTGCCCATCGGGCAAAAGACGAGAGTTATACATTTCACTGACGTCCCGTGACTTTTCGTGTTTTCGTTATCATCGCATATTGTCTAATTGGCTAAAAATGTTTGAATAAATTTTTGCCCACTACATCTGTGACTGATGAACTATGTTTTAGGCAATATTCACTGAGATTGCATTCGAACTCAGAGAGATAATAAACTTTGAATCATTTTCGTAAAATTCACGGTTAAGCATATCGCTAAATTTGCGAGATGACCGCCAATCCAGAGCTCATATGGTCGGCGAATTGAGGCATAGACCGCTACAAAACAAAGGAATCAATCAGAACTTCAGGCGCGAATAGAATAACGATTTCTGATTGGATGCGCATTAATATTAAATAATATTCTTGACGAGCTGATGAAGGGAACAAATTGTGTTTAATCTAAATACTACTAGTTATGCATAATAATTCAGTTAGTGGTTGATAAACAAAAATATCGAAGGTTCGATTGTCGTCGCGAAACAACCTATAACCAAAAAGTGCCGGGTGAATCGTAGCGACGAACTCGCTTCGTTGAATCATAAAAGAAAAATATTTTCTATTAGTGGGAGTACGACAAAAATAGTTTAACCATAATAAACTCTGTGAAAAATTTGCTTCTGACTTATCCTCGTAGAGATGCATACTTTTTAAAAAAGTTGTCACATGTTCTTTTGTAAAGTGCCATCTAGGTTACAGGGCGAAAAAAAGATGAACTAAGGTGTCGCTGGCGTCGTCGGTAAAGAAATTGACACACATAAAAACGATGATAATAATTTCTAAATACGTTTTACTAACTCATTGGAACATTTTGAGTATCTTGCATGAGAATCTCAGGAACAATATTTTTTCGCGGAAACAAATACTTTCTCTAAGATCTCTAAGAGGAATCAAGAAATATAACAAGATTTTTTTTTTATAAATAACTTATGGGTGCATAATTCGTATCGGTAAAAAGCTTCTAATTTAGTTACTAGTGTGACGTCCGTCTTGAACCCAATGAACTTTTTTCTACTCTTCATAAAGGATAAAATTTAAAAAAATTGAAAATTTTAGTAAAAATATTTTTAAAACCCCCGACTGCAACAGTTACCAAAAATTCAATCACACTATAAGATTTAAAAAGAATGAAATAATTTTCAGCAGGATAAGAATAATTATAAATGTTTATTAATTATTATAAAAATTCATCAATTACTTTTAATATAGTCGGGAGACGCTCCCACTTCGTTTGTGTGATGGAAGGCGTCCCCCGAGTGTATTAAAAATAATGAATGAATTTTTATAATAATTAATAAACATTAATAATTATTCTTATAATGCTGAAAATCATTTCACCTTTTTTAAATCTAATGGTGCGATTGAATTTTTGGTAACTGTTGCAGTCGGGATTTTTTTTTAATTTTTCATTTTTATTTTGTCGTGACTCCTAGCCATGGTAATTTGAATTTATCGAAAAATGTCTGTGATCGCTGTAACTTTCGTATATAGTCACCCATCGAGCTAAAACATTCTACACAAAAGGATTAGGAGACAAAGATGATTGGTATTGAGTTGAACCAATAGAGGGGTTCAGAATTTATGGATTCTAATTTTTTCATTAATGCCTGCGGTCGCCATAACTTTCGTAAATTTCCAATTATTGAGCTAACATTTCTGTCATGAACCATCAAGGAACAAGGAACAAGGATATTTGATATCAAGTTTTGCAAAAATCGATGAAGGTATCAGAACTTCATCAACTTTGTAATTTTTATAAATTTTCAATTCTTCGAATAATCATTATTTTCTTTTTGTTGAGTAAATTTTTTTTCAATTTTTGAAAGCCTCAGACTTCTTGTTGAAGAAGATTGGCGCCAAGGTGCAAATAGAAAATTGCATAAACCTCGTAATTTTCGCAATTTTACAAACTTTCCCTTATGAGTTGGCCAACAATTGGGAAAGTCACTAGCTCATAGAGTGAGCTGTGTAAATGGTCGAAAATCACTACGAAGCAATGTGCACGCTCGAATGTCCACCTTTTTTTCTACTCTCCCAAATATGATCACAAAAGATATCGTCAATACGGCTTAGCCTTCTCAATTTCAAAAACAATGTCCTCAATTTTAGGGGATTTTCACTTGTTTGAAAAAGTAACATTAATATTTTGATTAATGACATTCGATCGATTTTCACTGTTTTATTTCGTTTTTCTACTGTTGGCACCATAAAGTTCAGTAAGCTACCATAAGGTTCGTTCATCAGCACCATGAACTCATTTGTTTTCGTTCAATCACGCAGCAACAATCGTACGTTGTTGAGTGGAAAAAACGACGTCCTCCTTAGTCGCGAGTTCAACAATACTTCTATTCATGTGCACGATTAATTGTTTAAAATTACAAACTCTCGACAAGGCCGCGGACGGCCTGTCATTATCATGTCGGCACATCTGTCATTACATAATACGCAATCCGTTGTGAGAGAATATTTTTGTCTACACTCCATTCTCACACGATCTATTTATTGGGACTGGTATCGCCGGGCGCGTTGCCCGCGCGCCGTTGACTTTTCGTATCACCGCGCGAGCTCTCCCATCTTTATAGACTTTTAATTGGCTTTTATTTTTACTTCAATCAAAAATCGAAGTTGCGAGATAATATCGCAATGGATTTTTTAATATAGGGGATGTATAATGTACGATTGAAAAACCTTTTAAACACAAGTTATCGTGTGTCGAGAGGGGCTCATGATGGTCGTATTATTTATTTGTTGACATCTTTGAACTCCCTAAAACAATAATGCTGGTGCTTGTGAAGGTCGAACAAAAAAACCCGTGAATTCGTCTTTAACTGACTACAATTTTATGAAATAAAAACTGAAGGTTAGTAAAAATCTAGGGACCCTTCAATTCTCGCATTGACGTTTGAACCAACAAATTAATAATCCGCTCACCGTATGTACCCAAACCCAAACGTTGACCTAAACAATTTTTCGATCAGACCAACTGTGCAGACATATTTCATTACTTTCACTTAAAATTTACCATCCTGTATTGACCTGAAGACAGTCACTGGATGAATAGTTGTTCAAATTTTATAGGTTTCTTTCTAATCTTCGAATTATGCAGTGATACTGCCATCTACCAGAAACAAGGGTTGGAAACCATACCAACGTATCTGCAGCTGTCATTTTCAGAGAATGATTATAAACTTGCAGGTGTGGTTCAGTTTGTACCACCAAATATGCCTCGCCGAAACTCTGGTACTGACGACATCGGCCACTATCAAGTCATTTCGTATAGACGCGACCATAGCTGGGTGCTCTACGACGACATGAGAGATAACGACAAATTTTTGTCTCGAAATTATGAAGCACTTGTGGAAATCGTACTGTACGTGAGACAGCCATACGATTGAAGTTTGCATTATTATAACGGGAACCAGTCACACGTATTCATTTTATTACTTGTTGTCTGTTATATATTACCTAGTAAATTGTTTAACAGATTAAAAAGTATATTATCGTGAATGCAAGTACATTTTTGTCTGCTGGAACTGCTGATCGAGAAATATAACATCCAGCTTCCAACCATCTTCTTGAGAACAAATGCGTTAATTCCTGCTTGTTTGTTGTCCAATTTACCGCAACATACACTCCGTTTCTGTACGATAGATGCGAGTTGTGCGCCCCTATGGAGTTTCCACTGTACATGCATTCACCCGATTGGATTAACCATGAAATTTCGATGTTGACGTTTCACTAAAGGGCTGTTTTCGGGAATTTTAAAGTGCCAACTCATATGCTTTTGTGAAGATAACATTTTGGTTCAAGCAAGGACCTATGCAATTTTTTTTACTAGCACCCTATCGATGTCGCGGAATTTTCGTATTCGATTGATTAATTTTTTATTTATCCGTATCCGTTTTCTTATCTATCCCGGAGTTTCTTATTACTGTGCAATACCTCCCAAGAACCCGTAGGTATTTACGGCAGTATTTAATCCATACTTGAACCAAAGTATTAGAGTTTAATGAAATAATATAAACGTTAATGAGCAGCCCGATATTTGCACTTTGAAATTCTCGAAAACAGCCATTCTTGAAAATATCAACATCAATGGAGCTGTAGTAAAAACAATTCTAGATCTTACCGTTCGCGATACTTGTTCTTTGTGACAAAGAACAAAGAATCTTCATCAGCAACGCATTACAAACAGTTGCAATTTCAACAGTGCCTCATACGTCAATACTCACAACCATCTCGACATGTTTCCTATTTTACATGATTCCTATTTTAGGAGACGTAAATGATTCTATAATTTCTAAAAAAATGTCTGTGAACAATGTAGCTCGATCAATGTAGCTATCAAACTAAGACTCAGAACACGAATAACAAGTTAACTTCAAAATGTGTTTGGTATGGAATTTAGTAAGAATTCAGAATGCCGTCAACGTACTGTAAGATTTCAATTGTCAAAATGATCGCTCATAATTATACCGTACATGTTGAGGAAAAAATAGTTTTTCAAATTTTAGATACAAGTAAATATTCAGTATCCTAGGCAAGGACCTAGATCGAAGGACAACAAAACTTACGGATTCAAAGAGTCCATGAAAAACTCATAGATCTGAAATTAAAAAAATATGTCTACATATTGTAGGCAAAAAGTTGACGCTGGCTTAACATTAAGCTAATACCCTCACGTTTGAATCTTGATTTCCTGTTAAGACGATGTGAAAGGTTACCACGCGACGTAAGAATGCGAGAGAGATAGCTGAAATTTTTGGACAAGTTGTTTTCAGAAACGGTTAACATTGAGGAAGAAAGGCTTGTCTGAGAATTTGTGAACTTGTGGGGGTGCTAGCGTAACAGACCTCCCAATACAGCAATGGCCGCTCGAGAAAATGAACGCGAAAACTTAAACCCCTACACTCCTGCTGTTTAAGCGATTCGATACATTTTCTTTTACTTTGATTAATCGTAGGCTATTATACAACTCATTGAACTGCACCTTTGGTATTCCTTTATAGACCAGGAGATAGCAATAGATATTCAGATGTAATTTTAACCAGTATGCCTTTCAGAGGGTATTATTATGCGTATATGCTCATGATAATAAGGAATGAATCAAAGGGTCATCCTGAGTTCTATATATTGTAAAGTGATTCATCACTTGTTCGCAAATTATGCGTTGTGGTACAATTTTAATCAGGCTGCCATGTGTTTTAGAATGGAGTGCAAAATAAAAATTCCCCGGAAAACCATTGGCATACCGTTAGCGTGGGCCCAAAGGGCTGTTATGGTTACGTGAACTTGTATTTGAATGAAGAATGTTTTCGAGATTCTGAGCAGGCTACCACTTATAAGTATACAAGTTCTTGTTATAAATCTGGTGAAGAAAAGATGGCATACCGTTTGCGTATGCGCAAGTATTGTTTGAATTGAAAAAATTGTATAATATTATGGAATAACATTCCGTGATTTTAATCAGTATGGGATTATATTTTCATACAGTTTATGATATCGTATGATGTACATGAAATTGACATACCGATTGAGAGGGTAAAAAACACAGGCATACACAAAAAACATTGCAAAATGGAAATAAAAATTTGCATGTTGTTAGTCACTATGCCACGGAGGTTTTTAATGCAACTAAGATGTGTTGAGGTGGAATAACAAATGGCACACCGATAGATAAGGTCTAAGGTTTTCCAAAATATAAAAAAAAGGATGTAGACCTAGAGAAAACCGGTGTAAAATAAACGTAACGATTTCTGTGTTTTTTAGCAGTATGCCTTTCCGTTCTTATTATAATCCTGGTATATGTAGGTGAAATAATAAACGGCATACCAATTGATAAGGTCTAAGGTTTATAAAAATAGATTTTTTTTAAATGTTATATAACTAGAATGACAAATGCAGTTACAATAATGAGTATAATACTATAGGTATAATGATAGTTTTATGGCAGGATCCGATTTATCACACACGAAACACAGTTTCTCTTGATCCATCTCTGAGAAACACGTATGCACGCCTCAATAGTTGGCAGAATACTGGCCCTCTATCCTCTGTACAGCACGTGCCTCTAACGTGTTTTGAAAAGGGCAGGGCTAGGTAATATTTGAAATGGTTCCATTTAAAATAGGTATTAAAAATGCAAAATGCCTTTTTGCATTTCCATTTGAAACGGAATTGACAAAAGCATTTCCATTATCTATTGAAAAAGTAAAACTAAATCCATTTAGCCATTTATAAAATGATAAATAGTTTTTAGTACTACACTGTGTCATAAGTGCGGTGAAATCGGTGAGTCACTACGCTCATTAGTGACTGCCCGCACTCGCTCGTGGGCCACGAGCGAGTGCAGGCGGTCTCAGCAGTATCAGTTGGGAAATGTGTTGCCAGTATTACATCCTGGGACTTTCGCGATTTCTTTTTCTCATAGAGATTGCCAAATCTGGCAATCCTCAAGAAATAAGAAGGGAAGTACGAAACATGGTCGAGTTCACGTGCGCATAATTTTTCGTCACCGAAACAAAACGATGAAATTTACAAGAACGGACGGTTGGTGAGAACGAAAAGTTTTCGACGCCCCAGGTAGGAAACGCCAAGCCTGACAACAGGGCCAATGCGTTCTTGGCCGTTTATCAGATGCCGTCAATATAAAAAATATATTGTTGCCAATACTGAACCGACTCTTGGCCCATGAATGGTGACCAATGACCGGCCAAGCAAATTTTATCAGTCTTGGGCCATTGTCGGCTGATGACTGTATACCTTGAATATTTATTATTGTATTTGCCAATAATAATCCAACACTTGGCCCATGAATGGTGGCCAATGATCGGCAGATTATAAGCCATTCACGATGGGCCATCATTGATCGCCAACGATTTACCACTATAATTAATTTGTTATATTATATTAAATTTTATATTATCTCAAAGGTTACATATATCGTTAGTATTCAGTTTCCTATGTGTAGGACAACAAATTGATCTTCTATTCCTCGATTTTTTTTTCTTGCCGTGCGCCCGTGTCACGACCCTCACCACAGCACTAGTATTAGTGCTGAGGTGATGGTCGAACGTTAGCCTGAGTCAGTCTATTCCTCTAGTACGCGCGTCGAGGAGCACGAACATAGATTTTCTTTTCGCGTATTTTTTTATTATTATATTAACGTATATTCGGTAAATATTATATAATGTCTCAAAAATATTATCGTCTCAAAAAGCATCGGGAATTGAAAAAAACACAGTTAAGATTGCAAGAAAAATGCAACGATAATGTGTCAATATTTGAAGTAGATTCTGAAGAAAAGGTAATTGAAAGTGACGTGATAATTGATCAAAGTGAACCGTTGTTTGAAGCCAGTGAAGCCCAAGAAGAAAATTATGATGACATCATTATAGCAGATAACCAGCGAGTTGATGGCAAAAGAAGTACATCGGAGGCTTCTGACAATATTGTGGGATTAGAAAATAAACTAAAACATTGGTGTTTAAATAATATGGGACTCAGGCTGTTGTGCTTAAATGTAGTGACTGAATTATTGTCGGTACTTCGAAGTGAAGGCCTTACAGATCTCCCGAAAACTGCACAGACTTTATTGGGCACAAAACACCGGCGTACTTTACAACAGATGCGAAGTAGTAAAAATACCGTTGGGGAATTTATTTATTTGGGCATCAAAAACGGCCTTGAAAAAGTCATTTCGAATGAATATAGTGACGATAAAATCACTGTATTTGTTCACGTCGATGGTATGTCGCTCTTTAAAAATTCCCCGATGCAAATGTGGCCGACGTCTATGAAAGTATTTCATAAAGACTACACAGTAAAACCATTTGCTGTTTCAATATTTTGTGGCGATTCAAAGCCATACAGTGTTGATGAATATTTTGAGAATTTCGTAGAAGAAGCAAACCAGCTCATTAAAGACGGTGCAACAATAAATGGCCGACAATATGCGTTCGAGATTCTCGCAATAATTGCAGACAGTCCTGCCAGAGCATTCATCAAATGTTGCAAGTATCCTGGTGGATTTTTTTCGTGTGAACGGTGTACTACAAAAGGTGTATCACAGGAAACAAATATTAATCGAAAAAAAGGGAATAAAAAAACGTCCAAAAGAGTGTATCCGGAAATGGATTGCGAGCTTCGCACGAAAGAGTCTTTCGAAAACAAACATCAACCACAACATCACCGTGGTGGCGAAGAGGTAAAATCCCCACTGCTTTTACTGTCGGATTTTGACCCCGTCAGATCTATCGTTCTCGATCCAATGCACCTTTTCTATGAAGGCGTAATGAAATCTTTGATTGAAGCGTGGATATCGAGAGGTAAAATCACCCGTCTTAAAATTACTGACTCGAACCGACTCAACAATCGTTTAATTTTATTGACGCCAGATATACCGTGTGAATTTCAACGGAAAAAATTTACTCTCGACTATATATCACAGTGGAAAGCTACACAATATCGATTTTTTCTACACTATTGTGGACCTATAGTCTTGCGAGATATTTTGTCATGCAGCCTGTACAAACATTTTTTGCTGTTATTTGTGGCGTGTCGTATACTTAACAGCGACGAATTTTTCGAGACCGCTCGAGATTATGCCAAAGGATTAATGAGAACATTCTTCGGTTTGCTTCCATCATTGTATGGAAAAGATTCTCAAGTGCTAAACATGCATAATCTCATTCATGCTGCCGATGATGTCGAACAATTTGGTCTCCCTCTGAGTGATATCTCTGCTTTTTGGGGAGAAAGTTTTATTGGCACATTCAAGAACCTTGTTAAATCTAAGAGAAAGCCATTGACGTAAATCGCAAATCGTTTAGAGGAACTTGAATCAAGTGACAGGCTTAAAATTAAAAAAAAATACGATATACGTGCGTGTAAAATTGACGGAAAAAAAACAAATATTTTTATCGATCAAGGAGAAGAGCTCACGCATCTACACAGTGTGGAAATAAAAAGAGCTACATTAAAAAATAATCATCCAGACAATATTGTTCAATTGAGCGATGGAATAATTTTTCAAATAAAACAAATATTTATCAAATGTAATCTCAGGGGAAAAAAGAAATTTCAATTGAACGATTTGCGTCTACTCGGCTACGAAGCGGAAGAACTGGATAACGTATTTTGCTATCCAACTGCGTCATCAGACATGGGCATTGTTGCTATTCGTAATTTTTCAAAGTGTGAAAAATTTATTTCGGCAAATCGGATAAAACAAAAATGTGTTTTTCTTCGCAACCAACATCAGGGATATCAGGGATACGCGATTCCCTTACAACATATGTAAACATATGCTGCAACAATGTATCTTTATCCGCTCAGAGCCACTTTGGTGTGTATTCCGAGGAGTGCGTAAGGAGAATCCAATACTATTGTTCGCGCCGTTTCTTGGAACGCGAAAATATACTAAAACTCAACAAATACAGAGACCCTTTCTTTGTCGTACTTTTTTTTGTTTTCGTGGTGGTCGAGAAAAATTATTTCTCATCAGTCTACATCGGTCTACCGAGGTGTTGAGATAGAACTCTAATTCTCGAACAGTCTTGCCCGTCGTTATGAAGTGAAGTCTCAATCGGAGTACGCGATTGTGTGGTTTGAAACCGAAAAAAAGACTGAACTTGTGCCGCTATCGTGGGTATATCATGAAGAGGGTCAAGAGTTTTGCTTCTATTCACCACGAAAGGATTATCGACCCATCGATCACTGGTTGACTTCATGTGCCAAGCCTAAGGATCATTGGGATTCCTTTCTCGCGGAAACACTTTCACGAACAAGTAAGCAAATTCTTTTATATCACGCGGTACGAAAATGGACGTTTTGCGCACGCTTAGCGTGCGTAAAACCCCCATTTCCACACCCCGTAAAATAAAATTTCGTATAACACGCGTACGAAAAAACTTTTTCGTCCTTGTGTTATAATGTACTATTAATGCATTTTTTATAGTATTTTTTCTACGTTTTTTCCTCGCATGCTAAATCTATTTATCAAATGGGATGTCGCGTTTGATAAAATAGAATTCAAACATATTTGAACATATTTTATTTAATTGTGTATAGAAGTTGTGATCCGTAAAAAGCGAGACAAAGATAGCTAGTGAGAGCGAGCGAGCGAGAACAATGCAAGCATGATGAAACCAACAAAAAGATATGTGAGAAAGAGAGAGAGCGAGAGAGAGAGAGAGAACGAAAGACAGACAGACAGAAAGAAAGAGGGAGTGAGAGAACGAAATGATGGCTTACATTTTTCAGGATTTGTGTACGTGCGCATGCGCCATGCACACAAATCCGTCTCTGCGCAGAAAAAATTTCATCTATCGGGGTTTACAAAATCGGGGTTGCAGTGTATATATATATATAGATTATATATGTATAAGTATCACATATATGATATATTCTATACTATATTTAACATCATACTCTATATATATGAGCCTATCTATTCGTTCTATCATAATCCTATTAGTTCTTATTTGGTATGGTTGTACTTTGTTATAAATAAATAATAATTATCATTTACATTTATTTATTATATATTTTTTTATACTTGAAAGTATCTCTGGAAAAGGGAAAGGAGCGCTTGGAACGATCGTACAGAACAAGAGATATCGACAGTACGGATGGGGAAATGTCATCGAAGCCATCAAAAACGAACCAGAAGACACCAGCTGTCCTCTCAGAAAAAATGGTTAAAAAATCGCTCAAGGATGTACCATCCATGTTTGGCGAGAAAACAAAGAAATTGAAGAATGTGTCACCGATGCCCACTGTTCCTGAACAGCACGATAGATCAGGTAACTTGAACCGATACAACACAATATGGTGAAACAATTATAACGAGAATAAATATTTAGTAAATAAATATAAATTAACACAAATAAATATAAAGATAAATATAAAATAACAAAAATAAATAGAAATATAAATTAACAAAAATAAAAATAAATATAAATTAACAAAAAATGAATTGATTCAATAATTTCAGTATAAATAAACGAAAAAATACACGAAAAAACAAGAACAAATGTCGTAAGATAAAATGATTTTTTTTCAAGTGTCATTTTTTTACAGCTGATTTGAAGACATCTTTGAATCACGTTAATAAGGGTGATGCAGTGGCGACAGGCTCGAGAGAAGGTTTCCCCAATGGACAGGTCAACACGATTGAACGTAAGATTTTTACTTATACTTTTGAATTTTATATTCTTTGCCTATGTCTTTTATTTATATTTCATTTTCTTATTTTTTGGTTAACCCTTCAAGGTCACACGTTTGCCTTATTACCTAGTCGCTATATTTGTGGGGCCACCTAGACCTCACATGACCTTGAAGGGTTAAAGGAACATCATTAATTCTAAAAAAAATATATATATTTGAAAAATTATTTTCTCGCAAAATTTTTCCAAATTTAATTTATATTTAATAACGAAATCTTTTTCAGCGGCCATGAAGAAATACATCGACGAAAAATTTGATGAACTCCATGCGGAACTAACTAGTCTCAAAAGAAGCTTGATGTACGATTTCAATGCCAAAATCCTTGAAATAAAAAATACCATCATTGCTAGTGCCGCGACTGCAAAAACTCAGTCAACTAACATGTCCGAGGCAAAAGCTGGTGTTGGGGTAATCTTGCCAATTGACGACCTCCAGATGTTCATTGAGTTTAATGAATCGCTGGCAGGGAACAATGACCAGAAAAATGCATTGGTAAGAATAATTCCTTCACACATATAAACATACACAAATAGTTTTGTATAAGCTATAATTCACTTTTTTGTTTTATAATAGATGGCTTTGTACCGTGTCCTCGTCTGCGGAAAAATGATCGCGAAGAACTGTATCGCAACGATCATGCAGGCGACGGTCACCAAAAACGTCGAGGTTGACTACTCCGGAACAGGCCGCAAAGTTCACGGTGTAGGAAAGGCGGACTTCAGCAAAACTGCTGTATTTGGTTGCATTCAAGGTACATTCATCGAAATTAGAATCGACTCGATTTATAATTCAGTAAAATTGCATCTCTAATGAATTCGTACAATTTTTTTTCAGACGTTCTTTTGGAAAAATTCGGCGATGACAAGGAAGTCGAAGGACTGGCCGGAAAAATCGGGAAATGGCTGTCCGGTGCGGCAGACAGGGCTGGCGGTCGCAAAGAGCGAGCCAAATAGTTATAAGACGATATCAAGAATTTTATCATGTTTTTCATAATATAAACCGAAGAATAAATATTGTTGTATTGATCGTATATAAATCTTTATGTCATTTCTATTTACTTTTCAGCTAGGAAATATATTCATTAATTAATGGTTCATTATAGCTATTAATGAGCCGGCAACTTATTGCCATTAATGGGCCCGCAATGTATTGCCATTGACGGGCCCGCAATGTATTGCCATTGACGGGCCATTATGATGTAACATTCTTGGGCCAAGAACGGCAACTACCAACGGACCGGCGACGTATACCATTCTTGGACCAAGAACGGCAACCATCAGCGGGCCGGAGATATCATCCACGCTTCAGCCGTCATCCCACCAGTCTTGGCTGCCATTACCGCGCCAAGATCGGGACAACGGCCGCCGTTAGTGGGCCGAGCTCGGCCCGTTTATAAAATCCTACCTGGGGCCACCTAAAGGGCGACGGAACGGCGACGGCTATCGCTGCTGACACTAACAATCGTCAATTGTCGGAAAGAAAATATATCGAGGCTAGCTGAGAATCCTTGGCGATAACTTCGGGTATCTCGGTGCATAGAGAGTCTTTTGGCCCAGCGTGACATTGAGCATCGAAATTTTCAAAAGGGCGCGTGGCACTACACCAGCGTGCGCACACATATACGATTGAGTGAAACTATGGTCCGCACCAATACTATCGTTTGTGCGGCCACGTCCTCGAACGACACGTTTAAACTGGCGCCCCAATATCAATGGCCCCACAAATGTATGTGTGCATGAGTGAGCGCATATGACGCATCAGCATCCCATGAAACAATATGACAGAGTGAATTCCCGAAAGTTGCGTAAAGATGAATACTAATTAAAGGTAGATTCAAGTATGATTATGAGTACCTGGGTCAGGCCATCAACAATAGTTTATTTTTATATAATTTAAGGGTATGAAAGTGGGCATGGAAATTTCACACAAGTTCGAATAATATTTCCTTCTCTTAAAACTTTAAATGCAAATTTATAACAACAATCATCACCTAGAATCGTGATGATTCTTTTTCACGTACATATACAGTATATCGCCACTCTCGTTGACAATTGAGGATGTTTAGACGGGAACTCAAGAACCATTATCGAGAAAGAGTTCGGAGAAATCATATTTACATTTAAATAAATATTCGAAGCGAAAAACGAGAGACAGAATTCAACAGTGTGGACAACGAAAAAGACCACGTGATATCATCCTGTGAACATAGAAAATGCCAGCACCAAAATTCGTTTTGACAAAGGATGGTGACGGCAGGCAAAGCCATGCGTGCTTTTTCCTCCTATACTCAAAGCCCATGTTTCAACTCCAAGGCTGGTAATCTCACTCGCACCCCCACAACCAATGCGAGCCTCCCCTACAATTCTATCGGGTCCGCTTGGAAACGCTCCATGCGAGGCTCGTGGGTACGCTCTCTACGGAGGAGGGGAAATTATACAAATGAGTAACCGAACGAATCGAGATCACGGGTATACGATGGTCCAATTAAGAGACCCCGACAAAGCATTTATGATGTTGCGATTTCAGATCTTTTATAGTAAAATCATTCATGAATAAATACGAACTCGTGTGAATTTTGAAATGCATGGAATGAATTAATCAATTTTTACAGGAAATAACGCGATTGTTTAACCTAATCGGTTTATGAAATTATCTATTTCGAAACGAAATAAATAAAATCCAAACTAATCATAAATTCAATAATCAATTCAATCAAAAGTAATTCAATCAAAAGTAAAAGTTTATCACTCATTGAATTAATTTATGTAAACCTTTAAATCCATTCAAATCATTTTACAATGAGCAAACCTTCAAATCTAGATGAGGATTCAGATCTTCGAAATTTATTAATCAATAAAATGGAATATTATTAAATCCAGAATATCATATATCAGAGATACATAATAGTAATTACACTTTCCTGTAAAATCTAAATCATTAATAATAGTTGCGGAAGCATGGACTGTACATCGATTGAATGGTACAGAAAAATCTTGCGTCACCCAAAAGAAAGAAATGGAACGAAAAGAAAGGACAGGATAGGAGAAAGACACATGAGGAAGTAGGAAGAAAAGCATGAGCAAGGAGAGGATAGAGCGGATAGAAGTATGTAGGAGAGAGGGTGGAGAAAGTACCTACGGAGGGGCCCAGCTGGCACACGCGCCTCTGAAACGAGAGAACGAATGAGCGAAGAGTGAGAGAGTACGAAGGATACGAAGATAAATGAAGAGCGAGGGAAATGAATAGGCAGAGAGAAAAGTCACGCTACAATGCGCATGCATAACCTTTTAAGAAATACTAGCGCAAATACCTAAAATAATGGGGTTTGCGAATTTATTTTTGTGTAAGAATGAATGAATGAATGAGTAGAAATAAGATAATGTGAATTCCAATTAAAATTCAATAATTATTCATGTAAGAAACAACTCTTCCAAAATTCATTGTCTCGAGACATGAAGGGCGGCAAGCCCACGCAAAGGCGTGCCTATGCAACGGCGTGCGGGGTGTTAAGCGTCGGAGGGGTCATGTCCCACTTTTTATCAAAATCGAAGCCCATATAATTAGGGGTCAGAGGCCCGGAGGAGTCAGTTTTTGAGTTAGTTCAGATTTTTCGGCGGAGAGTTTCAAAGCAAATCCAGGACACTTTTTTTATACTATCTTCTATTTCATTATCCAGTAATTAAGAGTTTTAGGTTTCAATATTTCTTTTTTTTTCTAGCATGTAATTCTGTGCGTACTTTTATTACAAACTTTTATATATCGATTGTAAAAGGGCCGTATTTTAAAAATAGCCTAGTTCACAAGACAAACATTCGTGATATAAATTAATAAACACAAAAAAGTGCAACTCTGTGTCGGCAAAAATTATTCCATCATCCATCTACCAAATTGTTTTCACCATCATCAGCTTTATCTTCATCGCGAGGTCTTTTGTCGTTACCACCATCAACAGCACCAATTTCAACTTCTTTTATTTTTCATCTACCATCGATCTCACAACAACTGAGTAAGTACTCATCAACCACAAGTGTTTGTGACCATGGGTGTTGTACGGGGAAATCTTTACAAGATACCGGAATGCACGAGGCATTTACAAACGGCTATATAAATTCGAGATGACGGCTGCACAATATCCGTTGGCATTAAACGTTAACGCCAGGATTCCGAGTACGCTACGAGCGGGGGCCGAGATACAGTATTTGTACTGAGAGGCGCAGCCCAACGTGTGGGGGCCACCAGAGTTGCGCTACCTGCCAACCGTCATACGCAACGTCTGGATAGAGATGATGTTCGAGACGTGGACATTCCCCCTACTTCTTGGGGGTGTTTATTACAATCTGGGGAATTCGGTAATTCACCCCTATGGCCAATTATTGGATTAGATCGTTTTCGAGGACGAGTGGAGGGCCGGAATCGTGCGGCTTCCAGCGAACGAGGGGACGGATGCTGAGTAGGAGGAGCGCCGTGCATTCACGTGGCAGACACCGTACAACCGGGATGGAAATCGACTGCGACGATGACTCGTAATGTCATTGCCATTTCTATAGACGAGAATTGAAAGTAAAATATATAGAAAAAACGTTTCAGTAAACAATATATGTATTTTATTTTACAATATATATTTTTTCAAATACAACACATTGTTTTGAATGTTTATTTTTGAAAGACCTGTACAAATTATCCGATCCTTTAGAGAACGATGTCTCTCCCCTTTGCCTCAGCAACGTATTGCGTTGTATTATTATCGTCTCCGATTATTTTTTTATCACCACTGATGGGTTCTGCGAGACTCAGTATTTTCCACGCCTCGCATACCATCAGTAAAATTTTCGCCGGTAGTAGCATCACTACCAGCAGGACCATCTGCAGCAGGCACAACAGCCGCAGAATTCTCGGGAGTAGGAGAAGGGTGAGTAGCATACTGAGTTTGCGGCAAAGTATTTGCACGCAAGACGTCATCTTCCTCGAAGCTTGGTCCATCGCAAACATTATCGGGCTCAGCAGAATGCAAATCGACCGCCGGGTTGTTATAGCTTATTTTCGGAAGGGTAGAAGGAAAAGAAATAACATTTTGCACGCTCTCCTCAACTCACTCTCTCTCTCTCTCGCTGAGCGCCATGCGCTCCCTCTCTCTCGCTCGGTAAACCCGTACGCTTTCTATAACTCACTTTCGCGCTCCCTCTAACCCCCGCGCTCCGTTTCACTCGCTCCCTTTGTCTCACTCCTTTTCTCTCGCTCGCTAGCCCGCTCTCCTTCTCTCTCCCGCTAATCCCATGGGCTCTCTCTAACTCCCGTTCTTTCTCAACAGCGCACACCCTCACCTCAGCGCTAGTATGAGCGGTGAGCGCTATTCTGAGGAGAGATTGCTATGTATTACCATCTTGGGTTTCCTCCGGCGTGGAGTTTTAACCTGGTTCAATGACTTCTGACGCTCCTTGAGCCAAAATTTTACGCCACTGCCTGGAAGGCCGTCGAGATCTTCCACCGACAAGTCAATGGGATTCATGTCGGTGTCGAACGTAATAAGAATGGTTGCGCAATCCATCGTACGAGATGCTGCCACGGCGAGAATGTTCACAGCAAATAAATGTTATGCGCTTGATTACGCCATATATACTAAGTCGAGCAATGGTGAGGGGTGGTGGTGGGGATTGGGAAAATGGTTTCATCCGTTATCGTCGCGCAATGATCGCGATTGTAGTGTGGTTTGGGGAAATTGGATCGTAGCGGGTAATTAAAAATGAAAACATGTGTAATTCCGTTTTTTCTGTTTTTAATTATTACATGGTGGAATACAAGTATTGTGAGCATTGACTTCGCTCCTAGTAGTATAGCCGTAACAATTGTTTCGACGCTTTCCACGTTTTAATTTTTTTTAGAATCGGGTTACTTTACGATCATTTGTACTTTTATCGGATAAAAAAAGTCCACAGAAATAATCAAGAGTATAACCGTAAGCCATACAATGCAGAAACATAATGCAGTATTCACCGCACACTCGTGACGTGGCCGATTGTAAGACCTTGGAATTCCACCGGAAAGATGCACAGTTTCGTCGCAGACGATTGTGATGCTGGGGGATGATGGGCGTGTGTACACCTTTCATCAGGGTAGGTAACCCGTGCAGAGCCTGGGAGACTTGTGTACTGTCTATGTTCTATGACTCTACTGGATGTATAGCGCTGGTAATTCCGACGTGGTGGCGTTGGTGGTAGTAACGCTGTAGATGAATACTGTTAAGACAATATTGGTGATTCTTTACACCGGAAGAGGCTCACAATCTCCTCATCTTCAACTGTAGCGGTGGCGTCAATATTTGTCATTGGAGTAACACCCGATAATATCAGTTGGTTGGGCATCCGGTGAATATGGTGTGTCCCTGAGAATGCCAGAACTGCGATTTTTATCAGGGCTTGAAAATTCGACTTTCGTCAGCCTCATACCTCGTCCAACCGCAAACGCTTCTCCTGTTACCTTATGATCCCTTTTTGATTTCTAGGTGTTAATGTATGAGTGGGCTCGCTGTAGATTGGTGTGGTATTCGGGGTATTCTTGAACTGCAACCACTTTTTTATCCGTACAGCATTGTTGAGTGCGCACAATGTTTTGTTGGCCCGACCAACACAGTGATAAATGCAGAAAGTATCACTAGGTGGCATACCCTTCAAAGATGGCCCCTCGAAATCCTCCAGGTTTACGATAACTCGTCCGAGAACATCGCTCAAAATTTTCGCTTTCTGCAGGCCTCACACATATATATATTTACAGCGTAACGTGAGAGAATTCGCAGGTTATTCCATACTCTTTCTAATGTCGTGTCCCTGTCAACCAACTCGATTCCATGGTGATAACACGTTGAACAATTATTATTCGACGCATGATTGCGCAACAGCTGCGAGAATTGATGAGGTGGCTCGATCACCAAATAGCCAATATTATCGTCATTCAAAGACACAATAGCCAACTCTTTTGGCGCGAACGTACCGTCTTTATCGTATAACGCTTGGATATCAATGATAAGGTCTATGATGGGGTGTACGATAGACTGATAGCTTGTAGAGCTCGTGCACATTTACAAATACAGGTGTGGAAGAGGTATAACCCGACCCTACTCTACCCGCCGAGCCTTCAGTCCTATGTTCGAACGTCGCTCTCGCTCGCCCTTCCGCCCCCACTCATGCGCCAAAGTCCGTTATTACTTGTCGTGTTGAATCGATCTCGATTATATTATCGTATTCAGCATAAACGATACAATTTATTGTCGATGTACGTGGTGTACCGAAACATACTTCAATCCGCCCGCTCCTATGCCTCAGAAGATTCCAGTGAGTAAAACAATGAGCTGCCAAGTCAGGTGTTAGATCGCAAGCAAAGAGGCAATAACCCCTGGCATAGTCTGAGTGTGAAACATATATGCCGTCGTTTTGAAAATGTATACCTGTGCCAGCGAAGGGTGTATGGTAACTCCACGTCAATATTTTCCCCCGTGGCGAATTTCGGCTAGAGAAGTTTACTTGGTATCTGCTTACCATCCACATGGAGTGAGAGATAGTTAATATCATGATGATGAAAATTAAACGAATTCAGCCCTACGTCACCATTGAATGCCCTATTTGGCACAAAACCAAGAATAATTATTTTAGGCAGCTGGCCAAGGATTACATTGTCCAATGTATCCCCATTAATTTTTCTATGCATCGTAAAGGCTAACTTGAACACGGGTTATCGGGTACTTGGCAGTTGTCTTGGCGAGAGTTTTAGCATGCGCGATAAGTACACCTGCAGCAATTTCCGCGCGACGAATTAGTACAGTCGCCTCGGTAATATGTATGCCATATGCAGGATTCGTTTTCGCGGGGTTCATAATGGTGCAGAAAGTCCCCTTTGACCGAACAAGTCTAATACGTAGCTCGACGCCGTTGAGTATAAATTTATCCTAATTGAATACATCACATTGGAGATGCCCGATCATATCCAGAGGCTTACCCCCCATGGTGAACGCTCTCCGACCTTCCAAACCCGCGTTCGCTACAGGTGTGCTTGCTTCAGGTAGAATATTGAATGCTCCAGGGGTATCGGCATACCATAGGGCTGTTGTAAGATGGGACTTCTTAGCCGCTGGGTCATAATTCAGGAGTCTCTATATACGCTCTATGGGGGTGCGCATTATTTTGCGGTGCTACGAGTTTTTGGTTAAAGTATACGTCCACTTGATTAAAGAGCGAGTTGGAGAAGATTATTGACTGGCGCTATACGCCCCTGGGTAGCAGTTATGAAGCATGATATTTTAAAATTCAGAGCAAGCATGGTAAGAACAAAATCGAGATATTCCTCACCATGCCCAGGTACGACAAATTTGAGGGGGCCATCGTCTGATAAAGAAGATACAGGCTTATAATGTACCCAATGTGACAACTCTATAGATGTCTGGGTGGGAGGTATTGTAAACAAGTCGATCTATGACTTCATACATTCACACGAGTGTGAGTGGACGAACGACATTTTCAAATATCTCCGAAAATGTAGGCGGTTTTCGTTTTCCCCCTCTTTCCACTGGCACGCTTCTTACGATACCCGTATTTTCTCCCCTGTCTTCTGAGTTCCACCCGCTCGTTTACCTGCTCGCTTCTCCTTTCTTGCTTTACCCTGCGGACCCCGACGACTAGCTCTTCTCACTATTTTTCCGGGAGAGATTCTTGAGCTCGCGGTACGCGCACTTACAGGCCAGGTTAACGAATGCATCAGTCATTGAGGCTTCACAGCTTGAGAGCCGAACCACTTATGAGAATATCTATTTTTTCTGCGGATTTTCGTTTCAAACTTTCCCCAGACTCAGCGATACGCGTGCGTACAGAATCTTTGAAAGTCCGGTTATGCCCGCTCACATCCTCGATAACACGTATACTGGTCCGTAGAGCTTCTCGTCCACCACGTTCTAACAGTGGTAATACACTCTTGAAAAGACCTCCGAAAAAACTTCCTATTCCATGGTCACGCTGATAAGGTGCGCCGGCAAATACTGTTGATATATGGCGAACACCGCCCCTACCAATCTGGCTGTCATAATATGCCGTGTAATACCCTGAAGCACTCGCGATAATGGGCGCTTAGGATATACGCTTAAAATGATCCTTTATAGCGATTGTAATTGTGTGGAATCAATTGTTCAGTAGTGATATGTGATACGGTGGTGAACGATATTTCACCTGAGTCGCACCGTATGTGTACTGTGTGGTATCAAAGTTGACGATACGTAGAAGGCTCGCTTGCACGTCTCCGACAGGGTACGGTACACAAACATCGGCGTATACAAAAAGCTGGTCAGTTAGCGTACGGTTAATAGCTACAGGTCTCCATGCAATTCTGTGAACGCCCTGCTGGATATGTAAACTGGGTAGGGTCGACGTAGTTTCGGTGGTATCCGTTTGAAAACCGAGTATGCGATGTAATTTGGCGCTAGCCTGGAAAGTGTGCCACTATGATAAAGCTCCAGCCATCTAGTTAGTATCTATTGCGATATATCCTTTGGCGGTTGGTGATTCACTAAATTTCACACTGGCTTGTTTTATACCGTTTTTATTATTTAGCTCTCAAATAAGCGGCTCATGACTCGTGTACACACCTCTAGGTATTCTATAAAACATTAAGGGTTCACCACTGTCTTTATTCCCATCGCAATAGTCCCACATCACTAGGAAATCATTACTCAGTAGATGAGTTACTGTGCATGGGATGTGAATTTCGGACCGGTTTACACTCCACACAGAATGTAGTACTATCTAACACAGTATTTTCGTTGTAAAACTGGTTATCGTGTTATCCGGAAAATACTTCATGCTGCTGTTACTCGGTAGAACAAGGAAAAAGTGTTCACCGTACATTGTGTCGAATTAAGTATCAATACTGTGAGCATCCCGAGCAGGTACCCAAAAGTTGAACTTATCGGGGCACCCTAGCCACTTAACAAAGATCTCTTTACGCACACCGCGCCCCCGCGTCTTCACGACCCGCCCAATTTTGAATTCTTGGTCGTCAGCCATACTCTTAGCGTTTATCCTGGTTAATTCCTCGGGATAAAAGAAACCTTCGATTTTTTCGCCAGTAAGATCGCGAATCTCGTATATATAGAGTTCTTGACGGTTCAGAGTGCGTGCAATCAGGAAAATTTCTGTGCTCCAATTTTCCTCATACTTTTTCTCGAACGTCCCCTTCGTCCTACTGATGCGCACATAATCGCCCCACTTATATTTACGTGTACTGAAACGCTTTTTCCTACGGCGCAACTCTAAACCGGATGCTTTTTTCGGTTATAGATTTTTGGAGATAATTACCAAGGAATTCTTTTCCTCAATCACTTTGTACGTATCTGGGTGGGCGTCCATTGCTGCGTGCGAGAATTCGTTTAAAACCCTTTATGACTTCACGCACACTCTTGTCTACGAGTGGCTCGACCCACGCATATTTACTGAGCGACTACAAGCTGTAAGATATAATACATACTTTTATACACATATAACTTCGATATCTGAGTTTGGGCGCTACGATCGTCCGAATTCGGAGAAATGTTGTGACGTACGCATCGAACGATTGAGAATGAGAGAAAGACGAGTGTAATGAGTAAGGAGAGGGGAATAAAAGTCAGTCGTTAACGTTCTCGCGAAAGGGACAGTCGTGCCCAGGCGATATGTATCAAGAACGAAATATGTACAATAAACGAAACATAGCCATCTCTGATTTTATACAGTAATCCTGTCTTATTATTATACCCCCTCACAAAGCAGGTAGGTTGTATTGTCGTTGAAACTTCGTAAAGGCCGGATGTTACCAGGTAACATACATCCCATACATCCTCTATATTGTCTACATTATAATCAAGTCTCGGGAAACGGCGATGAACGGGTTATGTATGATGTACGCATCTTCTATCGTCAAGCAACCGTATACTTCACTTTTATTTTATTTATTTATGAGGCGCCTCGCACCAGCATAACCAGCCGGGAGAAATGGGTCATAATACATTTTGCTTTGTGACACTGTGTGTACACACACCCTTCATATACCAGCGTTGAAGTCTCAGCCACTTAACCCAGTTGGGCCTCGTAGGACCGCCGAACGTTTAGCGGTACGCATTGGTGAAAGGTTAGTAAATGAACCGCGATTGTCATCAGACGCACGCCTTTTAATCCCTCTTTGTAAAGACGTGCGATGTGTTATATCCCCTCTAGATGCGCGTTGCTTTATACCCACAAATCGTCTCCGCGCCGCCCCACTGAGCGTGATGTTTGGATCGTTTGGGTGCTGCGGCGGCTATTGGGGTGCAAGTGAGGTGTAGTGCGGTCACCTCTGTAGACAGTGTAACAGATGACCACCACAATTCATCATTCCCTATAAATTTACGTGGTATAGACGCGCCTTGCTAGACAGCGATAAATTCACCGCTTCCTATAGCTTGAAAAGTTTTCTCGACCATACACCATCATTCACAAGATCAACAATATTACTTCCTTGTATAGGGTCGCCACCTATACTCACAGTCCCCTGTTTATCCCAAGTTATGTTTCCACCTGAGGGGTCGGAGTTTTGTAGATATTCTACGAGGAAATGGGCCCGACGTTTGTACATTCGTGACACGCTATTGATAATATGTGTATTGACCAAACGTGACTGGGCTGTAGATAGCGGTGGTGCTGCTGCATTGTTAATATTTCCGGTAGCCTTATACTGCGTTTCCATATGGAATAAATAACGTTGTAGAACCTGTAGATATTCTTTCCATTTTTCACATTCATTTTGAAATTTATTCAATCGTGAAATTTTCGACAGTTCACCGTCGAGGCATGACAGTGTATCACCCGGTGTCCGTACGGTATTACTTTCAACGGTCTCGGTATGAGCTCCACCAATCATCCCACTCGCACCAGACTCTCGCTGGTAGTTTTTTCTATTCATCCATGGGGATTAAAACCATGTTCGTCGCATATTCCATGATTATTCCAAATTTGCAACATTGCCAAATGTTCGACCGAGTAAACTACCCACAAGGGAGCCAATAAAATCTGTAGAAATTAACCACTCCCTCTTTGTAGTATAATCCGTTTCTTCGCCTGCCAATTACCACCCCCACCACTACGACTACTACCACGGTGGGAGGTTGTTCTCTGACGTGACGCCAATCTGCGTAGTATTTTTTTATATTTTTTCAAACGGTTTTTCACTGCAGTCTTCACCCTGATACGTTTAGTAAAGAGTTGCATTCGCTTCTCTGTTTTCTTTTTTCTGCAGACTTTACCTGTCAGACTTGCCTGCTTCATAGTAGATGTTTTCACGCTCATTAGAGAGTGGACACGGATACGTAGAGTACTTGGGGCGCTGGGGTGTATCATTAAGCACGCGCGTATGCATGTGTGTACGCGGGTAATCACATGTATGTAGTACCTGTCAATGCGTACGACGTGTATTTTTTTTATCACATATGCAATCATCCCACCATCATCAGGAAATATTCAAGTGCGACAGCGACAATTATCAGGCGTTGATTGCTAAGGTCCAGTAATAAATAACCATGTGCTACCGCCGCTGCATCATAATATGCCTCAGCAAGCAACTTCGGGTTTTCTGGGAAAACCTGTCGTGCCAGGTGTTGAATTTGTGCTCGATCACGAGGATTTTTAAAAATAACAATATAATTTGCGTTGAGCGAGATATCTCGCTGACTCGTGCCTTGATGGAAAATATTCTAGGTTATGAAGATCACGCGAATATTTTTATCATGGCAACCGTTAGTGAAAAGATCGACTTTTGCATCACCAAATGATTCACGCATTAGATAATCAATTATGATTAATTTTTTCAGATCATTATCGTGAGAATAATCCTCAGCTTGCGGTAATCCCTCATGAAATTCAATTTTGGGAAGAGCAGTACTCCCTGCACCCCCGTGCAGTTTCAAAGTTTCGGGGTCTAAAGTATCACCATAATAAAAGAGAATCTGGTCATATTGGCATCACTCATAGCAGTCAGGTAGCGTAGGAACCGCCTCCCAAATAGTCTTTCCACACCCAGTTGGCCCGCAAATGATCGACGTCCACAGGTGTTTCCACCGCATATCTATACCGCTGCTCGGGTATATATTCAGGAGTAGAAGTTTTTTTCAAAATTGTGATTTGTGGCTAAGGATTGTCAGAAATAACAGGTAGTGGTGTGTGCTCGCGATGATTGGTCCAGATTGAAACGCTGATTGATAAGACTCCCTTACTATTTATATTAAGTAAAACATGGACATGAGAGATAATATTTCATTTGAAAATATTATTTTATTATCAACAAATAACTTTTATATATACATCATATAACGGTGTATCATATAACAATTTGGTGTAACAATTGTTACAATTGCTACACCACGTCACTTGTACTATATACATTATATATATTGTGACGCATTTTTCCTCAAGCCTCGCTCACAAAACCTCCCGCACCACTTGTGAGATTGGGCGCCAGCCACGAGAGAGAAAATCTCTCGCGACGAATTTTTATTTTCTCACAAGCGCGCGAGAAACCGGCCCGACTCGGCTACAGCCATCGAAATGGTAGAGGGGCTGGGTTCCTCACTAGATGACTAAAATAATGCAACACACACACACAAATGTAAACCGGGAATCAGAATATAATTTATTAACGAAAAAGCCAGTAAGAATTTATCACAATGAAAAAGAATAAATAACAGTTCCCGTGTTCTACACATCCTTATTATTTTACGTTGCAACAATGCATTGGTCCTCGGCTCGATACAATTTAAAGTTAACCCTCGCACTCCCGGCCATGCAAACAATTTGGCAAGACGACGAGAAATCTGCTGCCTCATGCTGGGAGCCGTCACGGCATACAAGATGGTGGCAACAGATATCCTCGCTCGCAAGAACGGTCTCTCGCCAAATTGATGATTGAGATGTTAATTCAGCCGAGAGCCGGGCAATAAACACATTTAAATTTAGTCAACTCTAACCCCTCGTAAGAAAAAGTTGGACCCGGTTTGGCAATCCGAAAAATATAAGGAACGCGGAAACACACGCGCGATGATGAAATGCGCGGGAACAAAGATGCTGTCGCTATCGTTAACGTACCGTCAGGACGATATCGCTCGATTCTACACAATGGATCCCTGACACACAATACAAAACAGAGCGAAACGACAGCCCCACCGATTTGTTTTCTGCAGCTAGACTCCGGATCATCCTCGGTTGTCGAACCGTGATATTATTCGGTGGCGTCGCGTCCTTGGGCAACGGAAACGACAGCGACACGAGAACCGCGTCTCTCTTCGTTCACGACAAAGGCTAGAGTCCTCGAGCAATTAGGCGCGCTCTCGTTACTCGACGCGGGTCCTTTTACCCCCACCCCACACCAACAAAACACTCGTTACAATTGAGCCGCTGATCGATATGGCAGTGGCACGCGACTCGAAATCGATTTATTGGGCGACCCGAGAGCGTACAACGATAAACCCCAAATGCTCGAAAGTGTAACCTCAACGGTCATGAACTTTGATACAGTGGTCTCGAACGATGCATAATCAGCCTAATGGTTTGGGTGTATAGTACGGCGAGAAAACGTCGCTCAACGAGATCTCAAATCCCCGCTCTCTTGCGATAATTGTCGATCGTATTGGCAACGATAACAAGCACGTGGGAGCCACACACACAGGCGACGCTCGGGCAGATGGTGGCGAGAGAGCGCTCTGCTCTCACTCGTGTCGATATTCCATGATCGATTGGCCTTGCCGCAAGTCTCAAGTCTTACGCATGCTCAGATGTGATGTCGACGAACTCGAAGCTCTCGCTGAACCGGACAAGCTGTCTCTCGCTCGAATATACGGGAAATAAAATAGTACAAAACATTGGAAATATGACGGTAAATTAACGTATGGCCCTGTTGGATTGCCTCGGGGGGACTCCGCCGAGAAGAGATGTCGCTCTCGTGCCATGCTAAAAAAACAAGAGCCAAAATTGAACGCTTTGCAACGTGGTGCAGAATTACCACGTTACAATATATATTGTGACACGCGGTTTATTGAATAATAATCATCTTTGGCGCGGCTATGTCGGTATACCGGCTCGCCGCCGCATGGCAGCACTTTTCGGGCCCACTCTCGACATCTCCCGCGCGCTGTCATGCACGCGCTGTCGCGTCGATGGGGGAGATGCCGGCAACGTACATCGTTTTTCTCATTAGTGCGATAAAAAAGTTAATAACTGCGATAGCTCACTGCTCATTCTTAACGTCTGCTCATTGAATTTTGGTACCGCTCAATTTTGTACTCTCATGGTCGCGCTCATCTGTGCATCCTTTGGTCGCTCATCATTAGATCGTCTCAAGGATCATCTCGTCGTGTCGGGAGATCTACAAAACTGTCGGCAGGCGATAACGCATTTTTCTGACCTCGTGATCGCGGCGGTTTCAGACGTCGCGGTCTTCTCGTTCCGGAAATTCATATCATCGCGTCGGGCGATATGAGCTCGATCTTTGTGTACGGACTTTTCTCACGTTCCTGCTCAAGGATTTCTCACCTCGGGGTCGCAGCGGTTACAGACGCCGCGGTCAAGGATTTCTCATTCTCGTACGTGCTCACGAAGCGATTCATCGTGTCGCGATAAGCTGCATAGACTCTCGACAGGTGAATCGCAGTACTCAACAGGTCGTGGCGGTTACAGACGCCACGGCCCTCTCAACACGAGGCATTTTCGCGCGACGTATATCGTTCGCAATCGCGTCGGCAATAATTGCTGAACTCTAGTTTGGTTTTCGGTACAGGCTTTTCTCATACATCAGCTCACGGTTCACCTCAGTGTGCATAGTTTTTTCCTGTTGGTTTTTCTAATAAAGATATTTAACATCCGTTACATAAAACACACTGTTCGTCGAACTTCATTTATTAACCACCGTCGTTCCACTATATACCATCATCTCATTTGGAATTCTCAAACACGGTCACAAAAATAGAAAGCGCTCGTTCGAAGCGCCGCGGCACACTGAAATAACCTGTAAAAATAATAGTAGCAATGATTAGAATAAGTGTAGATAGTCAAATAAGGATCGAGTATGCTGTCAAAAATTCGCCTTTTTTGTATAACATGCCTGACCTTCTCGAAAAAAACATCGCTTCCCAATTACTCACCTTTCTTATTTATTACACATAACCCCACTTGCCATCGAGATCTGCGAGACGAGCCATCATTTGACAACTTTACGAGCACGGAGCTGCGGCAAGGCAGTAGAGGGCCGTCCTTCGGCACTCCACACCCGAGACTTGTCTACTGACACCGACTGTCACACATTTTGGCCACCACCGTTGGAGAATAAAACAGAAAGACCACAATAACCATCAAATGACAGCTCGAGATCGGCGTCCATCTTTCGGCTGCTCCTCGTCGGCCGAAGGGGACAATAATTTCACCCCGACGCCACGTGAGGGTAGCACCGGCCGGCCGATCATTTATCATCAGTCCAGAGAACAATTGGAGAGGGTAGCCGTCACGAGATTTAGAGCGCACCCGCCTAGCATTGCGAAACGGCCCTCTCGCTGCCCGCCAATCCCCGAGCCTCGCGAGGAGAAATCACCAATCCAAGACCGACCGAGACACGAGCCACGAGCAAAAGACCCAGCCATCGATGGAGACAGTACTGCCATCGACATCCTTTCCGCCCCTCCTCCTCCGCCCCACGACGAGACCTTAGAGGTGTCGCCATATTGGCGACGCTTCGAGCAAGAGCGTAGAGCACAGTAGACACGAGCGAGAGAAAAGAGCATGTAATAGAATAAAGAACGTACAGCGTAGAATAGTTAAGAGCTGAGACGAATGTGTAAAAGGAAGAAAGAGAGAAAAGAGGAGACAAGACAAGGAAACGAGGATAGAGGAAAGACCCAATGTTAGTGTTGCATCCTCAGTCGTATAAAGTGCAATTGCAGTATTCTTCGTGTGCGTGAGCCGGCGACACGTGTTGCCGGCGAAATTATTTCGCGTGCTAGAGGTTTCTCCCCTTTTTGAATTGTGTCGAGCCACGAGTGTGCCGCGGTGACCGTCCGCGACATTTTCCCTCTTCTCCCCCCTTATTTGAAGATCAAGAGATTTTATTTAAGTTGTCGTTTTTTTATTGTCTGTGATTCTCGCGTAAGACTTCACGGAGGTAATTACTAAGAAGGTAATTACTAATTGCGACAGAAAAATCCCCCCCTGAGACTACCCCGGATCGCCAAGCTAGCCGTTAGAGCGTGTGAGTGACAGAGTGCAAGAGTGTATGAGAGTGAGTGAGAGAGAGTATAGCGAAAAATTCGAGCGTACGTGAGTAGGGCTCACGTACACTAGGCAATTATGCCTTCCGAATAATAACTGGCGCCCATGGCCGAGTATGTTGTTTTGATTTTGGGCTTCGTTCGGAATTGTCGACTGAACTATCCCGTGTAAAAATTATCCCGTGACAACTCAAATATTCTATCTGAATTTCTTTTCATATTATTTTTTGTGCGTTAGAATTACGATATTAGCATTTTTTCTTTTCTTCTTTAATTTGGTTGTTATTAAGTTTTCTCGGGCGATTCGTTATTTTCCTTCCCTCTTGCGTTCATTTTATATTCCGTTTTTTCATTATAATAAACCAGAGCATATTATTGTTACTTTTTTTTGCGTTTTGTTTAGCCTTTATTTTCCCCCATTTTTCCTCCCCAGATAAACGTCGGCGTGATAATACATATATGGTCGACGGGAACGAGTGACGTGGTCTAACAATTTCATCTTATTACTGCGTATTATATATTGGACAATGCCATTATCTCTGGATATATATAATGAGATGCACCGCCCTATACACCTCCGTGTCTCAGTCTCCCTTGCTTTCCTCTAAAAACATAAGAATGAATAGTTGTTTCAGAAATTGCTTATTTGAGCTTGGTGGAAAATTAAGTGTCCACTTAATTTTGTATAATGCTGGTGAAAATGAGGATAGCGAATCACGGATGGAGAATGATGGGCGCAAACTCCACGTGTCTTATTTTCAGTTTTCTCTTTATTTCACTACACTAATGAGAGTTCACAATTATTACTATGGTTACACAATTGACTTCACAAGAGTGAGTTATACTTTGAGTCGCACAATGTTGAGTGACCCGATATAATTATATTAATTCTAACGCGGTTGATTCTCTGATTAGCCCGTTGAGGTTTGCCGTTACACGAGGCTTGGCTTGACCGTGTGATAAGATGAGAAAGGAATGATGATGTACCAAAACTTATGCAAATTGTCGCCCGTGCGACAATCGCTAACTGAGTGTTACCGTGAGTTAAACGCGAGTTTAATTCATGAGTTAAATAATAAAGAACGAGTAAGACCATGTTTGCAAAGTAAATAACGCGAGAGAGCTCGTGAACGTGGCACCACTTGTTGCACAAAGATGGCTTCGCTCAGGCAGCACGCTTCACGAGGCCCACATCGAACGTTCGATGGCGAGTCCCGGGAGGTGCTGCCCTCGCGGTGACTCGCTCGGGGACCAACACGCTGTGGGCAATGCGGATTCCCGAACAATAGTGTAGACGCGGTTTCGTGAATATATACGGTAAAAGTTTATTTTCAAGAGCCGGAGGGGTGTAAGTGCCAGGTTATTAAAAAGAAAATTTGAAAATGTCCCAAACCTTATTGTATATATGTATATGTATGGGTGGTTCTCCCGAAATAATCATTTTTCGGGCTGAAAAATTGAACAAATAAAAATAGTTTTCTTCTCTGAGAAACCTATAGATAAGCTCGATCAATCAGCTCGATGAAATAAATCAAGATGGCGCTGTTCTACAGGCATAGTGAGCTAACGCCATCTGTTTTCGTAAATATTGACTGATTTCCATAGGGCCAGGGGAACGACGGAACAACCCGAGTACAAAGTTTCATGTTATATTATGACGCGTCTGTGACATATTTTTTTTTAGGTTTCAGGAGAGTGATTATTAATACTAAATAGTTTTAGGAAATATGCTGTCACGCCGAATTTGAATGTGGGAGGGGGGGAAATAAGGGAAACACAAACTCGGGGTTAACACGAAAATATAAACTGTATTTATTCGTAGAGAACAACAAAACGAATATTTTACAAAAAAAAAAGGAAACTAAAATGAAAATCACAAAAAAAAAAAATAATTAAGAATAATAATTATTCCGGTTGGGCGCCAGTTATTTTCATGGCATAACTGCCTTTCAACTCTAACGGTTATCAACAACAGGGAAATTTTGTACACGGCTAGCTCATACGCTAAGGGGAACACTCGCAGGGGGGGGGGGGGGGGGGAAGTCCGTTTTTCGGCCTCTTAGTTATTACCACGGTCGTTTCTCATGGCAGGTTAATTTCTTGGTTATTTAATCGGGGTTGACTTTATTGGGAAAACGCAAAAATAATACTTTTCAAAATTATCGGGGAACGCAAAAATAATAATCGGCTTTATTGGGGGAAACGCAAAAAAAACTTATAACTTTTCGGAATGGTCGGGGAATGCAAAAATAAGGATTTGCAAAATTATCGGATTTATTGGGGAAAACGCAGAGAAACAAAATGAATAATTTCGGGGCTGACTTTACCTATTTTACACCACCACACTGCACGGCTCGATACACTTCGAGGGGATACACGCACGCAAAACTTATCCGGGGTAAAATGGCGGCCGCCTCGTGGCCAGCACGCGTTCGCAAAATGTGAAAATTTCGCCACACTCGAAAATACAGATTCCTCTACTCACTCTATGGGCTTTCCTTCTCGTGCTCCAATTCTCTTTCTTGTCTCTCTATTCTTTTTCTCCTTTTCTTTCCTCTCTCTTTTCTCACTCCCTTCTCCTTTCCCTTTTTTTTCAAACAAAAAAAAACTTTATATAAAAAAAATATAACTCAAAAAAAAACTATATAATTCAAACACAAAAAAACTCTATATAATATAACTCAAACCAAAAACTCTATATAACAGTACTCAAAATTTTCAAATTAAACCAGAACTTTTCACTCTCTCCTTCTCTCTTACACTCTACAACTTTATACGCTCTATACAATTTTCTCTTTACTCTATTCTCTCTCCACGCTACGCTCGAAGTGAGGGCTCCTTGCTCCTCACTCGACACGAGGCCTGATAAGGGAAGTCAAAGGGCAAGGAAGGGGATACGGGACTGACGTGTTTCCGATGATTTACCAATCATCGGAGATCTGCATTGGTTGACGCATGCGAACTGGTCCTTGTCCTGGAGAGCGATGATTGATTGGACGGGCAGACTGTGGTACACGTGGGGACATCTATCTCGCACGTGGGAATCCTCATGGGTCGATAACTGCAATCAATACCGCACGCTGCTGCCCTCATTAGCATAGAGAGGGTACTCTCTCGCCCCACTCTCTCGCTGCGCGTGCTCTGGAATGTGTCCCTTATCGGCACGGCGAACGAGTAGAGTGGGCTATTGCCGCGCTCACGGTCTCTCTCTTTTTGGTGGCAATTTTGAGCCTTATAATTGCCGTGAGCGCGGGATGGTCTCTTGTGACCCTCTCCAGCCGGCAGTGCAGCGTGGGTTTTCTCCTCGGGGATGCTGGTGGTGGTGCGCCTCTCCAGGACTTGCTGATTTTCTTGCTGGCTTCTTGCTGGGGATACGTCAGGGGGTATGGGGAGGGGAAAAAGGTATTTCGTGGGGAATCGTATTTGTTTTCAAGGGTATACAGGGAATTATTTTGGTTTTTCTTGGGAATTTTTGGGGAAGGCCTCTTCGGTGTCTCTGGGTATCGTGGCGGGTTACTCGATTCACTTATGAATACTATTTACATCTTTTCTCGCTTTTTATTTACTATGGCTTAAATTCTAATATTTACATTTCTCGGGGTTAAGTGTGGTGGCGGACTTCGAGCGCGGGGATTCGGTAAACTATTCAAAAAAAAAATCTATTTTTCGGGCCTCCTTGTGACGCCACGTCACAATGCATAATTTGATCATTAAACAATTTTGAGTACCCTTGTAGCTTGTTAGAATGCGCGAAAATGTAAAAGGTATGTGCCAGGGGAATGACTTTTAGGGGTCAAATACAGAAAAAAAACCGTTAATACGATTTTTTATAAAAAATCTGTCTTTTACACTTTTTTATACTATATATTTTATACTATATATACACTAGATAGTATATACAGTGAGGGGCACATGAAGTGGGACGATATGTTTTTTGGCGATTTCAGCGAAACTTGAACCGATTTCGAAAAACTAAAAAAGTACTTTCGAGGTAATTCAATTATCGTCCGAATGAAACTAGTTTCATTAAGATCGGATGCGAATTGACCTGGTGCAAAGGTATGGCACGATCAGGTGTAAATCGAGGCTATGCGACCACGCGAAACTACCCCCAGAATTGATATTGAATTCGTTGAAAGTCCCTTAACGATGGGTATCAGTCAAAAGGGCAGCTCGTGGCGATCAAAAAAGTCCCCTAAAAAAATTCGGTTGGTCTACTCCAGATGGAGCTACAGTCCAGGAAGCGATTCCCGGTTTTTGGGGACGTTATCGGTGATTAAGCGAAAACGAATCGATGGAATCGATTGAAACTTGTTTTGTAATCGTATTTTGTAGTACCCTTACACCTTAAGTGATTTTTTATTATGAAATCTGCTCCTGTCGATGAAATCCAGGTATTACGAGGTTACATTTTCTGATGAATCAACATTTTTCATATTGAAGCACTTTAGTGCCAATATTATAACCTGGTGCATCATAAAGAAGAAGCTTTAACGATTAAAATGGGTATTGATTCAATACCGGAAACTCCCTCGTGTACGCCAAGGAAAGCGTTGAAAAGTTAGTGGAAAATCGCGATATCTCGAAAATTCGTTCCCGGGATGCGCGGCTGTTTACATGCTTCGCTCTAGGGCCGGGCCTGGGAGGGGGTCCCTACCAGCAGCAGTAGCTGTCGCAGTTAAATTAACTTGGCGATATAAAAATATTTCGTAAGAATGTTTGATAATGAAAAATTAAAGATCAATGGTTAATAATTAACAAGTAATAATTCAATATTTATTGTTGATAATTTCGATAATTAATAATAAAAAAATGACAATAATTATCATTAGATGATTAACGATAGAACATGACGTCTATCATGGGCACTTATTACTATGGACACATATTATTATTTAAATAATAATTATTATTAATTGTCATGTTCTATCGTTAATCATCTAATGATAATTATTGTAATTTTTTTATTATTAATTATCGAATTAATCAACAATAAATATTGAATTATTACTTGTTAATTATTAATCATTGATCATTAATTTTTCATTATTAAACATTCTTACGAAATATTTTTATATCGCCAAGTTAATTTAACTGCGACAGCTACTGCTGCTGGTAGGGACCCCCTCCCAGGCCCGGCCCTAGAGCGAAGCATGTAAACACAGCCGCGCATCCCGGGAACGAATTTTCAAGATATCGCGATTTTCTACTAACTTTTTAACAATTTCCTTGGCGTACAAGAGAGAGTTTCCGGTATTGAATCAATACCCATTTTAATCGTTAAAGCTTCCTCTTTATCATGCACTAGGTTATAATATTGGCACTAAAGTGCTTCAATATGACAAATGTTGATTCATGAGAAAATGTAACCTCGTAATACCTGGATTTCATCGACAGGAGCATATTTCATAATAAAAAATCACTTAAGGTGTAAGGGTACTACAAAACACGATTACACAACAAGTTTCAATTGATTCCATCGACTCGTTTTCGCTGAATCACCGATAACGTCCCCAAAAACCGAGAATCGCTTCTTGGACTGTAGCTCCTTCTGGAGTAGGACAACCGAAATTTTTTAGGGGACTTTTTTGATCGCCACGAGCTGCCCTTTTGACTGATACCCATCGTTAAGGGACTTTGAACGACTTCAATATCAATTCTGGGGAGTCGTTTCGCGTGAGCGCATAGCCTCGATTTACACCTGATCGTGCCATACCTTCGCACCAGGTCAATTCGCATCCGATCTTAATGAAACTAGTTTCATTCAGACGATAATTGAATTACCTCGAAAGTACTTTTTTAGTTTTTCGAAATCGGTTCAAGTTTCGCTGAAATCGACAAAAAACACATCGTCCTACTTCAATTGCCCCTCACTGTATATACCAATGAAGGACGTTGACGCGAAGCCTATGGATATACCCAAGCGTTGTTTACCTGGAGGGTACGTCTTGAATTTACTGTGGTGCGCCATAAAAAATTCCAGCATTGAAACTCACCTATAAATTATTTTTCATATTTACGGCGTCGTAGGGGGGCGTGGTGTGTGATTTTTCAAAGTGACGTAAGATGTGCACTTCATAATGAGGTATTGCTCTACTGAGTTCCGGATAATGTATGCTCCCGCTGCGTCGTGCGATGTCACAAATATTATTACGCATCTGCGTAATATGTACTAAATAGACATCCTGTTACACTTGAATAAATAATGACTCATTACCGTTTGTGCATGTGGCATCGTACATGTGCCATCTTAATCCGAATATTTTTGTATCGGGGTGTTAACCCCTTCCCCTACCACTACGCAGATCAAACCCCTACCCATCATATACACGGCTCAATCAACGTGTAATATAAGACTCGTAATTAGAAAGAAATAGTCAATCTGGCCCGTGACACAAAAATATCAGTGTGGGCTCATAGAGTTTCACGCAGTAAATCTCTACGCCTACGGAGACTCGTGATAGTCATAACCAAAATGGCTCAAGCAATCGTGGACGCGTCTGCCCGATATAAGGGTTCCCGATGTAAGCCTCGCCGGGGCAGCAATAGTCGAAGCAATGGGAAAATCAGAATCCCTACTGGTACTAGCGACATCATATCCCCTCAATCAGTCAGACACTAAAAATATGTCTGTGGGTGTTCAACCGCAAAATAGTGGCCAGCTTGGAACCGTCATTAAATTCACCAATAATAATTCATCGTGCAGCATTGTTCTCGATAGAGCAGGATGGACAGCCTTGCATAGGCGCATAACTGTTATACTGCGTTATTTTGAGCATAATGGGGGGTGGGAGCCTGTGTGGCGGCAATCAGCACCATTAAATATCGGAAGTTACGACATTGTCCTTACCACTGCTTATGGGTTAAAAGCTATCGTTTTCGAGCGCTGCCGCACACACTCTACCCTAAAAGTGACCGAGCGTGAGGGGGGCGATCTATTATTATGTAGAAACCACAGCTCGATGGGCTATTCGACCTCATGGTCTGCGTTGACGAATGCTTCCGCCGTCTGCAGTGTTAGAGCAAGGCTTTATGTAAGTGTAGTCGTGCATTGATCACCGCGATCTATATGGGTACAGTACCTCGTGGCTGGGCTGGAAGTTACAGTGATGCTAGTCTAAAAAGCTTTATTATATTGAACACGAAAAAACTGAAATACATCTCGCGCAGTAGCGTTAACGATCCTGTATTTATGGATCCCTAGTTTGATATTGCTTTTGTCGAATTGGCCGCTGTATGTATACCCTTTCTCGCAAGTGAGCTAAAGAAGATGGAGGCGCGGAAAAAACAATGGTGTGGTGGTGGGTTGATTGTTGAGAGTACATGGGCTTAACCGCTCTGTGTACCCCTACTGCATCAGGCTGCCCGCGGCCATCAGTGCGATATCGCCCATCGCACTCTACCGGGGTGCTATTCACTCACACGCTCACAGTCGGATCGAAATTCACAGCGCTCTGAAGAATATATGAGCCTTGGCCGCGCTCACCATTCATACCTACGCCGCCAACCAACTTGTGCCGGTGTTAGTAGTAGTCGTAGTGAGGTGAATAGACAGCACACCCACACGAGTATTATGTATAGTATGGTGTAGTATTTAGTATAGTAGTATAGTGTAGTATAGTATAGTATTATATATATATATATATATTGGAGCAAGTGAAGCCTTTTAATCCCAGCTAAATTCAAGTGAATAATAATCGTGTTAGTTTTTAATTATTCGGTATCTTAAGAGGAAAAATCGCCAAATTATTAGCGAGCGCATTTTTTCCATGTTTTCTTGTATTCCCGCTAAACAATATATAGTAATCTGGTGTTCGGGCTTCAAAAAATCGATTTTTTTCCACATATTTCGAAATTATAATATATTAAGAGTATACTATAAAAAGTTTAGACTGAAATATGAAATTGTTACGAAGCTATAGCACATAGTCGAGAGCAGGCAGGGACCGCACGCTGTGAACCGCACGGCAGCTAACGCGTTTTTCTCGAAGCAACATTTTTGTAAAAGATTGTATCCAACCGATTGCTTTCATTTTCTACACAACAGTGTAGTGTAATAATAAATAATTTCTATTTTTTTCCACCGATTTTCAACGAAAAAAATTACGATTTTTTAATTGTATTTTTACAAGTCCGCCATTTTGTTATTTATTAATAAAAATGTTTATATCTGGTACGGGACGGAGCCAGAAGCATACAGAACAATAATCATTTTGATTTTTTCCTGCTCCACCCACCCACCTCCATTTCACGGTGTCTACTTTCGCTTAAAAAAACCATTATAAATTTGTGTAAAATTAAGTAAAAAAAAATGTTTTGTATACTTTACGATGTCCATGGAAACATGTAAAAAAACTGAAATGATTGTATTTTATTTTGTTATAAAAGAAAAATCCCGAAATCAGCTTCTGAAACGGGCCTGAACACCAGGCTACATCCTTAAACACAATATATTTACAATTAAATAAATATTCTATAATTGCAAAACATAATAAAAATCTCTCCACTTTAGGGTTGCATACATAGGTTGCAACACAACAACATCCATATTCGTCAATGTGTTGTAATTAAACAAGATACTTATCTCTCTCTCTCTCTCATATAAAAATATTCCGGATATATTAAAAATACTTAACAGTGATACATTTTTCTTAAAAATAATCTTTGCTGAATCTCGCCGAAGTAATCTGACGAAATTCGCACTCGAGAATGATCCGAGCACGATCTTGTCCATATGGCAGTATAACGTTTTTATCTAATATATATATTACACCGTCCAGCACTATCGGCTTCACGCTACAGTAGCGCATCATCTGCACCCACGGCATACGAGTTGTCTCCAGCAGTTTACCTCATTCCGGCGGTGCGTACAACCCGAATGGGTAGGCTCGGTATACCGGGGCTATCGGTGTACTCTTCAATGTCCGTTCGTTTATACGGACCCTGCAGCTATATCCCAGTAGACCTTGGAGGGCTGCCATATTTCACTCTCCCGTGGTCAGGTACATCTTGGACACACTGTACACAGTCCATAAATTAACAGAAATAGAAAGACCATGAGAATTTTAAATGCCACCAATATTTTCAAAATTGTTTCTGGTATTATACGTACTTGGATCCGGTATATGAAGACAGTTCTTGACGGGTAAAATATGCGCCGCTCTGGAGATTTCCACACGTGACAACACACCGAAAAACGAATGATACATAAGCTTGAAAAACGTGGTAAGGTCTCGCAACTCGTAAGTGTTCTAATATCGAAGTGTAAAAAATTTCCTAAAAGGTGAGACCACGTCAGAAACGTGGCTATTAGTGGGGTAAGAATTACTCAATCACCTGCAACAACGTCCTGTAGGGAGAATTTCAACCGCACTTCCTATATTACGGGTGAAAAAGTGTCGAAAATTCGGGCCTTTGGGGAATCATCCACTGCCGATATCCCCTATTGAGGATACCGGCATGGGGTTGAAAGAAATACCATACCTAAAAATACATCACGCCGGTATATTTACGCCCCTCGCATAGAAGTCAGTTTGCCTTAAGCTCTTCAGCTCACTCGGCCTTACCGACACCCCCATAGAGCTCACTCTCGTTATTTTGGCTATAATGCACTAAAGTGTAATGAGACCTAATAGGCATAGCATAGATGACACTACCTTTACGACACAATTCCTTCTCAAGGCAAATACATCATTCAAAAAATAAAAACTGAGATTCGATGTAAATATCGGAGACGTCGATAGTGAAATGAATATAATTTTCAGAAAACCATTTTGCACTTTATAGTCCAGTTTCAATAACTGGAGCTGGAATAACTCGGCACTAATAAATGCAAAATGGTTTTCTGAAAATTATATTTATTTTATTATCGACATCTCAGATATTTACATTGAATCTCAGTTTTGGTATCTTGAATGTATTCTCCATCTACATCTACATTTCCATTTTGCATTTTAAATACATTTTCGAAACCATTTTCCATTTCAAATAGATTCAAGATACCATTTCACCCAGCCCTGGAAAAGGGGAGCCACAACCAATAAGAAGGTCCCTGCGACCCAAACAAGAGGGGACCAATGTTGGATTGCGCTTAAAGTAGAAATTGAAAAAAACGTTTTATTACATTTCTTAATATAAGCCCGCGCAACTAGTATTTTTATTTTATTTTTATTTTAACAAAGTTAATTTCTAACTTTAATTATAAACCAAGAGTAATACTGATTAAAAACACGCAAATTTTTTTCATAATTTTTCAACTTCGTTTTACATTTTTTTATATGAAAAACTCGCACAACTTATATACCGTTTCTTATTTCACTCAAATATATCGTGATTACATCAACAATGGAATAGCATACTGATTATATACACAGAAAGTTGTTTTTCTATTTTACTACTTCATTTTCATTTTTTAACCCGCTCAACTCGTATGCCATTTTACGTATAAACATTTTAGGATACATACTTTATATTACAAGAAATTTTGTACTGACTAAAATCACGGAATGTTATTCCATAATTTTACTCGATTTTTTCAATGTAACCAGTAGATGGGCATAACGATATGCCATATTTTCTTCAGCAGTTTTATAACAAGAACTTGTATACTTATCGGTGGCAGCCTGTTCAGAATCGCGGACAAATTCTTTATTCAAATACAAGTTCACGTGACCATAACAGCCCTTTGGGCCCACGCTAACGGTATGCCGATGGTTTTCCGAGGAATTTTTATTTTGAATTTCATTTTAAAACACATGGCAGCCTGATTAAAATCGTACCACAACGCATAATTTGCGAACAAATGATGAATTACTTTTCAATATGAAGAACCCAGGATGACTCTTTGATTCATTCCTCATTATCATGAGAATATACGCTTAATAATGCCCTCTGAAAGGCATACTGGATAAAATCACATCTGAAAAGCTATTACTATCTCCCGGTCTATAAGCATAATAATCCGGCATGGGGTTCATTTGTTACCCGTTATAGTGGTCAAGTTAGTGTTTTGTGCAAGTCAATTTTACTTTGTTTGCTAGAAACAGTAGATGTCGGTTACATTTATGTAATTTAAATGTCAGATTCGTATAAATTATTTATGGTGAGATTTTCGAATTTTATAAGTTAAACCAGCAGAATGAGTACTTAATGTTGGCTTGTACCGTTTGCGGAAGACCGTTTGCGAGGATCATAGACTCTTATTGTGTGAGATCTGCAACGGCAAAGACCAAACAAACTTTTCTCATTTTTTTTTTCTATTGATGTATTTGAACGAATTTTCATGTGAAAACACATATACAAGTATTAAAAAGCAATTTATATTGGTTTTCCATATATTTTGTCGGTTTCTGCACCGTTGATATTTGTCGAACTATGCTTAAGTATACTTAAATAATTATACTTTTTTTTTAAAGATTCAAAGCTACTATTTTTTTTTGACAATTTAATATGTTCTTTTCAAAACCCCGTTTGAAATTTTGAAATCGATTGAAAACCAAAAAAATATATATATTTTTATATGAAAAAAGTCATTTTTGCAATTTTTAGACACATTTTTGGTTTAAATGATTTTTTTACTAGTTCTTGCTTTTCTAAACTGACTTTATCATACACCATTTTCTTCGTTATTAAAAAAAGAAAAGATTCATGTATAAAAAAATAAAAAAATAAAAATTGGATTGTTCAATGATAATTATATTATTCATTGCCAACGTACAGGCGTATTATTTAATATGATGAATAATATTATGTACACCTCGTGTAATAATGAAACAGGCCTTCTTCTGAATTGTGTAGAAACATTACGTTGATACTTGTCTACCTGCAACTGTCCCTCAATTCTTCGAAATACCTACTCTCTCGCGACCCCAGGTATTCGGGAATTCCACAGAATCTCGATCCCCTTGGGGTCATGAACATTATTCATCATATTAAATAATATGCCTGTACCTTGACAATAAATAATGATTATCATTGCACGATCCAATTTTATTTTTCTTTATTGTTAATATATGTATTGACAAATGATAAAAAAAGGGGAAAAAACGAGCCATGAGTGGGGCTTGAACAAGCGAACTCCAGATTGCGAGACGGAACCGTTAACCATTACGCCACGCCGCGTATCTGACTGTATAATACACAGGGAGTGTATAAGTTACAAGCTATTTTTTAAATTAAAATTTCTCATAAACTATTGCGTATCTACACCTAATATATTACATTCACATTAGGATAGTACCCAGCTATTACCTTGTAAAAGCTGATCCCAAAACTGCGTTGTAAACTGGCGGCCTCTCCTTTCCAAATAAACCACTGCAGAAATAACGATATGGTTTGTTCGAAAATAGGGCATTGCATGTGTAGTGGGACCGTTTTTAACAAAAGGTAAACGATTTCGACGCCTGTTTAGAACTTGCTCCCTTTTTATCGTGCCTCTTTTCGTTATAGGTTCTAATTATGATCCGTATGTATAGAAGATATCAAGAGTGTGAATTTCCTGAAATTATCATGGGTCGTTTCTTGTACCCCACATATCTTGGGAACGAGAGGACGAACAAAAAAGTTTGCTAATTATTTTTTACCAGAAACATATGAGATTTTCATGCATATAGTACATAAAATAATAACATTTTAAAAATATTATCAACTAAAAAAAGAATAAAATTGGATGAACTGCATTTTTAACGTTTTTACTCAAGGGGTGTATCTAATTGATGTGGAAACATCTTAGCTATCACCCCACGGTACGAGCTTCATAGGAGTTCGAGCATCAGACATAAGTCATGTAGATATGACTGCGTTAGTGTGTGCGTGCAGCGCGCACACAACCATGCGATTTCTATGGTCATATTTATGAAATCGTTGGTATAAGCGACGTTCTTAGATGAATAAAATTATATATACATTTGCGAGTGTAGTAAAATTAAACCTGTAAATAGTTCAACGTAACTGGTGTAAAACGATATATATTAGTAACAGTCTATAAGTAAGTAAGTGGTCTATATATATAGTGCATACGCGACGTAGATTTTCTGTTGCCGGAAAATCAATACATAAAACACTTCTTTTCATAACGCACTAAATAATAGGATATTATCATTCATTTCAAGAGGTTCGATCTTTACGATTGGTCAACTTCGAATAGTCTGCATGGACTTCGTGGCTGCTACGTGACAGTGACTTCTCAGAAAGAAAGATACGTGCAAGGCGCAGAACAGCTTAGAAACGATCATCGACAAGAAGAATACATTTTGAAGTTAAATTATCTATGGAATGTTTCTTATTCTTTTGTCACAGAAATAAAGTTAATTTTCACCAAAACCAGGTACACGACCTCGATTCTCCCCAACCGTACTAATATCAGCTTACGTGTTTACACATCAATTCTCGTGAGTACCGACGGGCAACGGACAGCAGTAAACGTTTCACTATTGTCCAAGTTACAAGGCGTGTTTCCTATATCTCCAGTGATCTCAGAAACAGCAGAAGTTGTCTTCAGAGAAGTTGATACGTCGATTCTATTAGTGATAGTCAATGTTTGAGAACATACATTGCTCAAGTACGTAACTAATCGCTGAGATAGACTTTTTACAAAAATTGGCTCAGCATTTTTTTGTCCGTTCCCGTATTTGGGCGCCATCAAGTGCACTTTGCCCCTCATTCCATATACTCCTCGTACCACATTCCGTTGCTTGTTTGTAGCAAAGTGTTTGTTGTAGCGGAATTATTCCCTGCTAAAGTACAATATTGGTGTCAGAAGTGTCTGACAGATTTGCGGTTGATTCGTAAAAGAGAAATAGTGGCTCTTCGTATATCGTGACTTTCTCAAAATGATGACGAGAAATCAGGGATTAGATCAGCAGATGATTTCAACAGATTTTCACGAGAAAAGGATAAGAAAAATTGTACGTTTTCACGATGAAGAGATAAAAAAAAATGAAAGAAGCAGCGATCGAGATGGCGAAGGAAGCTGCTATCATTGCAGTCAGAGAGGCGACGTTCGTCGCAATTGCTGAGACCAGCGGAAGAAGCGACGCACAAAATCGAGACAATATTCCATGTTTTTCTCATGCTTATAGCTGTGCTTGCCCAGCTAATACAGGAATAAAGCTAGCTAATAAAGGAAATTTGCTTTAGATCTCAAATGTTTGGTTAGATTGGCGTATCCAGGCATAGATAAAGGAACAAAGGATAAACTCAACGAAATTCATATCGGGCGTTGCAGTTGACGAGGTTAGAATAAATTTGAGGTTAGGAAAGATTTCTTCATCACGGGCTACCTTTATACGTGCAGAAGTTCAGGCAATCAATTCCATCGAGAACAAGGAATAACAGCAACTAGTCATTCGTAAGGTAGGGCTAGTTCGATTGAAAGAGAAAATCGATTCTTTTCACGATAGGAATTCCAAGGTGTCAAAGAGCAAAGATACTCCAGATCTAGTGACTGCTCAAAACAAGGAAAATTTGAGGAAAAAGAGGTGTGGTTGGAATTTGGATCACATAATGAAAGATTGTTAACAGGAGACGGAGCGCTTAGAATTTGAAGAAATTCGAAGTTTTCGTGTCTTAGATATATGGCAACAGAAGACGATAATTTGTTGAAATGAATTAGAATAGTGTGTTTTTGATGTGTAAACATCTCATCGCGCAATTTGGTGAAAACTGAGGAATGCGTAAAAAATATTAGTGGATGTCCGCGAAACTGAAGAATGCGTAAACCATGGCGTAAAGAACATTAGTGTGTGTACGTGTGAGCGTCCGTCAAACTGAGGAATGCGTAAACCATGGTGTAAACAATATTAGTGTGTGTCCGTGTGAGCGTCCGTGAAACTGAGGAATGCGTAAACCATGGTGTAAACAATATTATTGTGTGTTCATATGAGCATCCGTGAAACTGAGGAATGCGTAAGCAACATTAGTGTGTGTCCGTGTGAGCTCAACAGTGTTGGCCGCGCCGCCTAGAAAGGGCGTCAGTTGGTTGGGCCCACACCAAGCGGAGAATGACAGTTGCAGTTACTAACCCGCCTTCACTATCACTCCACTATTATAATAATTAATGGATCATTATTCTTGTTATGCTGTGAATCGTTTCACTTTGCATTCTTCTTGAATGGCTTTTTGTCACTCAATTTTGTGATTTAATATTAGACAGTCAACGGATTAAAAAAAAAAAAAAATCTTTCAATATTGGATAATATTGAAAAAGGATTTCCAAAAAGGGTAAAGATTTTATAAAACTATTTGAATAGTATTCTAGAAACAACGAAAAACTAAATTCCATCAATTACCTCACTGTCAGAACGCAATTCTATCCACTTTCCCAAACGCGTTAAGATGTTTACACATAACTGTTACGAGTACTAACAAGCTCATTCTGTTTTTTTTTTTGTTAATTAGAGGATCGACAAACCATCATTCATGTTGGAAAGTGATTTTGATTGTTTGACTAGAACCTTGGACGTCTTTTTGGATTCAACTGGATGTGGTGAAAAGCGGGCCTGGAGAGTTTTCGGAGCGTTGAATTAGGGAAATCGATGGCATTGATTTTGTGTTGTGGGACAGGCGGCCACAAAAATATGAAGTGCCTCGCTCGAAGCGCCAGGGCGCACTGCCTTTGGCACCTGTAAATATTAATATTAATTAGAGTAAGTGCAAATAGTCATGTAAGGACCACATCATGAGGTCAATCCCGTCACCTTCTCCCCCACGACATGCCTGATCCTTAATAAAACTTCCCTTGCCGACTACTTACCCCTTTGTCCATGTATAACCGCACCTGTCACATCGCGACCATCGAGACACCGATACGAGCCATCAACTTATGATTAATGAGGACGGGGCTGCGGCGAGGCAGTGAAGGGCCATCCTATGGCGATCTTCGCCGAGAGACCGCCTACCTCTGTCAATTTTAAGGCATCTTTTGACATTACATGCTGAACCACCAAGACAACCACCAGAGTGACAGATGGAGACCAGCGGCCATCTTTTTTTTCTGCTCCTGGTCGGCCGAAAGGCACAATTATTTCGTCCCACGCCACTCGAGAGCAGCACCGGCCGGTCGATAACTAATCATCGACTCACGAGACATTTGCAGAGGGTACCAGTCGCGAGATTCTCCGCGCACCCGCATGGCATTACGAAACGACCCTCTCGCTGGCCGCCATTCCCCGAGCCGCGCGAGAGGAAACCACCAATCCCCAGCCAGCCGAGACACGAGCCATCTATCACGAGACAGCCATCGATGGAAATCACAGACATCGATCGAGATACCACTGCCATCGATACCCCTCCGCCGCACGACGAGACCGCCGAGGTGTCGCCATATTTGCGACACTTCGAGCAAGAGCTCTGCTATATGTAGGATAGAAGCTAAGAGATAGGAATTGAAGTTGCAATGGGAAAAGTAGTAAAGTAGAATAAAGTAGAGTGTACAGAGTCGAAAGCACGAGCATAGCTATCGAGCTCTCTTCTTTGTGCGGTTATTCGCTAGCTCTCACTCTCTCTTTCTGTATCTCTATATTTTTATATTTTTCTATGTATACCGAGTATTCGTGTATAACACTACGTGATCTCTCGATTTCTCGAGGTGCGCGAAATGCATCATCAACAGAGCATCAGCCGGCTACATGTCGTCTTCGCTCAATGCTGCGAATCTCTTCTCCTTTCATTTAATGTTCTTTAGTAATATAATTTAATATATATTTTGTCCTCAAGGCCCATTAAGACTTATGAAAATTGTCGCGCCAATATTCATCGCTGATTACACATCATGTTTATGTATTTAATTTTGGATAAATATTTTTCATTTTTTTTTAAAGCATATTGTTATAAATCGAAAATTCTCTCTTGACTTGAAAATATTTTCTTTATTGATCGAAAGTTATTTTTCGAAAAAAAAAACAGCCGAGAGGATAGTTCGAGACTCAACAGAGAAGTACGGTAGAGAGTACGCGTATTCGCTAACTCTCTCTCTCTCTCTTTCTGTATCTATATCTTTTTCCACGCTCGAGTCTTTCTATCGTAGCAATAGCGGTCACTTTTTTATGTGACTACTTTTTACATCAAAGTCCCAAATCCCCTCCCAATATTCAGAATGTCAACCTGAGAAAATTACGCTGGGATCTCAGGGACCCCAGTGTGTTAAGCTACATTTAAGTATAAAATAATTGTGGACTTTTTCCCTTCGTTAGTTTGAATAACAAACATAAGATTTTTGTCGGGAAATGAAATTTTTTTACGACATGCAGACGTCATTTGTGCCTTCACCACGCCCCGTTATATACGAGTTGCACCAACGAGAAGCGGGAGATGCGGGGGCTCATAAAAAATAAATGAGCATTCGAGAGCTTTTTCTGGCAAACGGGAAAGTTTATTTACGAGTCACGGGATTTAAAAACTATAGTACGAGAGAGAGTGAGAGAGGGAGAGAGAGAGAGAGCAAGGAGGGAGAGAGTTGACGCGTCCGACTCTTTTTCCATTGAGCTTTTCCCGTGCAATATCCAAGGACGTCAGAAAAGCCCAAATGACGAACTTCCATTAGTTCGACCAAACTCGACCGTGAGGATTCCTCGAGGGCGTAGCCATAAAAAATGGCAAACTTTTTTTTTTACTCGAGCTGGGAAACTCGCGCAGTGGCGAGCGAGCAAATCTGTGTACAGGCTAATGACTATGAGGATGATAAGAGATAGAGTTTGTGATAAGGATCAGAATTTACGAGGAAACGTCATTTCTACAACCAGAAGGAGAGCTAAAGAATCGAGCAAAGAGAGAGAGAGAGACAAAATAACCGAAAAAAACACGAGTAGCAGACAATGGAAAAAATGTATACGCGAGAATCTCATTTTCCATTTTTCGCGCAAGCTCGGAATGCTGAAAGATTTTGCGTGCGAAAATTTTGTGTCGGATACCTCACAGATACGCGGATACCGTTTTTGAAGCCCCGAGGGAATGTAACATCTGGTGAATAAAATTTGTGCTACGATAACACACACGGCGAAATTTCCGTGGCGATACATATTGAAATGTAAAATGAATATACCGCTATATATATGCCTGGTGAGCCTCAAAACTCTTTTAAAGCTACGCAAAACTTGATATTCAAAATATATGGGAGTTCTGCCTTCAAATAGATCGTGGAAAAATTGGAGAACGTTTACTCGTAATGTAAAAAATTCAAATATCAAATATCACAAAATGTCTATTTAAAATAATTATATGACAAAATAATTGTGTATATTCCGTAGAAAAATAAAAAAAAAAAAGATTGCCTGAAACTAATTCGTAGTGATTCTTCTGTTAAAATTATTTCCAATAATTATTCGAAAAATTTAACATTAATTATTTCGAATAACTTTTTCTTTGATATTCCAGTTTCCTGCACATGAAACTTGTTTTGCAACCGTTACTTTGTGAATTGTCAAATGTTTATCCCTTTTTATTACCGTGAATTAAAAAAAAAAATCTACAATGATATTACCAAAATTGATCGAGAAAATGCGCATTATCTGTTAGAATGGACAAGTAAATTGTATAAAATTGACAGGATGTGATGGTTGCATGAAAAATTTAAGAGTTTCTCATCACCAAAGCAGTACATTGAGCCGTAAAATGCCGTAAAATTCGTCGATCTATTTGTTGATTGATAAAATGATTTTCAAAGCGGTAACAAAAATTGATCGAGAAAATGAATATCCGTTATAATAGACAAATTAAGGAAAGAGGAGTAAGAGGCGAGATTTCAGAACGAAGTGAGACGACCTTGAGTAATGAGATTACCGTGAGAGTCTCAACGGGTTCGATGCTCTTTAGGCGAAAAGCTTTTTACTCCCTCACTTTTCCACCACTGTATAACTACAAACGACCACGACATTAGTCACTTTCCGAATGAAAAAGATAATTGCTCGAGGGTCTCGCCTCTTGCAAAAGAATTTGTCTCTGCGGTTTTTGTCAAAGACAAAGTACCCGCAATTATGAATCAAGATACGAGACAAAAAAAACAAGGTATGCGACTCAAAGAAAACAATAAAACACCAGATTTGTCACATTTTTCTCGCAATTTTATAATTGAATTAAATCTTATCATTGTTATTTTTACTCGAGATCTTGCAGAATTCATTAATGAACATTTTTCGGCAAAGCATCAAATAATACGACATTACATTATTACGATATTACGTCAAAATCATTTACTAAGAATGAAAAATTCTACGTCTGAGCGACAGCGAAAAATATTCGATTTTTCATTGCAGTAATATTGCGGTAAAAAAAATATATATATATAAATTGAAAAAATAGCCAAATTGCAGGGGTTAGTAAAAATTGATATGATTTTTTTCGTCACTAACTGCGATTTTTGTGAATCCTCTTGGCATTTTTCTATCGAAAGTTTTGGCGCTTCACCGACTAGAATAAAAAATAAATAAATCGACGAAACGATCGAGTCAAACCAGATACGATCAGGGCTGATATAGTTTTCTTTTTTTGTTTTTTTTTTGCTTTGTTTCATCACTCACTACGATCCTCCGGATCCTCTTGACGTTTATCCATCGACAGATTCGACATTTCGCCAACTATATGTTGTGTCTCGTCGGTGATCTGCGATAATAAATCAAAGCTTTGACAAGTCGGAAACACGATGTTATGTCTGTATATATATGCGTATCGATTGATGTACGAGACAAAAATAGAAACGTGAAAGGTTCAATTTAGGGAACAATTACGTATATGTAGTATACATATATATAATATATATATATATATATTTATTGTAACGTGGCATTTCTGCTACACGTTACCAAACATAGAAAAGAGCTCCCGGCACGGCACGAGGGTGACGTCTCGTCTCGTTGAGTCCCGCCGAGACGATCCAACAGGGCAAATACGTTAACAGCCGTTCGATTATGCTAATATTTCTCGTATCTTTATTTCTCCTTTATCTCTAGGCGAGCTACGGTCTTATCGGCCTACGAGGACACCATCGTCACCGAAGGGATGCGCGCTGGTCGAACGCGCAACTACGGGCTGACGACACGGGATCCACGGCTCGAATCGATACCGACGAGAGAGAGGGGTTCTCTCTCTCTCCCACACCATCATCGGCCTGAGCTTTACCGGTGTGAGTGGGCTCGTACATGGGTTTCTCGTCGCTGCTGCGGCTCTCAGACCATCTCACGAGAGTTGTGATTTGAAACGTGGCTTATGATAGGCGATCGCCACGCCACCCACCCCGAGCCGTGCTGCTCGTACGGGATTCACGCTGCACAACCCTAAAAACTGCATCAAGACCATCTGCAGGGCCACTGCATCGGAGTTAGTGGCCGTTGAAGCCACATTATCAAGCTTAGAGGCGATTGTTCATCGTTACCCGCCCTCGAATCTCCTTTCTGTCGATTTCAAGTCGGGTGCAGCTGCTGTCCCGATCAGCGGTTTCAAACTTATTCGCGAGCGTTGAAGGGGCAAGGGGTGGGGGTAAAAGAACCCGCGGCGAGAGGGAAAAGCGCGCCTAATTTCTCGGGGACTCAAGCTTCCGTCGCGTACGAGGAAAGACGTAGCGTTTCGTGTCGTGGCCGCTCCCGTTGCTCAAGATAAGCAACCCCTCCGAATACCGTCACGGTTAGGCATACCGTGGATTATCCGGGGTCCAGCCAAAGGAAATAAACCGGTAGGGTCGATGTTTCGCTCGGTTTCGTGTTTTGAGAATTTGTATCGCGGTAAAATTATATAGAGCCGTAGCGATATTGTCGTGACGGCCGGTTAACGTACGAGAGCCCGATCGCGTCTTTGTTTCCCGCCTTTTATCGTGTGTGGAATTTCTCGTTTTTGTAATTTTGTTTGTTGGATCGTCTCACCGAGGTCCGTTCTTTTATATTTTGTGGCGCGAGGTGCGAGTCCAATTACGTTTAAGGCTGTGTCGATCCGAGTCTCGGCCGGGAGAGGAATTCATCGCGCATTTTCGTGTAACGGCTCTCGCAAGCCCGTTTTCTATCGGCGCCATCTTGTACGCCGTCTCGGCTACCAAGTTGGTTGCGTGAAGATTTAAGTTTTACCTCCCATGCGGTGTATTGTTCCCGGGGTCGAGATTTCGTTTCCGTCTGTCCGTAGTTCGGTCATCGAGTCTACCAAGGGATAAACCCCCAAGAGATTATCTGTGCCATTAAAACATCCGAGTTAAAGTCGAAGTGCATTGTTTTATTTAAGGACCATCCCGCGAGTAAACCCAGCCCCTCTACCATCCCAGAAGGCTGCAGCCAAGTCGGACAGTTTCCTCGTTCGCCGGTTAGAAAATAAAATTTGTCACGGGCCGCTTTGGCTTCCGTGGCTGGCGCCCTTCGAGCCGGTCAGCGAGGATTTTGTGTATGCCGAGTGGGTCACGGGAAAACGCGTCACAATATATAGCTACGTAACGAAAGGCAGACTAAAAGGGTACAGAAAACGGAAGTAAGGTGCAGGTCGTGCACGACGAGAATAGATCGATAATTTACTGGAAGTGAAAATCACTGACCGACTTCGCGGATTTGTCCATCTGGACTATTAGTGAAAGAGAGAGAGAAAGGGAATGAGAGAATCGACTTCAACGTTGTCGTAGTCCACCTCTCGTCGTCACGTTACTCTCTCTCACTCTCTCTAGCTCTCGCACTTTGTGACTTGGTTCTCGTATTTTTGTCGACCTCGACTGGGATGAATTTATCGCCCTTTTGTGTCTGCCGCAACGCGTACCCTTTCTCGTGATGAATCGGCTCCCTCGAATAAGTCTCGAGTCCTTCGTCCTCGCTCTCTCTCTTTCTCTCTCTCTCTCTCTCCTCACGTAGGGTTATCGTCTTCCTCTTCCTAACGTTCACGATGCACACTTTTACGGAAATCTTCCGTTTTTTTATGTCCCCCTTTTTTTTACATCTCCTGCCAGGAAATTATTTTTTTTCTACGATCGATCGACTTTGTAACTCCGTGCAAAAGGGTTGATGTTTTTAAAACGTTGAGAAAAATCTACTACGTCAGAGTTAATTGATCAAAAAGACGAAAAACAAAAACAAAACTGAATATTCGAGATTTTTACAGGGTCAATACGAGCCGAATACAACTTTTTCACGTTTTTTATGTTTCGGGAAAACATCGATCGTCAGACCTCTCGGAAAACAGGTGACACTTCATGTGTATGCGTATCGAGAGATATGCGAGAGAATCGTAAAAGCAATTTTGTCTTTTCATGTCAAGTTCCGTCCTCCCTGGTTTCACGCCCGAATTCCATGAAAATTTTCGTATATATATATATATATATATGTACATATATATATGTACGTACACAAGAAAGGGATGTAAGTCCTCCAAATAAGTCTTCCTGACGACGACGAAAATATTATATATATATATATATTATGAAATAATAAATATTATAAAAAATATTATATATATAGTAGGGAAAAACTGTTTTAGCGTAAATTTCAATTATAAAACGAATTCACCAAAATCGCGATAAAAAATCATCGTGGTTAGTGAGGAAATTACTTTTAAAAAGTTTACGGAAATATGCCTGATCAGATATTGGTATAAACTACTGAATCGAGGAGAAAGATGTTATTGGACCACCTAAGGAAAAATGTGCCAAATTTTCTGAAACGGAAAATCTTTGACATTTGGCAATTCATTCATGAAATTGACGGATATCATGAATGAACTGTCTTCTAGGTTGGAGTACCCTGGTTACAGAATGAACCACTTAATTAAGGGCAGTGTGTACCTCGCCGCGAAAACCGATATTATCGATGTAATAACAAGCAAAACAACAGAAATTTCTATACGATGAATTTCATACGTCGTACAGTCGTAGATTGCTCATCCATCCACTACACAAAACTTTGATCCATTCATTAAATTTTACAAATCTTAGGAAGTAAAAATGTCACGTCATTGAATGAACGATCATATTGAAGTGTAAAGTTCACCTAAGGATTCATGACATCTTTTTCCTATTCGAAAATAATGTTTGTCAGTCCCTACGATTGTTTAAAGAAAAATGTTTTCTATTTTTTCTTCATAATCTTAAGAAACGTCTCATATCTAAAATGCGATAAATATCGTTTTTCTGTATCTGTTATGCCCGACATCTAGTTTTTTTCTCCACGTGTATAGAAACGAAACTTTTTCTTCCAGCCAATAAAAACAATTGAATTATTTAATGAGAATGAAACAAAAGCCTTATTGTTAGAGAGATACACTTATCCAGCGAGCCAGTTTCTTTCTAGCGTGTAAATGAGCATGAGACGGTGTATCCATTGGGGTTCAAAACTTTTTACGAAACTAACCATCGGATATCTCGTTATCCACCAGACCGTTTGTACGAGAGAGTGGCGGCTGGCGAGGCATTTTTTCCGTATAAAAGCTGGTCCACTGTGAGCCACCTCTCTTCTATTCCATTGCCATTGTAAACTAGATTTTATCGGACAACAGGGATACGTGAACTCCCCAACCTCTGTATTGTTACGTAATGTCCGAGAATTTGTAGTAGACATAAAGGCATTTAGTTTCTACCTTATTCATAGTCGTTTTATCCCTTTTTATAATAATTTTTTTTTAACATATTTTTACGCCCCATAAAAAGGAAACTTTGAATGGTCAAGTATATGCAATCGTGATCAACGGTGATAACAATTATTTCATGCTTCGTCTGCATATAAATAGATTTATCAAGCCTCGCAATATTACTGCAATAAAAAATCGAATATTTTTCGCTGTCGCTCAGACGTAGAATTTTTCACTATTAGTAAATGATTTTGACGTAATATCGTAATAATGTAATGTCGTATTATTTGATGCTTTGCCGAAAAATGTTCATTAATGAATTCTGCAAGATCTCGAGTAAAAATAACAATGATAAAAGATTTAATTCAATTGTAAAATTGCGAGAAAAATGTGACAAATCTTTTTAATACATTTTTTTTTTTTTTATATATTTTAACGGCCCATAAAAAGAAAACTTTGAACGGTCAAGTATATGCGATCGTGATCAACGGTGATAACAATTTTTTCATGCTTCGTCTGCATATAAATAGATTTATCAAGCCTCGCACTATAACTGCAACAAAAATCCGAATATTTTTCGCTGTCGCTCAGACGTCGAATTTTTTATTCTTGGTAAATGATTTTGACGTAATATCTTTTGATGATTCGCCAAAAAATATTCATTAATGCATTCTGCAAGATCTCAAGTAAAAATAACAATGATAAGATTTAATTCAATTGTAAAATTGCGAGAAAAATGTGACAAATCTGGTGTTTTATTGTTTTCTTTGAGTCGCATACCTCGTTTTTTTTGTCTCGTGTCTTGATTCATAATTGCGGGTACTTTGTCTTTGACAAAAACCGCAGAGACAAATTCTTTGGCAAGAGGCGAGACCCTCGAGCAATTATCTTTCTCATTCGGAAAGTGACTAATGTCATGGTCGTTTGTAGTTATACAGTGGTGGAAAAGTGAGGGAGTAAAGAGCTTTTCGCCTAAAGAGCATCGAACCCCGTTGAAACTCTCACGGTAATCTCATTACTCAAGGTCATCTGGCTTAGTTCTGAAATCTCGCCTCTTACTCCTCTTTCCTTAATTTGTCAATTATAACGGATATTCATTTTCTCGATCAATTTTTGTTACCGCTTTGAAAATCATTTTATCAATCAACAAATAGATCGACGAATTTTACGGCTTTTTGCGGCTCAATGTCCTGCTTTGGTGATGAGAAACTCTTAAAGTTTTCATGCAATCATCACATCCTGTCAATTTTATACAATTAACTTGTCCATTCTAACAGATAATGCACATTTTCTCGATCAATTTTGGTAACATCATTGTAGATTTTTTTTTTTAATTCACGGTGATAAAAAGGGATAAACATTTGACAATTCACAAAGTAACGGTTGCAAAACAAGTTTCATGTGCAGGAAACTGGAATATCAAAGGATATCAAAGGATGGAATATCGAATAATTATTGGAAATAATTTTAACAGAAGAATCACTACGAATTAGTTTCAGGCAATCTTTTTTTTATTTTATTTTTCTACGGAATATACACAATTATTTTGTCATATAATTATTTTAAATAGACATTTTGTGATATTTGATATTTGAATTTTTTATATTACGAGTAAACGTTCTCCAATTTTTCCACGATCTATTTGAAGGCAGAACTCCCATATATTTTGAATATCAAGTTTTGCGTAGCTTTAAAAGAGTTTTGAGGCTCACCAGGCATATATATAGCGGTATATTCATTTTACATTTCAATATGTATCGCCACGGAAATTTTGCCGTGTGTGTTATCGTAGCACAAATTTTATTCACCAGATGTTACATTCCCTCGGGGCTTCAAAAACGGTATCCGCGTATCTGTGAGGTATCCGACACAAAATTTTCGCACGCAAAATCTTTCAGCATTCCGAGCTTGCGCGAAAAATGGAAAATGAGATTCCCGCGTATACATTTTTTCCATTGTCTGCTACTCGTGTTTTTTTTCGGTTATTTTCTCTCTCTCTCTCTGTCTCTCTCTTTGCTCAATTCTTTAGCTCTCCTTGTGGTTGTAGAAATGACGTTTCCTCGTAAATTCTGATCCTTATTACAAACTCTATCTCTTATCATCCTCACAGTCATTAGCCTGTACCCAGATTTGCTCGCTCGCCACTGCACGAATTTCCTAGCTCGAGTAAAAAAAAAAGTTTGCCATTTTTTATGGCTACGCCCTCGAGGACTGCTCACGATCGAGCTTGGTCGAACTAATTGAAGTTCGTCGTTTGGGCTTTTCTGACGTCCTTGGATATTGCACGGGAAAAGCTCAATGGAAAAAGAGTCGGACGCGTCAACTCTCTCCCTCCTTGCTCTCTCTCTCTCCCTCTCTCACTCTCTCTCTCGTACTATAGTTTTTAAATCTCGTGATTCGTAAATAAACTTTCCCGTTTGCCAGGAAAAGCTCTCGAATGCTCATTTATTTTTTATGAGGCCCCGCATCTCATCAAAAAATTTCATTTCCCGACAAAAATCTTATGTTTGTTATTCAAACTAACGAAGGGAAAAAGTCCACAATTATTTTATACTTAAATGTAGCTTAACACGCTAGGGTCCCTGAGATCCCAGCGTAATTTTCTCAGGTTGACATTCTGAATATTGGGAGGGGATTTGGGACTTTGATGTAAAAAAATAGTCACATAAAAAAGTGACCGCTATTGCTACGGTAGAAAGACTCGAGCGTGGAAAAAGATATAGATATAGAAAGAGAGAGAGAGATAGTTAGCGAATACGCGTACAAAGAGGAGAGCTCGATAACTATGCTCGTACTCTCTACCGTACTTCTCTGTTGAGTCTCGAACTCTCCTCTCGGCTCTTTTTTTTCGAAAAATAATTTTCGATCAATAAAGAAAATATTTTTAAGTCAAGAGAGAATTTTCGATTTATAACAATATGCTTTAAAAAAAAATGAAAAATATTTATCCAAAATTAAATACATAAACGTAATGTGTAATCAGCGATGAATATTGGCGCGACAATTTTCATAAGTCTTAATGGGCCTTGAGGACAAAATATATATTAAATTATATTACTAAAGAACATTAAATGAAAGGAGCAGAGATTCGCAGCATTGAGCGAAGACGACATGTAGCCGGCTGATGCTCTGTTGATGATGCATTTCGCGCACCTCGAGAAATCGAGAGATCACGTAGTGTTATACACGAATACTCGGTATACATAGAAAAATATAAAAATATAGAGATACAGAAAGAGAGAGTGAGAGCTAGCGAATAACCGCACAAAGAAGAGAGCTCGATAGCTATGCTCGTGCTCTCTGCCAGGCATCGAAGTCACCTCTCGGCACTTTATTTAAAAAAAAATAATAATAATTTTCGCTCGATAAAGAAAATATTTTCAATGCAAGAGAGAATTTTTTGATTTATAAATTTAATTTTTCAGTTTTGACGATAATAATCAGAACACTGTATGTTTCTCCAATAATTCATAATTGGGTGGCAGGCCAGTTCGAAAAAGATCGTAGTATTGATACGTACACGAACCGTATATATATTTTCCTTCAATTTTTCTTACATAGTTCTAATAGGACTTATATCGCTTTTATGAAGCACCATGATATTGATACTCTGTTTCCGTCAAAACGAAGTAAATCTTGGCGCTCGCAAATTAGCTGACACTCTCTACTTCAAAGAATATGTCTTATGAAGCTGGCCTCTAAATTTTATAAAATTTTACTCTGATGTATATGTTGCTCTTTGTAAGAAAGGCCCGTATATGTGTGTGTGTGCCAGAGGCCAGAGGCCAGAGTGTGGCCAGAGTGGTCCACATACTACTTATATATATATAGAGAGAGAGAGAGAGAGAGACAGACAGACAGACAGAAGCGCCGGGCGGGTGGGCAATCTGAAAACATCCTGAAAAAGCCTCTAGATATCAAAATTTGCCACAAGTGTGGGAAACATAATATGTACATTCCATGGCCCCCGATCCAAAAATAATCGACCGCAGAATTTACGAAATTTGTTGTACCCCAAGTAGAATGAATGTACAACATAAAATTGATAAAGAAGAAAAATCAAACTTGCACAACGATAAATGGAGAAGGAGAAGGGTTGTAATAATCCACAGACTTATTATTTCTCCACATCATACATTCTCTTTTTCCTCGAATGTTAGATGTAATAACACGTACCTGCAGATGCTGCTTAGTCGACGAGAATGAAGACGTGTATTCCGTTTGTTATCTTTGTTTCCCATTTTTCTCACATCACTTTTCACTTATAATATCACTAATCTATTTACGCAATAAAATCTCTTTATAAAAATAATAGTTCTAGAAACATTCGTATGCTCTAATAATATATCTATATAACTTCACGGTGAAACGCGACGTCTTACGATCGCGAAAATCAGTCATATGTCATGTTTCTGTAAACCGTCTGTGGAATAAGATTGGTGTTTTCTCTCTATCTCTCTCAATCTGCGGAACTATATATATATAAATATAAATATATATATGGATTTGTGTGCATATATGTGTGTGTGTGTGTGTGTGCGTGTATGCCTGGGCGTGTGTGAACATGCACAATGTATGTATAAACCCGACACATACACACACACACACGTTAGTTGATTTACATACATGTGTATATATATAATTTGGTGGGTCCGTCAGGCGGTGTGTGTGGATGTGTGTGTGTGTGTGTTTACACATACATTGTATCTATTCATATAAATCTGCATATGTATGTATACATTTCCGCGTATCGAGAGAGATAAAGAGAATACACGAATTTTTGTCCAAGGACAGTGCACAGAAGCAAATCAGTCGAACAAACTGATTGTAATCAATTTTATTACAACAATTGTCCGCAATTGCTGGCACAGTTATTATGCAAATATATTTTTTTTCATACTTTATGTTAATAACAGTAATTATTTTAATTATAAACTAAAAAAATTTAGTCGATAAATTATTCATATAATATTTAACTATTATTCAATCTAAACAAAATTAATCTATAATTTAAAATTGACATTATTTTAGCCACTATTGCTGAAATCTAAATAAAAAGTATTATCATTATTCTCAGAAATAAGACAATCTACAACATATCCATATTATTTAATCATTATTATCTTTGTAAAATCATTTCAAAATATTTGATCGACGATAATTATACAATTATCTTGCGTTTTTCGTAATTCATGCAAAGCACAAAAAAAGTCTAACGATGAGCTTCAGGTGCTCGATGGGTATGGGGAAGGTATATGTAAAGTATATCCAGAGGATGCATTCTCTTGGATACCTAATACACCTTTACTTTACATATCAAATAAAAATGACTAACAATACGAGACATGACCTACTGGGGCGGTCTCTCTCTCTCTCTCTCTCTCTCTCTTTCACTCTGTGGCAAATGGCGTGGGAGACGGAAACACTTGGCTCTTCCCCCTATTACTATATATTACGGTACGAAGAAGACGCTGCTAGCGCTCAAGTATACACGATTCGGTAACGAAATTTTCGCGAACTAAAATTTGGCTACACTGATCAGTCGCGGCTTGTATTTAGGTAATCTTACCACAAAAATTTTCGAACAAATGCCATTTCCGAAGTTTTGCACCTTCAACAAAGAACAAGTACTTTTCAAGTGTACAAGTGTGTACATTTTCTATTGCTGCATAAGATGACGCTATGGATGTTTTACATAACTAGCTTTGAAGATCAGTAAATCCATTTTTATTTTACAGATAACTGGTGGTAATACAAACTGTAATTTTTTTTTTGATTTTCAAAATTCTACGAGCGTCACCGGATAGAATACTACTAACTGGATTATATACTAGAATTTCCATTTATTTGGTTCTATAGTTTTGCAATGGCATTTGTTCGAAAATTTAGGCATACTGCGATGGTAAAGAAGAACTTTCACATGCTCTTAAGAGCATTTGAAAGCTCTTCTTTACCATCGCAGTATACCTAAATTCGATCAAATGCCATTGCAAAACTATAGAACCAAATAAATGAAAATTTTGGCAATAGCAATAAAAAAACGTACAAACTGAGTACTTGTGCATTGTTGTAGGTGCAAAACTTCGGAAATGACATTCGTTCGAAAATGTTTGTGGTATGAGTACCTGAATACAAGCCGCGGCCGATCAGTGTAGCCAAAATTTGGTTCGCGAACATTCCGCTACCGCATCCTGTATACTTGAGCGCTAGCAGCGTCTTTTTCGTACCGTAATATATAGTAATAAGGGGAGGAGCCAAGTATTTCCGTCTCCCAGGCTGTTTGCCACAGAGCGAAAGAGAGAGAGAGAGAGAGACCGCCTCAGTAGGCCATGTCTCTTGGTCATTTTCATTTGATATGTAAAGTCAAGGTGTTTTAGGTATCCAAGATACGCCTTCTCTGGATATACTTTACATATACCTTCCCCATATCCATCGGGCATGTTTTCTCATTAGTGTGTAAAAGTTAATGGCCGCGATCTACCTCACAACTCAATCTCAACGTTCTTCTCTTTTCTCATTTTTGGTATTGCACACTCCGTACTCTCGTTTTCGCGTTATTAACGTGTACTTTTTCGGTCTTCTCATCATCCGGTTACCTCAAGAAGCGCATCATCGTGTCGTGAGCTCTGCAACGACTCTCGGCAGGAGATATTGCACGCGCTCAACACGTGGTCGTGGCGGATACAGACGCCGCGGTCTTCTCGTTACGAGTTTCGTGCGACGTGCATTGATATAATCGCGTCGGGCGATACGCACTCGATCATTCTTTTATATGGACTTTTCTCACGTGTCAGCTCAACGCTCACCTCAGTGTATATAGTTTTTTTCCGTTGGTTTTTTCTAATAAAGATATTTAACATCTGTTATATAAAACACCTGTTCGTCGAATTTCATTAATAAATCATCCTCGTTCCACTATCATTCCTCATTCGTCATTTCTCAAACAGTAGGTCTTGTTTCTAAGAATAATGATAATACTTTTAATTAATTTATATTTCAGGGCTTATGATGCAATAGTGGCTAACATAATAAAATTTTTTGGTTAAAGATTAATTTTGTTCAGAGTGAATAATAGATGAATATTATATAAATAATGTATCGACTAAAATTTTTTAGTTTGTCATTTAAATAATTACTGGTATTTACTTAAAATTAAGTATTAAACAAATTACATTTGCAAATAATTCAAATAATAATTGAGCCAGCAATTAAGGACTATTGTTATAATGAAATTAATCACAATCAGATTATTCGACTACTTTGTTTCTGTATTCTAATTCTTCTTCTCCATTTATCTTTGTGCGAGTTTGGTTTTTCTTCTTTATCAATCTCATGTTATACATCCATTCTACTTGGGGTACAACAAATTTGGTAAATTCTACGGTCGATTGGTTTGGATTGGGAGCTTGGAATGTAGATATTATTTTTCCCACACTTATGGCAAAGTTTGATATCTAGAGGTTTTTTCAGGATGTTTTCAGATTCTCCACCCACCCGGTGCTTCTTTCTCTCTCTCTCTCTCTCGCTCTTGAGAAATTGGGGGGGGGGGAGAGCTAGAGCAGCAGAGAGGAAAATAATTAATACCAATACATTGATATTTATATAGGCTTTATTTTTATATAAACTTTATTTTTATTTGATAATCTTTGTTTACTCGATTTTTTTTTTGAATATGGCGGGTACCAGTATCTCAGCTGGGTACCCCCATAATCGAGCAGTAATTGCATAAGCTCGCTAAATTTCATACAGCGACATTTTTTTTTTTAAATCAATCGTCACCGAGATTGCATGCTTTCGGTGTCGATGCTCATGCATAATCGCTCGATGTTTTCGTTAATTTATTTTAACGATATAATCGAGCGCACGAGCTCACTGAACATACAGTGAAAAAGTGACTCGAGAGAGTCAATCGTCACCAAGATTCCATGCTCTCGGTGTCGATGCTGGTACACCATCACCCGATGAGGTCATTGATTTATTTAAATGACATCACGGAGCTGAATTTGTACGAGCTTACTGAATTACAAGCAGCAAAAAACTGAAATGACTCGAGAGTCATTCGTCGCCGAGATTGCATGTTCTCGGTGACGAAAGCCGAACTCGACCGATGATGCTCGTGCAGCATCATACAATGAGATTGTTGATTTATTTGAATGAATTTGACTCGACAATCCTATATATTCCATCAAAACCTCATCGAGCAGCATTCATGCGAGCTCGTCAAAGCATGCCTACAATAAATTGACTCGAACGAGTCATTCTCGTCACCGAGATTACACATTCTCGGTGACCGTTGACAACCACGCTCGTTTGAAGGGGTGGAGCGACCGAGTCGCTGCGCTAGGATTGCGATAGTACAATTTCTGTTTTTCTTTGATTTTATTGTATTAATAAATTCTCTTTAGCGACTTGTTATTTTCCCTTCTTTTCCTTTGCATTATTATTTATTTTTTTTGTCGTTATGTTTATCTTATTAATTTTGTTTTTCTTGCGAATAAATAGCATTCAAACCAAGTCTTACGCTGACGAGAAATAATTATTGCACAAGTGCGTTAATTTTACATTCCGTTTTTTTTTCTATAATGAACAATAGCATATTATTGTTACTTCTTTTACGTTTTATTTTGTATTTAAATTCTTCCCTCCCCAGGTAAGCGTCGACGTGATAGTTGATATTTTTGATAAATCGAGGAGATCGATGTAGAATTGAAATCAATTTCAGAATTCAAAGTCAATTATGTTCTTTCATAAGAACACGAGGAGAGAGAATAATCATTGACACATATAGATAAAATATGGAAAGATTTATGATTACCGAAAACTGCGTAATGTATTTTTATATCTCAGGTTTACCTAGACCTTGCATGAGTTCCCCACATTCCTATCCTCCTGTCCTTTCTTATCGAAGATTAGAATGAGAATACGGAATTACCGAACATCTGGGGAAAACATCGGAGACTTGGAAGCCTGCTGACCAGGGATAGTATGGGATATTGAAGCAAACGGAAGCTTGAAGAGAAAAATTATTTAAGGAATAAAATTATTTAAAATCGGAGCAATAACAGTGACAGAGTAAGAGAATTAGAACTCCGATTTCTGAGACTGACCGAAAGAGACTGCTAGACATTGAGATTATATCGCTTGTGAACACTGTCCTGCCTCGGGTTTTTCGTCATGTTTTCCCTGAGGATGTGGGCAAATGTCAGGACAGTGTAGAAAGTACGATGACAGAAGGGCAGAGGTGGATGGTCATGGCATATCCGGATAGTTTAGGAGTTGCCGGGGCGGCAACTCGAGGGGGAGGGGGGTAGTCTTATGATTATCAGGACTTGTAGTTCACGGATACCAAGGGACAATCGACCGAATGATTAACTTCATGACGATTGTGTTGATTGATAGTCGAGAAACATACGTGAAAACAACAAGACATGTGATGGCTTACGTGCGATTTGGGAATCGAACATTCTGGTACAATTAAGGCAGCCACCCCGTGTGACGGCCGGTTTTTTTAGCTTTTTTTTGGGATTTTTTTTTACGAACAATGAAAATGTAGAAGTTTGAACTTTTTACTATATATTTATTGACATTTCAACAGTAAATCAGAATTTTTTCAGACCACAATCTTCATCACAATGTGTGTTGCGCCACCCCAAAGGCGAAAAAAAGTTTGTCGACGGTCTCCATGATTCCGGCTGATTGGCTTATCTGAAATAAAAAAACCAAACGGCATTTCAATCTGTGAAGCTGTGGCTATCGAATGACCTAGAATCATTCGAAAATATTGAAAATTGAATAATTGATATGTTTTTGAAAATTAATTTTCAAATTTCACGATTTTATTCGATTATTTTGTTACGAAAAAAAAAACGGCTCAATATTTTCGAATGATTCTAGGTCATTCGACAGCCACAGCTTCACAGGTTGAAATGCCGTTTGGTTTTTTTATTTCAGATAAGCCAATCAGCCGGAATCATGGAGATCGTCGACAAACTTTTTTTCGCCTTTGGAGTGGCGCAACACATTTTGGTCTGAAAAAATTCTGACTTACTATTGAAATGTCAATAAATATATAGTAAAAAGTTCAAACTTCTACATTTTTATTGTTCGTAAAAAAAAAATCCCAAAAAAAATCTAAAAAAACCGGCCGTCCCACGGGGTGACGCCTTAATATATCCGCCCCAACAAAAAAAGGTCTGTGTTGTTACTTTGTTTAGTCGGTGATAGTTTGTGGTAGCGGAATTGTTCCCCGTTAAAGTACAACAATACTATACTGCATTCAGGTAAAGTAAAATATGCCACTTCACATTAAGGTGATACGAAACATGCTAGAATACCTTAAGGGCATGTAAAACATTTTAAGGTACTTTCTATCACAATACTCATCTCTGTGAAAAAATTGGGAACGCTACTTCGTTACCACCTGAGGCTGTTTTAAATCAACTTGAGTAATGTAAAACAGTCTATATCACCTTAAGGTGATGTAAAACAAACTCAGTCGGTAAAAAAAAACTGAAATTGATGCCACTCAGGGATGAATGACTATGCTTACACGACGCGCGTTATTCCGGGGTATACTATTACCGCTGTATTCAAACTGTGTGTTAAAACGCGCGTAAACGGTATAATATCACCCAAATGTATTTATGTCGGACCCAATACGTCGTTTTCACGGCGTACTAAAGCCGGTTTTACTACATTCCTCGCAGTAAAGTCATAATAACGTCCATCGTGTAAACGCAGTCAAGGGCACATGGTAAAAAATAATAATGCCCCTGTCAGTGTATCGAAGTAGCAGTATATCAAGTTACATCAGGTTCCGTCTGCCCCTCGGTTGTTGGAGAATGCAAGAACCTCAGTCGGTAACAAAAACTGTGCGTTATGCCAGAGAAAAAGTGTATATTTTGAGGAAGAGCGATTTATTAGCAGATACTCTATGAGGTAATGCATTTTTTTAAATAATGATTCAGTCTTCGGCCTTGTTTACAGTTTTTGTTTGTTATTTTTTATCATTATTTGACATTATTACACCTAGATACACACGGACTAACCGTTACAGCCAACCAAAAGGACATAAATAATCAATTAATTATAAAAAAAAGTCCCTACAGCAAAGCGTTTAATTGCCAACAAATTAATGTAAAATTGAACTGAATAACGGAAATTGAGTTCGAAAAAGCACCTGACATACTAAAAAATAAAAAAATGCATTCCATCAATAAAAAAAAGGATTAAATAATCATCTACAACATCCACTGTCTATAGTGTACCTGCTGTGAGATATCCTTTGTCAAAGTATCGCATCCTCCCGATTTTCATACCAATTGAAGTTAAATAATTTGTTGTCACATGCCTGTAATATGTAATTAATCGACCATTCTCACTACAGTCGAGAGGCGTCTTCCTTCTTCTCACAATCATATACTTACACTTTGCCATTATGCAATTATTAAATCTTAGAGAAAACTTCAAGGCAACGCATTAATCAAGATAAAACATGTTCCATCATTCAACAATCAATGCCGATCACCCGGCCATCGGACACTGATGCAGGACTATAGACTGGGAATTTCAGACATAAGTGTTGTTGCAATTCACTTAATCAATTCGGGTGTGTGAGAGATGGATTGGAGGAACAAAAAAACACGTGGAATATATTTAATAAATTTATTCAAAATGGCTGACTCGCCAACTCTTTCTTTCGCTTATTACAAAGGATTGCTCGTCTCGGCGTACTGAGCGACACTACACCTCTGAGAGTGTGCTTGCGCCTCAACGACTCGATGATTCGCCGAACAGCCACGAGGCTGCACGAGCGCTGCTTGCTCACGCCGCGCGCATTCACATCGGCAGTGGCCCGTTCACATGAAACGAGGATGTGCGATAAACTCTACTTTAACACTACCGCCGTTTGAGTGCATCCGTTGCTTATGCTAAGACTAGCCCGTAACTCTTCGAAGCGTCTCTTTGGTAGTGCCTTTGTGAAAACATCAGCTCGTTGAACTTCCGAAGGCACATAGTGTACACAAATATCTCTACTTTCGTACTTTTCCCGTATATAATGATATTTAATGTCTATATGCTTGGTCCGCTTGTGGAATTCCGGATTCTTTACAAGACGGATTGCACTCTGGTTGTCAACGAAAAGCTTTGTTGCGTCTTTGCACGTGCGACCGAGATCTTTCAATAATTTTCTCAACCATATAGCCTCTCTTGTAGCCGCTGCTGCCGCGACGTACTCGGACTCTGTAGTACTTAATGTGACTAGTTTTTGTCTCTGCGAAGACCACGTAATCGGTCCATTTGACAGATAGAACACATAGCCCTTTGTCGATCTTCTTGACTCTATATCACTTGCAAAATCCGCGTCCGAGTACCCTACTAGACCCGAGTCTCTACAGCCGCCTCGATACTCAATTCCCATCTCGACTGTACCTTTAACGTACCCGATTATTTTTTTAACCATACGCCAATGGGACTCGTTGTGATTGCTCGTGAATTTACTCGCGGCGTTCACCGCGAACGCAATGTCTGGTCTTGATACTACCGCCAGAAACATTAACGAACCGATTGCTTCTCTGTACGGTACATTGACTTTTTCGATATTTTCTTCTACCGGCAGAAGCACTGCATGTGGATCTGCTGGTATGCAAACTGGTTTTGAATTTGACATCCCGAACCTTTCTACTACTTTTCTTGCATACGCTTCTTGGTGGACCAAGAGCGTCTTTCTTTCCCGATCCCGCTTTATTTGCAGCCCGACGAATATTTTCCCATCGCCTATCGTGATATTAAACGCCTTGTGCATTTCACTCGATACCGTCTCTAATACGTCCATTGATTCTGCCGCGAGTAGACCGTCGTCTACAAAAAGCGCGAGAAACACTTTCACTTCTTCGAATTTTCCGATGAAGATGCACTGATCGGCTTCGCTCGCTTTGAACTCGTACTGGCTCAGAAATCTCACAAACTTTCTGTTCCAGCACCTTGGAGCTTGCTTTAGCCCGTAGAGCGATTTCACCAGCTTGCAGATGACACTGCTCTTCACCCCTTTCTTCTCCTTGACGTTGAGCCCCTCCGGAAGCTCCATGAAGATGTCCTCGACTAGTTCTCCGTAGAGAAATGCGGTCTGCACATCGAATTGCAGAAGCTCCAAGTCCTCCTCTGCGACTGTTGCGAGCAACGTTCGAAGTGAGTCATAACGGACCACTGGCGCAAACGTTTCCTTGAAATCGATGCCTTCTTTCTGCATGAAACCTCTCGCACAGAGTCTTGCCTTGAACCTTCGAGTTCCCCTCTCTGGATCCTCTTTGACTCGGAACACCCATTTTGAGTCAATGCGCCGTTGACTCGATGATCTCGGAACGAGCATCCACGTATTATTGTCTTCATGCGCCTGCAGCTCCTCCCGAACAGCACGTGCCCACTGCGCGGCATCATTACTGTTCATAGCTTCGCTATACGACTCCGGAGCCACGTATTCGGCAACGTCAGCGTATCGCGCCGGTGCCCGTAGACCCGCTCGATTCCTCAAAACTCGTTGTTCGCGCACTTCCACTCGTTGTGGCTCTTCCTCGTGCGGAACTTCCTCAACTTCATCCAACGACTCATTCTCAGACTCACCAGCGTCCTCGTCCTCTACTTGAGGTATTATTCGTCGTTTTAACACGATTGTGTCCTCCTCTTCGTCCTCCTTAACCAGTTCTGTTTTGCCAACCTTTTCGTTGAACGTCACGTCTCGGGACACACTCACTTTCTTCGTCTCTGGATCGAAAACGCGATAATTCGACGAGTCTTTCTCGTATCCGACGAAAATCTTCGACTTCGCGCGCGCGTCGAGTTTCTTTGTTAGCAGCTTCGGTATATGCACAAAGACCTGAGACCCGAATATTCTCAAATGCCCAATATCAGGTTTTTTTTTGATCCAGCATTCGTACGGCGTTTTAGTTTTACCCGGAGATGCCGACCGATTTAACACGTATACCGCCGTGTTGATTGCTTCAGCCCACAGATAAGCTGGCAAGCCTTTCGAATGAAGCATCGATCGAGCACTCTCCACAATCGTACGATTGTCTCGTTCCGCACGACCGTTCTGCTCCGGAGTGTATGGAGCGGTATTCTCCTTTTCGATACCATTTACACTCAAAAACTCACTCATTTTTTTATTTATGAATTCACAGCCGTTGTCCGATCGAAGCACTTTTATTTGTCTGCCAAACTTGTTCTTGACAAGCTGAGCGTATTCTTTGAACTTATCAAACACCTCAGACTTGTGCTCGATGAGATACACATGTCGATATCCGGTCGAATCGTCTTTGAACGTTAAAAAATAACGCGCACCACCTAGCGAGTCTACTGACATAGGCCCACAAACATCTGTGTGTACCTTTTCGCCCGGCTTCGTCTCTATCTTGTCAATGCATTTTCTAAATGGCAAACGATGACTTTTGCCGAGTTGACACGCTTCACAAAAAAAATCCTTCTCGTCTGTCATTGTCGCACCCTTAATCAGTCCCTTCTTGACTAGATCGCGCACTGCACGCTTCCCGACATGACCTAGGCGTTCGTGCCACACACGAAAACTCGAAGCTGTATTTGCCTCGTCCGCTTTTCCCCGTGAAACCACTTTGAACAACATTCGGTAAATTCGATTATCTTGTTTTACCCCTGACGCGACCACCGTACCGTTTCGTTCTAGATTTACACGACCCTTTTCGAACACGACTTTGTACCCCTTCTCCGCGCACGCTCCCACTGAAAATAAATTTTTCTTCAATTTCGGTACATATAAAACGTTCTCGATCTTTGACTTTCGCCATTCACCGTCTATGAGTTTATCGATATACACTGTTCCTTTGCCCATGACATCGCACTCTTTGTTATCACCGAGCAGCACCGTGCCGCCTTGCGACATCTCGCGGTACTCCTCGAGCCAGTCACGGCGAAACGTCATATGCGCAGATGCTCCGCTGTCGGTAAGCCAGATGTCCTTTTGATCGGCGGCTTGCACTTCTTTTATCGACAAACACGGCAAATCTGCACACTTTACCCGCTCGAACTTCTTGACATTACCACGTTGCTCACCGACGAACGCGCAATCGCACGCGTCTCTTTCCCTCGACTCGTCCTTCCCGCGCTTCTCACCACATTCACTCGCGAAATGCCCCTTCTCATGACACTCCCAGCACTCAATGTTTTTCTTAGAATGCTTTTTCTTCTTTTTCTTTTCACCTTCAGTTTTCTTCTCCTGATCAGACTTCTTTTCACCGTCGATTTTCCTTTCACTATCCCGCCTTGACACAACGAGAGCATTTGCACTTTCACCATCTTCGGCCTTTATCCTGGCGTCCTCGGCTACTAATTTTTCTAACAAGTTCTCGAGAGTTTGTCGCGCAGGGTCGACATTGTCCCATATCGATGTGAACACTTTAAACTTCGACGACAAACTTCCAACCAATTTTGCACCTACGGATTTATCCGTCACCGTTTCTCCAGCGTCGATTAACTCGGCGGCCATATTCTGTACCGTCGCTATGTGTTGTTCCATCGACTCGCCGGCCGGCATTTTATACTCATGGTATGTCCGCCACATGTGCATTTTATTTGATTCACTTCTCTGCTCGTGCATGAGACACAATTTGTCCCACATCTCCTTCGCGGTATCACAAATTAACAGCGGTTTTAGCTTCTTCGATTCCACGCACGAGGAAATGAGAAATCCTGCTTTCGCGTCCTCTTGCCTCCACGCCTTTGCCTCCGGCGTGTTCCGATCCTCCGGTCTCGACCTCGTGCCGTCCACGATATCGTCCACGCCTTTCGCAATAAATAATTTCTTTATCTGATATTTCCATTCCTGAAAATCAGTCCCGTCGAATCTTTTGAGACCTCGAGCTGAGATGTCGTCAGACATGTCGGATGCAAAAATTTCGTATTGATACTTGAATATCGACTCACACGCGGTCGTACCAATATGGCCGCCGCACCACACACTACGCGCAAAATCCCGAACGCCTTCTTCGTTCCCCCCTTCTCTCGCACCAAAAGAAAAAGTAACTCAGTGCACTGTGCAGGCGTGGCCTGGGCCCATAACCTGTTGTTGCAATTCACTTAATCAATTCGGGTGTGTGAGAGATGGATTGGAGGAACAAAAAAACACGTGGAATATATTTAATAAATTTATTCAAAATGGCTGACTCGCCAACTCTTTCTTTCGCTTATTACAAAGGATTGCTCGTCTCGGCGTACTGAGCGACACTACACCTCTGAGAGTGTGCTTGCGCCTCAACGACTCGATGATTCGCCGAACAGCCACGAGGCTGCACGAGCGCTGCTTGCTCACGCCGCGCGCATTCACATCGGCAGTGGCCCGTTCACATGAAACGAGGATGTGCGATAAACTCTACTTTAACAATAAGTAAAAAATGCGGGGACTGTTTGAATTTCTGTTACACTGGTTAGCATCATCTGCTCATACATAATGGCGCTCGAGGTTTCGTGGGACGCCTCCCGACTGTACTCAAAATGGTCGATTAATTAGATATTACATTCATGTGGCAAAAAAATTATTTAACTTCAATTGGGATGGAAATCGGGAGGATGCGATCCTCTAACATAAGAGATTTGGCAGCAGGCACATTATAGACAGTCAATATTGTAGATGTTTATTTCATCCTTTTTTATTTATGAAATTGATTTTTTATTTTGTCAAGTGTGTATTCAAACTCAATTTCCGTTGTTCAGTTCAATTTTTGCATTAATTTCGTAGTAATTGAACGCTTTGCAGTCGGGCGTTTTTTTTTAATTTTTAATTTTGTTTGTTCGTTTTCTTTTTCAATTGATAAAATACTGGGTTTTTTTTTTGTAAATTATTCCTCTCCTCAATAGACAATAGATATTCATATCTATTGTCTTATACTGTAGCAGCAAGGAATGATCGAAATTAAACCCGAAATCATATTAAAGAAAATATGTATCATCACAGATACATCACATCACAAAAACAGGTAATTTTCCGCGATTTTTTTTTATAGGGAGAGAAACAATGGAACGTCTTGAAATCTTTAGTGTATTTTAACGCACATTTGAACAGTACAACAAAAAAAAATGTATCATCAAATTGTCGCAAAATGACGGAGATATAATCTGACCATTAAAGCGCCTCGCCGCTGAGGTCTCGAATTGGCGGGAAAGATGGTGTGTTCAAACTACTTCCCTTTTACAAAAAAGTGACGATTTTACATTTCGCAAAAATCGTCACTTTTTTGTTGAAGCTCGAAAATTAATATGATTTCACGGTTTTTTCTGGGTTTTTTTGGTTTATCGATAATAAAAATATATGTCAATTACAAATAATTTTGGTTTTTACGTTTCAGACAAGAATTATACACACCATCTTTCCCGCCAATTCGAGACTCCAGCGACGAGGCGCTTCAACGGTCAGCTTATAACTCCGCCATTTTGCGACAATTTGACGATAAACTTTTTTTTCTTGTACTTTCCAAATGTGCGTTGAAATACACTAAAAATTTCAAGATGATCCGTTATTTCTCTCCCTGTAAAAAAAAATCACTGAAAATTACCTTTTTTTAGGCCTCTAAACTAGACGACTCCCTTAAGAAAAAGGGAAGCAGTTTGAACAAAAATTATTTCTCGTCAGCGTGGGTTTCGGGCCGCACGGAGTGTATTCGCAAAAACAATCAAATAAAATGAGAGATTATTAGACAAAACTAGTCAAATAAAAATAAGGATAAAGAGTAGAAATCACCAAAGAAAACGTAATACTAAAATAATACAAAAGAGAAAAATTATGAAAATAACTCGCGGACCTTGGTCGCGCGCAAAAGAAAAAAGAGAAAGGACGATATGGCAATATGAGCGGGAAATTATAATATAATATTCGGAGTGTCACGAGCTAAATTACAAATGAGATAGTTCGGGCACGAATCTCGACAACTCGGGTAAACACAAAATCAAAATACGCTCGGCTTTGGGCGCCACCTGTGTTTCCGAAGGCATAACTGCCTGCTGTACGTCAGCGCTGTTCACGTACGCTCTAACTCTCGGTATCTACTCTCTCACTCCCTGTCTCTCAACTCTCTCACTCGCGCACATACTCTACCGGCCAGCTTGGTGACGTGAGGATGTCTTGGGGGGGGGGGGGGATTTCCGCCACTATGGCCTCTTAATTATGACCTCCGTGAGGTTTAACGCGAGAATCACCGATAATGCAAAAACAAATACGCAATAATAAGAAAAGAAAGGAAAAAATGTCTCGTGGCTCGACACAGTACAAACAGGGGGAGGGAAAATCTCGAACGCAAAACGAATTTTGCCGGGAAACACATGTTGCCCACTCACGCACTAAAAAGTGGGCAATTACGCTTTGCACAACGACTGAGGATGTAGTACTTACGTCGCTATGGTCTTTTTCCTCTTTTCTCGTTACTACTATCTACTCCTTTACAATTTTCTCTTTCTCACACTCTACTACAATTTTCTCTACTTATCTCTACGCCTGCTCTATAATATGCTCTCGCTCGAAGTATCGCCAATATGGCGACACCCCGGCGGTCGCGTCGTGGCGAGGAGGGGGAGGTGAGGAAAGGATATCAATGGCAGTGGTGTCTCGATCGATGGCTGCGCTTTCATCGATGGCTGTGTCTCTTTCTCGTGGATTGACGAAGCATGTCTCGGTCGGTCGGGGATTGGTGGTTCTTCTTGCGAGGCTCGGGGATGGGCGGGTGGCGAGAGGGCCATATCGCGCTGCTATGCGGGTGCGCGCTAAATCTCGCGACGGCTACCCTTTCCAGTTGTCTCGGAATCGATAATGAATTATCGGCCGACCGGTGCTGCTCTCACGTAGCTTTGGGCGAAATTACTGTGCCCTTCGGTCGACGAGGAGCAGCCGATCTCGGACTGTTACTTTTTGGTGTTGGTGGTTTTCGTTCGCCAGATGTGGTGTCAAAAGATGACTGAGACTTGACTGCGGTGAGCACGTCACGGGGTAAGAATCGCCGAAGGGTGGCCCTCCGCTGCCTCGTCGCAGCTCCGTCCTCGTGAAATCATCAACTGATGGCTCATCTCGATGGTCTCAGTGACAGGTGGGGTTCTGTGTGGGAACAAAAAGTAAGTATTTTGAAAGGGAATTGTTTTATCGAGGGTCAGGCGTGTCCTCGTATTACGGTCCTTCAATGACTAGCTATAGCTAATCTAACTATTACTATTTTTTACAAGTTTTAGTGGCAATGCGCCGCGGCGCTTCGAGCGAGGCGCTGTATCTTTTTGTGGCCACGTGTCACAGTACATATTGAAAAAAAAGAAAGAATTAAATGAAACAAATATTCGCTTTGGGTGAAAGAAATGAAATAGTTTTGACATTTTATGTCTAAGCGCTCGCCTAGGAAAACTCGACCGTCATGCTCCGCATTACCCCACGTTCCCAAGCGCGTCCGATACGCGCGACTGTGGCGCCATCGTACCTCAGTGAACCAACATTCCCAATTCTTCGCGAAATACGCCGAAACAGACGGAGAGAAAGAGAGAGAGCGAGAGAGCGAGAGAGAGAGATAGAGAGAGAGAATTGCCCAAGCTAAATAAAGAGCACATACTAAGGTTTCATTTTATTTTCGACATTTTGCCATTGTTAGAATGAGGATAATAATGATGAGAAGACTATTTTCACCCAATGGGTTTATTTCCTCTAATCATATATATTACATTACTCCATAACAACGATCCTTCCTCGAGCTTCGAGCAATACACACCTTTTTCCACTGAACCACGTGAACACCTTGCCAGCTCACTCCCTAGCTCTCCCCTCTTACATACATATCTCTGTCTCATATAAATGTGATCTATATATATTCTCAACACGCCTCCTCACATTTATATTTTACTTCAAGTTTAACATACTTCTAAACTTCTCAAGCTTTTCTCGGCACAACGCCTTCGTAAATAAATCTGCAGTATTTTCATTCGTATCAATCTTAACAATATTAATAATACCTTCTTTCACATATTCATGTACATAATGATAATGGACTTCGATATGCTTTGAGTTCTTCGTGAGATTACCATTGTTTGCTATATCGATAGCTCCCGAGTTATCTTCATATACATTAATCGGCTTTATTAATTCTACCTTAAACGTTTTCAGTAATTCTCTGACAAATTTCAATTCACTTACCGCTTCCGACAATGCTACATATTCCGCAAATGTCGAAGCCTTCGTGACACTCTTTTGTTTCCTCGATTTCCAATATATTGCGTTCCCAAATAATCTTATTACATAGCCAGTCGTTGACTTTCTATCTGAATTATCACCAGCCCAGTCAGCATCAACATAACAATCAAGAGTTTCTTCATTTTCATTTCTCTTATATACCACCTTCAAGTCTTTAGTCAGATACAAATACTTCAAAATTCGCAAAGCATATTTATAGTGTGTTCCATTATAACCGTTCTGAAATCGGCTTAAATAATTTACGCTGAAACTTATGTCGGGTCTTGTCGCCGAACTTATGTACAACAATGTACCTATTAAATTTCTATATTTAATATCTCTCTCACACACATCAGACTTTTCAATTTTCAGATTGACTTCCATAGGTGTATTATACAACTTACTATTTTCTAAATTATATTTCTTACTCAATGACTCGAGATATTTGGTTTGACTCAATTTCATTTCGAATTCACCGGGCCCATATTCAACTGTGATCTCAAGATACTCTTTAACTTTACCCAGGTCTTTCATTTTGAATTTTTCTGCAAGTAACACTTTAATTTTTTTTATTTCCTTTTCCTTTTTCCCACAGATTAATAAATCGTCAACAAAAATTAGCAAATAAATTGTATCTTTTCCATTGCTTAGCGTATATAGACACGAATCACTATTACTTCTTTCGAACCCTATACTTATCACGAACGTATCGAGGCACTCATACCATGCCCTCGGGCTTTCTTTTAACCCATATAACGCTTTCAATAATTTCCCAACCTTCGTCGTACCATCTTCATAACCTTTAGGTTGTTCAACATAGACTTCAGATTTTACCTTACCATTTAAAAATGCGGTTTCTACATCCATTTGATCAATTTCTAGGCCCATTTGACAACAGAAAGATAACAAAATTTTCAACGTTTGCATTTTAGCTACTGGTGAATATATATCATCAATTTCCTCGGTTTGTTGAAATCCTCTTACGACTAGCCTCGCTTTATACGTGTCATCAGACTTTTTTGTATAGACCCATTTCACATCAAGAACCTTCTTATTCTCACTGTTTTCAACCAATTTCCACGTTCTATTCTTATTTAAACTCTCAATTTCTTTATCCATAGCCTTCTTCCAAGCTTTACTCTCTGTACTTTTAATCGCCTCCTCAAATGTACTCGGTATATCCGTTCTACACACATTAACAAAAATACTATTACCATACACATTATAATCATCGAGTCTCTTTGGGCGGTTTCGCGTTCGCTGCGATCTACGGACTTCCGTTTCATTCTTCCCAATAGTATCATCCATACTTCTCTCCATACTCTCATTCATGCTTTTAAAGGTTTCATCCAATGAGTCATTCTCAGAATACCCATCAAGTTCCGCATCTAACTCATTATCTTCATTTTCAGATTCCTCTCCATTTAACCCGATACATTTTACATTTTCTTCTACCACATCCACGTGTCTCGCAACTATGACTCTATTGTTCAAAAGTACACGATAGCCAACGTCGCTATATCCAATCAAAATTCCCATATCCGCCTTTCTATCCCATTTCGAAATTCTCTTTTGTTCCGGTACTCTTACAAACACGATACTTCCGTATAAACGTAGGTTTGACACGTCCGGTTTTTCTCCAAAAAATATTTCATAAGGCGTTTTCCTCTCAATCGTATTCGCCAATGTACGATTTTTTAAGTAAGTTGCCGCACAAACTATTTCGGGCCAATACTTTTTATCAACATTCGCTTCCGCTAATAAACAACGCGATATGTTCATAATTGTTCTATTAAAACGTTCCGCGGTTCCGTTTAATTCGTGCACATATGCAGGACAATTATTAATTCCAATCCCTTTGCTTCTTGTAAAATTATAGATTTTTCCATTTAAATATTCTTTTCCATTATCGCATCTCAAAAGCTTTATTCTCTTTCCCGTTATATTCTCGCATTCGTTTACATATTCAATCAGACAGTCATAAACTTCTCCTTTGGATTTCATTGTATATACTCTCGCAATTTTACTGTAATTGTCGATAAACGAGACAAAATATTTTTCACCCTTGAACCCTGTTGATTCAAACGGTCCACAAACATCAGTGTGAACTATTTCCAAAATATCTTTTGCTTTTGTCCTATTATTTTCAAACGGAATATTACTCATTTTATTTTCAATGCACGTTTTGCATTTCATAAATTCCGATTCAAGATTACTTGGAATACCATTCACCAGTTTATTTTTGGCCAAAATATTCAAATATTTGAAATTTATATGGCCTATCAAACAATGCCATTTCACGAACGGTTCGTCTGATTTTACCTTACTTTTCATAATATACAAACCATTCTTTTTCACAGCCACTGCCGTAATATTACCTTCGTAATCAATAATTTTCGTCATTTTACCTTCAGAGACGATGGTATTCTTGTCTGTTATTTTGCTATAACTGATCAAATTTGATTTCATATCTTTAACAAAAAAAACATTTTTCATTTCAACTAAATTCTTTTTTCCAAAAACATCGAAATAACTCAAAACAGTTCCAATCTTAGTAGCTTTTACGACTCTATCATCCCCTAAATAGACATTTACCGGCTTCTTAAGCAACATCCATTTATCAAAATATTTGTCGTCGGTAATAATGTGGTCTGTACACCCACTGTCTAACAGCCAATTTATCTCTGACTTCCATTTTCCATTACTTATCTCGCTATTCTGCGCCACATGCCGAGCCACCGTTGTAACCCACGCGCTACTCTTTCCTTCTCTCTTCTCCTCGTGTTGAGCTGCCTGCTGTGCGCTTGCTCCGCGCCATCCACGAAAATTTCCGCGCCCTCTGCTGTTTCCTCTTCCGGCTCCTCTCCAGCCTCGTGACGAACGCCACGTGCCTCGACTGCTGGCCTTTGTCCACCATTTTTACAGTCTCTTTGAATGTGTCCAGTTTCACCACATTGGAAGCATGTCCGCTTATCTGCCATGAATACATTACTTTTCCTTCCATGATTTTCCTCTTTCTTATTTTTCAACTCAACCATTTGAATTTTATTTTTCACGTAATCCGCAGTTTGGTCTTCTTCTTTTAACGCATCGATCAAATCACCGACGTAACTGTATGATTCCGGCAACGTGTTTAACATGTAATTCAACCTTTCTTTTTCCGTCACGTTCGCACCCGCATTCTTCAACTCGTTCACTGCCTTTTCAAAGTCACAGAAAAATATTGCCGAATCACTGTAGTCTTTGAGTCTCAATTTCTCTAGTCTATTTCTACACACAATTTGCAATGCCGTTGATTCTCTCAAATATAAGCTATCAAACTTTTTGATTATCTCGTACGCCGTTGTTTTCTCAGCTACAAATTCCAGCTGCTTATTCGAAATAGCACTGTATATGTGATTCATAGCTTTCAAACTATTTTCATCCCACTCTGCATTATCTGTGGCTGGTCTCTCTCTTTCAATAGCTTCGTTGCACTTTTTTAATTTCAGAAATAGCGTAACACGTTTCTTCCACATACTGTAATCTTCTCCATCAAACACCGGTATAACTGCATCATTATTTTTCGCCATCTTGTCTCACACGTGCTTTCCTTCGTACACGGGACACAAAATTTTATCACACTACCGGTAGACTTTTTTCCGATGAACCACGGACCTCTGCTACCATGTTAGAATGAGGATAATAATGATGAGAAGACTATTTTCACCCAATGGGTTTATTTCCTCTAATCATAAATATTACATTACTCCATAACAACGATCCTTCCTCGAGCTTCGAGCAATACACACCTTTTTCCACTGAACCACGTGAACACCTTGCCAGCTCACTCCCTAGCTCTCCCCTCTTACATACATATCTCTGTCTCATATAAATGTGATCTATATATATTCTCAACAGCCATTTTGACAATTTTTGTCTACAGGCCTGACTATAAAAACTCGATCGTCACGCTCCACATTACCCCACGCTTCCTGCTTCGTGCACGTTCTATCGCGTTCTGTCGCTACAACGACAGGCCTTTCAGGAGCTACTCACAGATTATTTCATTGTCACACTCACCTACACCGTATCCTTCACGGAAAACGTAACAGACATAAAATATCGTCACAGTTAAGCTAGCAGCTACAGTGTTTTTTTTTTGTTCCATTCATTTTCGTGTTAAGATCATTATAATGATGTACGGGTTTTAGTTTGTACATGATAATTTCAGGAAATGAAGGGACTGGGTATCTCCTACTACATGTCAATAATCGTAATTAGGACGTAGAATGAGAGGAGGCTGAACACATCATGCATAGACTATCGTATATGTCGTCGTATCGTCGGGTCGTATCGTCACGTATATTTACATGATTTCCTAACCTTTAAGTTAAACACTACTCAAACGCATGTACATAATATTCAAACTTTATTTTTGTATGGGCTTGTACTTACCTCGCAGACAGCTTTCAAAAGTGTCCATCGATCGAAAAGCCGCTCAAAAACTACATTTTGATATTCACTGTTATATATAAACGCCGTGAATAATGATGCCGGTATATTAATATGTAATTCAACAATCTTTTCTCCACGCGCACACACCAGCTACGCACGACGCTTTCTTATCATATATTCGGCTCTCGGCCAATCGGAATCTCGGACATATGAAGAGTACGTTAAGAAAAACCACTCGAATATCTGCGTAGCGTTTTCTCTTGAGGGCGCGTTCGAAATGAACGGCGGGCGACTTTCTTCTCTCTGTGGGATGCGTTGCAAACCTGTGTTCGGATGAGAAAAAAGTTACCCGTGAAATACTCAGTATCTTCATAAAATGGGCAAAAAAATAAAATTTCAAGGATTTAAAAAAAAAGGCATTTCCAGGCCTTTTCAGGAGCTTCAAGGGTTTTAAGGGCTGCTAGACACCATGATACCATGGTGATTTAATCACCATGAATCGAAATCATCAATGAAGATTTCGATGAAACTTTGTAGATTGGAAGAGTGCTTCGAGGCATGAATTATGCGCATAAAATAAGCGGCTCGTTTTCGGTTCTAGATCAAATATCCCTATATACGTACTAGGCGATTTTCCTATCAGACCGATTACCGCCGATACTATGATATACAAAAAAATAATTCATACAAAAGTTGCATATTTTTTAACGTACTTTCAGATGACGTGATCTAAATTTTGTTAAGATTTTTTCTTAACAAGATCATTAAACCCACCATACGTATTTCATGGAATTCCAGCTTCTTTTTGAGGGCTGAAAATATGCAGAATCCCGTTCCGCATTCAAATATGTATGACAAACATATTTTTGAATCGCTTTTCACTGAAAATAGTGGGAGGGGAGCGTCATACTGTATCACATACTAATATTTTTCAAACGAATGATAAAAGTCAGGCCGGTTTCGTTTATTTGAATATATATGTATATGCACACGATTATGGATATTATAGGTTATTGAATTATAATAACATGAGGGGGGCAACAACCGTTATAGGAGATAAAAATAATCTACAGATAAAACACCATGTATATTGTGACCCGGCGTCACATTTAGCGTAGAATTGGCATAAAACACTCCGCGCTTGGAGTCCGCCAACACACCTGCGAATAAAATAGAACATGTAAACAAATAGCAATAAGAAAACATGTATTGCGATGCCAAATTACAATCGCAAAAGGCCTCCCTAACCCCCGTATATTCCATCATTTTCCCCCTTCCAACCCCCAAAACAGTCAGCTTTCCCAAAAACATACCTTTTCCTCTCTTTAAGGGATCATCCCAGTGTAAAATTTACAAAAAATCGATTTTTTTTGTTGCATTATTGATAGTAAGACGGTTATAATCATGCTGTTCAATTTTTGGGACGGAATGCGAATAATTTCGGTCACTCCAGCCTTTCTTAGAGAAAGTGATTCGACCAGCTGCGTGAGACCTGGCGCGGAGGGCACGCCAGGTCCCGGCTCCCGCTGCTCGTTCAACGTTATTCCTTTTGTCCTGTTCCTTCCTGCAGGGATACGTTCCTACCTGCGGCGACTGAGTTCTACAACCTCTTCGCTAACAAACTTGCCAGACACGTCAGTACGTTTTCGACATCTAGTATGGATAAACCGACAAAAAAACGCCCGAAAAGTCTACATATGTGGCAGGATAAAAAAATCTCTAGAAGTATACGTGGACGAGCTTGTGGGAAGAGGACCGCATGTGTCAAAGGAACAAATCGACATTCCATCGAAACCGATACTGAGTTCGCAAGTACTTCGGGGGAAAAAATAGCCCAAAAAAATCCGGACTTGGAGGTGAACATTAACCAAAGTTTCAGCTATGTTTGATTGAATTTTGTTTAGTTTTCGGCTTCAACAGTTGCTCAAATGCAAAAAGTGTAATGGTGATATACAATTTTTCAAAAAATCGATTCGCGGATTGGGTTTCAAACTTTGTGTTGACTGTTTGTGTTCAGATCCGGCCGAGATCAATTCTTGCCCGCTGATGAAGAATGCATACGAAATCAACCGTCGATTATGTTTCGTAATGCGAATGCTGGGCATCGGTATACATGGTATCAAAAATTTTGTCGGGTTGACGGATTTGACTTCGACTTTCAATAGCACAACTTATTATGGAATCCTGAACACCCCGCACATTGCAGTAAAACCGATTTACTAGACCGTTATCCGAAAAGCAAGCACCGAAGAGAAGCAAAAAAAAATCGGAAGCGGAAAATCCAGCAGATATAATCACAGTGTCTGGTGATGGATTTTGGTCGAAGCGTGGTTTCTCTTCACGCATCGGTATCGTGTCGTGATTGGAAAATATACAAACAAAGTTCTGGATGTTGCCATCAAGTCAAGCTTTGGCAAAGCTTGCTCGCTTTGGAGGGGAAAGAGAACACTGTCGAGTTCGAGGCATGGATCGCTACGCACGAACAAGATTTCAGCGTGAATCACGAAGGCAGTGTCGGAAAAATGGCGGTTGATAGCATCATCGATATTTTCAAGAGATCCGAGGAAGTATATATTGCAAAATACGGATTTTATATTGGAGACGGAGATACAAAGACGTTCGAGATGTTGTTAGAAGCCAATCCTTATGGTGACCCTCTTATCGTAAATAAAAAGAAAAACACGCAAAATAACAATGAAAGTTTTAATGATTACATGTGGCAGCTCGCTCCCAAGCATATCTTCTGTGGAAAACTAATTGTGGAAATCGCAACTTATTGTGCAGATTGTACATTTAATGAGGGGTACGATGCAATTTTGAAAATCATGGAAACAATGGGGGTAACTGTGGTGTATGCGTGTGTACGGGTATGCGGAAGAGAGAGGAGTTAATCCCCGACACTGTAAGCCGAAGCCGGCGGTTGGAATAAAGCGACGAACACCTCGCCTTGTTTCTCTCCTTCGCGGACACTACAGTGGCGACGAGGATAACTCAAACCGACGTGCGAGTTAACAGGATGGGAAGAGCGATAAATGTCGACGAAGCAAGGCACCGCGTGGATACAAAATCTAACGAAAAATGAAGTCATTGAAGAGTTAAGGGACAGGCGCATAGAAGCGGGGGAGGAATTTAAATTAGACGAGCTACGACGAGTGTTAAGGGAAAAGTGTAAAAAAGAGGATCTCCTGAGACCGGAGAAAAAAATCGGAACCGGGCAGAACGGCAACAAGAAGGAAGTCACAAGAGTAAACGACCCATCGGAAGGTAGAGGAGAAATAGAACCGTCCACAATGGAGTATACGGCGAAACTGGATTTCAAACTCGGAACGGGCGAATGGGAGAAATTCGTAGAGCGAATCGATCTCTATTTCGAAGCGAACGGAATCGAAGATGGGGGGGAGGGGGGAAAGGGCAAAATTGCTTACGAAAATCGATGCAGAAACATATAGCGTTGTGCGGAAAGTGTGTGCTCCGAAAAAGCCAAAGGAAACAGATCTGCAGGAAATCATCACAAAGATGGGAAATTACCTGAAACCGGAGGTGAACGAAACAGTGCTAAAGCAACGGTTCCGGGAAGGAAAGCAAAAGGACGACGAATCCGCTACTAAATACATTGCTTGCTTGCGTGGTTTAGCGAGAAAATGTAAATTCACTAGCGAAGAGGAACGGTTGAGGGACCAGTTCATAACGGAGATCCGAAACAGATCGATTAAAATTGCGTTATTGAAAGCAGAAAATCTAACGGTGGAAGAGGCGTGTCACGTACGACGAAATTTTTACAGTTAATTTTAAGATCTTTTACCCATATTCTGCGTTCTCGAAAAACCACAGTAACATAGCCATCACAACCAACTATACAAAATATTAATACATTTCACGACTCATTCTCACTAGGAGAGCTACTTATCACCTTTCCTTCTCACACCCATGGCTATGCCATATTAGCGGCACACATAGTAATGTACTACACGTGTTCATCGACCAAGAGGTCATAGATCTATTCGACGCCCTCCAAGAGAGCGACAATAAAAGTTATTTTGGAAAGAACACCAATAGTAAGCCTAGAAGCCACTCGCGCATCTGTGACTCTTGAGCGACAAACTATAATATCTAATTTTTATTGCCGCTCCAGAAAGCACCACAATTTCTGAGAAAGACGAAATGAGCGTACCATATCTATGCCCAAATTTGTAAGAGTTGTCTCCCACTTAGCCACTTTTCCCATTATAAAAACACCACCCGCTTTTCCTTCAGTAAGTTAGTCCATCTCAGAACTTCACCGCGGCGTAACGCTGCCCGTCTCCAGGTCTTCTGTAGAAGAGAGTGAGTCGTGTAGTAGTTAGTCGCCTTTATATTTAGCAGAGTTTTTCCAAAAATTTATCAACGCGGTCACGCTCTCCGACTCCAGGTCTTCAGTAGAAGAGAGCGAGCCGGACTGTGTAGATCAGACTTATATATTTGTCAAATCATCACATACTTAAACTCTGTCCGCGATTTCGGGTCTTCAGTAGAAGAGAGTGAATCGTTGTCAAAATAAAGTATCAAGCCTATATTAAAGGTGAATTATAAAGTTATAAAAGTATCAAGTCAAAGAATATCAAAAGTGAACTATAAAGTCATATAAAGACTTCTAAAAATCGAGAACATAGATTACGACGTAATAATTATAATAAATAAGAAGGATTGTAAAAACCAATTCGACGCTCAAACAAACGAAAGACACCTCTCCGATAAGGTAACTAAACGATTTATATTAATGATTACAATGTTAACGGAATTGATCACGAATGTAACGAATGTACTTAACTAACCACATTGCATTTATATTCAATAAATATACCTCAATTGTGTGCATAAAGTTGGACCTTACACTTCTTTATTCAGTAGAAATAAACCTCTTCAAATCACCTAGTCGAAACTAACAAGATCTCTCGAGGTCTTACAGTGAACATGCCCACTCCCCTATTGATCCATCGTTTAAAATATCGATTAGCATTAATAAATAGAGTCAACGTTTACTGCTCGACGTTTGATTCGAATTTTCGCGCGCATTCGGACGTAACAGGCGATAAAAACAGCCACAGCCATAGAAGAGGCACACCAAGCAGTCGAGAAATTGGAGTCGGAGATGACACAGGACGGCGGTGAGAGAGACGAAGACCTTGACGCGAATCGGATACAAACACGATGAGCCCGAGGCAGACGACAAGGAGATCAACGAGCGGGATGGACATCGAGACCGAGGTCTGCTCCGACGTTGCAAACAAGCCGGGCGGGACAACGAAACATGGCGACCAGACTACGCTGCTCATGCTGCGGGAAGCCAAACCATTACCGACGAGACTGCTGGCACAAAGGCAAAGCGTGTGACAACTGCGGCAAGGTCGGACATCTACGAACAGTGTGCAGAGAGGCAAAGAAAGGTACAGGGAATAATGTGAGAAACGTCGAAGCCGACGATCGAGAGAAGTGGATAGCGGGTCGTCGGTCTCGTTGATAAGCGAAACTGATAAAGAAAAATATTTTCCGGAGTGGCTACTAGAGGAATCAGAAGTCACCTTGAACTATTATAGCGGAGAAAAACAAAAGCCGGTGGGAATATTACGCGATATTAAAATAAGCTATGGGACAATCATGACGAAAGTTAACTTTTTCGTGGTCGGGAGAACGAGAAAGCCACTAATCGGTCGTGAATGGTTATACGCATTGGGGGTATGGCCATTGAAAGTAGATCAGAAAAAAAATAAACTATACAAAACGGAAATAAAAAACAAAGGGGAAACGGCGGAAGATGACAACACGGGATGCGAGAAAGCAAAAGAAATCTTTAAAAAATACGACAAGCTGTTTTCACCGGGCCTCGGGACTTACAGTAAATCAAAGTTCATAATCCGAATGCCAACCAATACGGCACCAGTATACTTTAAAGCTCAATCGATACAATTTGCGTTAAAGGAAAAGGTTTCCGCGGAAATTAATAGATTAGTAAAAGAGAAAATTCTGTCGCCCGTGGAAGTTAGCGACTGGGGTATCCATAGTTCCTATAATGAAACCGGACGGAACAGTACGACTTTGCAGCGATTATAAAATCACGCCAAACCCGAACATACTTATAGATAGATACCCTTTGCCTGAGATCGTCCATCTGGTAGCGAATTTCCAAGGGGGGGGTATATTTTTCAAAGATGGACTTAAAAGAGGCGTACGCGCAAGTGCCATTGAGCCAAGGATCGAAAAACTATTTAACGATAAATACGCATAAGAATCTTTATCAGTACAACAAATTACCATATGGAATCCCATCGGCCTCGGAGTATTTTCAACGGGAAATGGAGAGCATCCTCGCGGGAATGCGTAAGGTAACGGTTTTCTTAGATGATATTATAATAAAAGGGAAAACAATACAGGAAATCGGAAAGAAAACGATCGAGGTTCTCGATAAATTATCGGAGTGCGGGTTAAAGCTAATGAAATCAAAATGCGAACTATTTAAAAAGACCGTTACCTACTTCGGATTGCAGATAGACGAAAACAGGGTGCGTCCTTCCGGACAAAGTAGCCGGCCATAAGCGAAGCGCCCAGGCCAACAAACATCAAAGAGTTGCAAGCGTTCTTGGGCATGGTAAATTATTACGATAAATTTATCGAGAACCGAGCTGCAAAGTTCCAGCCATTGCATGAATGTTAAAAAAAAAAGAGAGATTTCACTCGACGGCCGCATGCCAAAAGGCATTCGAGTTAGCAAAAGAAGAGTTAAAATCTCCAAAGGTATTGATACATTTCGACCAGAATAAAGAAGTCGTCTTAACGTGCGATGCCTCGGATTACGGGCTCTCAGTCATACTTTCGCATATCACGCTGGAAGCGGATCGTCCTATCGCGTACGCGTCAAAAGCTCTATCATAGAGCGAACTCAACTACGCATCGATCGACAAAGAGGCACGCGCGATATTTTTCGGAGTTACGAAGATTTATGACTATGTATACGGGAGAAAATTTGTATTGTGCACGGATAACAAACCATTAGTCCGTATTTTTGGGAAAAAGAAAGGGATTCCGATTATGGCGGCGCGCAGACTACAGAGATACGCGGAATTTCTAAATGCATTCGATTACGATATTGAGTACGTAAAATCCAAAGAGATCTATGCAGACGGGTTATCGCGGCTACCAATACCGCGGGAAGAGGGAGAGACAGTAGAATATACATACCTTAACTACGTAGAACAACAATCGGTTGTGTCTATACGATAGGATAATTGCAAGAGAAACAAGGAAGGACAAACTATTGGATCAAAGACGAGATTAAACCGTTCGCGAAAAAAAAAGAGGAATTGAATGCCACACAAGATTGCCTCATGTGGGGTTATCACGTAGAAATTCCAGAGAAACTAAAACTCTTGATATTAAATGAGTTACATGTATAACATGCCGGGCTCGTCAAAATGAAGACAATCGCGCAATCATTTTGTTGGTGGCCAAACATGGATAAGGAGATAGAGGAGATAGGAAGAACGTGCCGGGATTGCATTGAGGTTAAAGACAACCCGGTAAAAAGTGAAATAAACCCGTGGAAATGGCAAGAGAGATCCTGGCGAAGGATACATACGGAATTCATAGGGCCGTGCCAAGGGTATAACTTCCTTTTAATAATCGATGCTGGGACAAAATGGCCGGAAGTGATTCTAATGAAATCGACAACAGCCGCAAATACGGTGGACGCCTTCCGAAAGTTTTTCTCCCGATTCGGTCTTCCACTTCAAATAGACAGTGCCCTAATCACGTCTCGCTGAGCCTAATCACTGTCTCGCTGAGCGAGACAGTGCCCTAATCACGGTCTTACATACAGGTCTGGAAACTCCAATGCCAGTCATGATAAGGGTAGGTCGCTTAATGAGGAAGTTTTTCGTTTCTGACACAGCCACAGGACGAAACTATGATCGGTTCCTCGAATACCATAACCACAAAATACTGTGACAACCAAAACAATAATGCGTCAGAAATAGTCGGCCATGCTTCTATCGCTCTGTCTCTGTCCCACCTACGGTCTCACTTCCATATTTCTTATATATATTTTTAGTATGATGGTGGAACACTTTTGCAACACAAAAAAGAGGTCCCGAATTAATGTACTAAAAAACGTATGACCTTAATCTTAATTAAACCTTAAACATTTTAAATTCAAGCGAGTCCGATGAGCAAGAGTTATTTCGAAACATATTTATCTCAAGTAAACTTTGACAGAGCGGTATAGTATCCGCCTCAAATTCTGAATGTTATGGGCTCAAACCAACGTAACATAGTTTTTTTCATAAATCAGTGAATATTAATGATAAGCCATGTAATAATTATGAATTATATAATTATTTAAAATGAAGCAAGGTCTTTTATATTTTTTTTGCAGATATTTCACATTTGTCAAAGTATGTATATGTGACGGTCATAGCAGGTGATAATAAAGGTTGTTGTTGGTTATATATATAATGTCTTTTTAATGATTGAAAGTGATTGTTAGAGGAGTGCACGGGTATTTAGGGAAAGAAGTTGAAGTTGATTGCTTGAATGTTAAAGATGAACTGCTAATGAAGTGACGCTCTCGGGAGCCGAGTGTCATGGGGCCCATTGTTCTAGGGCCTATTGGTGGGGATACAGCGTGCGTGGTGCATGCAGCCTCCACGCGTGGACCGTGGGACTTGAGTTCGTTGGCGCGAGAAGTGCTGACGGACTCGTCAGCATTCGCGGGAATTGAGATTAGAATGGGTAGTGTGAGTGAGGAATAGGATGTCCGCGTGAGAACGGATGGATGGGATTTAAGGTGTTGGGTTTAAGGTGTGGGAAAGGACAATTAGGAATAGGGGAATTGTAGGACCGTTACATATAATTACAAACGAATCCTGTCATATTTTTTTTAATTACCACTAGTGTTTTTGAAGTCAAGTGCACAGAAAAATCAAGTATTTCAATCAAGTATTTTTCATGTCACTTTAATTTTTTTCACATTTATTTTTGCAGGTATTTGAGTTATTTAATTCAACGTAAGTATAAGTGCAAACTTATCTTTTATGTATTTTTTTTTTTGCTTTCATAGCTTTAATTTTGTTGCGATTATTTTTCATATCACCTGAATTTTGTGTCATTTTTTTTACAAGTATTCCTGTTCAAGTACGAGTATTCTTCATTTCTTGAATTTTTATTTTCACATGCTCCATGTTTCCATACAATTCCATGGTATTCCATATTTTTACACTACGGTAAGAACAAATAAAAACAACTATTCTATTCACTCTCCATTAATTAATTTACTTTTTTTCATTTTTACAAGCGTTCTATTTTGAGAAGGAAAGTCTTAAGTCTCAAAATAGAATGCGTGCAAAAAATGAAATAAATAAATAAATTAATATACAAGTGTTGATTTATATTTATGCTTACACACTTGCCTCGATCTGAAGAACAGGAACACCTGTGAAGAAAATTCAACAAAATTCAGGGGATATGAAAAATATTCGCAAAAAAATGAAAGCAAAAAAATATACATAAAAAGATGAGAATTTTTGTACTTATACTTACTTTGAATTAAATAACTCAAATACCTGCAAAAATAAATTTAATAAAAATTAAAGTGACACGAAAAATACTCGATTGAAACACATGATTTTTCTTTACACTTACCTTATGTTAAAAAACAATAGTGATAATATAAAAAAATATGAAAGGATTCGTTTGTAATTATACATACTTCGATTTAAACAAATAAAATATCTGCAAAAAATATGAAAGATATTGTTTTATTTTACATAATTATAATTCCAGAATCATTATTATTACATGGTCCATTTTATTATTTTAGTTCACTGATTTTGAAAGGGTAGGAACAAAAGGTAAGTTACGTGAGTTTGAACCATAACTTTGAGACTTTGATGCGGATATTAAACCACTCAGTTAAAGTTCATATGATGCAAATATGTTTCAAAATAGCTCATGTTTATCGCGCTCGCTTGGATTTAAAATGTTTAAGGTTCGATAGGGATTAAGGTCATATGTTTGTTTAGTAAATTAATTTGGGCTCACGAGATTAATACCCCTTTCAATGTGTTACAAAAACGTTTTACAATCATACTAAAAAAATACATAAAAAATATGCAGGTGGGACAGAGACAGAGACATAGAAGCATGGCCGACTAGTGCTGTCTTTATCTAAACCCCCGCGTACGTCGCCGCCGCGGGGCAACAGAACGCAGCAAACCTAGCGACAAGTAATGCATTCAAAAACTGCCTCAATAAGCAACCTACCCCCACCATCGAAGTTTCCAGACCTGTATGTAAGACCGCAGCCCTAATGATTCACGTGAGGACAGTAGTTAACGGTCATCGATCTCCGATATCGATCAAAAGATTTTCCCACGGCTGTTAGATGGGAACAGCACCTGTTGCATGAGTCTTCCCGTCCAGCCCCAAGCCAGCTCTCCAAGGACGATAAAAATCCACATACGCGGAAAGCCAAGAAAATTGTTGATTTGTCAATCATTGGATAAACGCCCCCCCCCCCCCCCTTACTGCCCTTTGATTTCCTTCTTGGCCTTTGAGTCGGGTGATGAGCCAATATGCCCTGACTCGGAGCGTCGAAACAGTAGAGTCGTCGAGAACAATTTTTGTCTTCCTTTTTGTTTGTCGATCGAGCGATCGAGAGGTAGGAAAGACGAGGCAAGCTTCGCCACGAGACGAGAGTACGAGAGAGAAAGAATGAAAAAAACAGATAGTTCAAGATGTGATCGAACAAGAAGTGCGAAGCGAGCGTGTGCATCTCAGTATGAGTGTGACAATATGTATACTAGTATATCCACAACTCTGATATATTTAGTAGCCGATAACAGACGATACGGCGTATGGTATTTAGTTTAGATAAATAGAGGTTGGCACAATCAGACCATCCGTACAATACCTACAGTTGCTAGTCATCAGTGTATACTGTGCGGAGTTTTTGACGTATTCTAGCGCAATTTCAGCGCGCGTATTATTGTATTGTTTTCTTCGAACTGTACCACGATACATGTTAATCCAATAAACGTGCTTAATATTCTACAAGCTGCATTTAGTGCCTTGTCACAGCAAGAAACTTTAATTAATGATGCTGAAAGGGAGTTAGCGAAGACCGTAGAAAACATAGGGCGAGACGCTGTTAGGGATTTCTTAATCGACGTACACAACATTGCATCGTTCTAATTTGAAAGAGTTATGGTTATACTCGAGGCCCACCAACGCGATTAGAAATCTGAGTCGTTTGAGTTTACTCTAGGTTATTTTATGTTCTAGGCTTTCAAAAAATCTACCGAAATTCTGGATCGCTTTTTAAACTCTCTAGAATATGTGCCAGTAGTAGCCAAAGCTAAATGATAAGTGGTTTTCTTATACAAGGCTTCCTACTTAGGAGAAATCCAAGACAGTCATTTCGACTGTGCCTTAAAAGACCTAGATTGCAGACGGAAGGCTGAGAATAATTTGTGATTGGTAATTTGTCATCACAATTTTGTCAAACTCTCGCTCGACTTCTATGACCTTTACAGAAAATTATTGTACAGAAAGAAATCGGTAATGTTATTCATCACGGAACAAAATACTTTTTGCGTCTCAAGGCATCCAACCACTCTAACCGCTAGAAAGATGGGCTTATTGTAACAAATCTACACAGTCGATTTTTTTTGCCACGTGGTAGTTCATTGTTTGAATAGTATCTTGTACCAAAATTATAAAAACATATTTGAAAACGGCAGCGTTGCAGTTAAGTTTTTCCTCTACATATATGTGTAAAAACACGCGCGATACTGAAGAGTCGAAAAGGATATAGAGTGATGGATGAAGTCGGGCGCACTGCGCTCTCCAACCGTTCCTCCGCTGTTGCTGTTGCGCGCAGTTTTGCGCGGCCGTTGCTTCCGCAAAAAAAAAATATTTTTTGCCCTCCCCCCTTGAAAACGCATCTTTTCAAGCATGCGAAAGAGGCGCAATGTGGCCGATTTGAGTCCACTGACGATTGCACATGCGCACTTTGCGAGCGGGCGAACATAGAACTTTGAGCATTCTTAAGTGGGGGCAAAGTGAGTTTCAGAAGGAAAAACAGACAAAGCGAATATGGCGCCTTCTCAAGTAAGAAATACGAACCACTTGATTGGTATCGTGTCAATACGGCACTCTGTAGCCGATTTTACACCATTGTTCCTGCTGCTTTCACCTATTTTATGAAATTATTACGTACACTGGCCACCCTACACCTCCTTCGCATGCTTTGAAAAGTCCCGATTTTAAACGGAGTAGGACAAAAAGTATCGTGTGCATCACAGGCAATTTTGACGGGTGCGATCGTCGCCCTCGGTTCGCTCTGGCGACAACCTCACATTCGTCAAAATCGCCTTCTTTCCGCCCTTGAGGGGAGAAATACATGCATGTAGCGATTTTTTTTTTCGATTTTTTTTTTTACGTAAGATGTTAGTTAAACATCTCAAGAATACGGTGGTCAAGTTTAAAACCGAAATTCTTAGCCTTTCCGAAGTTATTGCTTGTAAGCGCGGCTCACCTCACCGCTTAGCCGGAGCACGTCGGAGATATAAGGGACCGCTCGGAGTAAGGAGCCCTGCCCTCATAACTCTCATTGTAAAATTCTTGTAGTTCAGGTGATCCATCTCGAGTAGCGAAGAAACGTAGAAAAAATTTCCAAGCAAAATCAATTTCCATCAAAAGACAGAGAAGCTGAAGAATAGAGTACGAGTGGAAGTGTGCTAGTGTAGTGTGCTAGTGGAAGAAAACTTTCTAGTTCTCACAGTGAGGATGATTCTTGCAATCCATTACATGGATATCGATTTACTGATTTTTTTACGGTGGTTACAACACTATCAAAGCTTCTCATTTGTCATGCGTGTAAACAGAATATAAAATTCGAGGAAGCTGGGAATAGAGGACTTGAATTCAACCTTGTACTTCCATGCCGTTGTGGTCGTAGAAATATAAATTCAGGCCCTTTTATGCGTAATGGTTATGAGATGAATCGAAGAATCGTATTTGTTATGCGTCTTTTAGGTATTGGCTTGGAAGGAATCAATTTATTTTGTAGTCGTATGGATATCAGCGACGGCTTGTCTGAAAGTTCGTATAACAATATCGTCAAATATACAGTGAGGGGCAATTGAAGTGGGACAAAGCGTTTTTTGGCGATTTCAGCGATTTGAACCGTATTCGAAAAACTAACAATGTACTTTCGAGGTAATTTAATTATCGTCCGAATGAAACTAGTGTCATTAAGATCGGATGCGAATTGACCTGGTGCAAAGGTATGGCACGATCACGTGTAAATCGAGGCTATGCGACCACGCGAGACTACCCCCAGAATTGATATTGAAGTCGTTGAAAGTCCCTTAACGATGGGTATCAGTCAAAAGGGCAGCTCGTGGCGATCAAAAAACACCGCTAAAAAAATTCGGTTGGCCTATTCCAGAAGGAGCTACAGTCCCGGAAGCGATTCTTGGTTTTTGGGGACGTTATCGGTGATTAAGCGAAAACGAGTCGATGGAATCAATTGAAACTTGTTGTGTAATCGTGTTTTGTAGTACCCTTACACCTTAAGTGATTTTTTATTATGAAATCTGCTCCTGTCGATGAAATCCAGGTATTACAAGATTACATTTTCTCATGAATCAACATTTTTCGTATTGAAGCACTTTAGTGCCAACATTATAACCTGGTGCATGATAGAGAGGAAGCATTAACGATTAAAATGGGTATTGATTCAATACCGGAAACTCCCTCTTGTACGCCAAGGAAATCGTTAAAAAGTTAGTAGAAAATCGCGATATCTCGAAAATTCGTTCCCGGGATGCGCGGCTGTGTTTGCATGCTTCGCTGCAGGGCTGGGCCTGGGAGGGGATCACGTATCAAATGTAATTAGTGAAACAACAAGAAAAAATGGGATTCGACTATTACATACATTACAGTTCCATACTGCTACCGAACCATGCAATGTCATGTAGCTTTGAGACGATTGCGTCTCTTACAATAAGAGATAGAAACAAAGTCTCTACAAACTAGCATGAGGTTTAGCGGGGTAACGTGGCGATGCAGAACTCGTTTCTCGCATATGTATTTTATCGCGACTCGTTGACTAACAAGTAGGGACGACGCCGCGATCAGTTGCTCAATGATATATATATATCAAAAGACGTTGGCCGTCAAATAGTAACTACGTTTACACGACGCGCGTTATTCTGGTTTTGCTATAACCTATGTTAGTATATATTACGGTCTTTGTCGCCACTACGCGAGGCTCCGTGCAACGTAGATAGTGACGTCAGCTGTGAAACGTAATCTAAACCGTTGTTTGCGATTACTGTCAATATTTTGTTTTTACAAAAATTGTGTACTGGGAAAAGTTTTGAGTTGATAATAGTATGGTCAGTGGTTTTTAATTGACAGACCGTCAAGTGCGCGACCTCGGAGCGCAAAATGGTTTTTTGTTAATAATAATTATTGTTCCAGGCCTCAAAGGAGCAAACTTCAGGGGATTGTTATGTGACCTATTCCGGAGGTCGCAAAAAAAAATCCACCGACCAATTTCCCAGCCTTGGAGAGTCTATTTTACCGGACTAGAAAGCAGATCTTAATAACGATGCAGTAGAACGAAACATGATTTGCTCATTCATGAATAGTGTGGCTATAATGTCACGAACGTATTTTTTAAATTACAAAATGGCGGTGAGTAGAAAAAAACATTTTTATTTTGACAAGAAAAAATTTATAATAAAAAGCCAAGTTTACATTTAAAGGCAATCAGTGCAGTAGTTTCCATTATCCAATTACAGCCCGGTCGATAAATATAGTTTTGATAAAAACGCAAAGCATCAGCTACAGCGATGTCACTTTTAAATACTTTGTGACAATTTTCGTACAAGATATTGTTCAAACCAAGGACGACTACGTGATCAAAATTTAAAAAATTACATTTCATGTATTTTTTGCACGTGAGAGGCGACTCTAAGTCACCGCTCAAATCGCGCAGTGACTTAGAGTCTCGAGTGTCGAGTGAAAGGTGACAATGATTGTTTATGTTCGATTAAAATATTAAACATAACAGTTTTATACGTTCATTTATGTATGTAATCATTTTATGTTAGCTGCAAGTAGTTTGTCAAATTTGAGTTGCTAATTCGTCTGACGAGGAGAGGCCGCCAGTTGGCAACGCAGTTTTGAAACCAGCTTTTGCAGGATAACAGCTGGGTACTATTCTGACGTGAATGTAAAGTATTACGTGTAGATACGCAATAGTTTATGAGAAATTTCAATTTTCGAAATAGCTTGTAGCTTATATATTCCCTATGTTACATGTAGTCAGATGCGAAGCGTGGCGTAATGCTTAACGGTTCTGTCTCGGAGGCTTGAGTTCGCGTGTTCAAGCCCCACTCATGACTCTTCTTTCTCCCTATTTTTTTTATTATTTCTCAATATACATATATTAACAATGAAGAAAAAAAAATGTATTGTGCAATGATAATCATATTATTTATTGTCAACGTACAGACGTATTATTTAATATGATGAATAATATTGATGACCCCAAGGGAATCGAGATTCTGCGGAATCCCCGAATACCTGGGATCGCAAGAGAGTAGGTATTTCGAAGCATTGAGGGACGGTTGCACGTAGACAAGTATCAACGTAATGTTTCTACAAAATTCAAAAGAAGGCCCGTTTCATTTGTACACGAGGTGTACATAATATTATTCATCATATCAAGAGTCATAGCAGCGACTCGAGACAAGTATATTTTCATACTATACCGATCGACCGACAAGACGCGGGGAGCCCCAAACTCTTTAATCCGATACATGACACATGTTGCGTATACACGGGAGTATATCTATATCTCCCCAAAAACATCTTCGATGTAAATAATGTTGCGCCAAGTACACATGTGTGCGTTGTTTTTTTGTTGCGATACAAAAACCAATACAAAATCAGTTGGTCGCCAAGTTTGTTAGTGGGTACGATGAATGCAACTATATGGTTTAACAGACAATATTTTTTAAAATAATATATAGGTCATAAGTTTACTACAGCAAACAAACCTAACAAACTGCTCAGTGATTTTGAATTATATACAGTTTGTATATATACATATTAACTCGCCAAGTACTTCGTTCCATTTTATTTTTTTTCGATTCAAGATTTTTTTCTAAATTCAAATTCTTTGAGTAACACATTTTCAGATTATAACCACACTGTAATAACTTGAATGATAAGCTACATATTCTTGGCAACACATGCTTTGAATGGTTTTAATTTATTCGACAATTTTTTGTAAGGATAGAGGACTCATGAAAATGTACTTGTCTCACGTTCGTGAACACCATTTATGGTGTTTTTTGGGGCATTAAATAATACGTCTATACGTTAGCAATACATAATATAATTATACATAGATGCACAACTTAATTTTATTTTTCTTCATTATTAATATGTGTATAATGAGAAGTTATAAAAAAAAAGGGAGAAAAAAAAGTCATGAGTGGCACTCGAACGCGCGAACTCCAGACTGTGACACGGAACCGTTAAACATTACACCACGCTTCGCATCTGACTGTATGTAGCACAGGGATAAGTTACAAACTATTTTTTTAATTGAAATTTATCATAAACTATTGCGTATCTACACCTAATATTCTACATTCTCATCAGGATAGTACCCAGCTATTACCCTGCAAAAGCTGGTCCTAAAACTGCGTTGTAAACTGGCGACCTCTCCTCATGAGCGAAAAAGTCGAGTGCAAATGGTTAATATTGACATCAATTGTACGGGCCTTACGATGAATGAGAAACAAGTTATGAAAAAAAAGTAAATTCTTCTTAAAGTTTTGTCAGCTGACAGAGCTCTGATGAATATAATTTATTTTAGTAATGGGCGCCAATTAGTTTCGAAGTAACTCATGAATTTGACAATTGACTATTTGATAGTTTGATTCAATTAATCGACAAACTCTTGAAGACACTGAGCCAATCACTGGGAACATTCGATAGGAAGAACAAATGAAAGGGAGATATGAACTGGATTATCAATACAATAAAATACAATAAAGAGAGTAAGCAAGACAAAGATACATAAATTTATTCCATTTCGACTTGCGTAAGTTCCTTTAAATTATTCAATTTACCTTGCTGCTAATTGAGTTGAGTTCCTTAATAAAGGCACGCAACTCAATTTTAATAAACTGACAAATACAATTTCAGTCCTAACAATTCTATATTTTATGCTCACAATTTTGACGATGCTACATCAACTTGTCTGAATATAATACAGAATCCTTCCTACTAATATTACAAACGTGAAAGTTTGTGAGGATGGATGGATGGATGTTTGTTACTCTTTCACGCAAAAAATACTGAACGGATTTTAATGAAACTTTACAGTATTATTGTTCATACATCAGAATAACATATAGGCTATAATTTATAACGATGTTGAGTAAATTGGCCAAATTATAACGATAAGTGTCAAGTAAGTCGGAAAAAATCATGCTATCTGAGAGCTATTTCGGCGTGCGGTGCATAAACCGTTAGAGTTACACGAAAAAAATATATGGTGGGATTGTAGTATATTAACTATACTTTTCACAGGCAAATAGGAAAAAATACCCGTGTTTTTTCTTTTGTCACTTGCAATTATTTATAAAAAAATTATTTAAACACATTATGCTGAAATTTTTTATTTTGCAAAACGGACTGCACCAATCGATTATACGGGAAAAATTATGACGAAAACCTGAATAATCATTTTTTGTCATAATTCAATTTGTTATTCAATTGTTTATTACCATTTTACGCTAACAAATTGAACTCTGACAAAAAATGATTATGCAGGTTTTCGTCATAATTTTTTCCGTACAATCGATCGGTGCAGTCCGTTTAACAAAATAAAAATTTTCAGCATAATTTGTTTAAATGTAATTTTTAAGAAACAATTGTCAATGACACAAGAAAAAAAAAGGGTATTTTTTTTATTTGCCTAGGAATGGCGGAGTTAATTTAATACTGTCTAGAACAGTTTTTGACTGGAGTGATCTTGGCGATTTATTGAAAATATTGTGTATGATTTTGTTTTGCCGCTAAACAAACTCAGCAAAATGCCGAGAAAGCGTAAGTCTAACCTTTCACAAAGCTCTAATAAAGCTCGAGCTATTAAAGTAGTTAGAAGGAACGAGACGTCTCAACAAACTGAGCTGCGAAGGCTTGAACAGGCCGTGCGTGAGGCAACACACAGAGCTGCTGAGACACAAGCGCAGGCCCAAGCTCGGCGTGGGCAGCATGCTGAGTATCTGACATCTCAGCGAGCTGCTGAGACACCAGAGCAGGCCCAAGCTCGGCGTGGACAGCATGGTGAGTATCTGACATCTCAGCGAGCTGCTGAGACACAAGAACAGTCCCAAGCTCGGCATAGACAGCATGCTGAATATCTAGCATCTCAACGGGCTGCTGAAACACCAGAGCAGTCCCAAGCTCGGCGTGAACAGCATGCTCAATATCTGGCATCTCAACGGGCTGCTGAGATACCAGAGCAGTCTCGAGCTCGGGGTGGACACCATGCGACCTATATGGCGTCTCAAAGAGCCACAGAAACCGTTGAAGCGTCTGAATCTTGCAGACGCGCTGTTGCTGAAAGGACAGAACAGCGACGTCAAATATTCACAAGAAACACGTGGGGGGTATTCGATAAGGCCGCATTTGAGTATGATAAGACTCTTGATTATGAAAGTCATAAGCTTGTAAAAATAGAAGCGATGAGCAAAGATTGCAGATTTTGTGGAGCTCTAAAATGGAAAGAGGAAGTGGCAGGTATGTGCTGTTCGGGAGGAAAAGTAAACATTCCTTCAATAGACGAGCCAGTTGAACCGATGAGAGAACTTTTCTTTTATGGAACAGATGAGTCTCGCCGTTTTTTGAGAAGTATACGAAAATACAATACGTGCTTCCATATGACATCTTTTGGAGCGGATAATATTGTCTCAATGCCAGGATTTTGCCCGACTTTCACAATTCAAGGCCAAGTACACCACAGAATTGGCTCTTTGCTTCCTGCGACGGATATGCAACCACAATTTTTGCAAGTTTATTTCATGGGCGATGAGGAAATAGAACTTAATAGACGTTCTGAGTACGTACAAGGTGTAGAAAGAAACACGGTTCAAAAAATACAACGAGCTTTACACGATCACAACATTTTAGTGCATGAATTTAAAACGGCTAAAGATAAAATGACCAACGATAATTGCAAGGTTGTGATCCATCCAGACCGTGTACCACGTGGTCAACACGAGAGACAGTTCAATGTACCGACCACAAATGAAATAGCTGCCGTAGTAGTTAGTGATGAACAAACTACGTCTCGGGACATCGTTGTACAGGCGCACGATGGCATTTTGACTAGAGTTCCGGACACACATAAATTTTATGACGCTTTCGAGTACCCAATAATTTTTTGGAAAGGACAAGAGAGATACAGCATTGATATTCCTCAGACAAATCCAGTTACCAAACTACCCATACCAAACAAAAAAGTGTCCTGCAAATACTTTTATGCGTATCATATGATGGTCCGTCGCGACGATTTCAATTTATTGCTTCGATGTAGACTCCTCCTTCATCAGTTTTTGGTGGACATGTATGTCAAGATGGAAAGTGAGCGCTTGAGGTTTATTTCTTTGAACCAAAAGAAACTGCGAGCAGAAAACTATGATCATTTACAAGACGCGATAAGGAATGATGTGGATTTGGATCCAAATAACTTGGGTCAGGTGGTGATTCTCCCGTCATCATTTGTAAATACCCCGAGATACCTGCATGAATACACGCAGGATGCGTTCACATACGTGCGTAACTACGGAAGGCCTGATCTATTTATCACAATGACATGTAACCCAGCATGGCCTGAAATCACCAAAGAGCTCATGCCAGGTCAAAATTCAACGGACAGACATGACTTAACAGCCAGAGTGTTTCAAATAAAAGTTAAAAAGTTAGTTGCTCTACTTACAAAAGGTAAAATATTTGGTGACATGAAGTGCTTCATGTACTCGATCGAGTGGCAAAAACGAGGTTTGCCTCACGTGCACTTACTTCTGTGGTTGACGGAAAAATGGCGTCCCAACCAAATTGACGAAGTCATAAGTGCGGAGATACCAAACCCGGAAACTGATCAGAAGCTCTATGATACGGTGACCAAGAATATGATTCACGGGCCCTGTGGTGCACTAAATCCTTCATCACCGTGCCTAAAGGAAGGAAAATGTACCAAAAAGTATCCAAGGGCGCTTTTAAAAGATACTCAAACAAATGATAAAGGCTATCCTCTATACAGGCGTAGAGCACCAGAAGATGGTGGACGAACGATGACTATAAAAACCCGAGGTGGAATGCAGGAAATATTAGTTGATAACATTTGGGTGGTCCCATATTCTCCCCTCCTGTCTAAAATTTTCAATTCCCATACAAACGTAGAGTTCTGTAATACGGTACAGGCGATCAAATATATTTGTAAATATTTAAATAAAGGGAGCGATCAGGCTATTTTTAAAATCCAACAGCAAGGGAATGTAAATATTGACCCGAGAGATGAGGTGCAAACATTTAGAGCCGGTCGATACGTTAGTAGTAATGAAGCAGCGTGGCGGATCTTGGGTCTACCTCTGCACGAGAGACACCCAACAGTCACTCATCTCGCGGTACATCTGCCTAATGGTGAGCGGATTTACCTCACTGCAAATAATTTCAGAGAAAGAATGGCAACACCACCAAGGACGACACTAACTGCATTTTTCATGTTGTGTCAAAATGACGCATTTGCAAAAACATTACGTTACGTTGACGTTCCTCGCTACTATACATGGAATGCATCACTGAAAGAATGAAAACGTCGTTTACAAGGAACACCTGTCGACAGCTGGCCAGGTGTAAAGGCGGGAGACGCTCTTGGCCGCATTTACACTGTACATGTAAGCAACTTCGAATGTTATTGTTTGCGAATGCTGCTGAATGTAATACGGGGACCCACTAACTTCTTAGATCTAAAAACATTTGACGGTCAAGAACTTGAAACTTATCGACAAGCGTGTGAGAAGCTGGGGTTGTTAGAAGATGACAACCACTGAGATGCCACAATAGAAGAGGCCGTGTTGTGTCGCTCACCAACGCAAATAAGAGAGCTATTTGCCATATTGATATGCACTTGCGGTTTATCTAATCCCCTTCAACTATGGGACAAGTATAAAACTGCGTTATCAGAGGATATCTTGCACAGATTTGAAAGAGCGGATCAAGTCAGCAATGATCTTTGTTTCAATGAAACATTGGGACTTATCGAGGACAAAATGATAACAATTTGCGGTAAGAAGTTGTCCGACTTTGGTATGCCTACACCACAACGTAGAGGAGAGCTGTCAAATGAATTGATCAGAGAGCTAAGCTACGATACCATCATATTAAACGCTCATGCTGCGAAACCGAGCCACGTCTGCAACCAGAACAAAAAGAAATGTACCACAAAATATTACAACGACTTGAGAGTGGTGAAGGTGGCTTTTTTTTCCTTGATGCCCCGGGTGGTACGGGCAAAACTTTTTTGCTTAATTTGCTTCTAGCAAAAATTCGCAGGGACCATAATGTTGCATTAGCTGTGGCTTCCTCTGGAATCGCTGCAACATTGCTGTGCGGTGGGCGGACGGCACATTCGGTTTTTAAATTACCTCTTAATCTTACGAGCGAAGAAACCCCAACGTGCAACATCAGTAAGAGCAGTACCCGCGGCACCCTGTTGCAACAGTGTAAGCTGATCGTATGGGACGAGTGCACTATGTCACACAAACGCGACATCGAGGCGCTTGATCGCTGTCTACAAGACATACACAACAATCGAAAGTTAATGGGTGGTGTGGTGGTGTTACTGGCAGGGGATTTCAGGCAGACTTTGCCTGTTATCAGAGAGGCACTGCAGCAGACGAAATCAAAGCATGTCTAAAAGCATCATATGTGTGGGCCAAAGCTGAAAAGCTGCATCTCACTACTAACATGCGAGTCCAGTTATTCAGCGATATAGAGTCAGGTGCATACGCTCAGAAACTGCTCGAGATAGGTGACGGTCGACTAGAAACGGACGAGGAAGGTATGGTTATATTCACAAACCAATTTTGTCATGTTGTGGATTCGGAAGACGAGCTTATTGCACAAGTTTTTCCAAATTTGCAACAAAATATTCGGGATGAAAATTGGTTGTGTGAAAGAACCATATTGGCACCAAAAAATGAGACTGTTACGAAAATTAATAAAAAAATATTGGACGAAATAATAAGCGAAACATCAGTGTACAACTCCATCGACACAGTCATGTCATCCGATGACACTACGAGCCACCCCGTAGAGTTTCTAAACTCTTTGGAGCTATCCGGGGTGCCATCCCATAAGCTGGAATTAAAGGTAGATATACCCGTTTTGTTAATGCACAACCTGGACGCACCGAGATTATGCAACGGGACTAGATTGCGAGTCACCGAACTAGGAAAGCATATTGTGAAGGCCACAATTTTAACCGGGGAAGCTAAGGGTAACAATGTGCTTATACCACGCATCCCAATTATACCAAATAACTTACCATTTAATTTTAAACGTCTGCAATTCCCATCGAAAGTTGCATTTTTAATGACTATCAATAAATCACAGGGTCAAACCTTAAGGGCAGCCGGAATACATTTGGGCACAGCATGTTTTTCCCACGGTCAGCTCTACGTAGCTTGCTCACGTGTTTCTAAGTCGCAAAATCTGGATGTATTCGCTGAACAAAATAAATCTTTTAATATAGTTTATAGGAGTGTATTACAGTAAGTACAAAAGGCCCGAAAACAGATAATAATCGAAGTCTGCGCGGACGAAGTCGCGGGTAAAAGCTAGTATATAATATATACACAACGAGACTCCTCGAAAGTTGACATTCTTATGTATATCTTATAAGGGAGAGGTAATTTTCGGTTGTCCCTTCTGTCCCCTCTTCTCCAGCCCACTTGTTGCGTATCGATCAATGCATGGGGTTCGATATCAGGCAAGCATTGACTGATTGGCAAATTTACGTCTCTGCCAGAAAACTGTCTGGTCAAAAACATTTCTACCAGCATTAGTTTTGCACGAACATGTCTACCAATTTACAACTCTGCCAGGCGTTACCAGCAGTATTATCGGTACTGCGTAATAACTCTGCCACAGAATTCAACTTTCCGAGAACACCATTGGCATTCCACAAGCCAACCACGTTACGAGTCTATCAGAAAACAACCTTTCGACGTTTAAAATACTTTCGCGGCTACAGCAACGTAGGATCCCGTTATGATCCCATACCGGCGGTTTGGCATTTCCATTGCCATTTCTTTCCTTTTTACGTTCAAAACTCGATTGAGCCCTCACCTCAATTACAAATTATAACACTATGAAATCAAAATAATAATCCTGTTTGTTATCTGCACATTGCATACCTCCACATTGTGTACGCTTACACGCAGTGCATTATGCCGGATTTATTATAATCAATGTATTATAGTAAATCCATGCTTAACGTGGTGTGTAGACGGCATATTACACCCATAATAATTAAGCTCAGATGTGAATGCAACGTTTAGACGTTTTCACACCCACTTTAACTATATCGCTTATGCCAACGAAGATTGTAGACCTCAATCTTCGTTGCTCATACTAAAACCAGAATAACAGCGGCGTGTACACGTACTCATTTCGTCTACCACCAACGAAGATTGAGGTCTCAATCTTCGTTGTTGCAACTTACTGACAGGGGATAATAACGGGCACCTAGTCTGCTTAACCCGCGGGAGCATCGGACGCCAACAAGTTGTTATCTAGTCGACTTGTAACGCGGTAGCGATATTGTCGCTGTTGGCACCTGAGTGAGTTCTAATTTGGTAGAAATATTCGGCGACTATTCATTCTAGGGGAGTTGTAAATGTGCCACTTATCTCATGCGTTGGGAATTGAACTAGGCTGTTATTTCGCTTTCTCGCCAGACTGAAATATCGTCCTTTGTAATGATTAATTAACACGCGGGCGGATATTCCTTCTGTCCTTCTGTCTGACACTTGGGTACTAGGCTGTCCAAAAATTTGTTTTGTCAATAACAACTGTTTAGATTGAAGTTTTTTAAGGCGTAAGTAGTGACATCGAATCATCAAAGTGCCTAGAATGCGGCTATATCCTTTTCAATGACTTTTTAAATTTATTTTGTGTTCAGTTGAATGCACCATGGATGCAAAAATACGAAACAGTGCAGTTACTTCAAAGATGACTCTGGGTAGTTTACTATCTAGGGTATTCGCCAATGGGTCTAATGATGTATCCACAATAATATTATAAGGACATAACAAAATGACAAAATTACACATAACTTAACATTAAATAAGCGATGGGGATTTTGCAAACAATGATTAGCAGTCAGGATCTTTCCCGTTTTAACGTTCGAGGAGTCGGATCACGCGTTGACGTCAGAGAGTAAACCTTTTATTTTCCTGTCACAATAGGGATTTCAATCGTTTTGAATATTCAACAATAATATTGGTTACAGAACCAACAAGAAACAAATTAATTCTGATTTTGATTTGAATCCTGAATTTGAGGAATAGCGTTATACAATCGATAGCCCTATTTTAGAAATTAGTGATTGGATTGACTTTTCTTTATTTCGTCGGGAATCCCAAACTCTTTAACATTGATCGTAATTATTTTGGCCGTAGGGATAACCAGAACTCTATTTAAAAAAAAAAAAAAATTATTGTTTTACGTCGCCTTAACAGGAGGTCATTGGCCACCGCAATATTTACATTTGTATAAATTTGAATATGGAGAGTGGAAGTATCATAAAAAATTATATACGCAGGTTGCTTTAACGAATTTCATCACTTTTGTGGCATTGGCTGTGTTTATTCTTTAAGCGTTGTTGGAAGATACAGAGTGCGACGTTCCGTATGATATTCAGGGCATTCTATTATCAAGTGTTCGATGGTGATCTGGGTGTTACAAATTTGTATCGGGTATCGATCGAAGAGATGTACATGGGTAATGTTTGAGTATCCAATTCTAAGGTGAGTGATTGTACTTTGGTCCTTCCTATTGATGACGTGTGGTTTTGTTTCCCACATGGATTCTCAGATGTTGTGCAGTTTCCTGAGACGACTTATCGACCAAAGGTCACTCAACTTGAGGTTTATGGCTTTGATTCCGTTTTTGAGGTCTTGAGGACAGATCGAGATGTCGTCCACAAGGTTTTTTGCTCCTGATGTGGCGAGCTGGGCTGCGATATCGGCTCTTTCATTTCCCTCATTGCCTTGATGGGCTGGAACCCAGACCAGGGCCACTTTTTGTTGAGAGTTTTTCCTGGATGTCGTGAATTGGATATTGGATTGACGTTGGAATTCACCTCATTCGTTATGACTTCCAAGATAGATTTTGAATCCGTAAATATTGCTACGGGAGTTACTCCGGATTCTTCGACAAGGTTTCGTGCCTGGAGAATAGCGAAGGCTTCGCACGAAAAAATTGAAAAAGACGGTGGTAATTTCAAGGATAGTGTGGTGTTCATGGAGAAGATGGAGCAGCCTCGTTTATCGTCGATTATGGATCCGTCCGGGCAAAGTTTAATGTCGTCGCTGCATTTTTTTCTTATCAATTCTTTGAATCGACCATGCGATTGAGTTGCAAAAGTGGAAAGTTTACCTTGTGAGGCGAGATGTATATCCATCCCGATATTGGGACGCAGTGGTTACCAGGGTGGAATTTGACGAATTTTCCTAGCTAAAACTTTAGGCATTTGGAAATTGAGGTCAGTTTTGATTTATTCTCGTCTAGTTTAAAGGGGCCTGGAAGGCACGGGTGACTCGCGAAGATTTCGAAGGGGAGGTGGGGTAAATTGTGGCGTCTGTATTGGTAATCGATAGAATTTGTTCGAATCTTCTCAGTGTAAGGGGCAGTTCATAGGTTTCAACGAGAACGCTAGAATTTAGACTGGACTTAAATGCTCCGATTGCAAGGCGGATTGCCGAAGTCTAGATGGGGTCTAGCTGGTCTAGCTTCATCAGTACATGTTCGGGCGCGGAACCGTAAATCGTGGCTCTATAGTCGAGTTTCGCTCTGATTGTAGCTTTGTATGTGGTCACGAGGATGTAACGGTCAGCCCCCAAGTTTTTCGAATAGAGAGCTTTCATTAAGTCAAGTCTTTTTTTGGCATTGGACTTTTAATGAATTGATGTGCGGTGCCCATGATAGCGTGGTGTGAAAAGTCAGTCCTAATATTTGTAGGGTGTTAGATCGGTAGATTTGAGCGTTGTCCAGGTAGAGGTTAATTTGGGGGAGATTCGCTGGTGAAGAGCGACAGAATACATAGAATTTGGTTTTCGGTTGAAAGCATGTGAAGCCTGATGTATGAGACCAGGCTACGAAATTGTTAAGCGCGTCTTGGAAGATTACTTGAATTGTAGTAATATTTTTGCCTGAGCAGAGAATATCATTTATAACCCAGAGAAAGAGCGTAACGCTAATTACCGAACCTTGAGGTAGTACATTTTGTGTAGAAGTTCTTTCCGATAAGTAGTTGGTAACGCATACTGGTATCATTGTGAGAGGAAATTTTCGATAAATGCTACGATGTGTCCTTGGAAACCTCTTCCTTTTAGTATTTGTAACACATGGTGGTTCCAAACCATCTCGTAGGCTTTTTTGATGTCCATCGAAATTGCGACGACGTCTAAATTGCTTATGAAGGAGTTGCAGATGAAATTTTCCATTTGGGATTGTCAGTCGTTGATCGGAACTGTCGGAAGCCGCTTTAATAGGGAGATGGCCAATAGTCTTCAATGACCCATTTCAGCCGTCGGTTTATCATTTTTTCGAGTAAGTTACAGAGATTACGCGCCAGTGCTACAGGACGATAGTTGGAAGGGCACGATTGATCTTTATCAGGCTTAGCAATTGGAACTATCGTTTCTAGTCTCCACACCTGAGGAAAGAAATCCGAAGTCCATATGCGGTTGAATAATTCAAGAAGGAATTCGAAGCCAGTATCCGGGAGATTTTTAATCAGGATGATTGGGATTCCGTCGGGTCCTGGACTAGAGTTTTTGTAAAGCGATAAAGCAATTTTCAGTTTTTGTACGCTGAATGATGAGTTGATAGGTTCGTCGTTTTTTTGGACCACATGGCCGGATGGTCGTAACGTCGAGGCGAATTTCATTTCGGTATCTTTCTTGAATTTCGAAAAGGTAGGGCTGTAATCGTTGTCGCTGGAGTAGGAATTCAAGGGTTTAGCTAAAAGGCTAGCCATCTCATATAGTTCTCAATTTGGATTCCCTTCGAAATCCGTTAGAAGAGTAGTACAGTTCGGTGTATTTGTTCCTTGCATACGTTTTATAGCGATCCACACTTCTTTAGTTGGGGTTTGATTATTCAGGAAACTGATGGAGGTTCTCCATGAGGATTTCTTACTCGTTTTGATTATTATAAAATCCGCTTTATTTTTAAATCCGCAGAGCAGTAACGTTTGAAAACGTTATATGCGTGCTTGCAGGCTTTTATTGCCTCTTCGCATTCGTTATTCCACCAGGGAACTATATTGCTGGTTCGACGTTGTATTGTTTTGGGGATCGATACATTGGTAGCTTTACGAATTTGTGCAAGGAATGTGTCTAATAGGTCCTCTAATGTATTAACCACATATGCCTTGGGGGGTTGCATGTCCTTGATCAAAGAACTTGATCAAAGAACAGCTGCCAATTTGCCTTTTCGAACCTCCAAATAGGCGGGGAACTTATTATTTGAGAGTCTGAGATTGTGTTTGCAAAGTTTAGGTGGAGCGGGAATGGTCACTGTCGTCTTCGTTGGCAGACCAATCGATGGTACGGGAAATGGTTGATCAGCAAATGCTGGGATCGATTGAACTCAGGGATCCTGAGCGGAAGTTGAAATGAGTCGGTTCGTTTTCATTCAGCAACACGAGCTCAGGGTTATCAAGCCATTGTTCCACGATTTTCCCTCTGCCATCAGTTTGAGTTGAGCCCCATAGTGGATTGTGGCTATTAAAATCCCCTACTTTCAATAATCGCTTGGGAAGTTGACGAGTTGAAGCTTTTAGCTCATTTAGATCAACATGAGAATTATTGGGCATATATTATTATATATTGCAAATTTCAACATTCTTAGTTAAGGCAACTGACACGGCGACCGATTCGATTTTGGAGTTGATTTGAATTTTCTCGCAAGGCACATTATTTTTCACGTAGCTAGCTACCCAACCACTTGCGTGAGTGGTGTTCGTTGGGTTTAGAAAGAACTGTTTGAATCCTCTTATTGAACCACAGTGATCTGACTTTAAATTTGTTTCGTGTAGGCAAATTATAGTCGAGGTTTCTTTTGTAGCACTTGAAGGAACTCGCGCCTAGCATAGAAGCCATTTACATTCCACTGGAGAAGATTCATCAGGTTGACTCTTAAGCCATCGAGCTATCGTCCGAGAAATCCTCGTCAATCGGGCCGTCTGGTGCCTCCAATTTTGCTCGATCTGTGATCGTTGTCGACGAGTCAACCTCCAATTTTGTTATCGCTCTACTAAACCGATATTTATTACCGCGATCTGAAAGGAATGGGTAAGGTTTCTCAAAATATGGCTAAGTTGGTACTTTTCCAAGGAGAATTTCATTGTCACTTTGTCCACGTTTTTTTTACTTGCGCATTGTTCAAAAAAGTCTAGCTTTCGCGGGCGACGCGAGAGGCCCTCAGTGATCGGTTCACCTCGTGAAAACTGCCCGCCAAAATCTTCTGTCTACGCGCCCTTTACTACGCGGCAAATTGGCCACCCCCCCCCTTCTTGTAGCGCGCACGGCGTGCCTCTTCTAGTTTGATTCGACCACCCACAGTGGCAACAAGTGGCTTTCTATCGCAGTACAAGTGTTAAACGGTTCCCTTCGGCCCCATTTCGGCGGTATTCCTTCACTTACTTCAGTTCACCTAATATTTCCCATTGGAGTTGCAAGATTTACGACCTTGTAACGACGTGAAAAGTATTTTAGGTGGTGCACTTCAGTTTGCAAGGACTTTTCGGTTTTCTTCTAAACGGGCACCTCGTAGCTTCGCGATGCCATTTGTTCGCACGAGATGCGCTGGTGGGTCGAGTGACCAAGACATTGTGACAATACTTTCGGTTATGACGATCTTCTTCCACGGGGTTCAATTTACGGAATACTTCTCATTTAATTGTGAGACTTACGACCTCACAACGACGTGAGAAGTATTTGGACGGTTCTCGTGCCTCAAGTGCAACGACTGTTCGGTTCTTTTCAGGCGGTGCACCTCGCGGCTGTGCGACGCCATATTGCTCACACGAGTCGCAACGGAGCCTCGTGTGACCAGAGACAAAGTGGCCACAGTTCATTCGAGCAAGAAACCATAGTGTTAATGTCCGTATAAACTATAAGGAGATTGACACTATGGTTTCTCCTTGGGAACCTCATAGGTTCATTTTGGTATTATTTGTGGTTTGTGAAGGTGAGGTGATCCCTCGAGTAGAAATCACTCCCTTCAGGGTGTAACGAGAAATAAAAAGATATCCTATTTTTTCCAGCATTCCAGTGCACACCAATTTATTTGTTTCCCACACAATTTGTCGAACCAGATTCGCGCAAATAAAAACACGCTTTTTCCCAAAACTTTTTAAATTGGATAAAATTTAGCGGGTAACTTCCTGGTTTAATGATAAGTTCACTCTTGATGTGATTGTATGGATTTTTAGAGCTGACAATTATTGGAGGTTGGGCTTGAGATTTGCGGTTTTTCTTTTTTTTCGAGATTACATGATCGTGGGTGGATTCGTGGGAAGCGAAAGATGAGAATAATACGAGGCATCCAGTGGAGTGGTGGTTGATTCGTCCGTAAGATTGGGTGTTGAGGGATTTGACAATTGTCATTTCAGAAGAGAGAGTATTGGTGATTTCTTCTTCAGATGCCTCATTCGGGATTGTTTTTTAAGGACTCGGCTTGATCCTCCTGGGGAACGGACTTGGCTGATGGGAACAATTTTTCTCAAAATGCCCTTCTTTTCACCGATGGAACAGCCAGAGGTGTCCGTGGAGGTGAAGATCGTGTAATTGGTGTCATCGCATCTTATATGAAGCGATTCAGGAAGCTTGGAAGCTTGTTTTTCGGGATCACATAGACTTGACATTTGAAACTCATTATATAGGCAAATTTTGAGCCATTAAGCCTATCGTGAAGAAATGCGATCTGAGACGCTAGTTGAATATTAAGGGAATTCAGGATTTTTTTGATTTCGACGTATGATTTTTGGTGATCAGGGGCCGGATTGCAAGGACCTTACCTTGGGCGGAAATCGATTGCCTGTCAGGCCCTCGGCAATGGCTTTGGCAGCGACGTATATACGTACTCTTTTTTTCGAGATCTTTAAAATAAATCTTATTTGTACGGCAGGGATCTTTTCGGCAATGGCTGTTGCGTATTCTTTCAATTAAATGCCCTCGATTGCACCAATAATAATAGCTTGATCTTTTGTAGGAAAGAGTTCAGATCTGGCAGCATTCGTATAACTAAAATTTGCTTGAAAAGTCATTTCGGATAGAGCGCAGTGGGAGATTCTCTGTACTCAGCGAATTTCTTTCCTCTAGAGAGGCTACTATTTGGGCGATTTCATCACGCCCGGAATAATACACCGTTTTTCTGTTCTCGCTGGAAGCCTGTGTTGTCACTCGCGCTAGGCATAGGAGTGGGGCGTCGACTGAGACGCTTAAAATGTTTAGCAAATAATATTTTACTCATAGTGTAAAAATACACAAACACATACACATTCAAAATACAAATCCAAAGATTATAGGCATATACAGACAAACGCGTATTCTCAAAGGATCCTTTAAGGTTTTAATCCTCCATTGAAAATGAAAGTATTTACTTTTGGCACGCAGATGTTTTATGACTGGAAAAACCGATGACTCAGTCTCTGGCGACCAAATGTTTTATTGCAGGTTGACCGTTAGGGTTTTTTCCGCGGGTCGACGCGTCAAGACGCTTCGTACTTACCTGCGGGGGACGCCAACCCTTAAACCAATCGGGTCGACGCGTCAAGACGCTTCGTACTTACCTGCGGGGGACGCCAACCCTTAAACCAATCACACAAAACATCATACTCTGTAAAAATTAACCAATGAGAATACGCGATACAAATTCTTGAAGGCTTCTTCTTCCACTACAAAATGAAGCGAGGGTTTTTGAGTCTCTTCTAATTTAAATCAGTCTTCAGCGACTTGTTGCCGAGTCAACATCGAGAGTCAAACTAAATCTTTCGATACACACGAACACTTGTAAAATAGATTTAACTGTGAAGTTTGGAAATATAGTCATTATTATTGTGTTAAACTGAACCCATATTCACCATATCTACGCGAAACTAGTTGTAAACGATTAATTTCACTGCAAGACCGTACTGTTTGATTTCGTCGCGACACCGCGCACGTGAATTTACAACTCCCGTGGATTTATTAAAATAATCGCGATATCTACAGAACAAGCAGCAAGAAGAGTGAACAACTCGAGAACAAACCCGCGCCATAGAACACGTCCGTATCGAACAAGCATCGATCGAAAACTGGAAAGCATTTTGTCAATACTGACATTTTTATTGAACTTTCCACGGCTAATTCGTACCCAAATACTATAGTGTCGACGTAATTTCTAATGTTGGCTGATTAACAAATCTTTTTCTATACGCCAACAATAAGTATTAAACAAAAACAGACTTACTGAACTAATTACATAAATTAGACTGATTATTGGCAGCCCTATCTTGAAAATTATTGGATATATCAACATTGTTTTCAATTTCATAGGTAATAGGCCAGTCAAATGGAGACCAAAAAAGGCCTGAAATTCCAATAATTTTGCACTGGATGAAAAAATATGGAAAATGTTCGGGACGGTGCACATAATAAGGACCTCAGTTGTTGGGATTGTAGCACCGCTCGTTTTTGCAAAAAAAAATAAAAACTGTTAAATAATCACATTTTTTCCCGTTTTTGACACTTCCACGGCTTACGCTGCCAAAATGGTGCCAGTCAGGACGAAAATGTATAGGACCAATCTTGTAGAGCATAAAATTTCCTATAAAAAAGTCAGTGACGGCACCTATCTATCTATTATAGTTTAGCGGCGAGAGCGACCGGAAAAAAAAGCTCGAAAATGCTCCATTTCCACGAAAACCCCAAAAACGCACTTTAGCTGCAAAATTCGGTTTACCCATGATAATTTCTATGAAGAAATCCGAATCGAATACGACAATTGCATTTCCAGTGAAATATTTTTTAACAAACATTTCATATTTACAACAAATTTGCTCGTAAGTTCTGCCACAACCCCATACAACCTTGTGCAAAAGAAATCCTCCGTCAATAACATATTTGCAATTTGTCAATATTGCGTCATCCAATGGTGATGATTGGAAAATTTGAAATAGCTGCGACTTCTTCGAATAATAGAAACGATCGATCGGTTTATACCTGCTCTCCGAAACGATTCGAACACAATTGGGAAATTTTTGTTATGAACGAAATATTTTGGAATATTATTTCCTTAAAGTATATTTCGATTTTTCTAGGTAGTTTGAAATTATTCACTTATAATCGGTAAAAGCCACGGAAAAACGAAGAAAAATATTTATGCTCGGATATCAGGATTTTTTTCGGGAATTATTATTCGGTGATATAAATTTGGTATAATTACAAGAACCAAAAAAAAAAAAATCGTCGTTGAGACATTTTTTATAACAAAATTGTTATTAACAAATAGTATAAATAACGGAAATGAATGAAAATAAAAAATATCATAGTGCAGCGCGGAGAAAATCGTTTAAAAATCCATTTCGAGCTTGTAAAAAAATTGTTATAAACACATATTGTTATTGCAAAAACCGATTTCGACATTAACAAATTTTTTGTAATTTTTTAAATGGTGAAATTTGTGAAGGGAAAAATAAAAGAAAAAATTACACTACATCAAAGTTGAAAAATGTTAATTTATTCCAATTGTTAATAACAATTTTACAACAATGGCTGCCTTGAGAAAAAAAAAAAAATCCGAGACACTCTTCAAATGATATTGTTAAATTAGCAAACAAAAAAATTTGCAATAAATGAATTGTTTATTGTTAAAAACGGTCCGAAACAAAATGTCCTTTGTTTACTTGCAAATAACGGCGTTGCTGTTGCATATACGGCGACATGTCAAGAGATCGCATTTTTAGATCATCTACAGACGAAGAGATTCTAAAAACTTGTACATTGTCCGATAATTAGGTCAAAAGTTACGCCCGTTTTACGAAAAAATGTAAATTCTGAAAAAAATGAGTAACAAATGACCTCAAAAAATTTAAAAAGCGAGAAATTTTTTTTTTGTGGCATGAAATCTTTTGTTTCGATTGTTCTGTTGCATGAAAAAAATCGGCCGATTTCTTCATAGAAATTATCATGGGTAAACCGAATTTTGCAGCTAAAGTGCGTTTTTGGGGTTTTCGTGGAAATGGAGCATTTTCGAGCTTTTTTTTCCGGTCGCTCTCGCCGCTAAACTATAATAGATAGATAGGTGCCGTCACTGACTTTTTTATAGGAAATTTTATGCTCTACAAGATTGGTCCTATACATTTTCGTCCTAACTGGCACCATTTTGGCAGCGTAAGCCGTGGAAGTGTCAAAAACGGGAAAAAATGTGATTATTTAACAGTTTTTATTTTTTTTTGCAAAAACGAGCGGTGCTACAATCCCAACAACTGAGGTCCTTATTATGTGCACCGTCCCGAACATTTTCCATATTTTTTCATCTAGTGCAAAATTATTGGAATTTAAAATCGGAATTTGACTGGCCTATAATCGAATGTTAGTACGACCAACTCACGATACGCACGATAGCCTCACGAAAAAGACGTATTGGCGGAAACGCGATTTTCGCTCAGTTTCGTTGATCCATAAGTCATTTCCGGTCATCGTTTGAGAAACACAATTCACGGTATTTTGATCAAAACTGAAAATGTGCTAATTTTACTGTACTATGAATACTGTATGTACATACCTTCGTGGCGCAAAAGGTTGAAGGGATACGAGCGGAGGTGCATGAGCGTACATGGCAATGAGAAGGGCGCCAGTTATTAAGACGAGGAAGAGGAGGACCCTCCGCATCCATCCACTCGGCAAACTTCCCAACATTGTCGTTAACCTATTAAATGAAAAAGGCAGACGATGAATTTTTTCTAAGATATATACGTTTAACCCTATTAAGTCTGCCCCTATTCCCATCTATTACTAACGCTCGACCCCTCTGAACACTTTACTGAACAGTGTGAAGAGGCCGTTATGAGTACAGAGGTACGTCGCGTAGAGAAAGCAAGATATCTTAACAGTGTACGAGCTGCGCACCGCGCTTAAGGGAGATCCCCGATATCGAGGGACATGGGAAACCCGTACGAGTACAAAAGGCATATTTCCATCTCGGCCAGAAAGTTCTCTGCCCAAAAACATCTCTACCAGAATTAATATTGCCTGAACAAGTCTACCAAATGATAAGTCTACCACGCGTAAACTCTGCCAGACGCGAGCAACGGCAATATCTTCATCACGTGATAACTCTACGAGAGAATGGGGCGAACCGAGAACATCTCTACCATTCAACAAGCCTATTCCATTACAAGTTTACCGAAAAACAACTATTGAGCGTTTTTGATGCTCTCAGGGAAATTAGAATAGACTCCCATTATTATCCCCTACCAGTAATTTGGCATTTCTGATGTCATATTTTTTCTTCTGACGTTAAAAACTCGACTCAATCCTACCCTTAATTACGAATAATAACACCATGAAACCAAAATAATAATCCTATGTTTGTTACCCGCACATTGCATACATTCACATTAATCCAGTCAATTACAAAAACCAAGCAAGAATTGGTAGTGAGCTGATTTTTGGTAGACATATTAATTATGGCTTCCTATTGATCATACTAAAAGTCCCCGTAAAAATCTGTTGCGCTCGAGCCGCCATCTTGAAAAAGGTACATTTTTCAGTTTTTTAATTATATCTCTGTAATTATTACAGATATCAAAATATTACATCTGAACAAACATGTAGCTTACAAAGTTTTCTACCGATATGTATTTTTTGTTTTTAATTTATTTCTAATACTCTAGTCGCAATCTTATGATGAATGAACAAGAAACTCTTCTCTGCTGTCTGAACCGTCATATCAGACACTTCATATATCTTTTCTTCGCTCTGTGACCTGTCAAGATAATAATTGAATACAAAATCATGAAATATTAAATGTTAGGACATAAATTTTCAAATTTCAAAATATTTCTCTACTCTTACATGTTAAAAATGTCGCGCATGTATTGTTGCCTGGTATTGGTTAATCATCGAGGTCCACACTGTCGAAATCGTCGTATTCAATTGGACTATGTTCTGTATTCGAAAAGTCGTGGTTGAGCTCTCTTTCGACAGAATTCTATTTTTCATTGTCCTTGATTCTGTTAGAGTGTAAACATGAGATACCTTGACAATGTCCACAAATTGCAGCGCTTAAAGTCCAGCTTTTCGACATCCGCAAGACGAGGTACAGCCATTTTTATAATTGCATGACAATAAGGTCAACACAGAATCTGGAGCAAGAGCTTTTAGTGTTCAGGGAGGTTTTGGAGAATCACACATTTTTTTCCAGCCCCAAAGTTCGGGAGATTTTGCAACACCATGGCATGTTTGAATTTGGTGATAAGCGCGAAACGAATGTTGCTAAGCCGCTGCAGCAGTAACGATGCCAAATTCATCTTACTCTTGAAAGCACATTTTTTGAACGTGTTATAAATATGTCGGTTTGATGATGCCTCATTTGCAGGTGCATTATATATAGCTGAGAAAAACCGTTCTCCAGCACGAGCGATTTCTTCATGACTAGCATTAGCGTTGTTGAAATTTTCCATTATATCTTGTAAATCATCTCGTTCTTATAATTTCAAGCATTTTCGTTTACCTTTTTGAAAAAGACTTGACGTTGTCTCACATCCAGTGAAAGCATGTGCAAGCAATATTATATTTTGAAGTCCTTCCTGTGACTGTAGAATACATGAAGAGTAGATTTTTCTATCAGTTTTTCCCTTCGCTGGTTTTGCGAAGTATTTACTTGCGAAGTAGGGGAGAATATTTATTCTCCCTGTTTGAGAAATTCATTTATTTGAGCTTGATGGAAATTTTAGTGGACTGTATTGTGCTGGTGAAAATGAGGATAGCGAATTACGGAAGGAAAATGATGGGCATGAACTCCACGGGTCTTAATTTCAGTTTTCTCTTTATTTTACCACACTAATGAGTGTTCACAATTTATATCTATAGTTAAACGATTGAGTTCACCAGGGTGAGTTTTACGTTGAGTCGCACAATGTTGAGTGACCCGATAGAATTATATTAATTCTATCGCGGTTGATTCTCTGAGTGAAACCGCGAATTTATACTGATTTAATCCATGAGTTGACTGATAATGAATGAGCAGAACGATGAGTTTTAATTAATGAGATAACGCGAGAGTGCTCTTACGCGTGGCACCACGTGTTGCACAAAGATAAAGATGGCTTCGCTCAGGCAGCACGCTTCACGAGGCCCGTCTCGAACGTTCGCGAACATTCGAGAACGCTCGACGGCGGGTCCCGGGAGGTGCTGCCCTCGCGGTGAATCGCTCGGGAACCAACACGCTGTGGGCAATGCGGATTCCTGAACACTCCCCTTGTGGAAAAAATGCAATTAAAAGAACGAGACGATGTCTTCACCAATAATGACAACTTTTGCAAAAGAAGATAATTCTATCGCTGTCTTAACAATAAGGGTGTCGGCATCATTTTTAGCTTATCTAACATCAACCCCTTCATTTTGTAACATATTTATGAACGTAGAGATCAGTCGAGTTTTGTTATTGTGATTATTCAAAAACTTTTATTGTGTGACAGAGGTAACCATGGTAGCATGGTAGCATCGAAGACCATTTCATTACTCGAATGTACAACAGAACTACGATGCCGTTCAGTTTTCTTGGTACTGCTACAGGTATCAGTATAGCCATCGAAAATAACTACGTATCTGGCACTGACATTTTTTTACATAACTTGTATATACTGCAAAAATAGATTCGTTTGTCCGATTTTGGTGCCAAATTACTTGATGAAGAAGATATGCTCCGTCAATGACATGTAAACAATCCGCGTAATTTACTTGTTCACTTGACTCTTCAAATGTGTCGTACAATGCTGACTATTTATTTTTTCGCATACCTGCTTCATTGAATAACGCAAGGAGAAACAGAATGAATTCATACTCTAGATATTCGACGAGTTCAGTGTCATTTTTTTGTGCAATGGCGATTCTTTGAAATAGCATTAGTGGGTCAATTGACACCTCGACATTGTATACAACGCACAATGCGGGGCGCATCCCACTTTTTTTACATAATTTTGATGGAGATAGGTTTACGTAGACATTGGAAGGAAATATTTAGCAGTAAATACACAAGTTATGCAGTTATTCTTGAAAATAACAGCTAAAATATGATTATTTATCTATTCAACCTCTAATTGCGACCAGAGTATTAGAAAAAAATACTATCCATAGTATAGTAAAATACTATACATAGTATCCATAGTATCCATACTAAAGTATTACTAAAAATACATATCCATAGCGAACTTTGCAAGCTACAAGTTTTTCTAGATGTAATTTTTCGATATCTGTAATAATTGAGGATATAATTTAAAAACTGAAAACGTGTACTTTTTTTCAAGATAGCGGCTTGAGCGGAACAAATTTTTATGGGGACTTTTAGTATATTCAACGGGAAGCCGTAATTAACATGTCTACCAAAAATCAGCTTATTACCAATAATTGTATTTATTTTGCCCAAATAGGCCTAATTTAACTGGACTACATTGAAAATCCTACAACTGACCGGTAGGGGATAATAATAGGCACGTAGTCTGCTTTCCCTGGGAGTATTGGAAACGCTGAAGAGTTATTTTCTGGTAGACTTGTAACACGGTAAGATTACACAGCTAAATTAACCACCGCAATGGCATCACAATTGAAGAAACAAATTGTGCATAATACATAGTCATTGTTTTGCTTCAAGTTGTAATTAACATTTTGTAATTGAGTTCGTGATTGTAGAATTAACTCACTAGGTTGGAAAACGTAATCAAATAAAATAAAATAAATAAATAAAAAAACTCCTGATTGCAAAGCGTTCAATTACCAAGAAATTAATGCAAAAATTGAACTGAATACCGGAAATTGAATTGGAAAAAGGACGGCAAAATAAAAAATAAAAAGATGAATTTCATAAATAAAAAAGAATGAAATAATCATCTACAATATTGACTGTCCATAATGTACCTGCCGTAAAATATTTTTTGTGAGAGGATCGCATCCTTTCGATTTCCATCCCAATTGAAGTTAAATAATTTTTTGGTCACATGACTGTAATACGTAATTAATCGACCATTCTCACTACAGTCGGTATCCCATAACGTCCTACTCCCGTCATACAGTCATACTCCCGTCTTTTGCCCGGCGGGTAGTTGGAAGTAAAAATGGTTATACACGTTTATCAAATGTAAAAGAGTAGATCCTAAAATGAAATGTTACGATGACTACGATTAATCCGTGGCTTGAAAGTATTAACAGGTCAGTATACGGTATGGAAAATTAACATTTATACAATTGGATTTAATCGTTGACTCAGTCAACAATTCCATTTCACAAAAACTATATGTAATTAAAAAACCAAAATTATTATATAGGCTTGTGAGACTTATAACAAAGTGATACATATAAAACATGATATTTAACTGTTACGAAATAATTGAATTTCGTGAGAGCTATCCACATTCCAAGATTAAAAGTCAATATCTGCAATGGTGAGTGTACACAGGATAGGATTATTTAAAAAAACCGGCACATTGCAATTTACACTTGCTTCCTGACAATTTTCGTGGATTTACAAACCTCCCTTTCTCAAATTTATCTTTCTCATGGGGAAGCTTTGTTTTATGAGGAAACAATATGAAAATTTCAAGTTGTATATTTTTGGCTAGCATTTTGGCAAGATAGTCTGATGAAATCTAGTCGTTGTGTAAATTTTTCAAACAATTCAATATTCCACAACACCCAAATATTTAATCTGGAAACGTGAGGAACATAAAATTCCGAAAAAATTGAACAGCTCCACTTGTGGAGAAAGTTTTCGGGAATGAGTGCAAATCGAGAACAAGCAATGTCCAAGTTTAAATTAGCAGGGGTCCCATATTATTTTATCTATACATAGACAGAGTTACTTTAAATTGTCTGTTGTTCAAATAAATAAATAAAAATCATAATTCCATAGAATTGAAACTTCTTGGTAAATATTCCCGCAATTTCGTATGGACAAACGTAACGTTATTGACGAACCAGTTTAATGTCAACAGCTAACAATTCTTTCGAGGTAAAAAAGTAGAAATCAATTTATCGGAAAATGAAAATGTTCGTAAAATGCGAACGCTTCGATTGATTTACTACAAACTAAATACCAAACGTTATTTATTGATAGTCTATTTCTGTAGCACGTTTCAGCTCGATAGCTCGACAAATTCTTGAGTTGCACGCGAGCACACACCCCACACATTATGATTTTTTTTCTCAAATCGTTTTCTAGACATATTAGGTCATTTTAAACAGCCCGGCATAAAAAAATCGGTTTAATTTTTTTTCCATGGAAACAAAGCTTCCTCTATGAGCAAGCAAAGCAGTATGTATTAATGTAACCCAACTGCTAAATGGCTAGGCAACTCTCGATTTCGACAAACTTGAATCCCAACAAAAATACTAAAGTCGCCGATCATTAACTCGAACATTTCGCCTAGTGCTTTGGAAATACTCCTGATTATTCCCGCCGATTTCGAGTCAACTATGCCATCGTCGACAAAAAGCGGGAGATAAACTTTGTACCCTTTGTATTTTTGTAAATACACACTTGTCCGCGTCGAACTCTTTCGTATTGAAACGATTGAGAACACTCAGGAATTTCAGATTCCAACAACGAGGCGCTTGCTTAAGCCCGTACAGATCCTTTTTTTAGTTTACACACCACACTACCACGACCACTGTCTTCCTCGCCGACCGTAAGACCCGTCGGAATCTCCATCCGGATGTCGTCGCCCAGCACTCCGTAGAGAAAAGCGGTATACACGTCGAACTGCACAACCTCGAGATCTTCCTACGTAATGACGGCGAACAGCACCCGGAGAGGGTCGTATCTCACCAGTGGTGAGAACATTTCCGAGTAATCCACACCTTGCCGCTGCATGAACCCTCTGGCGCATAAGCGCGACTTAAACCTGAGCACGCTACCGCTGTGTCTCGTAAACCTTTGAAAAACCATTTCGAATCTATGAGTCTTTTACCTGGTACACGTGGTACGATTTTCCACATTCCATTTTTTCTATAAGCACCGATTTCGTCGTCGATTGCCTCGACCCATTAGGTAGCCTCTGGTTCGGTTACGGCTTCTTGATATGCCATCCGCAGATTTAACTCCACGAAGTTTACCCGGTACGTCGCTGGCACGCGCAATACTGGGCGATCCCGCAACGTGTGAGGTGACGTTGCTCTCTGCTGCGGCTGACCAACGCCTTCTCTGTTGACACAGTTATTGCCACGCACTGCTTGACCTTCGGCTGCATTATCGACGGCCACACCGGCCACGCCTTCTCTACCGACGACGACTCCGCCCCCGACTGCTGCTTCGGGCTCGTCCTCGTCCTGGTCGTCTTCTCCCGATGGCAGCAACTTTAACTCGACTCGGGTGCCGACACAGCAGATTCCGCGGCGCTCGCTCGTTCATAATGAACACCACGTGCCTTGAAATGGACACACATCTTTTAATGGGATCATAGAACCTGTAATTTGACGACTCACTGTCGTAACTCACCAAGAGCATCTTCTTCGCTCGAGCATCAAATTTTGTTGTCTTCTGTTTCGGCACGTGTGCATACGCATCGGAGCCGCATAGCCGCATGCGACTAAAATCCGGTTTTCTCCCTGTCTACAACTCACATGCAGTACGGCGTTCGCCTATCTTGACGGCCCTGTCCTGTTGAGCGTGTACAGCGCCGCCCCTGTTGCTTCCGCCCACAGATGTGCCGGCAACTTTTTTGCTTGCAGCATCGTTCTCAGGGCCTTCACGATCGTACGATTATCTCGCTCCGTCCTCTCGTTTTGCTCTAGCATGTAAAGCGCCGTCGTCTCCAGTCTGATGCCCCTCGTCTTAAGATAGTCTACCATTCTCGCATTGTAGTACTCCGTGCCATTGTCGGTGCGCAGCCTTTTGCCGAATGAAATAGACAAACCGGAAACCGGTTGCATCGTCCTTGAAGAGCACAAAGAACCGGGTACCCCCTGTCAATTGCACCGGCACTGGACTACACACGCCACTGTGTATAAATTCACTGGAGATTCTCGACATTTTATCGCTTTCTTTCTCGAATGGCAATTTGTGTAGCTTGCCAAACTGATACGCTTCGCAGAAACAATCTCCCACGTTCTTAATATGTACTCCGTTTACAAGCCCTCGTTAAACTAACTCGCACAACGCACGCTTATATATATGACCGAGTCGCTCATGCCACAACCTAAGATCTAGTGTCGTCACATTGGCCTCTCTACTCATTCTCGGTTCTCGAAAAAACATGCGGTACAGATGATTTGGCTGTTTTTGCGCCCGTCGTTTACACAGCACCTTTTCGCGATACCTTAACGACACTATTCTCCAGCCCGACCCGAAAGCCTTTTGCGGTGCTCCGACAGGAAAAAGGTTCTTCGTCACGCGCGGAATAAATATAACTTCGTCGATCACTCTGTTTCCCCACTGACCATTCACGAATTTTTCAATGCGAACTTTTCCTATATCGGTCACATCGCGTTCACCGTAGTCCCCTAGTGAGACTCTTTGCCCTTGTACCGGCCGCAGATTTTCCAGCCACTCCCGACGAAAAGTAATGTGCGCCGGCGCGCCGCGGTGGGTAATCCGGACGTCCCCCATGTCAGCATTCAGCCATTGCCGAAGCTATCCGACCGACGGCGGTGCGTGTCGACCACTCGCTGTCAGCGCACTCTCGTCTCTCTCACTCGAACCCACTACGAACGCGCACATACTGGTCGACGTGCTCGACTGACCTTTGATATTGTTGATACACTGGCTGTTCCTCTTCTGGCACTGACTCACGTAATGCCCTTTTTCTTAACACTGATAACACTCGATATTGTTCTCCGATTTCTTTTTCTTTTTATCCTTGTCTTTTGTTCGAGAAGCACTTTTCGAACCACTTTGCTTTGTGCCGCCAGCGCGGTCGCCGACTCATCTCCAGCACTGAAACTGTTTTCCGCTCTAATGAGCCGCTCTAGCAGGTGTGAAACTGTCCGACGCGTTGGATCGACACTGTCCCATGCCCTTTTCAGAACATTGAATTTTACCGTCAGACTTGGGAGAATTTTTGCGATCACCGCTGCATCAGACACTGTCTCACCGAGATCCTTCAACTGTTTCGCCATATTTTATACCGCTGATACGTGTTAAATCACCGAGTAGGCCGAGCTCATTTTGTATGAGTAGAAGCGTTGCGTCAACGTAGCCACGTTCGCCGCCGACTTTTGCTCGCGATAAGTTTTTCCCACATCTCGTGAGCGGAACTGAACACCATGATGCTGTTCACCTGCTTCGCCTGCTCGTCTTCGGCTCGTCGTCGTTTAGCCATACGTATGAGGGGCTAAACGACGTCCGGCATTTGCCCCCTCCACGTTCTCCGGCCTAGTCCTTGAGCCGTCTATCACATCGAAAATCTCGTTTGCCCTCAGAACTGTCGTGATTTGAAATTTCCAGATTTGAAAATTCTTGCCGTCAAAACGCTTGACGAACTTCAGCAACCTGTCGTCCGGCATTTTCGATCAGCACGCCACACGGACACCGGAACAGCAGTAATACTGGTCTAGTATGATACCCGATCAGACACAGAACTCAAACGTTCAATTTTTTATGAGCACCAGATTCACACCGATTTTTCCTTCCAATATATCGGACTCGTACAGCGTGCCTTGCTCGCGCACCGTAATGTCCGCTTCGAGCACTCCGTTCCACGCGTTTTTTCAGACACAACCGCGAACCTCGAATTTCTCCACAGCCCTCTCCTTTCCAGCCCTTACACGGTTACGGTACCTAGGCTCATAACCTGTTGTAGCATAAGACCGTTTCTTTTCTTCGTGCTGGGAAGAGATTTCAATAAAACCTAGGACATTCTCGTTATAATATGCATTGTTTTCCTTAAACAGAGACGCGTGCTTCTTGTACGACCGTTCGCTTATAACGACTCGTCTCAACAGTTTTTTGAAACATTTTTTTTTATTCCACCGTTTTTGAAGTTAAACAAAAATTGTATTGGGCTCAAGATAGGCGTCACACTAATAACCCATTCGGATGTTTCTTACTGATACGAATCTCAATATTTTGCACCTGTGAGTTGTTTCCAGCAATATTTTTTTATTCCTTATAGAGTTTTCAGAGTAAGTTGTCTTTTCGTGAAAAAATATTGTTTCCGAAATGCTCATGCAAGATGCCCTCAATGCCCCAGAAAGTCCGAAAATCGTATTAAAGAATTACTGCTATCTTTTTGTTCGTCAATTTCTTTACCGATGACGCCAATAGAACTTCACTTCACCTCTTTTTCACGTATTCACGTATATACTTTTTTGTGGGGCAGTGGCAATTCTGTTTTACATTTGAAAAACATTTTTTTTTATTTTTACTCGACTGTCCAATATTGAATCATGGAATGCCATTCATAAATAGTAAGATAATCCATGGCATATCAAAAATAATGATCCATTAATTAATCTAAGAATTTGTTCATAATTCTTACTATAGTCGGAAGTCGTCCACCGGCCTATCAGATACCCAATACTTAAACTGCGTTACCCAAACTTTGCGTGGACATGAATAGTTTTGTATAATTTCCGAATAACTTTATGTAAAAATCTTGGCGAATGAATTTAAACATATATTTTTATGTTCCGAGAACATCTCCCGACTATACTAAGAATTATGAATAAATTATTATAATAATTTAGAGAGGCATAATGGTAGCGCGCTCGGCTTACACGCAGTGGGACCAGGTTCACTTCCCGCCGGCACCGATGGAATTTTTCTATGTGTTTTTTTGCGCTCTCGGTGGTTCGGAGCCTATAAACTGTAGGTCCACAGGAATCGAAGTGCGTGGGTCTGGCGAAATCAAAAACTGGAGAGTTGTGTCTGGAGTTTGATTCTCGGTGCTGAAGTCAAGCGGGTGAAAGCATAATGGACGCAGACGTAGCTCCAGATATAGGACGTGCGAACCACGACTATATCTGTTCCAGGGCTGACACGTAGCGGGGCGCGATGAGTTCCGGCGCCGAGAATGAAACTGAAGAGAAACGAATAGGGAGATGCCGAGATGGAGGGACGCAGCCTGTAACCCCGAAGAAGATCGGGGTAAAATCTCATACATAATACCAACGAAGATTGAGGTCTATAGAAGCACAAAGCCTATAGCCCGCTTGGTTCCAATTTTTTAGTGAGTCAAACATACGCTAGGAGGCTCTAGTGTCGACCGATCGATATGCTCCGCCTTCTAGCTTCGATGCTCGCAGCCATCTGGCTCCGGTGGGGTCACGTAGCTTCCCCTGACTTCCCTCTCTGTGGCTTCCCCTACCGTCCCTCATTCTGCACCGCTCAACGACGCGCGGCGGCGGACTTATTTTTACGAACAATGACGACACCCACACGACGAGCTTTATTATATTCGAATTCGTATTATATTCGTATTATACTCAAATTAACAACGTACGTGTAAACCGGAGTAAATTATTGAAACCCAAACCTAAGAACACCTAATCCAAGCGGGGTACACAACATAAATATTACAATGCTCATTGAATATTCAATCAGTTACGCTAGCGTAGTTGGTAGAGCGACAAGATACGAGTCGGACTGCGCGCGATCGAGACACGGATTTTTTTTATTTTTTTTTCGTCCTGATTGTCTTTCGGCTAACGATTTCACAGATTCATTAATTTTTATACACTTTTTATATTGAACATAGACATTTTTGTGTGAAATATGGGATTTTTATTTCCGTTTTATAACATTATAGAAACAAATGTATCTAGGAAGAAAATACAATGCGTGGAATGTTTTGTTGTTTCATTAAACAACGACCGCCAGATATTGCTCAGATAGAAAAATAATATTATGGTGAGCTTGCAGGGATTACAATTTAGGTTATTATTTTCTTCTTCTTTTGAGTACTTTGAAATAAGATAAAAATCTTGAGAAAAGTAACCGTATTGAAGATGACTTCATTTTTAAATAATAATACCAAAATTTTATCGTCAAATTAATTTAAAAAAATTATTTCAATATATTTGCCGGAAACAAATATTTTTTTACTCACCACATGGATTCCCTGATTTTTCTGAATACATTAGATGTTTTTCTCAATTTTGAAATTTTCATATTCAAAAATCGAAAAATTGATGCAACGTTGCAAATTTTGGATATGATTCCATAGAGAAATTTCATATTACACATTTTAATTTTCAAGATCACTGAACAAGCAATCATTTAAATGCACTCTGTTATAATACGCAAAAACTGATATTTCGAAATTGAGAGAAAATTCTCAAAAAATCAATGTATTCGGAAAAATCAGGGAATGTATTTCGTAAATGAAAAAATAATGTTTCGGTCAATTTGTTGAATAAATTCTTGTTAACCAATTTTTTAATAACTTTTTGGTCTTATTATTATTAAAAATTAATATTATCATTATTTGCAATGAGGCTAGTCTAAGACACAGCGCGTGCAATTAAGAAAAGAATGAAAGACTTGAGACGGTATCAAGTGCGTTTGTAACTTATTAATATCGCGAATCATGCAATGATGTCTTTCTTGACAAAATTCTACCGATATATCGGACAAATCGTCTATTCCAGACCGGCAAAACAAAGATCTGAGGACTTTCAACATATAAACGTGGGGAGTTCATCAGCCCCTACTCTCAGAGCGAGAGAGATCGCATCATCGAGCTAATCGTGAATGCGCGAGAGATAGCGCCGTCAAGCTGATCGCGATTGCGAGAGATAGCGATAGTCCAATATCATCATTAGATCTCAGTACGAGCAGGGGATAACGCGTGACCTGCTCGTATTAACATGTTGCTCTCTCTCTTATAAAAACTTTTTTCACTGATTTTTTATATTTTATTTATTGTGTATATCGCAAATTGCATAATTGCAAAAAAAAAAAAAAATCATGGAACCGGGGATTGAACTACCGACCTAGCACATACAGAAGCAGCACCGTACCAATTACCCCAACTTGGATACGTATGTTTTTATTATCTTTTTAAGTATAAAAATCGTGTCCCCGCTCGGATTTCGATTTCATTAGATTTGCTTGGTTGGGTTAATTAACTCCTAGTTTACGTAAATATAAAGAATTAATTAAATAAGTAAGTTTGTCTCGACGTAGAGGTCATTAAAATGCAAAAGTATTTGCAATGAATAGCTCTATCTTCGTCGGTATCAGCAATGTAAACCTAACCCCCACTCTACGTCCGTATCGCTCCTGTGCGAGAGAGCGCACCAATCACCCCAGCTGCGAGTGCAAGTGAAATAGCATCGTCACCCCGACTCCGTAGGTGGAGCCAACGCAGTTATACAGCCGCTCACGTGTGTTAGTTCTGTACGTGAGCGCACACATGTAAACTCGACGCTAGCGACATCTTACCGTTGGGGTGATAGCTTGTCCCAGCACCCCAACTTTTTTGGAACTAAGCGGGCTATAGGCTTTGTGCTTCTATAGACCTCAATCTTCGTTGATAATACATACAGTGAGGGGCAATTGAAGTGCGACGATGCGTTTTTTGTCGATTTCAGCGAAACTTGAACAGATTTCGAAAAACTAAAAAAGTCCTTTCGAAGTAATTCAATTATCATCCGAATGAAACTAGTTTCATTAAGATCGGATGCGAATTGACCTGGTGCGAAGGTATGGCACGATCAGGTGTAAATCGAGACTACGCGACCACGCGAAACTACCCCCAGAATTGATATTGAAGTCGTTCAAAGTCCCTTAACGATGGGTATCAGTCAAAAGGGCAGCTCGTGGCGATCAAAAAAATCCCCTAAACAATTTCGGTTGGCCTGCTCCAGAAGGAGCTACAGTCCAGGAAGCGATTCTCGGTTTTTGGGGACGTTATCGGTGATTAAGCGAAAACGAGTCGATGGAATCGATTGAAACTTGTTTTGTAATCGTATTTTGTAGTACCCTTACACCTTAAGTGATTTTTTATTATGAAATCTGCTCCTGTCGATGAAATCCAGGTATTACGAGGTTACATTTTCTCATGAATCAACATTTTTCATATTGAAGCACTTTAGTGCCAATATTATAACCTGGTGCATGATAAAGAGGAAGCTTTAACGATTAAAATGGGTATTGATTCAATACCGGAAACTCCCTCGTGTACGCCAAGGAAATCGTTAAAAAGTTAGTAGAAAATCGCGATGTCTCGAAAATTCGTTCCCGCGATGCGCGGCTGTGTTTACATGCTTCGCTCTAGGGCCGGGCCTGGGAGGGGGTCCCCACCAGCAGCAGTAGCTGTCGCAGTTAAATTAACTTGGCGATATAAAAATATTTCGTAAGAATGTTTAATAATGAAAAATTAATCATCAATGATTAATAATTAACAAGTAATAATTTAATATTTATTGTTGATTAATTCGATAATTAATAATAAAAAAATTACAATAATTATCATTAGATGATTAACGATAGAACATGACAATTAATAATTATTATTAGATAAATAATATTGAAAAATTGAAATTTGTTAATCGTATTTTAAATCAAGAATTCAAAATCGAAAATGCGAAACCCCAAAAAATTCAAAAACATTCCGTATGCGATAACCTTCAAACTATCGCTCAGAAACAAAAACATCTGGGAAACTTTTTGAACCCTCTTTTGATTATCTGAGTGCAGATTTTTTCAAAATAAATATTCAACTTTATTTACAGGTACTTTTTTTTACATAATAATGAAAAATTAATCATGAAAAATAATGAAAAATTAATGATCAATGATTAATAATTAACAAGTAATAATTCAGATAATCAAAAGAGGGTTCAAAAAGTTTCCCAGATGTTTTTGTTTCTGAGCGATAGTTTGAAGGTTATCGCATACGGAATGTTTTTGAATTTTTTGGCGTTTCGCATTTTCAATTTTGAATTCTTGATTTAAAATACGATTAACAAATTTCAATTTTTCAATATTATTTATCTAATAATAATTATTAATTGTCATGTTCTATCGTTAATCATCTAATGATAATTATTGTAATTTTTTTATTATTAATTATCGAATTAATCAACAATAAATATTGAATTATTACTTGTTAATTATTAATCATTGATGATTAATTTTTCATTATTAAACATTCTTACGAAATATTTTTATATCGCCAAGTTAATTTAACTGCGACAGCTACTGCTGCTGGTAGGGACCCCCTCCCAGGCCCGGCCCTAGAGCGAAGCATGTAAACACAGCCGCGCATCCCGGGAACGAATTTTCGAGATATCGCGATTTTCTACTAACTTTTTAACAATTTCCTTGGCGTACAAGAGGGAGTTTCCGGTATTGAATCAATACCCATTTTAATCGTTAAAGCTTCCTCTTTATGATGCACCAGGTTATAATATTGGCACTAAAGTGCTTCAATATGAAAAATGTTGATTCATGAGAAAATGTAACCTCGTAATACCTGGATTTCATCGATAGGAGCAGATTTCATAATAAAAAATCACTTAAGGTGTAAGGGTACTACAAAATACGATTACAAAACAAGTTTTAATCGATTCCATCGACTCGTTTTCGCTTAATCACCGATAACGTCCCCAAAAACCGAGAATCGCTTCCTGGACTGTAGCTCCTTCTGGAGTAGGCCAACCGAAATTTTTTAGGAGACTTTTTTGATCGCCACGAGCTGCCCTTTTGACTGATACCCATCGTTAAGGGACTTTGAACGACTTCAATATCAATTCTGGGGGTAGTTTCGCGTGGTCGCATAGCCTCGATTTACACCTGATCGTGCCATACCTTCGCACCAAGTCAATTCGCATCCGATCTAAATGAAACTAGTTTCATTCGGACGATAATTGAATTACCTCGAAAGTACTTTTTTAGTTTTTCGAAATCGGCTCAAGTTTCGCTGAAATCGACAAAAAACACATCGTCCCACTTCAATTGCCCCTCGCTGTAGTCTTGCCAAGTTTGAGTTTTTAATTAAAAAATATTGATCAACAATGAAGTTGTTATTATTTAAATAAAGTGCCGCCGTCGCTGCATGGCCAATCAGTGTAGATGGTTCTTGCAACTAGTGAGATCTGAAATTACAAATAAAAAACTGTACTTTTAGTATAATAATAAAACTTTCGTATGACCAAATACTTTTTGAACCTTCAAAACTTACGAAACCTGTAGAAAAAGTTAGATTTTCGAAAAGAAAACAACGTTGATCATTTTTTATTATCGAATGGATAATGATATCAAAAAATCATCCGGTCATACGATAGAAAATGTTATAAACTCTGTCCAAAATTGAAGCGAATCGGACAAATAGATTTTGATATACGACTTACATCGTTTCATAAAACATAGTTTCGAGAAAAACACAAAAGAGAAAAGGGTGTTAAAATCTACATTTTCTGTATAAATTTAAAGGTCTGTTCAAAATTTTTCTTATCTTTTTATATTTTTGGGTATGGGGAATACGAATATGAAAGTTATTTTTTTTCTAGAAGTGTTTTTCTTTTTTTACAAACAAATTAATTGTTTAAATAAAAATTGTGATGAAACAATGCATTTTAGAGAATAAAATTACAAATTAAAAATGTCCCTTTATGAATTTACAACAAAAAAGGTCTTATTCATTTTTTGCAAACTTTCTTAGTAATAGAGTTATAAACAACGACAGTTTTAATGAGGGAGGGAGATGGAACGACGCGTAACAGATGACGACATGAACTTTCGTTATTTATATCTCCATTACTAATAGAGTTAGCAAAGAAAAAAATAAGACCTTCTTTATTGTTAATTGATGAAGAAACCTTTCCTATGTGAGACTTTTTTTTAAAATGCATTGTGTCATTACGCGGAGAGAAGGATCTGCTAGAATCTGCCAGCTAGGTTCATAAAAATTACCATTTATTGAGGGTAGATGGGATCTCATGTGATATTTTGAGAAATATTACTATGAAAACTGAGAGTTTGTACAATGTAATATGGTAAATTTCCTATCATTATAAATTGTACCGTATTAATTATACATTTTACCGTATGAAGAATAAATTTGACCATAGTACCTAGCAGTTTTCACGACGGTGTATGCCAGATATAGCTATATGCGAGACTCCATGAGCGCAAAGTAAACACTCCTAGCCTCACTTTTTCACCGCGCACGTGCATTTGCTTGAAAAAGTAGAAACTGCGCAATTACCGATATTGTATTATAACATTATTTTCAGTTCAGATAATTCATAATCTGTCTAGAATGAACATCGTAATGTGTGTGACAGATTTTAAAAATCTCATTATCATACAGAGTGTTGTTGCTGGAAAAATCACCACAGTGGCGCGGTAAAAATTTCGTCTCCGCACAGTAAGTTTTCCCATACGTTTCGATATCGCTCCCGAATTTTATCTTTGTCGATAATTTTTGCCATGTTGCCTGCCAGTTCCTACCAGATCTTTCTCTTCGTGTACAATCGTCATTTAAACAACTAAATTGTAAGAAAGTGCCTTGGCGCATGGACTAATAGTTTGATTTTTTTTTTTAATGTACCTTCAATCTACGATTCCTGCCCCATATAGTAAACCTTCCGCGGTAGCAGCAATATCTTCAGCTTCTTTTTGGACTGCTCGGCGAAGTTGTCGCCCTCTTTTAGATGCTTCCAGTGCACGCTTGTCCGTAGTTTTCTATGCGCTGTGCATCGATTTTGTGGCACTTTGCATAGACATTGGGCCCAATTGTTCATCCCATCACTTGTATTATTAGCAGAACGCTTTGGAAACTGTCATTGAATATACTCACAGCCAAGTTGGTTGCAACTTCAATTATGACAATGCCATTGGTGTTTGTTTTTGTGCAAAGCTCCAAGTGTTTGCGTTGAGGCTTTCGTTGTTATTTGGTGTAAAGCCACCTACACAGTGCTCCAATAAGTCATCTCGGGACAGACCTTCATAAACAGGTTCCATAGCATCGACAACGGCTTGCGGAAGAGGATCATTGTGCTTGTACTGCTTTAGTGACGCATTCGCCTTTGCCATTTGCCACGAACACCAGGACTCTAGGCTAGTAGGACAGTAATGATGATTTGGTTTTTTGTCGGCGGAAATTTTGTGATCGAATGTCGTCCAAATAGTTGTTCTCATTTTTCCACGTGAATCTAAACACCGTCTAATCCTCAAGTCCAAAATAAATAGTAAGTTCATCGATAAGCTTTCCAGTCACCACCACCCTTCCACCACCCTTCCACCAGCTTTCCAGTCACCACCACCCTTCCACCAAAAAAAGGAAATGCCGGTATTTCCTTTTTTCACGTTACGCAATCGCGCCGCACGATCACGGTACCCATCCTTTTTTGGACAAGCCCAACGCATTCTTTTTTCGTTATCACCGTATCTTCATACGATTGTGACTCAAGAATACCTTTGAATGTTTTCCTGTCTCCATCCCCAATATGGTTTGAGTATTTCACTGCATGCAATTCTTCCGAACCCGCCAACATTTCTGTCATTCCATCTTCTTCCATCTTTCCACACGATTCTTTGTGGTTAACATGACAATTCAATTCGTTGGTTCCCATTCTGCGTATTCCTCGGTAGGTTGTCATTTACTCGAATATTCACAAAATTTGCAATACGAAGATTCTGTCACAAAATCTAATATTTTCGACGAATAATGCTCAATGAGGGACGCTACACCATAAAGTGAAGGAAAGCCACATTTTTTCCAAGTTCCATTCCCAGAGACAGTAAGACCTGCTGGATTTTCATTTTCTTCATTAAACATTTTCTCTTCTTGTGCTGCATTTTATATTAAAAAGTCGCTAACAGCTTTCGTGGCTTGCTGAATGTCTTTAATAATCCTGTCGTATGAATGTTTGAAAATAGGCTTCGGCAAATCTATTATTGCGCAAGATTTTTCAATTCCACTCAAACCAATTTCAAGTCGTCGAAAAACGAAACCTATTCGTCAGTTTAGATCGTAAGCTTCGCCAATTTTGGGACACGCCGCCACTTTTCTAGGCTCAGACTTATCACACGAAATTACTAATTGAAGTCCCAGCCCAGCGATTTTTACTTCTGTAAATTTTACTTCTCCATTACATGTTTTACATTTCCCCATTTCACTAATAGAAGAAAAAATCGTAAGAAAGTTCAAGATGCGGCAGCCAAACGACAAGTCCACTTGCACATCCAACTCGCTTGTTTTCATTGTGTTTCGCTGCAGTACTCGTTTCATGATCGTCACTCCCTGACGCCCAACGTTTCCGTGGAGATTGCTTTCTTTTTTTATTGATGCCAGGATATCCAGCACGATGTCTCTCGAACTTTTGCGTTCAGAATACGTTCGTTTCATTTTCACTGCGTTCTAATACACTTTACACGTCGATCTGTACTGTAGCACTAACTACGAGTAATTAAATAAATAGGCCGAGAAACTTCTGCTATTATTTAGTGGAGTGAGCAGCTGCAAAATTTTACCTGGAAGGGATCGTATCATTGGATTCAATATAATATATACCGCTAGGTATAATTCGGAGAACATTACCGCACGCGGAGGACCGTTACGCCCGTACCCCGTATCGCAGTCCGACGGTTCGCCGTGGCGCAGTGGACGATCTGATCCTTCACAAAAATCGTTATAACTCAGTCAATTCTTTGAATTTTTATGAAGTCTTTGTTGCAAATTAAAGTTAAGACCCTAAGCTATAAAACTATGCCACTATGCTAAAAATCGTTTTTTTTTTAAATTTCAAGCTTATGCAAACCCCGTAATGAATTCAAGACCCATTTCGAATATCAACATCGAACTTCGAAATACAAATGAGCCATAATCATAGAAATAGACATTCCTGCCTAAGTTCGAGAACGATAAGTCACAGAGTCGAAGCTACGAAAAATGTAATGGCCCTCGCTCCAGTCGTTCGGCAGTGATCGCCCGGTATACGCGTGCAAGTTTGTACAGGTGTCATTACAATTCTTAAATAAGTGACTCGAGTTAAATCGAGAAATATCCTTGTCAAAAACGGCTATTGTTTTTCCAGGTAATGTCTCTGCAGTTAATTTTATTTTGTATTAATTGTCATATGGTCATTGATCATAATCGTCCAACACTGTAACACGGTCTTTTCATGTTAGAACAGACCGTTGAAGCGAGAGCGAGGGGCGGGGCGGCTAGAAGGAGGGAGAAGGTTGAGAGAGTCATAAGACATGCAATAAAAAAAAAAAGAAAGCAAATATATAGAAATATTATGAACTAGCATATTTCAACGGTGAAATTGGTACTCCCAAAATCATATGCATATCACAATATGCTTATAGATATTTCTTTCTCACAGAGAATGTGATGCGACCTTGAAGATTTTTGCTTCTTTAAATTTCGACCTTTTGCAAGCTATATATTCTAGCCTGTGCGTTTTATAAAAAACTATCAAATAACTTTTTTGTTCCTTGAAAAATTATTTAGTCGCCATTAAATCGCCATTAAAGTCCTTGGTTCATCACACAATTGTACTGTAGTCCGGTCAAAATCGTTCTGAAATCGCTTTTTCGAGCAGTAAAGCTGCATTTTCGAACAAAACTTCATGTGAAATATCGAGGTTCTTAACCCCTGGAGTAGGGTTGAAAAGAATTAAAAACCCCCAAAGAAAGGCATTTTTCACTTATAACTCGGAAACGGTAATAGATATTAAAAAAAGTTTTCAACAAAAGTTGTTGAACATAACATTCCACGCAAAAAATGTAAAATAACTTTTATCCCTATTCTCAATAATTTGGCTGTTAAAGCTCTACAAAATTTCAGGGTCAATGGAAATTTTTGAAAATTCATAACAAATTGAAAAATTGTCAGTATTTATATATATATTTTTTCAATCAACCTGAAAAACCCTCATCTTTTTTCTCAGAGAAATATTTGTTTGTATCCACTAGTTTAAAAATTATTAACATTTAATTCTTTTAATCGGTGATTTCCCATCATTAATGGTGATTATTGTTTTCCACTATTTTTTCCATGAAATTTCCTACAAAAAAGTTCTATATTATTTTCTGCCATTTATTATACTTTTTGAGTTATGAATTAATTGCACCCTAACAAATTTCTTCGTTCTATGCCGCTGGCTTAGGAAGCGACAGATATATGTATGTTCACGACGTTCCCACTCATTGCAGCGTTGGCTGCGCTTGCGCGCACGCGTCGCCGTATGAACCCAACGAATGCGAGTGAAAAACAAGATGTATGTTTTGTAAACGAAAGCGAAAAGTATATTCCGCAACAATAGAACGCTTTCAATGTTCCGGTTGTAATCCTTATATATAAAAGGAAACGATGACTGACTGACTGACATATCAACGCCCAGCCTCAACCCCTGGTCTTAGAAACATGAAATTTAGCGAGTATATTCCATGACGTAGGCATCCACTAAGGGACTTTTCGAAATTAAAAAGGGGTAAATGTGTTTACACTGATTCAACGCGTGCGAAGCAGCGGGCAGCAGCTCGTTTAACATATGTTTTTATGAAATTTTTGAAAAATTTAACCCCAGCATATATATATGAAATTGAATAGGATTGAATTCTTTTTCGAATAAAAAAATAAAAAATACATACAAATTCTTTACTTTTTGTAAATTATATATTTTTTTCAATGGAAATTATTTTCACATTTTTTATATATAATATATACGCTTCAAAAGAGGAATTAATGAAAAACAGAAAATATGTTAAAAATAGATTTCGCATTAAAATATTTTCCACATTAACAAAATTCACAATCTGATTCCATACTTTCTTCGACATTTTTTTAAGTATACTGATATTATTCATCTGCTTCTTGCGTTTCTTCGCTTACTTCAGTTGCGATTTCATCAGCATCTACTTTTTCTACTTCCCATTCTTCTTCTTCATTTAGCAATTCTCTATTTAATTGTGGCATTTTCACAACTTTGGCCATTGCAATTTTTGTACAGGTAAGTGCAATTCAACCCAACTTTCTTACACCCACAACGAGTTGTACTGCACTTGGTTTTTCAGCTGCAGAATACCTATCAAACATGTCAACGTAAATTAAGTGTGGTATAATTTTTTAATAATAGGTCCAAATAAATATCGTTATTGAAAGTTTCGTTACCTTTTCAAGTAGTTCTTTTGGAGCTTCCATCCCAATTCACTGTGATCCAAGTTACAAGGCCTACGTCTCCAGTGATCTCAGAATCAGCAGAAGTTGTCTTAACAGAACTTGACACATCGATTCTGTTAGAGATAGTCAACGGTTGAGAACATACATCGCTCAAGTACATGACTAAATCGTTGACGACTTTTTACAAAAATTGGCTCAGAATGTTTTTGTCCACTCCGTTATTTGGGCGCCGTTACGCGCACTACGCCCCTCTAATTTTTACACTAATATTCAACACTACTCTCAAGATTTTACCACTAAGGCCCTCTGCCGACAAAGTAAAATACTTATAAAGTAATAGAGGCGCTATCTATCGACAGAAAAAAAGACTATTACGAAATTTAAATTACCATTCAATATTTTCTGTGCTAATTATCATAATTACGAAATTATTTTTATCCCGAAAAGTCAACCGTTTAGGAGATATTTGAGACCAGAGTAAATGCAGCTTTCTTTCGCAATCATAATGTCTTATCAAGAAACTGTTTCGTTGGAATTGCACATCACGTTGAGGATGTGAAAGCTCTTTTTTACCATCGTAGCAGACCTAAATTTTCGTGCAAATAACATTGCAAAACTATCAAACCAAATAAATGGAAATTTTAGTATATAATCCAGTTAGTAGTATCCTATAAGGTAACATTCTTCGAATTTTGAAATTCCAAAAAAAAAATTACAGTTTGCATTACCACCAGTTATCTGTAAAATAGAAATGGATTTACTCACCTTCAAAGCTAGTTATTCAAAAAATCCTTTATGTCACCCTATGTAGTAATAAAAAACTTACACACTGAGTACTTGTACATTTTTGTAGGTGCAAAACTTCGGCAATACTATTTGCACGAAAATTTTTGTGGTAAGATTACCTGCATACAAGCCGTGGCCGATCAGTTTAGCCCAAATTTGGTTCGCGAAAATTCCACTACCGAAGTGTATGCTTGAGCGCGAGCAGCGTCTTCTTCGTATCGTAATATATAGTAATAGGGGGAAGAGCCAAGTGTTTCCATTTCCCAGGCCTTTTGCCACAGAGCGAAAGAGAGAGAGAGAGCGAGTGTGGGAGGGAGGAAGAGAGACAGAGAAAGACCGCCGCAGTAGGCCATATCTCTTAGACATTTTTATTTGATATGTAAAGTAAAGGTGTTTTAGGTATCCAAGAAAATGCATCCTCTGGATATACTTTACATATACCTTCCCCATACCCTGAAGCTCATCGTTAGACTTTTTTTTGTGCTTTGCATGAATTACGAAAAACGCAAGATAATTGTATAGTTATCGTCGATCAAATATTTTGAAATGATAGATTATTTGTTTTACAAAGATAATAATGATTAAATAATATGGATATATTGTAGATTGTCTTATTTCTAAGAATAATGATAATACTTTTTATTTAGATTTCAGCAATAGTGGCTAAAATAATGTAAATTTTAAATTATAAATTAATTTTATTTAGATTGAATAATAGATAAATATTATATGAATAATTCATCAACTAAAAATGTTTAGTTTATAATTAAAATAATTACTGTTATTTACATAAAGTATTTAAAAAAAATATTTGCATGATAATTGTGCCAGCAATTGCGGACAATTGTTATAATAAAATTGATTACAATCAGTTTGTTCAACAGCTTTGCTTCTATGGACCGTCCTTAGACAAAAATTCGTGTATTCTCTTTATCTCTCTCGATACGCGGAAATGTATACATACATATGCAGATTTATATGAACAGATACAATGTATGTATAAACACACTCACACACACACATCCACACACACCGCGTGGACGGACGCGACAAATTATATATATACTGTCACGCCAACTTTGAATGGAGGGGGGGGGGAAGAATAAGAGAAACGCAAAGTCGGATTATCACAAGAAAAATATAAAGGCTATTTATTTGAAGCACAAAAAAAATATATTACAAAAAAAAGGAAACTCGCAAAAGGAAAAAGAAAATAAAATATAATAATAATAATAATTCAGTTGGGCGCCAGCTATTTTAATGGCATAACTGCCTTTCAACTCTCAACGACAGGGAAATTTTATACACGGGCTAGCTCATACGCTAAGGGGAACACTCTCAGGGGGGGAGGGAAAAGTCCGTTGTTCGGCCTCTTAGTTATTACCACGGTCGTTTCTCATGGCAGGCTAGCTTTGGCTATTTTTAATCGGGGTCGAATTTATTGGGAAAACGCAAAAATAATAATCGGCTTTATTGGGGGAAACGCAGAGGAAAAAAAAACGAATAAATTTGGGACTGACTCTAATTATTTTACACCACCACACTGCACGGCTCGATACACTTCGAGGGGATACACGCACGCAAAACTTATCCGGGATAAAATGGCGGCCGCCTCGTGGCCAGCACGCGTTCGCAAAATGTGAAAATTTCGCCACTCGAAAATGAAAATTCCTTTCTACTCACTCTTTAGGTTCTTTCCTTCTCGTTCTCCAATTCTCTTTCTTCTCTCTCTATTCTTTTTCTCTCTTTCTTTTCCTTTCTCTTTTCTCACTCTCCTCTCCTTTCTTTCTTTTTTTTTTTCACAAAAAAAAACTTTATATAAAAAAAATATAACTCAAAAAACTACATAATTCAAACCAAAAAAAAACTCTAAAAACGGAAAAGAAAGAAAACTCGATATAATGACAAAACTTCAAATCGAAACTCCAAACTACAAAACTCTCCAAATCTTCTCACTTTCACACTCTCTCCTTCTCTCTCACTCTTTACAAGGATTCACTCTTCTCTATATAAAAAAGGGCATGGAAGGGGTTACGGGACTGACGTATTTCCGAGGGGTAGCCATTCATCGATCATCTTATCGATTGGCGCATGCGAGCTGGTCCTTGTCCTGGAGAGCGATAGTTGATTGGCCGGGAAAACTGCAGACACGTGGGGACATCTCTCGCACGTGGGAATTCTCAACTGGGTCGATAACGGCAATCAATACCGCACGCTGCTGCCCTCATTAGCATAGAGAGGGTACTCTCTCGCCCCAATCTCTCGCTGCGCGTGCCCGGGTATGTGTCCCTTATCGACACGGCAGACGAGTAGAGTGGGCTATTGCCGCGCTCACGGTCCCTCTCTTTTTGGTGGCAAATTTGAGCCTAATAATTGCCGTGAGCGCGGGATGGTCTCTTGTGACCCTCTCTAGCCGGCAGTGCAGCGTGGGTTTTCTCCTCGGGGATGCTGGTGGTGGTGCGCCTCTCCAGGACTTGCTGATTTTCTTGCTGGGGATACGTCAGGGGGTATGGGGAGGGGAAAAAGGTATTTCGTGGGGAAATCATATGGGTTTTCAAGGGTATACAGGGAATTATTTTGAGTTTTCTTGGGAATGTTTTGGGGAAGGCTTCTTCGGTGTCTCGGTGTCGTGGCGGGTTACTCGGTTCACTTATAAATACTATTTACATTATTTTACTTAAATTCTAACATTTACATTTCTCGGGGTTAAGTGTGGTGGCGGACTTCGAGCGTGGGGATCCGGTAAAACTATTCTAAAAAAACTCTATTTTTCGGGCCTCCTTGTGACGCCACGTCACAATACACATGCATGTGAATCAACGGGTGTGTGTGTGTCTGTGTGTGTTTGTTTATACATACATTGTGTATGGTCAAACGCTCAGACGCATACACACACCCATGCACACAAATCCATATATATATATATAGTTCGGCAGATTGAGAGAGATAGAGAGAAAACACCAATCTTATTCTACAGACGGTTTACAGAAACAAAACAGTCTATATGACTGGTTGACGCGATCGTAAGACTTCGCGTTTCACCGTGAAGTTATATATATTAGAGCATACGAATTCTCTCTCCTAACATTCTCTCTCTCTCTCTTTCATTCTCTCTGTCTCTATCATTCTCTCTCTCTCTCTCCCTCTCTATCACTCTCTCTCTCTCTCTCTCCTATCATTCTCTCGCTCTCTCTCTCTCTCCCTCTCTATCATTCTCTTTCTCTCTCTCTCTCATTCTCACTCTCTCTCCTATCATTCTCTCTCTTTTTCTCCTATCATTCTCTCTATGATTCTCTCTCACTGTCATTCTCTCTCTCTCTCTCTCTATCATTCTCTCTATGATTCTCTCTCACTGTCATTCTCTCTCTCTCTCTCTCTATCATTCTCTCTCTCTCTCTATCATTCTCTCTCTCTCTCTCTCTCTCTCTCTCTCTCTCTCTCTCTCTCTCTCTCTCTCTCTCTCTCTCTCTCTCTCTCTCTCTCTCTCTCTCTCTCTCTCTCTCTCTCTCTCTCTCTCTCTCTCTCTCTCTCTCTCTCTCTCTCTCTCTCTCTCTCTCTCTCTCTCTCTCTCTCTCTCTCTCTCTCTCTCTCTCTCTCTCTCTCTCTCTCTCTCTCTCTCTCTCTCTCTCTCTCTCTCTCTCTCTCTCTCTCTCTCTCTCTATCATTATCTCTTTCTCTCCATCATTCTCTCTCTCTCTCTCTATCATTCTCTGGCTCTATCATTCTCTCTCTCTATAATTCTCTCTCTCTATCATTCTCTCTCTCTATAATTCTCTCTCTCTATCATTATCTCTATCATCCTCTCTCACTCCCTCTCTCTCACTTGAGAAATTGAGGGCGGGGGGGGGGTGGAGGGGAGAGAGAGAGAGCTAAAGTAGTAGAGGAAAATAATTAATAACAATATTTATTTTTATAAAAACTTTATTTTTATAAAAACTTTATTTTTATAAAAACTTTATTTTTATAAAAACTTTATTTTTATAAAAACTTTATTTTTATAAAAACTTTATTTTTATAAAAACTTTATTTTTATAAAAACTTTATTTTTATGAAAACTTTATTTTTTAAAAACTTTATTTTTATAAAAACTTTATTTTTATAAAAACTTTATTTTTATAAAAACTTTATTTTTATAAAAACTTTATTTTTATAAAAACTTTATTTTTATAAAAACTTTATTTTTATAAAAACTTCATTTTTATAAAAACTTTATTTTTATAAAAACTTCATTTTTATAAAAACCTTAATTGTATTTTACTTCAATTTTTTTTTTTTCAATACGGCGGATGCCAAAATCCACCCATTTGGGGCGTCCTTGGCATTAGGAAGCCCGGCATCATTGGTGCCGATCCTCATGCATAATCGCTCGATGTTTTCGTTGATTTATTTCAACGATACAATCGAGCAGTAATTGCATGAACTCGCTACATTGTATAGAGCGACAATTTTTTTCGAAAATCTATCGTCGCTGAAATTGCATGTTCTCGGTCACGAAAGTCGAACTCGACGACGATGCTCGTGCAGCATCATACGATCAGATTGTTGATTTATTTGAATGAATTTGACTTGACAATCTTATATATTCGATCAAAATCTCATCGAGCTGCATTCATGCGATGCCGATAATAAATTGACTCGAACGAGTCATTTTCGTCGCCGAGATTAAACATTCTCGATGACCGGTGACAACCGCGGTTGTTTGACGGGGCGTAGCGACCGAGCCGCTTTCGCACGCCTCGCACGACGTGGGTTTGTCCGTCAAATCGCCGATGTCGTATAGTGCCTATAGTGTGATTCCTAAATAAAATAAATTTCAAAAAAATCTAAGCCCGATATACACGAAACGAATTTGCGATCTCATATCTTTCTTTACAATATATATTTCTGGGAAGTCAGAAACATTGTAAAGAAAAATAAAAGTCGATGATCGCTAATGGTTTGTCTGTCAAATTGCCGATGGCGTATAGTGCCATCTGTCAGTGGCGCGCGCCGCACAGATGGTAATTCGTTGCGCGTGCCCCGTTCACTACTATGCCGACGCCATCGGAGTTCGCCAAAACCTTCCACATCCTCTTAAGAGGATGTAAATGTGTAATCTCGGTGACGAAAATGACTCGTTCGAGTCAATTCATTATCGGCATCGCATGAATGCAGCTCGATGAGATTTTGATCGAATATATAAGATTGTCAAGTCAAATTCATTCAAATAAATCAACAATCTGATCGTATGATGCTGCACGAGTTTCGTCGAGTTCGACTTTCGGGACCGAGGACATGCAATCTCAGCGACGATAGATTTCCAAAAAAAATTATCGCTCTATACAATGTAACGAGTTCATGCAATTACTGCTCGATTGTATCGTTGAAATAAATCAACGAAAACATCGAGCGATTATGCATGAGGATCGGCACCAATGATGCCGGGCTTCCTAATGCCAAGGATGTCTCAAATGGGTGGATTTTATAAAAATAAAGTTTTTATAAAAATAAAGTTTTTATAAAAATGAAGTTTTTATAAAAATAAAGTTTTTATAAAAATAAAGTTTATATAAAAATAAAGTTTATATAAAAATAAATATTGTTATTAATTATTTTCCTCTCTGCTGCTTTAGCTCTCCCCCCCCCCCCAATTTCTCAAGAGAGAGAGGGAGTGAGAGATAATGACAGAGATAATGATAGAGAGAGAGAGAGAATGTTAGTGAGAGAGAATGATAGTGAGAGAGAATGATAGAGAGAGAGAGAATGATGGAGAGAAAGAGAGAATGATAGAGATAATGATAGAGAGGGAGAGAGAGAATGATAGAGAGAGAGAGAGAATGATCGAGAGAGATAGAATGATAGAGACAGAGAGGATGAAAGAGAGAGAGAGAGAATTGTAGTGAGAGAGAATGATAGAGAGAGAGAATGATAGGTGAAAAAGAGAGAAAATGATAGAGAGAGAGAGAGAGAGAGAGAGAATGATAGGAGAGAGAGAGAATGATAGAGAGAGAGCGAGAGAATGATAGAGAGGGAGAGAGAGAATGATAGAGAGAGAGAATGATAGGTGAAAAAGAGAGAAAATGATAGAGAGAGAGAGAGAGAGAGAGAGAGAGAGAATGATAGGAGAGAGAGAGAATGATAGAGAGAGAGCGAGAGAATGATAGAGAGGGAGAGAGAGAATGATAGAGAGAGAGAGAGAATGATAGAGACAGAGAGAATGATAGGAGAGAGAATTCGTATGCTCTAATACTATATAACTTCACAGTGAAACGCGACGTCGTACGATCGCGTCAACGAGTCATATAGACTGTTTTGTTTCTGTAAACCGTCTTATCTGTAGAATAAGATTGGTGTTTTCTCTCTATCTCTCTCAATCTGCGGAACCATATATATATATATATATATATATATATATATATACAGTGAGGGGCAATTGAAGTGGGACGATGTGTTTTTTGGCGATTTCAGCGAAACTTGAACCGATTTCGAAAAACTAAAAAAGTACTTTCGAGGTAATTCAATTATCGTCCGAATGAAACTAGTTTCATTAAGATCGGATGCGAATTGACCTGGTGCGAAGGTATGGCACGATCACGTGTAAATCGAGGCTATGCGACCACGCGAAACTACCCCCAGAATTGATACTGAAGTCGTTGAAAGTCCCTTAACGATGGGTATCAGTCAAAAGGGCAGCTCGTGGCGATCAAAAAAGTCCCCTAAAAAAAATCGGTTGGCCTACTCCAGAAGGAGCTACAGTCCAGGAAGCGATTCCCGGTTTGTGGGGACGTTATCGGTGATTAACCGAAAACGCGTCGATGGAATCGATTGAAACTTGTTTTGTAATCGTATTATGCAGTACCCTTACACCTTAAGTGATTTTTTATTATGAAATCTGGTCCTGTCGATGAAATCCAGGTATTACGAGGTTACATTTTCTCATGAATCGACATTTTTCGTATTGAAGCACTTTAGTGCGAATATTATAACCTGGTGCATGATAAAGAGGAAGCTTTAACGATTAAAATGGGTATTGATTCAATACCGGAAACTCCCTCTTGTACGCCAAGGAAATCGTTAAAAAGTTAGTAGAAAATCGCGATATCTCGAAAACTCGTTCCCGGGATGCGCGGCTGCGTTTGCATGCTTCGCTCTAGGGCCGGGCCTGGGAGGGGGTCCCTACCAGCAGCAGTAGCTGTCGCAGTTAAATTAACTTGGCGATATAAAAATATTTCGTAAGAATGTTTAATAATGAAAAATTAATGATCAATGATTAATAATTAACAATTAATAATTCAATATTTATTGTTGATAAATTCGATAATTAATAATAAAAAAATTACAATAATTATCATTAGATGATTAACGATAGAACATGACAATTAATAATTATTATTAGATAATTAATATTGAAAAATTAAGATTTGTTAATCGTATTTTAAATCAAGAATTCAAAACTACTGCGGCTGGTAGGCACCCCCTCCCAGGCCCGGCCCTAGAGCGAAGCATGCAAACGCAGCCGCGCATCCCGGGAACGAGTTTTCGAGATATCGCGATTTTCTACTAACTTTTTAACGATTTCCTTGGCGTACAAGAGGGAGTTTCCGGTATTGAATCAATACCCATTTTAATCGTTAAAGCTTCCTCTTTATCATGCACCAGGTTATAATATTCGCACTAAAGTGCTTCAATACGAAAAATGTTGATTCATGAGAAAATGTAACCTCGTAATACCTGGATTTCATCGACAGGACCAGATTTCATAATAAAAAATCACTTAAGGTGTAAGGGTACTGCATAATACGATTACAAAACAAGTTTCAATCGATTCCATCGACGCGTTTTCGGTTAATCACCGATAACGTCCCCACAAACCGGGAATCACTTCCTGGACTGTAGCTCCTTCTGGAGTAGGCCAACCGAATTTTTTTAGGGGACTTTTTTGATCGCCACGAGCTGCCCTTTTGACTGATACCCATCGTTAAGGGACTTTCAACGACTTCAGTATCAATTCTGGGGGTAGTTTCGCGTAGTCGCATAGCCTCGATTTACACGTGATCGTGCCATACCTTCGCACCAGGTCAATTCGCATCCGATCTTAATGAAACTAGTTTCATTCGGACGATAATTGAATTACCTCGAAAGTACTTTTTTAGTTTTTCGAAATCGGTTCAAGTTTCGCTGAAATCGCCAAAAAACACATCGTCCCACTTCAATTGCCCCTCACTGTATATATATATATATATATATATATATATATATATGGATTTGTGTGCATGGGTGTGTGTATGCGTCTGGGCGTGTTGACCATACACAATGTATATATAAACAAACACACAGGCACACACCCACACACATTAGTTGATTTACATACATGTGTTTATATATAATCTGTCGCGTCCGCCCACGCGGTGTGTGTGGATGTGTGTGGGTGTTTATACATACATTGCATCTGTTCATATAAATCTGCATATGTATGTATACATTTCCGCGTATCGAGAGAGATAAAGAGAATACACGAATTTTTGTCTAAGGACGGTCCACAAAAGCAAAGCAGTCGAACAAACTGATTGTAATCAATTTTATTATAACAATTGTCCACAATTGCTGGCACAATTATCATGCAAATATATATTTTTTAATACTTTATGTAAATAACAGTAATTATTTCAATTATAAACTAAAAAATTTTAGTCGATAAATTATTCATATAATATTTATCTATTATTCAATATAAAGAAAATCAATTTATAATTTAAGATTTACATTATCTTAGCCATTATTGCTGATATCCAAATAAAAAGTATTATCATTATTCTTAGAAATAAGACAATCTACAATATATCCATATTATTTAATCATTATTATCTTTGTAAAATAAATAATCTATCATTTCAAAATATTTGATAGACGATAATTATACAATTATCTTGCGTTTTTCGTAATTCATGCAAAGCACGAAAAAAGTCTAACGATGAGCTTCAAGTGATCGATGGGTATGGGGACGGTATATGTAAAGTATATTCAGAGGATGCATTCTCTTGGATACCTAAAACACCTTTACTTTACATATCAAATAAAAATGACCAAGATATATGGCCTACTACGGCGGTCTCTCTCTCTCTCTCCCTTCCTCCCTCACTCTCTCGAGCTCTCTCTCTTTCGCTCTGTGGCAAAAGGCCTGGGAGACGGAAACACTTGGCTCTTCCCCCTATTACTATATATTACGGTACGAAGAAGACGCTGCTAGCGCTCAAGTATACACTTCGGTAGCGGAATTTTCGTGAACCAAAATTTGGCTACACTCATCGGCCGCGGCTTGTATTTAAATAATCTTACCACAAATTTTTTCGAACAAATGCCATTTCTGAAGTTTTGCACCTACAACAATGTACAAGTACTCAGTGTGTACATTTTTTATTGCTGCATAAGATAACGCTAAGGATTTTTTGAATAACTAGCTTTGAAGGTCAGTAAATCCATTTTTATTTTACAGATAACTGATGGAAATGCGAACGGTAATTTTTTTTTTTGATTTTCAAAATTCTACGAGCGTCACCGGATAGAACACTATTAACTGGATTATATACTAAATTTTCCATTTATGTAGTTTGATAGTTTTGCAATGGCATTGGTTCGAAAATTTAGGCATACTGCGATGGTAAGGAAGAGCTTTCACATCCTCTTAAGGCGGTGTGCCACTACTCAGTCGGTAACAGAAATTGTGTCCCAAATTTCTTCAAAAAATCATCCGTTTACGCGAATTTTGGTACCGCAGTAAAAGCAGCTTTCTCTTTCGCACTCACAATGGCTCACGCAAAATCTGTTTTGCCGACCGAGTAGTAGCACATAACCTAAATAAAATTATCTATAAATCGGGAACTTCAAAAACTGATATAAAAAAAATTAAAAAGTAAAAAAAAACTCCCGACTACGAAGCGTTTAATTACCGAGAAATCAATGCAAAAATTGAACTGAATAACGGAAATTAAGTTCGAAAAAAAACTTGACGAAATGAAAGAAAAAAAAAAATCATAAATAAAAAAGGATGAAATAATTATCTACAATATTGACTGTCTATGATGTACCTGCTGTCAAATATCTTTTATGAGAGGATCGCATCCTCCCGATTTCCATACCAATTGAAGTTGAATAATTTTTTTCTGACATAACTGTAATACGTAATTCATCGACCGTTCTCACTACAGCCGGGAGGTATCTTCCGAAACCTCAAACACCATTATTTATGAGCAAATTATGCTAACCAGTGTAACAGAAACTTGAGCATTACAAAGTATAATGGGAACTGTTGGTGCCGGCATTTTCCACTTATATTAATCAATGAATTTCACAGTCTATGTCCTGCATTCAGTCCTGTATCAGTGCCCGATTACTGAGTGATCGGCACTGATTGATGAATGATTTCCTCCACTTTTTATCTTGATCAATGCATTGCCTTGATATTTTCTCTTATTGTAAGATTTAATAATTGCATAGCGGCAAAGTATAAGTTGTGACGTGGCGTCACAAAGGAGCCACAGTAGTATAGAGTTTTAGTAGTATTCCCGCGCTCGAAGTCCGCCACCACACTTAAAAAAGCGAAATGTAAATAGTAGAATTTAAGAAGCGTCAAGTATAAAAATAACCCGAGAAGCGCAAATATTAATCGTAATAAAATAGAGTATAATGTAAATATTAATTGTAATAGTAATCCAACGCCATGATACACCGAGACAACGAAAAGGCCTTCCTCAAGAAACCCGAAATATTTCCCTTTAAAACCCTGAAAAACACTACGATTTCCCCGCGAAATACCTTTTTCCCCTCCCCACACCCCCTGACGTATCCACAGAAACCGAGCCCAGCGGAGAAACAGCACGTCCTGGAAAGCCGATATACCGACAGCATCCCCGAGAAGAAGATAACCCACGCTGAGCTGCGGGCTAGAGAGGGCAAAGGAACATCACGCGCTCACAGAAATTATAAGGCTCAAATTTACCGCTTGTAGTGAGCGCGGCCAGAACCACGTCGATAAGGGCCAAATCACGGCACACGTGCATAGAGCTAATGCTAATGAGGGCAGCAGCGTGCGGTATCGATCGCTGATATCGATCAACAAGAATTCCCACGTGAGAGAGAGATGTCACCACGTGTGGCCAAGTCTTCCCGGCCAATCACCAGTCGCTCTCCAGGATAGAAAGGATTCCTCATGCGCGAATCGATACAGATCTCCGATAAGTGGCTAATCATCGGAAATACGTCAATCCCGTATCCCCTTCCTTGCCCACTGATTTCCTTTTTGAGCCTCGTGTCGAGTGAGAAGAAATGCTTCTTCACTTCGAGCGTGGCGTGAAAAGAGTATAGTGTATAAAGTCTAGAGCGAAAATTATAAAGAGAGATTATATAGAGTCCAGGATGTGTGAGAGAGAGAGAGAGAAGAGAAGCGTAAAAGTTTTAGTGTAAATCTTGAGTTATTTTATATAGAGTTTTTTTTGTTTGAGTTGCACCTTTTTTTTGTATAAAGTTTTTTCGATTAAAAAAAGGAGAAGAGAAAAGGCGGAAAGAACGGAGAAAAGAACGAGAACGAAAAAGAGAAAAGAACAGAAAGAGTGAGTAGCTCAGATTTTTGTTATCCGGCATTGTGCGACATTTTTCTTGTAATTTGTGAAAGCGTACCGGCCACGAGGCGGACGCCATTTCCCGGTACAATTGCGTGCGTGTACCCCCTCAGAACGTGTATCGAATCGTGCGGTGTGGTGGTGTAAAAATTAGAGTTATTCCCGAGTTAAATTGCGTTCCCGATAATTTTGAATAAACCTTCAATTGCGTTCCCGAACATTTTGAGACAAGCCCAAGCCGTTTTTTTTCTTTTTTTCTGTAGTTGCGTTTCCCCCAAAAGTGTGATATTGCGTTTCCCCCAGTAAATTCAGTAACGTTTAAATAGAGTGAAAAATAGCCGAGAAAATTCACCTGCAATAGGTAAACGACCGTGGTAATAATTAAGAACCCGAAACACGGACTTCTCCCCCCCCCCCCTGAGAGTATCCTCCGTTTGAATTGCCCTGTATACGAGTTAGCCCGAGTAGTATTGTGATATTTTTTTTGAGTGACATTTCTGATTGAGATTATTATCGAATATTGTAATATAGAGAATCCAGAGAATATTTTGTTTTCGAGTACAATCGATACGGTAGCTATACCTTAAATAGCTGGCGCCCAACATAGTTAATATTATGTTTTGTTGGTTTCACTTGCTTAGAGTTTGCGGTCTGCCGACGCAGTGGCGTAACCAGTGATTATTTTTGCGATTTTTCTTTTTTTTTGGAATATATATTTTTTCTGCCTTTGTTAGTGGCTATAAGGATTGTTTTGTTTTACCACCGAGAATAAATATCGCTTTATATTTTTTTTGTTAACCCCGAGTTGCGTTTTCCTCAACCCCCCCCCCCCCACCCCTTTGAAAGTCGGCGTGACAAAGTATATGCTTGTGAGAAGAAGAATGACCCTCCCGACTGTAGTGAGAATCATCGAATAATTACGTATTACAGTCATGTGACCAAAAAATTATCTAATTTCAATTGGGATGGAAATCAGAAGGATGCGATCCTCTCACAAAAGATATTTGACAACAGGTACATTATAGACAGGCAATATTGTAGATGATTATTTCATCCTTTTTCATTTATGAAATTAATTTTTTCATTTTTTATTTTGTGAAGTTCTTTTTTGAACTCCATTTCCGGTATTCAGTTCAATTTTTGCTTTAATTTCTTGGTAAATGAACGCTTTGCAGTCGGGACTTTTTTTTTCATTTTTTTTTTTGTTCCCGGGCGTAATTTTATAAAAATACGTAGTTTCCGTATCCGGAGTTAAGCCAATAAGTAAAATGAATAAAGGAACATCATTACCGACTATTGCCACAGGTGTGTCTGTACTTTGCTTCAATTTAATTGCTAGTATCTTCCCTAGCGACTTTGGTTTTAATTTTATGTCTTTGTTTAGTCGATGAACATGGATTCATGAGAAATACACTAAAGTCTGAATTCTATAAAAAAATTCAGCGATTTATCCAATCACAATCACTATCATCAAGTTTGACTTTTTTAGTAGAGGAAGGATGATTATTACACCATGTGGATTTGCCGCGTAGCAAAAACTTTGGTGAAATCTTTGAGAATTATCTATCATACATCATCGAACACTGTAGAAGAAATGGCACTATTGTTTTTAATGGATATAGTAATGAGATGATCCGTATTAAATTATATGAAAGATATCGTCGGAGAAAAAAGTGTTGCAGCTAACTTCGGTATCGCTGAAGACAAGATGGTAACTTTGAGCCAATCGAAATTTCTTTCCAATATTGCTAATAAATTTAAATTTGGGAATTTCTCAAGTTTTTTACAAAGACATAAAATTAAAACCAAAGTCGCTGGAGAAGATGCTGAAATTTTAATAGCGCGCCCGGCAATTGAATTAAAGCAAAGCAATAGTCGGTAATGATGTTCATTTATTCATTTTACTTATTGGATTAACTCCTGATACGGAAAGTATGTATTTTTATAAAAGTACACCAGGGTAAAAAGGAAATGTAATATCTCAACATTATGCCATGCAAATCTAAAGCCATTTATTTTATTTGCGCATGCATTTGCCGGATGGGACACGATAAGTGCTATTTATGAAAAAGGAAAAAAAAGCTATCGTCGCGAAACTCCAAGAAGATCCAAATCTACAAGAAAAAGCTTCAATTTTTGATCACCCAGAGAACGCTGTTGATGAAATATATGCAGCAGCTGAACAATTCATCGTGCATTTATATAACATAGGTATTCTGCGGCTGTAAAACCAATTGCAGTACAACTCGGTGTGGGTGTAAGAAAGTTGGGTTGAATTGCACTCAACTGTGCAAAAACTGCAATGGCCTGTAAAAATGCCTCAAGTAAATAGAGAATTGCTAAATGAATTAAATGAAGAAATGCAAGAAGCAGACGAGCAATATCAGTATGCTTAAAAAAATGTTGGAACGTATGGAAGCAGATTGAGAATTTTGTTACTGTGGAAAATATTTTATTGCGAAATCTGCTTTTTAACATGTTTTCTGTTTTTCATTAGTTGTTCCTTAGAAGTGTATATCCTATATATGGATAAAAATAATTTTCATTGAAAAAAAATGTAATTAACAAGAAGTAAAAAATTCGTATGTATTTTTTATTCGATAGACAATTCAATCCTATTCAATTTCATATATATATAGTATATATATATATTTGCTGAGATTAATTTTTTCAACATTTTTTATAAAAATTTATATGTTAAACTAGCTGCTGCCCGCTGCCTCGCACGCGTTGAATCAGTATAAAAACATTTATACCTCTTTTTATCCTCTTTGGGGTTGACTTTCTAAAAATCTCTTCTCAGTGGATGTCGAAGTCATAGAATATACTCTCCAAACTTCATGTTTCTAAGATCAGGGGTTGAGGCTGGGCGTTGATATGTCAATCAGTCAGTCATCTTTTCTGCATCTTCGTTTTGTCAGTTAGTCCAGTCGAATTATACGAAAAATATATAAAGATCTATTCAGGAATATGACATTTCTGCCGATTTTTTTACTAGTTCATTATATCTCCACGAATATACCTGTGACTTATCCAAAAGATTTTCGGACGCGTTTCGTGGCAAAAAATTGTTAAACAATTGAAAACCTACTTTTTGCGCTCTATTTCTTTTCCTGACGGTTTTACAACAAAATGCTTCATACAAAAGTTGTTCATCTCGTCGTCCCCGAAAAAATGAACCCTTACAGAGTCATTCATTAGAGTCTTCATTAGTTTAGCTACAAAATGCAAAAAACACCGAATTTTCAACATACGCTTACGAAACTCATACTGCATCTAGTATGAACTGTCCTCTAAAAGAATCTGCAAACCCGATCTGGCTATGTTTTATAGTCTCGCAGTAATTAACGATCTGCAAAAATCTATAGATTCGCTCTCCTCTTAAGGATAATGGGCTCACATCGTATCGAAAAATCTGAGGGCCAGTTTTCGATACCCACTGTCGATATCAAACGAAAAATATTTTTTTTGTTGAAAAAATAACTCATTCCGAGGAAATAAAATTTTCGCTTATAAACAAATGTTAATATCTTCGTCAATTTGCGAGTAACCGGAAATATTCTGCGTAATCGGATTGGTGAGAAAAAGTAGCCTAATTAAAAAAAAACCAAGTTTGTACAACAATTTTTAAGGGAGATACAAGACGTTGACCGTGATTTTCTAGAACGTCCCCACCGCTCCCCGCGACGCGGCCCGGCTCGACTTACCCGGCGGGCCGTGCGATTTCATACCCCGCGGCTGCATTCAACCTGTCGTAGCAATGGAATAAATACTCCGGGAAAATATGAGACGAATCGTAAATGATACCCGAATGTCTCAAAAACACGTACGAACTTGGTTCATCCGAAAATGTTAGTTAGATCAATAGTTGTGGATTAATAAGTAAACCTGTCCGTATCTCCGGTTCTAATAGAGATTAAGGAATGATTTTGTTTTTCAAAAAAAGCGTCTCAAACAGACCTATTAGATCCTGCCAGAATATTTCCAGTTACTCGCAAATTGACGAAGATATTAACCGTACCGTCTATAAGCGAAAATTTTATTTCCTCGGAATGAGTATTATTATGAGTATTATTATTTTTTCAACAAAAAAAAATATTTTTCGTTATATATCGAAAGTGGGTATCGAAAACTGGCCCTCAGATTTTTCGGTACGATGTGAGCCCATTATCCTTAAGAGGAGAGCGAATCTATAGATTTTTGCAGATCGTTAATTACTGCGAGACTATATTACATAGCCAGATCGGGTTTGCAGATTCTTTTAGAGGACAGTTCATACCAGATGCAGTATGAGTTTCGTAAGCGTATGTTGAAAATTCGGTGAGTGACTGGCAAAAAACAAAGTATCAAAAAAACTTCTTTTGCATTTTGCAGCTAAACTAATGAAGATAAATGACTCTGTAAGGGTTCATTTTTTCGGGGACGACGAGACGAACAATTTTTGTATGGAGCATTTTGCTGTAAACCCGTCAGGAAAAGGAATGGAGTGCAAAAAGTAGGTTTTCAATTGTTTAACAATTTTTTGCTACGAACCGCGACTAAATATTTTTTGCCACGACTGGACTAAATCTTCGTATGCGATAACATTGAAACTATCGTTCAGAAATGAAAACATCTAGGGGACTTTTTGAACCCTTATTGATTTTCTGAATGCAGATTTTTTCAAAACAAAAATTCAGCCTTATCTACAGGTACTTTTAACTGAATCAGCACTTTAGCTCGCCGTAACTCCGACAATATCGTTCCGAGAGAAATGTTCTGATAACAGTTTTGTTTCTTTTTTTGATGCTCTGAACAGGGACATTTACAAAAAAAAATTGGATGTTTTTTTTTTTTGAAAAATAGGCATTCAGTGAATCAAAAAAGAGTTCAAAAAGTACCTAAGATTGTTTCGTTTCTGAGCGATAGTTGGAATGTTATCGCATACGGAAGAATGACAAAACAAAGATGCAGAATGAAAAAAAAAAAGATTCAAATTTTTTTTTTGCAAATGTTCCCGTTTAGAGCATCAAAGAAGGAAACAAAACTATTTTCAGAACATTTTTCTCCGAACGATATTGTCGGAGTTACGGCGAGTTCAAGTGTTGATTCAGTAAAAAAGTACCTGTAAATGAAGTTGCATTTTTGTTTTGATAAAATCTGCATTCAGAGAAGCAAGAAAGGGTTCAAAAAATCCCCGAGATATTTTCGCTTCTGAGCGATAGTTTGGATGTTATCGCATACGGAATGTGTATGAAATTTTTGGAATTACGCATTTTGAATTTTGAATTCTTTATAAAAAATACAATCAACAAATCTTAATTGTTCAATATTAATTATCTAATAATTATTATTAATCGTCATGTTTTATTTTTAATTATCGAATTTATCAACAATAGATATTCAATTATTAATTGTTAATTATTAATCATTGATGAATATTTTTTTATTATTAAACATTCTTACGAAATATTTGTATATCGCCAAGTTAATTTAACTCCGACATCAGCAGGTAGGGACCCCCTCCCAGGCCCGGCCCTGGAGCGAAGCATACAAACACAGCCGCGCATCCCGGAAACGAATTTACGAGATATCGCGATTTTCCACTAACTTTTTAACGATTTCCTTGACGTATGAGAGGGAGTTTCCGGTACTGAATGAATACCCATTTTTATCGTTGAAGCTTACTCTTTATCATGCACCACGTTATAATGCTGACACTAAAGTGCTTCAATAGGAAAAATGTTGATTCATGAGATAATGTACCCTCGTAATACCTGGATTTCATCGACAGGAACAGATTTCATAATAAAAAACCACTTGAGGTGTAAGGGCACTACAAAACACGATTACACAAGTTTCAATAGATTCCATCGAGTCGTTTTCGCTTAATCACCGATAACGTCGCCAAAAACCGAGAATCGCTTCCTGGACTGTAGCTTCTTCTGGAGTAGGCCAATCGGAATTTTTTAGGGGTGTTTTGTGATCATCACGAGCTGCCCTTTTGACTGATACCCATTAAGGGAGTTTCAACGACTCCAATATCAATTCTGGGGGTAGTTTTGCGTGGTCGCATAGCCTCGATTTACACGTGATCGTGCCATACCTTTGCACCAGGTCAATTCGCATCCGATCGTAATAAAACTAGCTTCATTCGGACGATAATTAAATTACCTCGAAAGTACTTTTTTAGTTTTTTGAAATTGGTTCAAGTTTCGCTGAAATCGCCCAAAAATACTTTGTCCCACTTCAAATACCCCTCACTGTATAAGGAAAAACCGAAACGTTCAAAACGCTCTATCGTTGCGGAATATACTTTTCGTTTTCGTTTACAAAACATACATCTTGTTTTTCACTCGCATACGTTGGGTTTATACGCCGACGCGTGCGCGCAAGCGCAGCTAACGCTGCAATGAGTGGGAACGGCCTGAACATACATATACCTGTCGCTTCCTAAGCCAGCGGCGTAGAATGAAGAAATTTGTTAGGGTTCAATTAATTCATAACTCAAAAAGTACAATAAATGGAAGAAAATAATACAGAACTTTTTTGTAGGAAATTTCGTGAAAAAAATAGTGGAAAAAAAAATTTGAACACTATTAATGATGAGAAGTCACCGATTAAAAAAATTAAATATTAATAATTTTTAAACTAGCGGATACAAAAAAATGATTTCTCTGAGAAAAAAGATGAGGATTTTTGAGGTTGATTAAAAAAAATATATATAAATACTGATTATTTTTCGATTTTTTATGATTTTTCAAAAATTTCCATTTACCCTAAAATTTTGTAGAGCTCTAACAACCAAACTATTGGGAATATCGCTAAACGTTATTATATATTTTTTGTGTGGAATTTTACGCTCAACAACTTTTGTTGGAAACTTTTTTTCATATTTTTTATGTTTCCGAGTTATGAGCAAAAAATGCCTTTTTTAGGGGTTTTAAAGTTTTTTCAACCCTACCCCGGGGTATTAAGGTGCCCACCTTGACATATCACACGAAGTTTTTCGAGAGTCAAATACAACTTCCCTCAAAAATGCAGGTTCATGGCTCGAATAAGCGATTTCAGACCGATTTTGACTGGACTACTGGGGAGTGTTATTGATACACTTCTTAATATCTTTTTGCTTGTCATTCACCCAACGAAACACCATTACAGATGTAATGGTGTTTCGTTGGGTTTTTTTCGATTTTTTTTTTCCATACCTTTTTTTAACCTTCCTATCTTATGAATTATGGGTTACATAAAGAAATGCTAAGGCCCGCTACACACCGGCGGTTTTTGACGTGCGGCGACAGAAATTGTGGTCCAATGTATTACAGAACAGATTGAGCGCTGCACACTTTACTTACGGTGGCATACGTCCATGCCACGTGAATTCGCATCGAAACATCGAAACGCATCGAAACAGCTAGGAAAAAAATTACGCATTTTCTTATTACGAGCGTGGGGTAGTTTCCAGTGTTCCAATTGGTCATCACGCCCAGTTTAACGGCCAACAGCAAGCGTGCGTTTGAGCGCCACACTGTGGCCACGCTCGTAATGAGGATCCAGTAGGGCAATCGCAGTCGCAAAAATGCAATTGTGCGCCTCTTATCCTACGGCGCAATTGCGGCCACTGCACGTCCAAAAACGCCATTGTGTAGCAGGCCTTAAACTGCGTAATTTCCCTAGTTGTTATTTAGTTCTCGAAGGACGTTGCGTGCATACTTGAACGCTGTATTGAACGCTACACACCTGCAGTGTTCAATCTGTTCTCTAATACTTTGGACAACAATTTCTGTCGCCACACTCTGAAAACCGCCAGTGTGTAGCGGGCCTGAAGTACTTTTTTGTTCACTGTACAATTACCTGGTGGCGTTTTTTTTTAATTTTAGCTACATTTTTATAAACGCTCGCGGCTTTTACGCGATAATAAACGCCATTATTCGCCGTATAATTATTCTCAGGCGTGCTATCGTAAATGCTTTAATACTTTTTTGTTTCCCTAATGGCGGATTTTGGATTTTTTACTCGATTTTTTTAAACTTTGATCTACACATTTTGGCCTTGTGCCAGCTACAAAAAAGTACTTCAGTATTTTTTTAAACAACGTAAATGTCAGAAGATACAGCTTGCACAAGACCAAAATTTGCAGATGAAAGTTTAAAGAATTCGAATATTAAAAAAATCCGAAATTCGTCATGAAAGAATCGAAAAACAAACAAAAAAGTATGAAGACATTTTACGATAGCACACCCCATAATAATTGTACGACGAACAATATCGTTTATTAGGGCCTAAAAGCCGCCACCGTTTATAAAATTGTAGTTAAAAGAAATAATAATAGCCGCCAAGTAATTTTACAACAAACAAAAAAGTCTTTTAGCATTTCCTTATATAACAACGCACAATTCACCAAGTATGGAGGTGAACTGATAGTGACTACGAAAAAAAACGTGCTACAACTGGAAATGACGCATATATGAGCTCCACGAATATCTCATTTTTTTATGGATTTGCATCAAACTTGATATACCCATGTTTTTTGGGTCATTGATTACGTATTTGAACCCAAAATTTAAAAATTCAAAGTATCGGATCCAATATGGCGGATCAAGATGCAGTCACTCGATTTGGATAAAACTCGATATTCAGGGGTTTTCGAGGACGCTGATTACGAATCTGAACTCGAAATAGAGAAATTCAAAATGGCGGATTCAATATGGTGGCTTGTAGCAGCTAACTTCGATATTCGTTATGGATATGTATCAATCATGTTGTATGCATATTTTTTCGGTCACTAATGACAAATCCAGGGTCGATTTTCAAAATTCAAAATAAGGAATCCAACATGGCGTTTACGAGTGGCTAACGGTATTCCATTATGACTACTGTTACCTCCGTTATTGGGTGATAAAATATAATCACGACCGCAGAGTGCAACACAGGGAGTCTGTGATAGGACTTTACACTCCATTATTAAATTTTTTTGTTATTAATTTAAAAAAAAACATGATTTTAATTTTTTTATGTTGACCTGATTAGCCAGTACTGCACATGAGTGTACGTGAAATCCAAACGATACCTACCGTGCCACGGATGCCTGAACATGAGCATAGTGTACTGTAGAGTAGAAGTTTGTGCACCAGGCTTCACATAAAGTATACCACAGCATCCCCGTGGCGATTTCTGGGGTCAAGATTATGTTCCACCAGTTAATAATGGAGGTAACAATAATGTAATACCGTTAGTTACTCGAAGCCATCTTATAGGATCCGCTATTTTGAATTTCTGAATTTCGAGTTCAAATTCATAATCAGCAACTCAAAAAACCTCTTATACATAAGCTTGCATGTAGAATACGAAATTATCGGCTCTCACTAGAATTGGCATAAAATGTTGATTTCGAGTCCACCAGTGAACAGGTTAAAAAAAAGTATTAAAAAAAAATTCAAAACAAATCCAAAAAACAAACACTAGCTGTCAGCTTAACTGTGACGGCATTTTATGTCTGTTACGTTTTCCGCGAAGGATACGGCATAGGTGAGTCTGACAATGAAATAATCTCTCTCTCTGTCTCTGTCTCTCTCTCCCTCTGTCTCTCTCTATCTCTGTCTGTTTCGGCATATTTCGCGAAGAAGTGGGAATGTGTCGGGAACGTGGGGTAATGCAGAGCGTCTCCGTACTTTTTAGGCCAGTGCTTAGACATAAAATGCCAAAAACTATTATTGGAGATGTGAGAAAGGTGATAAAAAGCCACTAGATTTTACAAAATTGGAGTTAAAAAAAATGATACTAGATAATTGCTCAAAGAACAAAACAGTCCTTTGGTACTCTTTTATAAAATGCACATGTCAAAATATACAGCTTATATAGATAGCAAAATATAAAAGGTCGAAATTAGCAAATGCAGAAATCTTCAAGGCCATATCAAATTCTCTATCAAAAAAAAATGTCCGAAAGCATATCTTTCATTGTGTAACTGCTAGAGATGAAGAAAATGAACAGACGATGTTATAGAGAATAGTGCAACTAACTATATTTAAAATAATATGTGTGCTATTAATTTTATGATTATTCGATATTCACCCTCTTTTGTTCAAAATTAAATTATCTACAAAGTATACTTGAATATTTGTTCGATTATTTTAAATAGTTTCATTGGAGCTAGACTTTATTTATATTTTTATTCAGCCCATGTCACTGCACATTCTGGCAAGAAAAAATATTCTTGCCAGAATCATTACAAAAAAAATATCGCTGGCTCCTGAACTATTATCAGCTGATTTCGAGAAATCAAAGGACAATGAAATACCCCAATACAAAAGTAGACAACAAATATATAAAGAAATATAATTAAATGTAAATTATAAGATATGAGAATTAGATAAAATTCAGCAATTATCAGTAAGATTGCATGATCGCTATTAACTATTTGTTAAGTGGATATACATTTTGGAGGTTATCCATGAAGAAAGTTGTTGATAGGAAAAAATACCCAATCTTAATCCTTTTCCAACTGCCTTTGTCCCAGGATGTGAAGTTGATAAAAAACTCTGCAATTAACTTAAACAATTAACTTTAACTCTCCTTGGTATTATACTGTATAAATAAGACAATGGATAAAAATACCTCATATCAACAAAGATCAACAACTCTGGTTCCTATACTTAATGCTTTTGCTTACTGAAACTTGCTATATAGAGATCTAGTTTTTTCTAATAAAAAAAGCATTAACCCCTTCACTGTGCATGATGCATATTACATGGAAAAAAACGTGCCACCAGTGTCTCATTTTTGCCACACAGCAAAGGGGTTAAAGGAATACATCTACATTTTTACACAAAAAGGAAGGATAAAGATAATATGAATATTGATAAGTGTCAATGAAGAGCAAAAAACAATATGAAAATAACAATTGCATCCAATTGCAAACCCAAAAAATCTATCATATATGTCCATATATTCTCAATTCTTCTATTACATACTACATATTCTCTCTACTACATATTCCCATATTCAGCCATGTCCATCGGTTGATATAAAATCCGATGAGAATCAAGGTAGTTTTTTTTCATAATTGTTCCACACAACCCTGAAAATAACATACGAAAATATAAAATCCGGATTGTCAAATTGTGTTTTTATCTCATTTATTTAGAGAAATGAGATAAAAACACAATTTGACAATCTACAGAAAAAGAGAATCTGCTACACAAACAGATGTTCAATATTGGAATAAAAACATTTAGGGGATTGTCCAACGCAACTTATAAGAACATGGACCAAATAACTATTATAATTGAACAAAACGCACCCAAATTTTGTAGCAGCGCGTCACACTTAGTCACTACTCTTGGGCGCTTGTTTATTTTAAATCCTCTCGCACTAACGCCCTATAACAAATTCTTACAAGTTGATTAATCTTAATAAAGCAAACGTTAGATGACGTTCCATTCGAGAGCTATTGGGATCCTTTCGAAGGATAAACGCGCACGTACACGCACGCAGCCACACGCGCAAATCAAATGTTTCCGTATCTATTCGGCATTCTAAAACGGGATCTAGACTACGTTTAAGCACCCAAATCACTCTCCTGCATGCAGCCTGCTATGTAGGCAAGACGATGGGCAACCACCATCCTGCAAGCTAGCCGTCATCCGTACTGCCACTGTGGTTGGTCATGGACACACATGACACACACGCTTTACGCATATCACAGACGGCAGCACGGGTGGTGATTAGCTTGCAGAATTGTATATGACCGTCATTCCGCCTACACGGCAGGCTGCATGCAGGATTGTCAATTGGAGGCTTTTGACGGCGCACGTTACTTCGCTTGTACTATCATCGATGTAATTAAACTTGGTGTAGTGCGCCAGTTAAGCGGAGTATTACGCTCAGAATAACTACTTTCGAGTGTTAATACGCCGCTTACACGTATCTTTACATTTGGTTTAACTACATCGGTCATAGATAAGTTAGTATAAGAACGCTGTGTAAGCGTAGTCATTGCCTAGTGTACGGCATGGAGACTAGGTACGTAGCATCAACTACGTTTACGCGGGTCGAATTACGGGCATAGATTTCAGGTCGTCTCTACTCAATTACAGACTTACCATTACCGATTTACTTAAACTGGGTGTGGAAACGCGTGTAAGCAGTGTAATATTATCCAAAATTATTTATTACGGGCACACACGCAGCCACGGTCTATACAAGACCGTGCACGCAGCACTACAGCGGGTTATGCTACACCCATCATAGTAAAACGAGATTAACGCGCGTCGTGTAAGCGTAATCATGAGTTAGCGAAAACAGGTGGCGCTTGTAGGCACTGCTCTAGTCTCCATGGTATCATACAACTCGTTGACAAGCCAGCTGCGTAAAGTTAGCAGTACAACATTAACTTTATTAACTTTTTCTTTTTCTAAATAACTGGTGGTATTTTGGTGGTAATAGGCGTACTAATCAGAAAATTTGTGTGTCATCCAATTTTTTTGAACATTAAAAACAAAATTTTGAGTGTGAAGGTTGCCCCAATAATCTTATTTTTCAATAATTTTTAATTGTTTGAGTTGTAATCGATGCGTTATTTTGTTGGGAGTCAAGGATTTCCCAATTCCATAATTTGGGGGACAGTGGTTGCGTCAAAAAATGCAAAAAAGCGTACGCGTATACCTTTGGGATCGGTTGGAATGAGCGCGCCCACCAGAGAGAAGGTGCCGAGCGCACCCCTGATAACTCATGCACCAGCCACACAATTGGTCAAGAATCTTTTCGCATGTGGATTGATATTGTTTCCGTTGCTTGACCTAGAACTCCATCATCGTTGTTAATATCTACAGATATACGGATTGTATTAAATAAATTTCTAAACGCATTAGAATAATGACTTTTCTTAGAATACTATCGCATCAATTTATGATGTTAAGTTAGAATAAGACGGCTAAAATAAATTGTGACTGCGACAGTAAAGTCAAGATTCGGAGATGTGATATTTCCGAAATATAGATCCTACAAAATATATTAACACCCGTATTCATAGTCGTTCCTTGAGGAATAAGGGTTCCTTGTTCCGTATTCGTCGTTTCATAAACCTTCCTTGACCAAACAAGGAACCTTATTGGCTTCCTTATCTCAAGGGAGCTCTCGAGGTCCCTTGAGGATGCCTTGATGCGCTTTTTGGAACAACTAGCGCCACGGTAGCGGTCTGTAGAATTAAACCGATGGCCCCTGCCCCTTGGGGAGACGCGTTCCTTCACCTTTTCAGGTGGTTTGAAAATTTTTCCATGCGTAACCAGTGTATAACCTACAAAAGTCAGTTTTTGACGTGCATATTTAGTACAAGTTGGAGCACAAATATAAGTGAAAGTAACAAAATGAATAACGATTTTTTAAATGAAACTGACTATGAATCTGAGGAAGAAAATATTCAGTGGCGACTTGTGAAAAGATATATCCGTGATATATCTTCGAAAAATTAGCGAATAGCTTCTTCGAAAGAGGTACAGATTTAATAAAGGAGCTGTGCTTGAATTCTTATTACCTATGGTAAATGCCCGATTAATAAATCTGAATCGTCGAGGTCTGCCCGTTTCTCCGTTGATGCAATTGTTAATAACACTGCGATTCTATGCAACAGGCAGTTTTAAGGTTTGTAGATTTTTAACACAATAGATAACAAACTCGTATGATTCGGATTAGTCATATTTGTGTACTTTGTTCATGCAGATAGTTAATGGAGATTTGCGAGGATACAGCCAAGCATCAGTATCAAGAATTGTCACTCGAGTTTCCAAAATTTTAGCGTCACACGTGAGTACTTGTCTAAATTTTGGCACTGAAGAACAACGTTCAAATAATAAAAACGAGTTTTATGCAGTGGCTAACTTTCCATCTGTAATCGGGTGTATTGATTGCACCCATGTACGAATTGCAAACCCTGGAGGCAATAATGGAGAGGTGTTTCGGAATCGAAAAGGCTGGTTCTCTCTGAATGTACAGGTATATTTTAAATCAACATGGTTACCTAACATGCCAAATGCAGTGTATTCAATAAATGTATTTACTATGTTTATAGGTTGAGTCGAGTCCCCGACGAGAAATTTTGGACATAGTTGTCAGACATCCTGGTTCAACTCACGATGCTGTGATATTTGACCGTAGTGGCCTGCGCTGTCGTTTAGAGTTAGGACAATTCAATGGGGTTCTACTTGGAGATAGTGGATACGCATGTCGAAATTTATTACTGTTAATTACAGTTAATTGTAATATTTATGAATGAATATTTCTTAAAAAACCCATTGTTCATTTTGTACTATATTTATTGAAAACTTTACAATAAAGGGTGATTTTCATTGGAAGGATAATGAACTTTACTCTTATTTATGACTGCATTTTCTAATTTTAAAAACACAAGTTCCCTTTCTGCTTCTGCGATTTCCATTTTTATTGAGTGAAGCTCCCGCTCATGAACAGAAGTGTGAAGTTAGTCCGAGATCGCATAAATTTAGTAATTTACGATGCTGCCTTCGGAGGTCGCTAAAAGTCCCCAGTATACGTCTTCCTTTTTGAAGGAAGCGTTAAGGCTTGACTATGAAATGAGGCAGCCTTGGAGATTTGAGGAACCCTCCACGGAGGATTCCTCAGCCCTTGAGATTTCTACGGACTATGAATACGGGTGTAAGACTCGTTCATTGAGGCGTCATATAGTCTAGGTTTTGTTCACACGTTAGACAGAGAGGCCAATGAAAAGTGTGCGCAGCTCTTGAATTGCAACGGTACTTTCTAACGGGGCTTTCCATTTACACGACTTTTGGATCGACTCGTGTCGACTCGTGTCGACTCTTGAAAACGAATAAATGGAAACCTCGCTTTGCGCAAGAGTCGATGCGCACTGAACAGTGAGGTTACAATGTAAAACTGGTGGCAAATTTATTTTTAAAAAAAGTTTAATCAATGGCCGAATGATCATTATTTGAGAACTTCAACACGTTCTTACGGAGAACTGAGTCGTACATTTTACGAAAGTCGTTGGTATGGTTGGACGAGAAATGTTAATTTAAATATGTGTAAGAGACAACATATTTTAAAAATGTATCCTAAGTGTAATTTAGTTTTTCTTGAAATTGTATCTATACTAAGCTTATTATCCGCACTCATATTATAAATGAGAAAACGAGTTTATTTGCACGGCTACATCACGGCTACACTGTGTAACGGATTTTGATGAATTTTGTTAATTTTTCTAAAATTGTATGTAAGTGGTAATTTCATCACTGAATGAAATATTTTCCAAAACATGTACGGAACTTATTTTAACGGAATCGTATAATTAAAAGTAAATAGCCTATATTTGCCAGTAATTTTATGTTGTATAATTATCGGTATTAAATAAATTAAACAGATTTTGTATTAAAAGTGTTTTTATTTTGTCTTTGGAAAGAAACAATAATATCGACTGTTTACAGAAAAACTTTGGTTTGATGGAGGTAATTGAGCTAAAATTATCAATAGAATATGCTAACTTATAAAAGTATGGTTTCGATCTAAAATATTTTTTAGAATATTGCACTTTTCTCTTTCAACATTAATTTTTTCCTGATGTCTTTCAATTTTTTTTGCCATTTTCATCTCTTCAAACCATAGTTTTTTTCACTTTAATTAAAGTTTTTCTTTTGTTAACTGTAATTCTTCTTCTCTCCGCTTATTCTCGTTTTCAGTCAGTAATTTTTTTTCAGCCTTCTCTTCTTGAACCATCTTAAGATGCTGTAGCCATTGTGTCTGCAATTCTATCTTCGTCTTCACAATTCTTGAACCAGTTCCATTAGTCGCTTTACGTTTTTTAATATGAGAAACATTGTCACTTGCTTCTGGGAAAGTTGAAATCTCGGTATGTATATTATTTGTATCCTTGTTTTCTCTAGATTCATTTGTGTTTTCATTTTGTTGTTGTGAAGTTTTAGCGAAGCCTGGCATTGGTGAATTGGAAAAACTGCAAACGGGATCAGCGGCACCTTTTTTGTCACCTAGGATTTCTGACAGACGTTCCACAAATTCATCTAAAGATTCTGGATCGTTGCCACTCCCACGGTTATGATCTCTTTTTTTATTATATGTCTTTTGAGAGATGCAAACTTCCAACGTGCTTGATCGTCAGTTACCTATAATAAAAAAAATGTAAATTATCCATAATAAAACGATTGCCTCATATAAACACTTATGCGATTAATTTTAGTATAGTTAGTAAGTACAACTACTATCTTATTTTATTAATTCTTATTAGTATAATTCTAACCTGTTTGGAAATCAGAGAAGAAGCATTGAGCTCTTGGGTAATACTTTGCCAAATTTTTTTTTTTTTTTTTGGATGGTCCAGTTTAATATTTCTAGCTTTGTACACAGATAGAAGTGCAAGAGTTGCTGATCTGGTCCATATAATTTTTGATTCGTGATTTTCATCTTCATTTTGCGTTTCAATCTTTTTTTTGACGTTTCCGATTTGGTTGTGGACGTTTATTGTTTTTTTACGGTTTTCAGAGAAGTTTGATGATTTTGTTGACTATTGTGGTATCTGGTGTGGTAGTAAATATTCTGATTTTTCGGTTGTTGATATGGTCCATTGAGATGATTGCTGGCGTGATGCTGATGGAAGTGATAGCATTTTTATTTTTCCATCTGCTTGCAAAGCTTTCAATTCTTCGAATGTAATACGCTGAAAAAAATACAATAAATTTTGAAGTTAGATACATAACTGACCTGCTCGGAATGTTCTATGCAGGAAATATGCTAAAAAAAAAATACAATTGTTACAATTCTATATAAATATTCATCTGCAACACAATTTTATTTTTATAATAAAATCAATTTAAAAAAATTCTGTTTAATAGCAACACTAATAGAATAATTATTGTAATAAATAAATAAATAATAAATAATAAAATAAATATTTATATGCAACAACGTGTACTAAATAGATTCTAACGGCATACATGCAGTCAAGCATTAACACTAAAGTTATGCATTAATAATGCATAAAAATTTCCAATTTCTACATATAACTGGATAGTTCGTTTTACACGTAAAGTTATTAAAATATCTGTTTTATACTTACTTTCATTTTTAGTAGATGCAGCTTAAATAAATTTCTCTCCGGCGTCCTCGACGTCTTTGTTTAGTTTTTTTGTCAGATCTTGTGAGCAACACATGTTTTAGTTTTCGCGCTCTTGTGTGTATGTGTGCTGTATGTGTAGTGTTCAACTCCTCCCACGAACTCACCTCTTTAGCAGAGTCTTCACGAGTCGACTTGTGTCGCCAACACGCGGTGACACAAACCAAATGGAAAGCAGTTAGCGACACAAATCAATTTGTGTCGACTTGAGTCAGTAAATGGAAAGCCCCCAATGTCGCTCGTGTGCAGGTAGCCTTAAGTGGCATTGTGACGTAGTGACCTCTTTTTCAAGGGGGCTACACTGAAATGGTCTCTTCCACGTCTTTTCTATTTATCCATATCACCCAGCGTGTCTGAATTCGTTGCCCAGCGGTAGACGCGCGCGTGGCGACCGTACGACGGTGAGAGAGGACAAACAAACGTCTGAATTCGTTGACATCCCTGATTCCTGTAGTATAGAAGAGGTTAACCGTGCCGTAGTATACGATTACACAGCATTAAAAGGCACGAAACGCTTAATTTTTTATAAAATGTCGGATCCAGATCTCGAGGCAATACGACAGCAGCGACTGGCCCAGTTACAGTCACAGTACAAGGTGAAAAATAATAATTCGATATACCGTTGAAATTGTAACAACGCAGTGTTGGGAGGAAGTATCAGACTGCCTGAATGGGATTGTTTCGATTTATATTGGCGGCATTCTTTCGGATGAAAAGTTGTTTTCCTATAATCCATTTTTTCGGAACATGCAGTTTTAATGTATACGTTACTTTTGCGCCACAAAACGCTGGCTTGCTATAGATTTTTTGATAGCCTTAAAAATTGTAGGTTATGTACTTTGTTATTAAGGTTGAAGCGTAACATTTACTTCGTTCGACACGAAAAATGAACCGATTTGCAAAATTTTATGTATATATTGTACAGTTGTTTATCCCATCTTTTATATTGGACCAGTAGCTGCTCATATCGAACTATACCGAACTTAACCCTAGAATGATACTGTTATTTTTTTTCTTTACATGATCCTCTGGGATACAAATGTTGACTTCTGTTCCCTACCATAAAATACCTTTCAATAGGATATAACGGCTTAATTATAGATCAATCTCTTTGTTTTTTATAAGGAAAAGAATAGTGTTTACTAAAGCCTATTTTATGGATCATGAATTAGTTAAAAAATGGTGTAAACAATGTATCAAAATTGCAACAATGCCTTATTGTGTACAATAATGGCTCTTTCTAAACTAATTGATTTTGAAATTTCAAACAGGGTTCTAAAGAGGACACATTGAACTGCCAGAAAAAAATAGGAACCTTTGTGTTCTCTGAAAAAAGTATAATTATTTGAGCATGTGAATGTTAACAAATACAAAAAATTGAAAAATGGAAAAAATTAGTAAAATCAATTTAAAAAATTGCTCATCACCTCTGTTTGTATACTTTTCAATCAAAATTTATAACAATACCCAATTGAAAACAAAAAAATGGAATCAGTCTGTGATTAATCAGAAACATAGCAGTCAATGCACTGCCCTGTCCTATGGTTTCAGTTGAACCAATATGTCTGCTGTAGAAATATTTTGCGAATTGCATGTAAATGCTTTTTTTTACGATTTAATTACTTATAAAAAAATATTGCAATGAAACCAACATGACTATTCAATTAATTTTACCGATACATACAAAAATTATATCATGCATTAATTTATAAGTCTCTAAAAGTCTCTAAAAAAAGTCAAATTGACTTACATAAAACACTAACGCTAATACTCTGGGGTGCAAATGTGTCCCGAGCAGAATATAATCATTACTTGGCAGATATCTATGTTGTTATTCACTTATTGATGCTCCAACTGCTGTAGCTCTAAGCAATTTTACTAGCTGAGGATGTTAGTTTGAAATTCTGTTGGGATGCATTTGTGCCCCAGTGTATCAGCCTATCGTCAAATCAGTCTCAGGGGTCTCATATTTTTCCAAATTTCATCATTATACTTTTTTTTATTAAAGTGTAACTTCTGGTGTCACGGTATGATATCGAGCACTGTCAAACATTTTCTGTGACAGAAGTAGTGGTGCAGATGAGTCCACATGTATTGTATATATATATATGCCCTGGCATGAGCCTCTATGTATGAGGTATTCCAGGCCAATCCTGTAACGTTTAATGCTGATCCCTTCCGATTTGATCAAAATTTTGTTATATCATTGTATTATCTCTCAAAGGAACTCTGATTTTTTTTAGATTTTTTAAAACACCATAATTTTTTCCTTATATTTTTCTAAGCAAAACGGTCACCCCAATTGAATAATTCTACAAAAATTTAGAAAAACAAGGTGTCTAATACCAATATTTTTGCTGCTTTTTAAAAAGTGGAATAGGATTTTTTTCTCCATGATATCCGATTCTCGAGTTTAGCAAAATGTGTATAAACGTTCTAGTTCCAGCAATTTTGGAGCTATCGAGGTAAAACTTTGCATGAATAAACTAGTATTGAACAAAGTGCTGTATCAAATTTAAGGATACTCTTGCGATGCGTTCGAATCGTAAAAATGTCTTCATTTCAATAATTTTATGAATTGTAACTATTCATCAGTCTTTCGCTATTACAGATTTCGAGGTATCAGATTGAAATTATGAAAACGTGGAACAGATGTGGTGAGAATAACAAACGTAAATGTTCTGAGTGATCGCACTTGGAACCGGCCATATGCTAAGGCCACATCCTAAATAGCGCCTTTGTGGTGGCCAAAACCATCATTTGCTTAGCTACGAACTATACTACATGCTATGGATAGCATATTTTGTTGTGGTAAAGTTTGCTATATCGTTTCAATTTGAAACTTCGATATTTACAAGAGCAAAACACTTAAGAATAGTCACATTTCATAAAATTATTAATATTAAAAAAAATGAACGATTTCAATGCATCAGAAGAGTGTCTTGAATTCATTATTTGATATGGCACTTTGTTCGATATTAGTTCATTCATGCAAAAAGTTTTATCTCAATAGCTCCAAAATTGCTGGGGCCAGAGCGTTTATCCACATTTTGCCAAACTTGAATCCAATTTTACTTTATAAAAAGCGGTAAAAGTCTTGTGATTAGACACTTGACTTTTCGAAATATTTGTAAAATTGGAAATTGGGTCGAGTGGTTTGACTTAAGAGAAAAATCAGAAAAAAATAGCGCGTGCAGCTCAGTACGCGTGTTAGAAGTGGAACTGGAAAGTCGTAGGTGACTCAATTATATTAGATAGAAATTTGAAATTATACAAGAGATAAATATTAAGAAGAGGATTTGGAATGGTAGTTTGGTAAAAGACAACAAATAGAACAGTTTATTTACAAATATTTTTATTTTTAATTGATTTCATGAATTTCTACAGTTTCTTCACGAGACTGCATAGGTACAGCGGAGACGATGGCCTTATGGTGACTAAAATAGGACGCGTATGTTCTCGACTCGATTGTGTCTAGAAATCGCGTAAAAATGGCATCTATTGATATTAATCGTGTATTTGTGAGCCAGTCACGTTGTGTGTCATACAGTATTCATCTGTTAATATATGTGTTGTGAAATTTTTCAATCATATTTTTAGTTATTGCAAGTACGTATTAAAATTTATACAATACAACATAGATATTGTTTATAAGGTGTTTAATCACAATTTTATATAATCATCATCCATACAACTTTTGGTAAATATATAATTGGTTGTCCGTAACGAAAATATAATCAAGTAACATTTTAACTTTTAATTGATTTCATGAATTTCTACAGTTTCTTCTCGGACTGCATAGGTACAGCGGAGACGATGGCTTAGTGGCTTTCCCCCCTTAATTTATTTATTACTCATTAGCGACTTCATTTTATTGCGCTGTCCATCCTACAACATTTAAGTCAATTTATTTAAATGTTACTTGACTACATTTACGGACAACCAATTATATATTTACCAAAAGTTGTATGGATGATGATTATCTAACATTGTGATTAAACACCTTATAAACAATATATATGTTGTATTGTATAAATTTTAATACGTACTTGCAGTAACTAGAAATATGATTGAAAAAATTTACAACACATATGTTAACAGACGAATACTGTATAAGTCACACTACATGACTGGATCACAAATACACGATGTATACATATATATATATATACAGTGAGCGGCAATTGAAGTGGGACGATGTGTTTTTTGTCGATTTCAGCGAAACTTGAACCGATTTCGAAAAACTAAAAAAGTACTTTCGAGGTAATTCAATTATCGTCCGAATGAAACTAGTTTCATTAAGATCGGATGCGAATTGACCTGGTGCGAAGGTATGGCACGATCTGGTGTAAATCGAGGCTATGCGACCACGCGAAACTACCCCCAGAATTGATATTGAAGTCGTTCAAAGTCCCTTAACGATGGGTATCAGTCAAAAGGGCAGCTCGTGGCGATCAAAAAAGTCCCCTAAAAAATTTCGGTTGGCCTACTCCAGAAGGAGCTGCAGTCCAGGAAGCGATTCTCGGTTTTTGGGGACGTTATCAGTGATTAAGCGAAAACGAGTCGATGGAATCGATTGAAACTTGTTTTGTAATCGTATTTTGTAGTACCCTTACACCTTAAGTGATTTTTTATTATGAAATCTGCTCCTGTCGATGAAATCCAGGTATTACGAGGTTACATTTTCTCATGAATCAACATTTTTCATATTGAAGCACTTTAGTGCCAATATTATAACCTGGTGCATGATAAAGAGGAAGCTTTAACGATTAAAATGGGTATTGATTCAATACCGGAAACTCCCTCGTGTACGCCAAGGAAATCGTTAAAAAGTTAGTAGAAAATCGCGATATCTCGAAAATTCGTTCCCGGGATGCGCGGCTGTGTTTACATGCTTCGCTCTAGGGCCGGGCCTGGGAGGGGGTCCCCACCAGCAGCAGTAGCTGTCGCAGTTAAATTAACTTGGCGATATAAAAATATTTCGTAAGAATGTTTAATAATGAAAAATTAATCATCAATGATTAATAATTAACAAGTAATAATTTAATATTTATTGTTGATTAATTCGATAATTAGTAATAAAAAAATTACAATAATTATCATTAGATGATTAACGATAGAACATGACAATTAATAATTATTATTAGATAAATAATATTGAAATTTGTTAATCGTATTTTAAATCAAGAATTCAAAATCGAAAATGCGAAACCCCAAAAAATTCAAAAACATTCCGTATGCGATAACCTTCAAACTATCGCTCAGAAACAAAAACATCTGGGAAACTTTTTGAACCCTCTTTTGATTATCTGAGTGCAGATTTTTTCAAAATAAATATTCAACGTTATTTACAGGTACTTTTTTTTACATAATAATGAAAAATTAATCATGAAAAATAATGAAAAATTAATGATCAATGATTAATAATTATCAAGTAATAATTCAGATAATCAAAAGAGGGTTCAAAAAGTTTCCCAGATGTTTTTGTTTCTGAGCGATAGTTTGAAGGTTATCGCATACGGAATGTTTTTGAATTTTTTGGGGTTTCGCATTTTCAATTTTGAATTCTTGATTTAAAATACGATTAACAAATTTCAATTTTTCAATATTATTTATCTAATAATAATTATTAATTGTCATGTTCTATCGTTAATCATCTAATGATAATTATTGTAATTTTTTTATTATTAATTATCGAATTAATCAACAATAAATATTGAATTATTACTTGTTGATTATTAATCATTGATGATTAATTTTTTATTATTAAACATTCTTACGAAATATTTTTATATCGCCAAGTTAATTTAACTGCGACAGCTACTGCTGCTGGTAGGGACCCCCTCCCAGGCCCGGCCCTAGATCGAAGCATGTAAACACAGCCGCGCATCCCGGGAATGAATTTTCGAGATATCGCGATTTTCTACTAACTTTTTAACGATTTCCTTGGCGTACAAGAGGGAGTTTCCGGTTTTGAATCAATACCCATTTTAATCGTTAAAGCTTCCTCTTTATGATGCACCAGGTTATAATATTGGCACTAAAGTGCTTCAATATGAAAAATGTTGATTCATGAGAAAATGTAAGTTCGTAATACCTGGATTTCATCGACAGGAGCGGATTTCATAATCAAAAATCACTTAAGGTGTAAGGGTACTACAAAATACGATTACAAAACAAGTTTCAATCGATTCCATCGACTCGTTTTCGCTTAATCACCGATAACGTCCCCAAAAACCGAGAATCGCTTCCTGAACTGCAGCTCCTTCTGGAGTAGGCCAACCGAAATTTTTTAGGGGACTTTTTTGATCGCCACGAGCTGCCCTTTTGACTGATACCCATCGTTAAGGGACTTTGAACGACTTCAATATCAATTCTGGGGGTAGTTTCGCGTGGTCGCATAGCCTCGATTTACACCAGATCGTGCCATAGCTTCGCACCAGGTCAATTCACATCCGATCTTAATGAAACTAGTTTCATTCGGACGATAATTGAATTACCTCGAAAGTACTTTTTTAGTTTTTCGAAATCGGTTCAAGTTTCGCTGAAATCGACAAAAAACACATCGTCCCACTTCAATTGCCCCTCACTGTATATATATATATACATACAGCAGATGCTGGCGTCGCGCATGCGCGTCAGCACGCTTAAAACAACCACCCCACTCTTGCCTATAAGCGGCAAGCGTTCCTTACTAAGGTGGGGGGAGGCTACGAAGTACCGCACAAAGCAGGTCCAAAGAATAGGCGATGTCGTGTATAAGATGCTCCCCACCACAAATCCTGTCGATTTTCGTTACACGCGACGTGACCTTGAAGTTTTACCATCGAGCCAAAAAAAGTTTCACTTCAAAAATTGAGGCTTTCTAAAAAATCTATACAAACATTCAGAGCACTTTTGAGAGATAGTACAATGATATAAAAAAAAATTGATCAAATCGGAAGGTGTCAGAGTTAAATATATATATATATATATACATATGTATAGTATATATATAAAGCTTCCGCGACTAAAAAGTTGCCGTGCGTGGCCAGCCTAAACGAGTTCATAAACTCGGGTTATATACATATATACATATATATACATATATATATATATATATTAGGGTGTTTCATTTCAGAATTTTTTTTTTCCATTCCCACCATAAAAAAGTATAGATTTTCACTTTGAAAATTTCCTCGCAATTTTTTTTGCCAGCGTCCCCTTGGAGCGCTGGCAAAACATCGTAAGGGGTCTTGTATTCCCCTTTCGCGAGGTGTTTTTAGAGGTCAAAACTTGATTTTACAGGGAGTGACAGCTAAATTTTTTCGAATATATTATGCTCTGCTTTGTCAAATTACTGGTCTGTTTTGTCAAATTAATATGATTTAATTAAAAATGTGTTTTAATCATGTGATGGTTCAGGATTGTATATATCAAGACGACTGAAATAAGAGAGTATATAGGTGGCCGCAGCGCAGTGGTTAGCGCACTCGCTTACCGATCCGACGGCCCCGGATTCGAATCGGAATCCCGGGCGGCACACATCTTTATTTTTCTTTCGTCGCTGGACCTTTCTTACCACACCGACTCCGCTCATCCGTCACAATTACAATATTTTCCAAAAAAATCAGGTGCCAGATCTTGTACAATCAATTTTGACTTCTAAAAAATTCTCGTCAAAGGAGATCTCTGGCATTTGATCCTAAGAGGCTCCTCATTTTTAGGTGTAAATGACGAATGCGAGACCCCTTACGATTTTTTGCCACCGCTCCCCTTCCGCAAGGAAGTTTTTAAAGTTTTAATCTATACTTTTTTATGGTGGGAATCGAAAAAAAAAATCTGATATGAAACACCCTAATATATATATATATATATATATATATATATATATATATATATATATATATATATATATGTATACATAGTCTCGCGCCGGGGCGTATTTACATATATTATATATAGATATAGAGACATATATAGTTAGTTTTTTTATGTTAATTTCGGAAGTGATATATTTTTAGACTTTCATAACTAACATTTTCATAACTCATATCCCACTATATGTTTGTCTTGTGCGGTTTATCAATTAACTTTTTCAATCAGAAGTTTCACTTTTACTGCGTGTGCCCATAAAAAACAGTGTGTGTAGCACACACTGTTTTTTATGGTTCAATTACATCATTATTTTGTGGCTCTGAATAGTATTGTCATGGAATTTGGTCGAAATATAATGGATATACTATAAATAGAACAACCAGTAAAATATTGAACGACAAAATATACCATTTAAGGCCAGGTTATAGCCCCCTCCCCCCTCTGCCCGCCCCCAAGAGTGCGAGAGATACAGCAAAAATTGTTAACGCATTTTTCTCGTAAACGACTTGATGGAATGAAAAACGAATAGGGCGGCCGTCTGCGTAACTAAAAGGCACCTACAGCCCAATTATTTGTCTTTGATTACATCAAATCGTGTTCGAGAAAAATGTGTTAGAAATTTTTTGAATTTATGTTGACCTTACCCCTTGCCTTAAAGCTACTACAAATGTGGAAGCCACAATAGTTGTATAGTCAATAATAACGTTGTTGATCCTTCATCCCCATGTTACAACGTCCAAACACCCAAACGTGCTGTATAGGAAAGAAGTCCAGTCATTCGATTCCATAAAATTTGTTTTTTTCATTGAGTTTAATAATCTGTTGAACTGCTTTGCAACAACTGTAGAAAACGCAGGGTAAAATGACTTAATGTGATGTGAAACCCATTCTGTCTCTCTTGCTCTGCCGTAAGTGCCACTAAAACCATGTGTCTTCCACTCGTATGTGTGAGAAATCCATGTAGTATTTGTCGAGTCATTTCTTAGAAAATAGTGACAAATACTCAGCTTATTAATATAATGATTTTTCAAGGGTGGAGATGGGGTGAATCAACAAGTGCCAGAGGAGAAGCATCGACAAATAGAAGAAATGCGACATTCAATTCTCACTCAAGTATTGGACCAATCAGCCAGAGCTCGTTGTAAGGAAGCCACGTTTTTATTTGTCAACCATAAATTGTCAACCAAAAGTTTGATTTTATCAGAATTTTTCAGTGTATTAACACTGAAAAAAGAAACCATGCTATACTAATAACGTTGATTTTAAGTGTGTGTGGATGTATGCTGACAACGTATGTCCCCGATGATCGTGGACAAACTTTATGCGCAAGTCTAAAAGCAAACGCAGTTTTTTTAGTGTCATTTTCATTGAAATAATTCATAATCTTCAGATTTTATTCGGTTTAGCATTTTCCGAAACATCCTGTGTGGCCAGTTTAACTTTCGCAAATTTTCAACTATTGTGGACACTGTTGTGCAACTTTCTACAATACAGGCTGGGATAAGGATGTTAGGCAGTAAATTTGGCGAGAATCGATAAATGGGTTCAGATTTTATAGAACGTAATTTTTTATTAAGAAATTGACTAACTTTTCACCTTTGATTAACTTTTCAGTATTGATATAAAACTACCCAAAAATAAACTTGCGTTGATCTCTAATTTATACTGGATGTAACAAATATTGGTAAAGGGGCTCTGGTTTTATGACAATTTTAATGATTTAAGTTATCTTCACAACAATAATTTAAAGCAATTGCCAAACTATGTAGCTAACATGAGGGGGAACAAATAGTGAAATTTGATACGAGCACCTCACCCCTTCATTATTTACCATCCTTTTTGGCCCCTTTGTACAGAAAAGTTATGAAAGCCCTCTCACGATAAACCTCATAGAGGGTGCTTTGGGAATGGAAGGGAGTTGTGAGGAACACGTTTCAATTCCCATTATTTTGATATACACTGTATTGGCTACATTTGACAAGTACATGAAATTATTAAGTTAGGTGTAATTAAATGTTTACAGTGAATACCTTGTCACTGGGAAAACCTGGAAAGGCTAAAATGGTTGAAGAAATGCTGGTCAGTATGGCACAACGAGGACAGCTGCCTGGTAAACTTGGAGAGCAGGAGCTCATCACTTTGCTCGAAAGTGTAAATCAACAGACCAGGAAAACGACAACAGTGAAAGTATGGGAACTTTATCTTTCAAATTGTATTTCCACGAAACATTATACACTTATGAATTCTCACAATTCTTACAGTTTGATAGACGCAGAGCAGCTTTAGACTCCGACGACAATGACTCATAGAGCGTACGAAAAATGCACGGGAGATCAATTGATATGACTAGAAATTAATACGTGTTACATGATACAGTGGCTATATTGACAAGTAATAAGTATTTCACACTTTGAAATTAATTTCCATGCTTAGGATTTTGTGAACGTTGTATTAGGATGATGGTTTAACTTCTCCTCGACTTTATTTTAAGCCATTGATGGTTTCTCCATAGTTCATACGCATGTATTGAAATACTTTGAATACTAAAGAGATATAGCAAACGAACAAAATAACACAATGTAGTCCAAGGTATCGTGATCTGTTGGATGCGTCATTATGAATTGGTTTCAATACACGTTTACCCATCCTTAATTTATTGTTACTTTATTATGAATTTGAATGGTGAATCGACAGATGTGGCTCGATATCGGCACTAAGTAACTAAATAATTGAAAAAATAAAGTAAAAGTATTTGAACGGTCATATTATTTAAAGGACATATTACTCAGGCTCATCTGAAATTACTTGAAGTGCAGTTGATAACGTAATCAAAACCTTCTTCTTAACGAACTCAGTATCTTCGGATGAAATCAGAATCATCGCAGCGAGCAAACTATGCGCGGACAACGCAATCGTGGCCGCGACATCGAATAACAGTTGGAAATTTCATATTACAACATTAGTATTAAAAAATGGAACCGTCGAACCGAATGGAATCTTTCTAGTACGCATTTTACTCATTTCTAAACTCACCTACCATGTTTAATCAAAATCCCGCTTTTTAATCATTTGCAACCAATTTTATACGCCAGCCAGGAAAAAATTGTCCATAGGGCTAATGTTAAATATCTCAATTTTAACATTCAATATCATAAGAACCGAACGGTCAAACCCACTGAAATTTTGATAGACAATGTTTAACTCGTTTTCGAAATAAGCTACCAAGCTTCATCAAAATCCCGCTTTTTTAAATATGGTAGTATTCTACCTAACACTTGTTCACCATTTTTATCAATGAACCATAAGATTTCTCTCGTCCTCTGTTTATATATATATATATAAACAGATATATATATTTTTTAGTGAAACTTCTTTAGGCGCGGTAGAGGATAAATTTTAGCGTTACGCGTTGCGTATATTTTTTTCCCTCCATGCGTCCTCGACAAGCCCAGCCGAGAACACGCGAGGCACGGAGCACCGAGTGCCGGCGGCGGATACAGGTCGGGGTATGTAGTAGCAACGAAGATTGAGGTCTATAGAAGCACAAAGCCTATAGCCCGCTTGGTTCCAATTTTTTAGTGAGTCAAACATACGCTAGGAGGCTCTAGTGTCGAACGATCGATATGCTCCGTCTTCTAGCTTCGATGCTCGCAGACATCTGGCTACGGTGGGGTCACGTAGCTTCCCCTGACTTCCCTCTCTGTGGCTTCCCCTACCGTCCCTCATTCTGCACCGCTCGACGATGCGCGGCGGCGGACTTATTTTTACGAACAATGACTACATCCACACGACGAGCTTTATTCCAACTTTTTTGGAACCAAGCAGGCTATAGGCTTTGTTCTTCTATAGACCTCAATCTTCGTTGGTAAGACTTATCAATGACTTGTCATCGGCCATACTCGTAAATAATCGTACTCGCCAATACTCGCGTGTAGTGTGGGATCGGCCAAAGATATCCCCAAATATTTCAGGAAAACATAATACATGCGCGACGCGCGTAAACGCCACATACAGATGACGCGTAAACGGCAAGAACTTGGAGCCTAGAGAGGAGTACCAAATAGACTGCAGATACGTTGTTATCATGGAGCCCAGGCTTCATGGTTGTTATAATACGTTGTTATCAGGTCTGCTATCACTGACACTATCAACGAAGATTGAGGTCTCAATCTTCGTTGACACTATGCACGAAAAGTAAACAATAACAATTCACCGTCCAAGCCATAGTCTTATGGCCCAAGCATTGGGTCCATAAGTCTGACATAGAGACAGATCAGTGCCACTCGCGCTGTTGCACGAGTGGCGCTGCTTACTCCAATGTAGCTAGCATCAGCGCCACGCACGTTTCACGACACTATTCTCGGAACGTTTTCTCGGGACCCCCCCCCATTCGAGTCTCCTCTCTAAGCTCCATGGGCATGGGCAAATAATGTTCGTGCTTCGTACCAACGAATTCAGCTGAATTCGCTATTTGTACCAATAAAGACCAAAGTGCTTCGTACATTATAGTTCTTGACATCACCGCGTGAACGCAATAATATTCCCGCGTAAACAATAGCAATGAACTAAATTCGTTAACAATAGGTAAATGTACAAAAAATGTTTCAAAGTGTATAGTTAGGATCAGCACAGCTCTCAGAACGAAAACTTGCGCCAATCGGTCTTGTCCGTGGTTAATAAATCAACTCCCAGGGTAATAATTTGGACACTCAAGAACTATTAACGAAAAATGAACAAATCATGTCCTCGTAGACGTCGCCCGCGCTTTTCCCGCGCAAAATTGAGCTAACGTCACGGCGATTCGTCCACGATTCGCGCATGCGTATTAACGTTCTAGTTACGAAATTGCATTTTGTCGAGCCTCTGTTGGCGTCACTTGACCGCACACTTCACGGGGGAATGCGTGTAGCGTGTAAGCGTCCCGCCGTGTATCCCGTATCGACCGAGTAAAAATTTATTTTCAATAAAGTGTCTACGTAGTTTTTTTGCGTCGTAACGTGTCCGGTACATCTTATAATTGTGAGTATCGTAGCTTCTAATCTATACAACATTGGAACTAAATATTATTCATTGTGGAAAATGAGCAAAATGAGCAGTGATAAAATTGCCCAGCCACGATAGCGCGCCCAATTTCCTCACCCTCCTAGTAGCCATTTTGCTGTCCGTTGATAAATGCAAGGCATTCCCGTACCGACTGGCGACCCGAACCGCGTTCGAGAACGAATTTCAATTATAATATTGTTAAATACAACGATCTAATCGTTCTTCAATTATTTTTACGGTATTCGGTTGCAAAATTTATGCCTTGATTTTGTAAATTCGATATAATATAATGATACGGTATTTTCATGGATACCTTTTATACGCAAACGGACCTGAAAAACGGCCATTATAATCCGAAACGATAAACTTGACAAACCCATTTTTAAGCGTATTCTCGTTCCGGTCGTTCGACGACGCCTCATTTGATTGCAAAATGTATCTTTTATCTCTCATAAAAAGGTGAATTTTCGTTATGCGGTTATGGCAACTTTACTAAATATACATAAAACATATCCAGGCGACGAAGATTGCACGCAAATTGTACTATTGTACAGATCCTGGTAGATTCGGCGAGGAGTTTGGGGGGGGGGGAAATCTTTTCATGTAGGATATTAATTTAAGGATATGTAATGTGAATTCACCCGTTCCCTTCATTAAGAATTAATTTTTCCTAACACCAACTTTTTTTAGGTATATTATATAGTTCGAATTTTTTATTCGGGCAAAACGGCAGAAACAATTGAACAACTTTTAATTAGCAAATTTGTATACTTTCCTGTATAGCCGCACATTAGGATCGTTCAAAAAAACTTGATTTTTAAATGTTGCTGTGCTCATCTATCCCTGTATACCTTGCAATCAAGAAAACATTGTGACAAAACCCAGGGTCTGTGTCATCAGATTTAATGCTACATCAGATCGAGTCATGGCAATTAGCTTCAAATGATCATGATTTTTTGTGCCTTCGATACAACAAGAGGTTATACAAAACTTGAGGCCCCTGCAATAATATTTTGTACTGCCTTATCAAGTCTTAAAATTTGAAAACAGCTAATTTTCCTCTATTACAAAATGTAAATTTGTGGCTATAAAATTAAAACCCGTGATACTTTTCAACATGAATATATGTCTCATGAAACTTGGCACCTATAGCATGACATTTAGTTTCGAATGAATCCTTGTTTTATGAGTAGTCAAATGTCTATTTTTTAATATAGTAACATCAGATGTGTTTAATTTTAAGCTTTGATTAGACAATACTACACATTGTGGCAGAGGCCTCAGGTTTTACACAACCTCTTCTATTGAGAGCATAAAAATGAGGGGGTGAGGAGGTAAAAGTGAGGTCTTAGATACACGAACAACAAAATATCTGATAATTGTGATTTGGAGCTAACTTCCATGATTATGTGGTGGTATTGAATCTAATTTCACAACGCCCTGGTTTTGCTACAATACCTTTTTGGTGACAAGGTATGTAGAGATAGGTGAACAATGCAATGTTTGAAAATCGTGTTTTATTGATCGATCCTGATATTCCTTGATACACATAAAAGTGCTTAAACAATTTAATTCTTTATATCACTTGCTGAATGAAATGATTTTATATCTTTGGAAATGTTTAGTATGCACTTTTCTTTTTCTCACTATTCACCGATGTTTTATTAGAAGATTACAATATATTTTTTTAACTGCAGACCAGTGACATTTTCTTGACTGCACAATTCACACAATTTTGCGATTTTTTGTTTTGTTTTTAATCTAACAGGAGATCTTTTTCCGGCAAGTATTTAATTTTGTTTCAAGAAAATGTCTTTTTGCAATAAATGAAAGTAGCTTTTATTTTGATGCATTAATTTAATAAATTTGAGTTTCAATGTTTGAATATTGATGATCCGAAAATTGGCCACCATACTGTTCTCCATTATATTCATTAATAAAAACAAAAGTAACCAAATGGAAAAGTTTGATTTGTAGTTAGCGATTTGAAATTGTTGCAAAATCGTTTATTTCAATGTCTTATCAAATTTTGACAAGTTTATGAATGTTTATCAAATTTAATGCCCATTATCTTTTTACTGTGTTCAATTATTGTATTGGACTCTATCTTGATGGCTCAATAGTTTGGTTAATATATATTTTGCCTAGGAGCAAAAAAAAATCAAAAACTCATAATTTGAATTGTTCTAATTTTCAGTGCATTGGAAAGAAAACAGCCCATCAATTTCAGCTGAAATTTTTAATTCCATTCAATTCAATAACTTGAAATTTACCTCACAACGAAAAAAAAACAATAAAACCTTCATAAAATCACAAAAATTCCCTCCAAAAAGCAAAAAAATCATAAATATGTGTATAATCCATGAAAATAAAAAATTCCAGATAAAAACGACCAAAGATGGATAAAGCCGAGGTAGTGCATCCAGCACCTACCAGAAGTAAGAAAGGGATATTGATGAAGGAGGAAATAATTTATGCAACAAAAGGTCTCGAGAATGAGGAAGAAGAGGAGGAGGAGGTTGAGGAAATAGTCGAGATAATCGAGGAGATCGAAGAGATTGAGGAAATCGTCGAGGAGGAAGTTGAAGATCCGAAAAATATGAGTGAGTCTGTGGTCAATTCTGAAATTATCCGAGAGCCAGAAAGTCCGACGGAAAAAACGGACCGTGATATAACGGAAAATCGCAGCAATGACGAGAGTCAAAAGGATTTAGGACGTGAGGACGAGCAAAGTGTAAAGTTCAAATCATCAAATCGTCATCCAGAGCATCGAAGCTACGAGCGTAGAAAGAAATCGGCTGTTGTGACTTATGATGCGGACGAGGATTGGGAAGACGAGGAGAATGAGCAAAGTGAGTCGCGTAGCACAAGAAGCGGAAAAAATAATATCTCCGATGGCTCGCCATCACTGAAGAAAAATCACTCGATCAACGGCAAAAGATCGGCCAGCTCGAGAGACGACATCTATTCAACGTCGGAGAGAACAAACACTGAGCCTGTCCACAAAGTTGCAAAAACTCGAGCGTCAATGAATTATTTCGATGCTCGTAACATCAGCAAATCTTTGGAAACTGAGGAGAACGAGGAGGATGAGGAGGAGAGCCAGCAAGAGATCGTTAAGAGTGCTGAAAATAATTTGGTGTATACGGTGCTTGGCTCCAAAAAGCAAACAAGCACCAGTACCAAAACAAAGAAAGACACACCAATGAGTCGGACTCAGGATTCTGCTCGTTATATGAAAGTACGAATGTCCGCCTCGATATTTTGTTCAATTGTTTTGTTTCTTACCTGAAATTTATAAGAATCCCTACATTATTAAGGTGAAATTACAGACAAGATCGACGAAACAGAAACTCATGAACGAAACCCCAAATAAACACAGATACTTGGACAAATCCGAAGAAACCCAGATGATCGCCTATGAATTCAAACATATCCAGCACAAGTAACTCCAAAGCAACTCAACTGACCCCAAACGAATTTTAAGTAAATGAAACCTAATTTTGTCAACTGACCTCAAATGCGGGTCCAAACGAATCTAAATCGATCCGTCCCAATTCAATCCGATTTCAAAACAATTGAATTCACTCCAAGCGGTCCCAAACGAATAAAATGAATTTTGAGCCATGCTGTCCCATATCATTGTTTGAAGATCAATGTTCAAAATCAGTTAGTTTACAAAAATTACTATAATTTTCTCTATCTCTGTAGAGTTGCGACTCTCCTTTGTCCTGATTTTTCGGGTGATCGTTTAAGCCTCAAAATCCCGGTTTTTTCCACCAGGTTGTGATTTCTTGAAGATGTTTTACATATTCGTGACCATGAATTTTTGGAAACATTTTAAGATTTTGAGACGAGACTAACGCCATTCCAAATAAATCTTAATTAGCCAATCTAGAGTAATGTTGTGAAAAATAACACATGTTCAAATTGAGAAAATTTGTACTATTGTAAATCGAATTTAACTGCTTGCGAATCTTAGTAAAAAATTGTTACATAAAAACGAAGAAGATTTGCATAAAAATTTGTGCTCGAATCCGTAAGAGAATTCAGAACAACTCAAGTAATCTTAAAGGGTTCCAAATCTACATGATCGAAACCCAACAATATTGACCTCATAGATACCCAACCTAACCCAGTTGACACGAAATGATTCTAAACGAAATGTCGAATAAATTGGAGCCCACCAAATTCAACCGATCTAAACGCAACTCAACTGATTCCAAAGACTTCTAAACGAATGCAAATACACCGAAAGCTTGTGATTTTAATTATGATTTTTTGTTGAGCAAGGAACGATATTGGTTGGAGCGCTTCGTTGAGGCGTTCCATTTGCTTTCGTTCGTTTCTGTTTATTGACAAAAAAAAAAGTTAAATTCTCGATAATTTTTTTCCGACCGTGACATTTTATCGATGAATGTAGCGTGTCGTTTAAACTTTTTGCACCATTTTTTGCTTTTTTTTTTGTCATTTTGACACAACGAACGGAATTTGTAGCATTGAATGAATTGTCCGAGCAGATGGAGCGCCTCGATGATGACACAATCCCGATCGAGGGAACGATATATTATGAGGGTGATAATATGGAAACTGTTTACGTCGCACAGCTGGTTCACGACGATGTCGAGCAATATCAGTATGAGGGACAGACAGCCGAACAGGAGGAACAAGAGTGGGAAGGAACGAACGAAGGTACAAGCGAAAATCAAGCGGAGGAAGAGGAAGAAGACGAGTCTATTCAGGTAATCCAGATTTAACAACAACAAAAATGCGAATGCGATATTTACATTTCGTCGAGTTTTTCCGAACTCCATAACCCAAGTAGTCGAGAGCTCAGGATGGTTGTATTTAATACTAGAAGAGATGCAAACATTTTTAAAACCATGCAAAACATTGAACAAAATTATATATTTCAGCAGGATCAAATTTTCCTTCACGAGGACGAGGATGGTCAATTGTATTTCAAGGATGACAGCGGTACGTTGCAGCCGGTTTATTTGACCGCTGATGGAAATTACGCAATAGCCGAAAACAGCAGTGACGAGCAAGAGGTCCACGATAACACGGCGAACAATCGTGAGACAACATTGACACCATCTAGGCCAGCTGAGGGTGCCAAAGGCTTCGACGACGAGAGCTTTATCGTTCCAGAACTTGATGTATGTTTGAAAATTATATTGTTAACTTACTTTTGTTCGTAATCGTAATGAATGTATTTTTTTTCATCAAAAGAATGTCGCCTCGAGCTCGAATCCAAATGATCCCGATGATGCAGACAATACCGTGACGATTTCGCTCATAATATCGGAGGATGAAAATGGCCAAAAGAGAACTCAGGTCATAATACCGACAACTGACAATTTAAAGTGCGACTTGTGCTCAAAAACTTTCAAAACGTCATTCCAATTATTGAGACACAACAGACTCAAGCACGCAAGAGAGGAGGATATAACGACTCGAAATTTCCCATGTGATCTTTGTCCAAAGAGGTATTTATACAGCGTATCATTATGCAGTGCGACTTTGGAGCTGAGGCAATTATATATTATATTATATTATATTATATGTCTATAACGAGACTGTTTGCGTGAACAGGTTGAGCACTTCTATTAAACTCGAGTACTTCTGGACTCAACTTATATTCAACTTGAGACTTATACTCTAATCTCTACATGGATTGTACTTCGACTGTTCTCCACTTTCACAAAATTAACTTCGAATCAATCCCCACCTTTATATTATCTAAATATTAATCGTAAGAATGTCATTGAGACCCGGGAAGCAGCGGGCTTTTTTTTATCACGTTCTCAATCGCCAACCTGGATCGTTAATTCTGAACAACTAAAATTCTCAGAATTTCGCGGTTTCCAAGTCATCTCGGTTCTGGATCGTTCCATAAAAAAATCCATTTTGACAATGCCGTAATCTTTTCCAGATACTCGGATCAGAATACATTGGCTCGTCATCGCAAAACTCATCTCGGCGATCGTCCGTTCGGTTGTCTCGAGTGTGGCAAGAGTTTTCCAACCTCAACGGCGTTGCGTCGTCATCTGACCCAACACAATCCACAATCGCGTCCGTTGCCGTGCATCTACTGCGGTCGACGTTTCCTTGAGAAATCAGCACTGACAAAACACGAGCAGTCCCATCTGGCTGGTGATCAGCGTACGCACACGTGCGACATATGTCATAAGTCGTTTCTACAGGCTGCTGATCTGAATCTTCACAAGAAAAATCACGATCCGGACAAGAAATTCGACTGCGAGGTGTGTGGTCGGGAATTTAATCGGTTGAACAATTTGCAGCGTCACATGATGGTGCATAAGCAAGTACGTCGAAAAATACCATTGAATAATAAACGTGTAACGTTCAATTACGAGGATTCGTTTCGCGGGGGGTACATTGGCATTTTTTGGTATCATTATAAACGAATAAAATAGCAAAGATAAACGTAAAATCTCATTTCGCAGAATCCTCGTTAAATTTGATTCAAAAAAATTTACATTTTTGCAGAGTAATTGGTACAAGGGAATGAATTATACTTACAATTTTTCAGAATCTTTTCATGAAAGTGACAATCAATCAAATTCAAATATTCAAATCAAGACTCGTAATGAGAATAAATTGAAATCAAGATAACTCGCTGTTATTTAAACGCAAATGTATCTCGGCCGTACTTGAAAAGCTATATCGCAAAACAACCGTTAAAATAAGTTTAGGAAAATTAGTTATATCGCTAGATCGTAAGATTTGAAGTTCTTTAACAGTTGGAAGATTAAACTGAAAATCAGTGCTTCTGAGGCTCGATTTTTTTAAAACAAGTTCGATCTCAAGTTTGAACTTGGATTCCAACGACACGTTCTAAAATTCGAACATAAGCCTGGACCCTCATTACGAGCCCACGCTTGCTATTGGTTTAAACGCTATTAAACTCGAAATAAAGGGCGCGACGCCTAATCGGAACACTGAAAACAACAGCACAACAGCGCTGTGCCCGTAATGTGGATCCAGGCTAACGAAGCTAATTTTTTTAAATCATGTAACCATTTTTTTTCTTGTGGCATTTTCAGTTACCTTACCGGACTTATGCGCGTATGCATCTCTCGGAGTAAAGAGAATAGGATCACTGAAAACGCCATTATATCGCAATCAATTAACGATACATTTCTGACAAATCTAATATTTATAGTTTGTGTTGATTCAAAAAAAAATTCATTCACGAATTAGTTTGTTTCTTTCGAACTTATAGAAGACACATCATAAATGTGATAATCGAAAGCAAGAATTTATGTATAATATAATAGCTTTTTCGATTGAACTAAAGCGGCTACATTCTGTGTATCTGGGTCCTTTATTTTTGCACGATTAGGAAAAGGTATATGAGTGATATACTGATTATAACCAAAGGTTGGAACAGGTAATCCAATTGGTGATCCAATCGAAAATGCCATTATTTGTATTTTTGAAAGTTATTTGTTTGTTCCACGGACGAAATCTGATTCTAAAGGCTTTTGGCGAAAATGATTGAGCTTTTGTAAAAATAGATAGCGAATTTGTGATCAGCGGTGAAAAATACGTCGATATGGGGTCCTTGAAGCAATTTAACTAATTAAATCATAATTTGTATTTTATCCAAAACTACGTGCACTAAAATGAATGGAATTTTAGTGTCCGATGAAGCAAAAGCAAACTCACATTGTTCAAGCCGGAACATCGACGTACGTAAATGTTTCCATTTCATCATTTAATGATTTTCAATGTGCGATCAGGTAAATATTAATCTTTGAATTGACTTCGAAAGTCTTTTCAATGACAAGAACCTATTTACGGATTAAAAGGAAAATAATCAGCACAAGCTTAACTGGAAATTTGGACTTATACTCGAGTTTATGCTTACGATTGTAGTTGAATCTGAATTTAGGTGTTCATTTGAGTATAAACTTAAGTTCGATTATATTCTCAAATTTAGGTTCGTACTTGATTACAAACCTTGATTTAATGCTTCAATTTAAATTTGAGTCCGTAATCAAGTTTGAGTTATCTTTTGTATTGAAGGTCGAATTTAAATTTTCTTTTACCTTCATGTACCCTGTTTACAATGAAGCTTGAACTTCATCGTTAACCTAAAGTGAGGAGTGGAGATATGCCTAATGTGTGTTCTATGTGACTTATTCATTCCGCAAAGATGACATTTTTTTTTGCATACGGTTGGTACTGCAAAACACATCTTTGAAGGTCAATCTTTTATTCAAAATGGAAGGAATCGAAAATTCTATCTTCATAAATTAAGATATCGGCAAATCCATACGAAATTTTTCTAAATATGATGTAAGAAGAACATAAAAAAAGTTTGAGCCAAAAATATTATAATTTGCAGGAGTTGTTTCATTTTTTTCATTTTGGATAAAAGATTTTCAAGAGCTTCATTAGGGCCAATGTTTTTTTTTTTTTTTTTTTTTTTTTTTTTTAAACCAAATTACGTATGGATTAGAAAAGTATTTTTTTGCAATACATGGATTTAAAAAAAAATGTCCTTCAGGAGTGTGGTTTGTGATGTCAAAAAAAATGGTGTAAAAAAAAAATGTGTAATTTTTGTGGTATGAATATATCACATAGGTCACATATTAGTTATATACCCTCTCCCATCAAGAATTACGTGCGAACACAAGTGATCAAGTTTCACCTCATGAATTAAATCAAGCTTTAACTTAGTCCTCGATTCGGAGAAAAATTGGTTAAAATGTTAGGCATTCGAAAATACATGTCCTTTCGTATCGATTTCGATTTTGATGGGTTCATACTGGGTTTGTTATTTTTTCACTGTCTTATACGGACGCGACGTTACCGCTGATGACAAATCACACAGAGTATATGCTAATATAATAAACATTTCATGTAAAAATGTTTAAAATTTTTTAATTTAATCATTTTCATATGATGTAAATTTACAATAAGCTACTATAATCATAAATTTTTGTGAATATCATTTTAAGTGTTGACATTTTTCTTCATTCTTTATCTGTTTCATGGGGGAAGCAGAAACAAGGCGGAAATCAAGAAATACTGGCGTGCGATGTTTGTGGCATAACATACAAATTCATGAGTTCGTTGACTCGTCATATGGTGACATCACACATGAATCCGGAAAAATTGCGACAGCAAGCCGAGGAACAGCGGAAAAAACGGGAAAATAATTATCGTCGTTATTTGGAGAATCGCAAGATGTATGAGACGCAGCATTCGGGACCGGATTACAGTAGTAGTGGAAAGCGTGCTAGTGGTTATAGATCGAGTAATGAGAACGATGAGGATACGGCCTGAGAAATCAAAACATTTCACGGGTCTATGAGCATAATGAGAGAAGAAATAAAAGATTCTGCGCTAGTTGATGAGGAGCCTCGAAGACCCGCGCGTTTTTATGCGTTCGCGATCACAAACATCGTCGCAAAGAGAAAACGACGATGCCGTGACTGGCGACAGTCCTCAGACTCGTGGAAAAAAATGAAAGAAAAAAGCATTTAATTATTCCACAAAAAAGTACGAAATGCTGAAGGATCATATCGAATATCGTCGATATTGATATTTCAAGACATACATTTCAGAAGAACCCAGAAAGATCAAGAAGATTGTGTACAAGCGTGAATTTTTGTGTGTTTCTTCGAAGATTATCATAACTATGAAGTATGCTGAATTATGAAAATATAAGATACGAAAAAGAAATATGATGAAATTTTATTGGAGGGTCTTGGGAGCAAGGGCGTTCCTGCAGGTGACAGACTTTCTGGAGACTGGACGGTGTACGGGAAAAACTGTATCAATTTTAGAGACTTAGAAAGTGATAGATCAATTGTTATAAACGTATATTTCTGCTGAACGCGACATCGACTCCTCGCGCGATATTTCTACAAGAGATCTTTTTTACAGAGTACGAAGATCACTAGAAAAGAGTCCTTTACATATTGTTCCTAGACACGACCATTTTAGAGAAGATCGATAGATAATCTGTCGACGCAATAACTGGGTTATACAAAACACTTGAACCATGTTTGCGTATAATAGCCACATAACCCTGTGTCTGGTGGCATCAGGGACAGACCACCCACTTTCATATCTCGATTTTCCGTATTCTAAAAAATTCCACTCCGAATTTATAGTTACTTCACGTTCAGAGAACAGAAAAATTAGGGTTAGAAGTCTAAAACCCAATTTTAAATAGAAAATTTAAATAAACCAGGTCAGTTTACGTATCCGGTTTCACCGACGGGGTCGGGTAACACAAGGCCTCCACTGGACTAGTTTGTCATCCCCAAGAATCGGTGAATAATAAAAATTGGTCTTTTTTCACGTAAAGCTTCAAAGTTTGGGTTGAATAATCTGTGTACAACTTCGTTGATAGTTTTCCCAACTTTGATGATGTTACAACAACGTTTCGATACTTATTGAAGTACTCACCCACTATTTTTTGGACCCTGGGCCCGAACGAACCGGTAGTTAAAAAACAAAAACAAGGAGTAGCTATTTCCCAGAAAGGGTCATGGCATATTGTGGTGTATCATCTTGTTCATATTCTGTTTTTTTCACAAAAATATCCATCGATCCCTGCTGAACAAGAGTTCGGTTGAACGTTGACTGTATTAACATCCTGAAAAGTGTACAAAAATGTGTCACGTTAGTTCCACGGAATTCTACAACAGTTTGATGAAACATTATTAACAATGACATATTTTACAAATTACCTGTCTAGTCTGTACAACGAAATCCTTACCGAAGTTGGGTATCAGGGCCCATGCCCAGATGCGGAAATCTTCGGTAGTAGCCAAAGTCTCATCTCCGGTTATGTATTCTCTTTTGGTTGCACATTTGGTTACTTTACGTTGGATAATTCGTTGTTTTATTTTAAACCTATGTACCCAAAAATCAAATGCTTCAAATCAAAATTTTCAGACTGACTTGTAACAGCCAGAGCCCATTGCTGCCAGTTTCTCGTAGTGCAAGTTTCTCCTCGAAGCCATCAAATGTATGATATTGAAGTTTGCATTGTTGGAATGCAACGAAATTCGATGAAAAAAAAAATTATCAACATTGCATAGAATTTTGTTTCCTAAGATTCTTTCATACGATGATCAAGATGATATGAACATTTGTCAAACTGTCCCGACCTCCAGAACTCACCATTGACAGGGGTTGACATTTTTGTTTAAATTTCGTTGCATTCCAACAATGCAAACTTCAATGTCATTCAAATGTCTATTAATCGATGGTTGCATATTTATCAATTATTATTCCCAGACGTTTAATATCGTTTTCCCATTTTTACATGTCTTCCATGCGTTTCAAGCGAGAGTACTCTTTTTTTGGACATTTTTCAGGCTCCAGGCCGGATGTTCTCTGGCAATATATTGATAACTTTCCTTTTGCAATCCAATGGAAAGTGGTCTGAACGAGGTTCGGGCGAATTGTATCCTTCAACTTCTTTGAACTCGTCAGTTTCTTCGATTTTGTCAATCATGGTAAGCTCTTCGTCGTGTATTAGTTTTGATGTTTGGCTAAGATGTCGCTGTGCACTTGAAAAATTTTCGTCCTATAGCCATAACTTCTTGACCAATCACCGCGGAAGGTTCGGGTGTGATTAGTTCTATTTCATCGAAAAGGTGCGGACAAAATACATAATGGCATCCTTTAATTGTTGTTTAGGAAATGCACCGCTTGATTCTTCTTGACCAGTCTTGCCTTCTTCAGACATATTAACACACTCCACGTCCAACATTATCAATGTTTACGCACACCGTATACAGATAAATATTTTGATATTTTAACCACGCGTAGAAATGCTTCTTGCTGCTCCAAACACTAACGTTCGAATGAGACTTTGAACACCCGTGTGCTGTAACACAAAAGAGAATCCCTTTGACCTCTTTTCAAGGCTATAACTAAGCAATTTTTTTTGTGCGAGTATGCAGCTGTTCCCCACAAATATAAAATTTGTCCACAGACACGATGCAAGTACATCGTACTTGCCGTACCGTACATCGGTGGAAGTCGTCAATATTCCAACCAGTACTCATGATCCAACGTGGCATATTTATAAAAAAACCGACGTTCTCGATCACATTCAACAATGATCATATTTCAAAATACTGAATAAATTGTATTTTCAATGACATGAGGTGAACGAACAAAAAAGGGGTTTTATCGAAAATTATAATTTAAATATCTGTTAAGTAGCGTATATTTGATGAATATTAGATATAGATAATGTACCGGAACTTAAATAGTGGACGAAAATAGAAAAAAAACACTGTAGCTGTTAGCTTAACTATGACGACATGTTATGTTTGTTACGTTTTCCGTGAAGGATATGGTGTAGGTGAGTGTGACAATGAAATAATCTGTGAGTAGCCCCTGAAAGGCCTGTCGTTAGCGACAGAACGCGATAGAACGTGCACGAAGCAGGGAGCGTGGGGTAATGTGGAGCGTGACGGTCGAGTTTTTGTAGTCAGGCCTGTAGACAAAAAATGTCAAAATGTCAAAATGTCAAAAATAAAAAGAAACCCAAGTATGTGCTCTTTATTTAGCTTGGGCAATTCTCTCTCGCTCTCTCTCTCTCTTTCTCTCCGTCTGTTTCGGCGTATTTCGCGAAGAAATGGGAATGTTGGTTCATGCCACTGAGGTACGACGGCGCCACAGTCGCGCGTATCGGACGCGCTTGGGAACGTGGGGTAATGCGGAACGTGACGGTCGAGTTTTTCTAGGAGAGCGCTTAGACGTAAAATGTCAAAAAAAAAAAAGATTACTTGATGCGCTATTGTCAGAATCCTATTGTGAATCCGCCCGGTATTTTTCGTACATATTTCTCGTAATCGAAATCGGCTCACAATGAGTTGATCACTTTACTGCTTTAGCAAATTAATATCCTAGACATGACCTTCACGGAATTTAAATTTCATACAAATTAGTTAGCCAAGATCCTGAAGGATCGCTTACAGTTCAAATGCCAAATCGCAATAATTGTGAATTCGGAATTTGAATCTTACGGAAGTGTAATGGATGTAATTTTTGCCTACCGGCACCTAATCTGGTGTACACAAAAGGTTGGGGTTATGAATCGCTGGTTTTAGATTTCAACTTGAATACTTCGGTGAATATTCGGGTAAGTTCGATTCATATCGCCATTTCCGCCAATAAGCAATGGGTTCTGACCGTGGTTCTGACTACTATTCTACGTCAATGGTTTTGACGGGTGCTTTCACCCCCTCAACATGCCCTTAACCCTCACATGTCATTCTCGGACCGAGGCGGGTGGATGGCGGGTTATTCATGGGTTGATTGACTGACTGATGGGCATGAGCTGTCAAGTTTTTTACGAAAACTTGTTAATCAAGAAAACATTTTCAGCGAAGCGGTACGCATTTAAGAGTTGTCGATTTTACATTGTCTATAAAGAACTGTGTAACGCTCAATATTGCCAACGTGAATTATCCCATTTTTAAGCAGAAGGGAAACGTGACAAGTGCCAAAATAAGGTTATAGTTGAACGTCAACAAAGGAAAAGACTGCCGTGTTACTCATCGATCAACCCCCACGGGTGCGTAATTCAATAATTTTATCCCGTTGCGCTACTGTGAAAAAATTATAGGTAAATTATAGACAACATTTAAGGAATGTTTTATCAGGAATTGCGAAAGAACTAAAACTACCCAACATAACCTCAACTTGACATTTTTTTTTCCCGATCCCTCGTATAAATCGTTTTTGAATTCAGGTATTTACTTAACTTGTAATTTGATTTCTTATTGAACCCCAAGTAAAATAGGTCTCCTTGCCTAATTTTTCCCATATTTTTGTAACTTGTCAGCATCCTTATGAGTAGATTTAGGTTTTAGTTAGATTCTTTTTCATTTTACACAGTCAATATTAATGTCGTCAAGAGTGTGCAGTTCACGACACAAAAGTTTGTATGTATAATATTCCTAGCTAAGCATGACCGGTCATCAAGAAAATCAATAGGGGAATGTTGAGTTGATGAAATACATGGAAACAATATAATACTTCTCACAGTATGTACAAATACTTGATTTTCTTGGAATTATACAAATACACATGAAAAATATTTAAGATTCAAGACCTTTTTTGTACAGTACTCCTTCTCCCTTTCTTCCCAGCATTTATTCTCCTTTCTCTCTTTTTATTTTGTGCTCCACAAAAAGGGTCCTGTGGATAGTTAACATCAAAGATACATTCGAAAATATACCCTTTCGAGGTGAGCTTCGGGAAAGTTTAGTGATAGTAATATGACAATATACGGTTGTACTTTTGGTAACTTACTCGCAAATTGTTATGTTTTGGGATACAATACTTTTATACTCTACAATGCTGATGGTATGTTATGCTGTATATCTCAGTATAAGAATTCGTGGCTATTATCCATAGACATTGTTCAATACTAATTTGTAATAAGGTAGTTCATCAACGAATGTTTATTGACTTTCTCGAAAACAGTCATATCTATGAATAATATGCATGAAAGCTTATTCGTAGAGAACTTCACGGTAATTGATCGATCATTTTTTTTCGAAAAGTAACGAATATTTTCGTAGTTAGCTGCTTAAAATGTATAGTTTCCCCAGATTTCGACATGGAATTTCAATACCCACAGAAGGTCTATCCACTCCAGCACTTTTACATTCAAGTTTTTCAAACTTATGATCTTTTTTCTTCAGGAATTTGGCATGCAAGTTAAGGGGATATATATTCCTCAGCTGCATCTGAAATAATTCAACCACAAATCATGTATCATTTAAGATTTGATGGATTTTTTTAGTTAAAAAAGCACTTTTTTCTCTAACTCTTCAAATTTTTGAGCTATTAACTTCCTATGCCAATGTGGATATCTCTTATTTCATCATTGTTCACTCCTACATCGACGTTGTACGTCCATTATTACTTTCCTAAAGCAAAAGAACTGATTAGAATGCAGAAAATGGTTGGATTCGCATGAAAATAAATAAATGTTCGGAAGCTGTATGGGACAATCTTCATTCATTATCTAATGTCGTAAAATCCGAAATTCAAACAGGCCGATTCGTCCCTTCAGATTCACAATCAGTGACATTAAAAAATGACCAGACCGGATTTTTATCATAATCCTTCTGAATGCAACGCTGCCATTTTGTAACAGCCATTTCGAGGTTTTATTTCTAGCGCTCGATTTGAAATCAGGTTGCAAAGAAAAATTATGCAAAAGATTGTCGATCGATTTGATGGATATGTTTATTTAATTACCTGATAAAAGACAGAATATTTTATAGTGGTGAAGTTTGAAAGGTTGAAAGGTTAAAACGATTTTCGTAGCTCTGGCTAATTATAAGTGATGATCTATCGTTCACAGAGGGGTTGTCATATGACCAAGAAATAAAATTATTTCGCAGTCAAATAAAATGTTATTTATAAAATAAATAAGATAGAAAGTATCTTGTCCGTGGTGACCATGTCAGGACAGGGCTCCCTTTTTATTGTGGTTCTTCCATCATGAAACTTTTATCGTCTAGAAACAACCGTTGTTGCAGAGAACAACATTTAATTTGCAGCCATTCCTTCTCACCTCGAATCGGCGATCCGAAACAGAATATCAGACTAGCGATGCACGCAGGGCTTGCACGATATTTGGATGTATGCCTACTGAGGAAAAAATTACCACGGAAATGAATTTATCGGGGTAAAAAATGAAGCAGTTTTATTTATTTATTATTATTAAATAACATAATATATCGAATAGGTGTAAACGGCATCCAGCACCAGCATGACTCATGAACTTTCTTGAAAAGATTTCGGTCTGCAATCAACATCGAGATGAAATTGTTTTAACTGTAGATGACACTGAGACAAAATTGCTTTTTTTTGTTGAGAATCTTATCAAGTACCTTATTGAATATGAAAAATATGTACAAAAAGATAGCGTTACGTGCGTGCTGGCAATTATGTATAGAGCCTTCGGTTCTTCGCTGAAATGAGGGGTTACAGCCGATCTCGGGATCAGACTTTTTTTTTATTGAAGGAATTATCTATAAACAACCTATGAACTATAGATCGTCATTTGATATTCCCCACAATTTTGAACTGAGAAAGTCTTTTCAATCCTGTAACGTTTTATACGTCACCGTAATAAATATTTCTTTGATATTGGGTAAAAATATTGGATCAAGGTTAAAAAATATGTCATATTCCAACTCGAGATATGAAAGTGACGATTCCAGATTTTTTTACAAAAAAAAAGTCAATTTGTTTTGTAATACATTTTTTTTCTTTGTGAAGGTATTCTATATATATGGGTGACAATGGACATTCATAATAACGTTCTGCACAAATCACGACCAATGCATTATTTTATGACTAATTATAAGGCGAAAGCTATGAAATTTCCTATTGGCGTTTCAAATTTTTCTCATTATCTGTCAGCAGCTAACCCAGAAAAATGCGAGTGTACAAAAAGCGCACGGACAGACAAAATATTTCGGAGGATGTTTTGAGAAAGGCGATAAGCGTGGTATTGCGACATCGCGACGAGAAAGGCTTTTCCATAAGAAAAACTGCAAAAAAGTACAAAATGAGTTCGGCAACTTTGTGCCGTTACATAAAGAGATACGAGGAAGGTAGGAATGAGGAGATGGACACGAGCGATAACGAGGAGGACATACGAATAGAATTGAAGAAGAAGAAAGGGGGACAAGTTTTCGATAACGAAAACGAGTCAATGGTCATACAATACAGTCTTCAGTATGGTCGTATAATGGGCGGTTTGAGACCAAAGCAAATACGATATTTGGCGTATCAATGCGCGACTAAATACAATCTCAAATATCCCCGCAGTTGGGACAAGAATAAACGAACAGGCGAGGATTGGTTGACGAATTTTCTCAAACGCAAAAAAACTGAATTAACATTTTTACCACCACCACGACCGTTGCCAAAAGGTGTGAGAGTCAACAAAAAAGAGGTCATAACGTTTTACGAAAATTTGCGGGAGCTCTACGATCAGTATGAGTTCAAGGGCAACGACGTGTGGAACATGGATCAGATAGAAGCGAGTACGGTTGTTAATGATGGGACGGACAGTTCGACTGAGAGTATCACGATTCTTACAGCGGCAAATGCAATTGGGAATTCCGTACCGCCATGTTTGATATTTCCGAGCGGCAAATATCACGATACTTTAACTCGGGAAGGACCGATCGATTGTATCGCTGCTGCTAGCGAGGATGGTTTTATAACTGACGAAATTTTTCTCATATTTCTCAAACACTTTGTCAGATGTGTGAAACCCGATGAGGGCAGACCAGTTCTATTTTTGCTGGATAATCATCGCACGAATCGCGTCAACATTGCAGTATTGGACATGTGTCGTCAAGAGGGGGTTGTTATGCTGTCAATGCCAGCCGGATGTGAGCACAGATTGCAGCCTCTGGATGTTTCCGTATTTGGCTCATTCAAAAATCTCTGTTCAATCTACACAGACGAATGGTACAAAAATCATCCGGGAAGTAAAATGACGATCACGGATTTACCGGGTATCATTCGTGATTCGTGGATTCGTTCGATGACACCGTTAAACGTTAACGCGGGATTCACCAAGTCGGGAATATATCCGTTAAATCCGGAAAGTTATGACGATAAGGATTACGTACCATTTGACGGAACGCATTTTCTCGTTTGCCGCGATGAGAGATCAACGGAAAATGTCCAAACGACAAATTCAATGATAATTAATAATAATACGCAGATAATGAATAATCCGGTATGCGTTGTTTCGGAATATCAGGCACCAGCCGCAATTCCGATGATGGGAGATTATTCAGCGAATATGGCATCGATGGTTTGGGAAAGGAATGATCATTGTGGATGGTCGGGTGTTCAAGGAATATAATAAGAGGCATAGAGTTTAAGGATGTAGTCTAGTGTTCAGGCCCGTTTCGGAAGCTGATTTCAGGATTTCTTTTTTTTATAACAAAATAAAATACAATCATTTCAATTTTTTTACATGTTTTCATGAACATCGTAAAGTATCCAAAACAATTTCTTTTTACTTAATTTTACACAAATTTATAATGGTTTTTTTAAGCGAAAGTCGACACCGTGAAATGGAGGTGGGTGGGTGACGCGGGTAATTACGGAACAAAAAAATCAAATTGATTATTGTTCTGTATACTTGTAGCTCCGTCCCGTACCAGACATAAACATTTTTATTAATAAATAACAAAATGGCGGACTTGTAAAAAAAAACAATTAAAGAATCGTAATTTTTTTCGTTGAAAATCGGTGGAAAAAAATAGAAATTATTATTATAATCGAGTAATTTTGGTACCGGACGGAGCCATTGTTGTGTAGAAAATGAAAGCAATCGGTTGGATAGAATTTTTTTAATCACCCGCGCCGCTTACAAAAATGTTGTTTCGAGAAAAACGCGTTAGCTACCGCGCGGTTCACAGCGTGCGGTCCCGGCCTGCTCTCGACTATGTGCCATAGCTTCGTAAATATTTCATATTTCGGTCTAAATTTTTTATAGTATCCTCTTAATATATTATACTTTCGAAATATGTGAAAAAAAAATCGATTTTTTGAAGCCCGAACACCAGACTACATCCTTAACGTATCTTGACGTGGTCAAAATATAAGCTAGATGAATTTTTTAACGGAGCGATGCAGCACTTTAGGGGGAGACGTCCTGTAAACGGAACATTGCAAAGGACGATTCGGTGCGATGTGACGCGGTGGAAGAATGGAAAATAGCTCTGCCGTCATTTTCCGGATGTAACGGCCATATTTTCATGTCCAATGGTACTCAGATTCCAAAATTGTTACCATAATGTTTACAAAAGTAAAGTACCTCAGGATACCATATTAGGGTCAATAATTATTCGTTCGATCGAAAAAAATCGTGCTTATTACGTAAATGATAATCAACAGTTGAGTCACAAATACATACTCAGCTCATTCCAATTGCCAACTGGCGGGCAACTTGTTTTCTCAAGGAAAAATCGATACTAATTGTTCGATTTTCATGCCCCATGACTAAGTGTCAAAAGTTTCTCTATGATTTCACTGAAATAGATGTTGAATAATATCCACGGTTAAGAGAAGATTAATTGAAATGATAGTATATAACACAATTAAATATAAAACAAACAAATTAATTAACTTTTTGAATATTGAGTATTATTCAAAATCTGCTTCGGTACATTCAGAGATTATTTGCTAAATAAAATGTATTCTATTACAACCAGACAAATATTGCGAATTTTTCATTGGACGAATCAGATTAAAATTGACGTGGGCCCTGAGTTCATTCCAATGAGAGTCCTTCTCACACTCTAGCACCGCCATGTGGCTTTCAAATCTCCATAACGTCATGTTGAAAAAACTGGTCTGCCCGAGTGCGGGCGAGATAGCGAGATGGATATGAGTGGCTATGAAGGAACAAGAGAGATGGATATAAACTCGTTTCACATCACCTTAAGTTGATGTGCTACTACTCAGTCGCCAAAACAGATTTCGCGTAAGCCATTTTGAGTGCGAGAGAGAGCTGCTTTTACTCTGGTACCAAAATTCTCCTAAACGGTTGATCTTTCGGACAAACGGAGAGAACCACGAACTGCAAAATCGTTATACGCCGTTCGTGGTTCTCTTAGTTTGCCCGAATCAACCGTTTAGGAGAATTTTGGTACCGGAGCAAAAGCAGATTTCTCTCTCGCACTCACAATGGCTTACGCAAAATCTGTTTTGGCGACTGAGTAGTAGCACATTACCTTAAGGTGATGTGCAATAGTGCTAGGTGTGAGAGGGATGACATTAGTGGCGTTCACGTAGCAAGACAGACGCAGAGAATGTGTTATACATCACATCAAGAACCATCGAGCCACCGCGATCGAGCGTCAAAGTTTGGCTGATGGCGACTTTGAAACTGCAAGATTATTTCCAATGGATCATGTCGACAATGTTAATCTTTCGCTTTTAACTCTTTCAGCCTTATATTTTTCCTTACATCCAACATTTTTGTAAATTGGTTTCCTGGGGTTTTTTCCCCGCTGAATCTGAATCTGAGGTAAAAATTTTCGAATTCGAAAAATTCAAGATTGCGGCACCAATATGGCGGATCAAAATACAGAAATGGTTAGATTATGTTGGAAACTTGTTTTCTGGGAATTTTTTGGTCGTTGAATCCGAATCTGAGGTTAATGTTTCGATTTCGACCAATTTAAAATGGCGGACCCAAATACTTAGAAAAATTCATTATGTTTGAAACTTGTTTTCTGAGAGTTTTTTTGGTCACTCAATCCCAACCTGAGGTTAATATTTCGATCCTGAAAAATCCAAGATCACGGAACCAAATGGTACTTAGAAAAATGTATTATGTTTGAAACTAGGTTTCTGGGGATTTTTTGGTCGTTCAATCCAAATCTTATCTTCAAGACATAACTTTTCTTCTTGACTTCAGTATCGTCAACTAACATCATGTGCTTTCCACGATTTTACTGAATCCAGTTACGTCAGAAGTTGCTTCCGATTGTGGGAGGTTTGTGAGGAAGTAAAATATGGATATCATTCGATCTCAGGATCTCGAACATTACATTTTTACAAATTTTCCATGTGCATGTCTATGGCTGTGGTCACGAAACTTGGGAGAATTGAAACTCTAACTAATGTTCATTGCTGATTAGATTTTGAGCTGGGGTAGCTAGAACTGTATTTTCTTGCATTTTTGTTATTCAGCTACTCAAGAAATCCTATGAAGACGAGATCCAGAAAAATTCGACTATTTTTGGGAATCCTTGTCCGACATATTGATTCTGCCATCTTGAATTTCGGAAATTATCATTTTTTTACGTCAGATTCGCATTCCACAGTCCAAAAAAACACTAGAGAGCAAGTTTTAAGAAAATACAATTGTTAGTTTGAATTTAATATGAAAAGTACTGTATTTCATATATTTGCTGTCACAAAAATAGAAATTACACCAAAAACAACATGACGGAATATTTTGAAAAAAATCTGAAAAATTTATATAGGTTATAGCTGAGTACAGAAACAAATTCCCGTGCAGATTTGATTATAAATTTGTGGAACATGCACTTCTTGAAAAAGTACTAATTTTTACTATTTGTTTAATTTATGGTATTTTTTCAATCAACAATTAATTACTGTTCATATGTTTTACACTTATTACCATTCTAGGGACCCTGTAGAAACAAAAAATCCAGTACTTGTTATTAAAGAAGAAGTTAAATAAATGAATAACTGAGAAAAAAGGTGGGTCACTGGGCGACCCATCATGACGCACAGGGTTAATGTGTAGTCCAAACAATACCTCAAGTCCTTTACATATCTGAACGGTGTCAAGTTTGTCAAAAATACTTCTGAAAGCACACGATAAATTATTTGAGATGTAGAAGATGGAGCACATTGAATGATATATGCTAATCCTGAGCAAAATCTACAAAATATGATTAATCGTACACTTTGAGAGCACTGCCTGAGAAATATTCGACTTTGCAAACATGCAAACTATTTCACGGGGTCCGGTGAAGAGTCTCTCATTTCATGTTTTCATTCTAATAAGTTGTACTCCGTTGGAAGTAATTGAGGTATTAGCTGTAGCGATGTCATGTGCATTCGTTTCCATTATGCACTACGCGTGACTAAAACCACAGATATCCACACAGATAACCACAGCGTATCATCAATGATTATACACAGTGTATACACCCTTCTTATTTTAGTATGAGCAACGAAGATTGAGGTCTATCTTCGTTGGTATGAGTAATAATTTGGACGTTTAAGTTGGACATGTGACCTTGATAGATCTTAAAATAGCTACGGAGATTCATATTACTTGAATCAGTGCTAAAACTTGCTGTTTATTTCTCGATATTGGATAATATCAGGGTGAAAATATTTAAACAATAAATACTATCGGAAGCCAGGGTAGTAAACTGAAAGAGAGATCTTTTCATAAACATTACGAGCAGCCGCTCAGCATTATCGCGCCAATATTACGACTTGCTTTTTGAAACTCTGGAAGAAATTACACATCAGCGGAAATTAGCATAAATAAGTTGGTTGTTTTTTTAAACGATCGCGACAGATATCTTTCCAGAATAATGATGTGCGGTAGTACAATTCGTCCTTTGCTCATGTCAATTTAATCACAACTATTTGTAGAAACGGTTACAAAAATTGAACACTGACTCGATTAGTGTGAATCGCAGTATAGCTATATTAAACGGCGCATCCGGAATATTCGACTTTGAGATAAAGGAAAAGCAAATAAATGAGAAAGACAATAATTGCTTTTTTTTTTCAAGGGCACACAAGAAGGAAATGAAATCGTATGCGTAACTTCCTTGTAATTACAGTACAGTACACACCTTTGTTATTCGCGATTTCATTTTTTGTACATATAAATCATGTGAAAAATCGAGTTTGGACGTTCATTCACTATTGTAGAAATGCATTATGCCCGAGTAGGCTTCGAAAGAATTGACGAATGACGAGGACAAGAGAATGTTGTTGATTGGGGATGAGTCAGAGAAATCTGGACATTTGTATGAGAAGGACGTTATTTAATAAAGATTATTATTGTTTTCTTTCATCTCGATTCATCGTTATATTTTGATCCCATAGTAATTTACAACAAATATATAGATAGAAGAATTACATTTGTTCTTAATTAAAATATTGTGAGATTTATCGTTGGCCTACAGTCTGAATTACACATTATATGCCATGATTGTAAAATCTAACTTTGTAAACACAAATTTGTTTTGAAAGATTTATGATTTTTTTTTATAGTAGATTAGATCAACGTCTAAACTTTACTTACTTTAAAAATTAATAATATAATAAGTGTACAAATTAATGCGGTGCCTTTCTATTTCGTGCTTTGTCAAATTCAAATCTAAATAGTGTAAGCAGGTGACACCAACGAAGATAGAGGTCTATAGAAGCACAGAGTTTGAGGCTTTGTGCTTCTATAGGCCTCTAACTTTGTTGGTAACACTAAGTTCTCAAAATCGTATATGCTTTGGCACAGCAGGCGCAATAACTTCACAAAACAGTAGTGAACACGATGGCTGTAGATAACCAGCATTTGATACACTGCATACTTTTTGTATTTCAATTAGAGAAATATGCTGCTGAAGCTACAGAAATAATTCGTGGTGCTCTGGAGGAAAACGTTGTCACACGTAAAATATGTAAAAAAAAATGGTACCAGGTTTCGGTATAGGGGTTTTGGTATGTCGGATCGAGAACTGATCAATCACAAAAATTTGACGACGAGGAACTTGAGTAAAACTGTTACTGCAGAGCTCTATCAAGAGCAATTTATCCATTTGAGTAATGGGTTGGAGCAAAAAAGGCCTTATACTGGCATATACTGGCATTGGAAATAGACAAGTAGGCAAATGATTTTGCGGCATGACAACGCTCGACCAATATAGCAAAAAGGACTAAGGACATCATCTGTGGGCTGGGCTCGGAAGCTCTCCCTCATGCAGCTTATTCCCAGATCTTGCTACGTCCGATTACGACCTATTTCGGTTGTTTTAACATCATATGGCTAACGAGCATTTTAAAATAGTCGATGAGGTCCGAAAAAGCATGGATGAATGTATCCAACCAAAATCGCCAAGTTTCTATCGCAAGGGCATTCGTCAATTGCCCGAAAGGTAGAGTAAAGTCATCGAAAATAATGGAAATTATTTTGAATATTAAATATGTAGTTCTTTTTTTGTGAATAAATTTCGAATTTTATTAAAAAAGCAACCAAATTAATTTGTATAACCTATTAAATAAGACTATCATTGAATGTTGACCCTTAGAGTGCACACTTCAGTCCTGAGAGAAGAAGTGCATATGGGGTGAGCTTCACCCCAGCGATTTTCAATTCGATATAACGTCTAAATTATGCACTTTATCGGGAAAAGTATAAATATGCTTTTTGTAGCTGTAATCTTAAACTTTAAGGCTGATCCATTCAATTTTGGGAAAAATTGATGAATGCTCCGAAAACCATGATAGAAGAGTACTAAACCTACTACATGAAATCTCGAGTTGAAAAATCACTGGGGTGAGATTCATCCCGTGTGCGCTCTAAGGCTTAATATCGATATGTGACATTAATTCACCTCTAACGTTAAAATGGAGCCGAAGATTGATGGGTTTTCTGTTCACTATCAAGGTTTTTTGTTTGTTTGTATTTTCGGTTCAAGACGAAAGACATGTTTTTCCTGCTCCATTATTCTTTAATGGAACATCGCGACTGGTTCTTTAAGAGTCTACGCAATTTAATCATTGATAACAGTAACTGATTTTTTTCGATGGTTTGTAACAATTTTGCTGTTTATTTACAAAGACTTTCCAGGGTTAAGTAGTAAGCATACTTAATGTCATATTCCATGTCGTACCAGAAGTTAATAGCTATACAACCGTGTGACTGACGTACGTGATGAAACCAGAGGGAGGGCAAGTACAGTACATCGCCAGCTTCAACTTTGACCCTCAGTGGGGTTGCCTTCTTGTATTGAGGATACCTGTAAGAAGCATTGCCATAAATTAACAATATTGGATATTCTATTGATCAAAGTAACAACATAATTTTTAACCTATTTGTTCAGTCAGACTAGCAGAATGGATAAGTTATTGAACAGAGCTATGAGGAATAATTCAATGACAATAACTTCATTACTCTCATTAATTCCAGGACAAGTTTTAATATGAGGTAGGAACGTAATAATCTGACAATTTTTTCGAAATTTATCTGAAACAATCGAGAAGCATTTGGAAGTTTCTATGACTGCGGCAATAATCCCTCTATGCCCTCTGCAAGCGGACAACAGCTTGCAGAGGGTGATAACGGATTTGACAAGATGTGATGTTCCCATCCTTTTGCTTTATGAGTATCATTTGAAGGATTCAGCAAAGCAGACTACATTCAACATTTGCCAAGATATAGGCGAGAAGGCAGTCTCTTGTCATACGGCAATCAACTGGTTTCGACGGTTCTGCAATGTCGACTACGACGCTATGACCTCAAAGGTAGATCCTACAAACAACACAGATTGAGATCGATGTTGACCGTCTACTACAGCTCATTAAAGAGCACCCGATAAGAAATACGCAACCACTAGGAGCGGAGCTTGGATGTGCCCATATCACCATAGATCGTAACATAAAAGAGATGAGCAAAGTGTAGAGCCACAGAAAATAATATCTCACGAAGTGACTAACGACCACCGAATTGCTCGAGTCACCACTTGCACACAGTCCCAACGTATGTTCGCGTGGCTTCATAACTTAGTTACTGGGGATGAGAAGTGCCTATGCCAACTATTCCAATACGAGGCAATCTCTTAACAATGTCCAACAAGGAATACCCATGATCAAATCCAAAATAACCATCCGTGAGATTATGCTAAGCGTCTAGTGAAATGTGAAGGGAGTGATCCACTGGGAACTGCTACCGCACGGGACTACCTTTAATGCTGTATTTTACTGTGCTATAATGTATCGAGGAGCGAATAAACTACATGAAAAACATGACAAAGTATACTTGCTGCATGATAATACCCAATCTCATTTAGCATCGACCACCTGCAAGAAACTTTTACAATTGGGCTGGATATCGTTAATTCATCTTCCGTATTCGGTGGACTTGGCCCCTTCTGCCCACTTAGCCTGGATCCTCACTACGGGCGCGCACTCGAACACACCCTTGTGATTGGTTAAGACACTAGTCAATTCGGATTTAATAGTGTTTCCACCAATCGCAACCGTGTGTTGGAGCGCTGCGCCCGTAGTGAGGATCCAGGCTTATTCCGTTGCAGAATCCCATTAAGTTGACGGATTTTTTAAATTCGCAGGACGGAAAGTTCTACGAGTCTGGGAAATGTTGCTTCCGCAAAAATGGCAAGAGGTCGTCGATAATGAAGGATTATGCAGGGTGTCCTATTTAAAATGAAAGGTTCGATTAGCGCGAAAACTATTCGTTGTATCAAGAAATGGTTCAGACCAAAGTTGTAGGGTTTTGAGGGGAATATTAAATGGAAATGAAATCAGTTCAACAAAGCAGTGTAGTTGCCGGTGAAGTGTTACCTAAAGGTTACCTAAAAAGTCGGATATTACCTTCGTCGTGAGGAAAATTAATCGGATATTACCATCGTCGTGAGGAAAATTCATAGTCCGCGGGTGCAACTGGGCGCCGCCTAGTGCCTACTGCATGAATCTAGGTGTGGCCTAAAGTATATTCACAATCGACTTAGTGCAGTGGTAGGGACAGCTGTAGTACCGCGTGTAGCGGTAGTGCAGAACAGCGTTCAGATATGTTGGCCAGATTGGTCACCGCAGCATTTGCCGCATATATGGAGTTAGTTTAAGCTTCTGCCACCACTAGAGTCCCTTTAAGTAGAATCAACGAAGATTGAGGTCTCAATCTTCGTTGGTAGAATCAAGGCAAAGCTGCTCTTCTTTTTGATTGGCTCGGCCATATTTAGGTTTGGTTTCCGCAATTGTACTGAAGTTGACTTCACTATGGTTTGTCTTGACTCTACTTTAAAAGACTCTAGCCACTACCAACTACCACCTACAATAATTGATTGTGAACCATGCAATGAAATCCAAGTTTCAAAAATTCTGCACTGCACCAAGTTCCGCACCACCGCTGCACTAAGCCGATTGCGAATGGGCCATAACAGATAGTGCGCTAAGTTGCCTGCGAGTAGGCTCCCGAGCGGCCCAAGCAGGCACTTGTGTGGCCGTTTCGACCGTTGAACCGTCATAACTCCTGAGTTTTTGGAGCTAGGATCTTTTTTTTGGCTGGATTCGTGTTGAAACAGCTACAATCTTTATCTCGAATAAAAAATTGGATTCTATTAAAAAAACCGGCCGTCATTCGAATTTCTCGAAAGTGGCACCACCTAGTCTTGAACTGAATTCACCATTTAAGTGCCCCCCTCGAAATCCTACAACTTTCGTCTGAACTATTTTTTGATAGGACAAATATGTAGTTTTCGCGATAATCGACCCTTCATTTAAAACGGGACACCCTTTATATTAACCCTCGGCGGACAACCCTGAGTAGTACATATAGTACTCATGATTTTTTTTTCGAATTTTTGCATTAACTTGTACCACGTTTAAAAAAATCGACATATCGAATCCTAAGCTGCATAATGGTATTCGTGACACCGACGATTCCATTTCACTGTTATTAAATTCAAAAATATGATTTTGAATAGTTTCGACAAACAAATAATTCTGAGTAGTATACTACCCAGCGTTGCCTAGATAGAGACGCCAGAAAATAATTTCCCTCAAAGGGTAAATTAAATTCGTACTTGTTTTAAAAAAACAAACATACTTAAAAATGGTGAGATTATTATGTTCCAGCCTAATAAATTTGTTTAAAGCGTCTCCGAGTGATCGATGATAGATCATCTTGGCTTTTTAGGTTCATAACTTTTCCAGAGATTATATGTGAATAATTTTAAACTGAGTGTTATTTCGAATGAGGCGTAGGTTTAGCTGAATGAATTCAATATTTGGCCGGAGTTGATCAGTTTTGACCACCGGTTAGCTAACTCGTCACTTGAACCACGTTCGAGGAAACGGGCGTTGGCCATAAGGGCATTAAGGCATAAGTTCTAATAGCAGTACAGTCATGTCCGAGAATTACTAAATTTTCAAAAATTCTACAATATTTCGACACACGAGTTATTTTTTGTTTGATGTAACAAATGTGCAGTCTACATAGAAGCAATCAATGACCATCATTTCCCCGAAAGTGAATTTTCATCGATTTCGGTCAATAAAAAATACGTAATAATAGTTCGATATCAGTGTTTCATAGCTCATTCAATTTATTAAGAGATTCTCTATGATTTGACGGAAACATGTTTTAAATAATATTTACTGTTTGATATTATTGGTATTATTCCTGAACATATACCCTTTTGAGTTTTTACGACCCTTGCCTCAATGACTTTCCTACTCTGTGACTAAAAAAATGTTTTTCACGAAAATGAAGCTTCGTTTGTGAGGAAGCAGAAGTGATGTAATCATGAAGGAAATGCATGCAGAAAGAAAATCGGCATTCAAACCTTTTGTAATCTGGGTTGAGTGGATTGATGCTAATCCATGGAATCAAATTCCGGTCTTTTTCGTCACTCTCCCGAACCAGTCCAGACGTTGATGAAGTCACAGGGTTAATTATCCACCTGTTGGAGAGTCTCTTGTGGACGGCCGATGGATATTTTCCGTACGGAATCCATGGTAAATCCGTGGGTGGATGAAGAATAAATTCTTTTTTGCCGGAAATGACGCAATATATATTCTCGTATGGATCCTTGTGCACTGCAAGGTGAAAGGCGAATCTCTTATTTATCATCAACCTGAAATTTTTACAGCAGAATCATAGAGGGTTAAACAAATTTAAGAAATGTACGAACGTAAATTCAGGGTAGTGAAATCAATAATTAATATCATGTTTCTCGAAATTATTAAAATTCTTTATTTTCGACGTTTTCGAATTGTGATTTTCGTGGCAAATTGCAAAATTCTTACTTGAAGTAACTGCTCGCTGGTCACCCATCCAAAAATTAATTGCATCGGGATTTTTTCCAAAAGCTTCGGTTGCCCATGGCAAATCTTGCTCGACATCACGCCAGAGTTCCGAGTAGTTGCTCTCAAAATTCGAATTTTGCTGTTGAATATAAAAAATTTCATCATTTTGGGGATTTTCCAATTCGTCGAGGAATTCGGCAACTCTCATAGTTCGTTCTTCTGGCTGAACGAAATATTCTTTGCCATTTTCCGTTCTCATTATTGAATCAGCATAGCCGTTTGGTGTTACAGCAACGGAAATTTCTTTGTTTGGCATGACATCACGAAAATACGAGAAACTCCATTTGTCTGTTGCTTTCCAATGTCGTATACCATTTTTTATCAACAGTGGAAGATTTTTTGAGACATTATTTCGGTAAAAATGCAATGGTGATATGTACTCTTCCACTTCGATGATTCGGTCGGACAAGTAGAGTTCTTCCATGAAATAAAAAAATATGAGAATTTTTTAAAGCCATTTGAAAATAACTCGTGGATGTGAAGTTTCTATCGGATAACAAATGTTCTAGTTTAGCCATCCTTAAATTTTCTTCAATGTATTCTGGCATTGTCCAAAATTTACAATTAGATTACTTTTTTTCAATAAATTTTCATGAAAGATGGTTGCATTAATAGAACTCCTTTTCGATTTCTTATAGAAATCAAATTACATTTCTTAATTTTATTGTTTTCATAAGTTCAAAAATTATAATTTCCATTAGAAAAAAGCCAGGAGTGGGATGTTGATCCAGTCTTAAGATATGCTATCTTATACTATCTTTATGCTATGAATAACACATGCAGACAGTAGATAGCGTAACATAAGATAGTATAAGATAGCATAAGACTGGATCAGGATTCCACTTCAGGTACTCTTTTGTTTATTCATAATATGCTGTTTAGTGATGCGAAACAGGCTGGAGTCTCCCAAATTGAAGAGAGATAGCGCACCAGTGGTGTAACAACATAAATGATATGTGACATGGTTCATATCACCTTGGCGAGGCTATAGCCCCTCCCACTGTCTTTACACACCAAAGAGTGAGCGAGCAAGAGAGCACAAATGGTTAACACATTTATTTCGACAACGACTTGATGGAATCAAAAACTAATAGTGGGGCCATCTGGGTCTATCAATTTTGCAAATACCCCCACTATTCGTTTTTGATTCCATCAAGTTACGAAATAAATGTGGTAGCAGTTTTTTGAGGTTATGTTGACCTTACTTTTTGACATAATGAATCGATTAAGTGGCTTGCTTCGTTCATTGAGTATTGTGGGTGCGTAAAAAAAAAAATCTCAATTGAAACGTGGGTTACGTCGAATCTGGACGTACTCACCGCTCACTTCTCGTGAAAGCAACTGGCACGCTTTGGCGACTTTGTCCTCTACTTCCGACATGATTGAATTATAAATACTAATGAAAGTCAAATATAATAAATATTCGGTACTGATGTCACTGATGGTGTGCTATTTCTAACCAAAACCAACGAATTTTTGAATTCGTTGATTTAACGGAAGACATGCATAGCGCATGCGTTCATTGCTCTGGGAGGTAGAAAATGACGGTGAAAATACTGAAAATGATGGGTACGGAATTAATAAAGTGCGTGCAGCAACTTGCGCTGATCTGGGATAAAACTAATCCAAATCACAAAAACACAAATTCCTTCTCCTAGTTTAGGTTATGTTGACTAACCATTTCCCTGAGCGTGCTCTACAGCACGATTTTGATTGATCGAGAAATTGTCGAGAGCTTATGTAAATGGGTTACATAGATTACGCACTATGCGCGCTATGCAAATGTGTGTGCCAGGAACTTTATTTCACGCATGGACTAGAGTTTCGAGGTTGAGGCTTGACATATGGGTATTCGAATGGAAAAGACCATTTCAGTGAAACTCTACTAAAAAAGAGAGCACTACGTGACAATGCTACTACACAACCATAAAAGTGTATAACCCTTTCCGCCTCTCCCGGCTCCATGCCTTTCCGCGAGCTGCGTCATGTTAGCAGTACAACATTAACTTTATTAACTTTTTCTAAATAATTGGTGGTATTTTGGTGATAATGGCGGACTAATTAGAAAATTTGGTGGTCACCCAGCTTTTATATATAATAAATATATATATATATATACTAGCTGCTACTCGCGGCTTCGCATGCATTGAATCAGTGTAAATCATTTTACCCCTTTTTACCTCGTTAGGGGTTGAATTTTAGAAAATCCTTTCTTAGCGAATGCCTACGTCGTATAAGGAACCTACCTGCCAAATTTCAGGTTTATATGCTTTATAGTTGCTGAGATTTCGTGATGAGTCAGTGCTATTTTCGCTTATATATATACAGATGTATATGTATATATATATATATATATATATATATATATATATATATATATATATATATGTATATATATGCCTTAGCCAAGTCGCAAATCCCGGCTTAATCTCGATAAAAATATAATTTTTATCGAGATTAAAATATAAGATTACGACCTTAATAGTTTTTTTTAGAAATTATGAACAGAGAAACTTTGTTCGCTATTCTCTGTCATTGACGAGCAATTACTCCAATTTGCGACTTGGCTAAGGCATATATATATATATATATACATATTTATATTACCAACGAAGATTGAGGTCTATAGAAGCACAAAGCCTATAGCCTGCTTGGTTCCAAACAGTGGGGTGCTAGGACAAGCTATCGCTCCAACGGTAAGATGTCGCTAGCGTCGAGTTTACATGTGTGCGCTCACGTACAGAACTAAACACGTGAGCGGCTGTATAGCTGCGTTGGCTCCACCTACTGAGTCGGGTTGATGATGCTATTTCACTCGCACTCGCAGCTGGGGTGATGGGTGCGCTCTCGCGCACAGGAGCGATACGGACGTAGAGTGGGGGTTTAGGTTTACATTGCTGATACCGACGAAGATAGAGCTATTCATTGCAAATACTTTTGCATTTTAATGACCTCTACGTCGAGACAAACTTATTTTATAAATTATTTCTTTATATTTACGTAAACTAGGAGTTAATTAACCCAACCAAACAAATCTAATGAAATCGAAATCCGAGCGGAGACACGATTTTTATACTTAAAAAGATAATAACTTTATACGTATCCAAGTTGGGGTAATTGGTACGGCCCTCGTTCTGTATGTGCCAGGTCGGTAGTTCAATCCCCAGCTTTATTATTTTTTTTGCAATTATGCAATTTGCGATATACACAATAAATAAAATATAAAAAATCAGCGAAAAAAGTTTTTCTAAGAGAGAGACCAACATGTTAATACGAGCAGGTCACGCGTTGGCCCCTGCTCGTACTGAGATGTAATGATGATATTGGACTATCGCTATCTCTCGCAATCGCGATCAGCTTGACGGCGCTATCTCTCGCGCATTCACGATCAGCTCGATGATGCGATCTCTCTCGCTCTGAGTATAGGGGCTGATGAACTCGCCACGTGTATGTGTTTAAAGTCCTCAGACTCTTGTTTTGCCGGTCTGGATTAGACGTTTTGTCCGATACATCGGTAGAATTTTGTCAATAAAGACATCATTGCATGATTCGCGATATTATTAAGTTACAAACGCTCTTGATACTGTCTTAAGTCTTTCATTCTTTTCTTAATTGCACGCGCTGTGTCTTAGACTAGCCTCATTGCAAATAATTATAATATTAATTTTTAATAGTAATAAGACCAAAAAGTTATTAAAAAATTGGTTAAAAAGAATTTATTCAACAAATTGACCGAAACATTATTTTTTCACTTACGAAAGACATTCCCTGATTTTTCCGAATACATTGATTTTTTGAGAATTTTCTCTCAATTTCGAAATATTAGTTTGTGCGTATTATAACAGACTGCATTTAAATAACTGCTTGTTCAGTGATCTTGAAAATTAAAATGTGTAATATAAAATTTCTCTATGGAATCAAATCCGAAATTTGCAACGTTGCATCAATTTTTCGATTTTTGAATATGTAAATTTCAAAATTGAGAAAAATATCTAATGTATTCAGAAAAATCAGGGAATCCATGTGGTGAGGAAAAACATATTTGTTTCCGGCAAATATATTGAAATAGATTTTTAAAACTAATTTGACGATAAAATTTTGGTATTGTTATTTAAAATTGAAGTCATCTTCAATACGGTTACTTTCCTCAAGATTTTTATCTTATTTCAAAGTACTCAAAAGAACTGAAAATGACAACCTAAACTGTAATCTCTGCAAGCTCACCATAATATTATTTTTCTATCTGAGCAATATCTGGCGGTCGTTGTTTAATGAAACAACAAAACATTCCACGCATTGTATTTTCTTCCTAGTTACATTTGTTTCTATAATGTTATAAAACGGAAATAATAATTCCATATTTCACACAAGAATGTCTATGTTCAATGTAAAAAGTGAATATGTGAAATCGTTGGCTGAAAGACTATCAGGACGAAAAAAAAAAAAAAAAAAGTCCGTGTCTCGATCGCGCGCAGTCCGACTCATATCTGTCGCTCTACCAACTACGCTAGCGTAACTGATTGAATATTGAATGAGCATTGTAATATTTATGTTATATACCCGCTTGGATTAGGTGTTCTTAGGTTTGGGTTTCAATAATTTACTCCGGTTTACACGTACGTCGATAATTCGATTATAATACGCTATTTACACTTTTTTAATTTAGTACATCGATGTTAGTAAAATTGGAATAAAGCTCGTCGTGCGGATGTAGTCATTGTTCGTAAAAATAAGTCCGCCGCCGCGCGTCGTCGAGCGGTGCAGAATGAGGGACGGTAGGGAAAGCCACAGAGAGGGAAATCAGGGGAAGCTACGTGACCCCACCGTAGCCAGATGGTTGCGAGCATCGAAGCTAGAAGGCGGAGCATATCGATCGGTCGACACTAGAGCCTCCTAGCGTATGTTTAACTTACGAACAAATTGGAACCGAGCGGGCTTTGTGCTTCTATAGACCTCAATCTTCGTTGGTTTAGGCAACAACGAATCGAACCTTTACGTCACTTTACCGTCACATGACGGTTATTTTTGATTCCTGTTCTTCGCATTGTTACACACCATTGACGTGCATGTCGCTACATTCCAATTCTTTCAGCATAATCGTGCAGCTATCTAGCGATACTCATTTCTGTGCGGGGTGATGTGTAGTTTTTCGCGCCGAAAAAGTAATGAAATAGGCGGGATTCCGTGGTTTGGCGGGCAGTTATCAGGGACACAATAAAACGTATGTGCTGTATGTACCAAACATCGAGAGATACTTGTCCAAGTGAAGCGTATATTTTCCCCCAAGTCAACGAACCTCCCGCAAAATCCTGTAAAAGATATTTTCCCAACGGAATTCCGACGCACACGCGTCCATCACGAGAGGAGGACCGTTGACAAACCAACACCCCTGCCGAGTTGCCGAACGAGGTAAAAAAAAAAGAAAACAAAAAACACAAAAGCTACGACTTATATATACGTATATAGAACGAAATGTCGCAGCCATCGGTAACGGCATTTTTTAATTCGCGCAAGCGACAAGCCAGTGAAGAAATTCGCAACAAATCCAAGATTCTCCTGCTCGAACGAACGACAAGTTGTACGGAAAGAACGGACAACGAAACACCGTCCACAACGATCGTCAGTGAACAATCATCGATTGCATTGCCGAGTCCCAGGGTCGTTTACGCAACGAGCTCAGAGGCGAAAAATTCGTCGCACGTGCGAAAAATTCAATTCAATAGTGCGAAGTCCATTGCTACTGCTAAAATGACTCCTAAAGCTGGCACACTAGCACGAACTACACGTGGCAAAAAATTTCACACCGAGGATGGACAGACTGATATTAGAGAGACTTTTTTGAAAATAAGTGCAGATGGTACTGGTGGAGGAACAAACAGGATCATTCCTTTTGAAAAAATTGGAGCTCTAAGTCCAAGAAAGAAATGCCAAGAGGTAAAGGACGAAGGGAGCAAAGAGTGCCAAGAGGAGGCACCTGCTGCAGGCTCGACAACACCGAAAAAATCATCCTTTGCTGATCGCCTGGTGCGGCAGGATCTGAGCCTTAATGAGATTAAGACAAAAATCTGCAGATCATCAAGACTGGCCGATCTCAAAGCATCAATGGCCCGGATTAAAAAGTGTGAGGAAAAGCTTGGGACACTGGAACGACGAAGCGAGATGAAGAAACCCCAGATAAGAAAATTTGAGACCATCGAACTCGAAGTTCCTGTTAGGTAAGAAACCAATACAATGTGATGGAATAGGAAAAAGAAAAAAAATCTATTTTCATGGAAGCGAAAAATACATTTATCATGTAATATTTGATTTTCACACAGATGATTTAGTTTTCGTAATATTTATTTATTTTTACTGATTTTTCCTGTCGGTGCTCTTGAGGTGATGTGGCACTTTCACAAATGATCAATTACCATCCCACTTTTCTCCGAAATGGTTGATAGTTGATAGACAAATATAAATTAGGTGATTACGGGTCTGCTTATGCTGCATTCAAACCTATTTCACTTTTGTCTGTAATATCAAACGTTTTGGAGAAAAGAGGGAAAGTGATTTATTACTATAGACTCCACAGCATTGGTATAGCATATTGCCTTAAGAGGAGTATACTTGGTAACTTAGTACTTCTTGAAACTCAATGAGATAAATTATTTTAAACAAAATAAATGTTTATAAGCATTTAGCTCAATAAAGAGTTGGTTAATGATTTTTTTCTAACACAAAATTTCTTGTGAGTACTGAAATGTTCTGTAAATGTAAAAGATTGTGTATATATTACTTTTAGACATGAATGATTTTTCCAAAAATCAATGTTTATTCTCTGTTCAAGGAGTATCTCAAATTAATTCTGCCATAAAACATGATTACATAATATGAGTAGACACATGAGGCTTCCTTCTGTAGTATTTATCTGAAGAACTTTTTCATAGAGAATAACATTATGTATGAGAGGTTAAAAGTATTTTTCTTGCGTACCTAATCATTTCAGTGAAAATCAAGTGTTCTCTTTGCCCTTGGGCGTTTCATATGCTCTGCTTCAAACTCGAATAAAACATTAATTTTTTCGAAATTTCGAACCCATGACTTTTTCTATAATGCATTCAATGGTCTGCAAAAAAATGCCATATAAAAGTATTAACAGAGTATTTAGTATTTAAGTATTAGTAGCAGAGTATAGTATTAAGTATTTAAATTGTTAATGTCCCAAAAAAATGTGTGCAACCTCTTATCTTGAGTTAATTTTGAGGAATTGATATCACATTTTTATTCATAAATAAAGTAGCGTTTGAGAATGTCCGTTACTAATTTTCACAAAGGTCAATGATTGACATTCAGAAATAGAGGGAGTTCTCTATCCCGATGCCAAAATTGAGAAAACAATTGCTGTAGAGGCGGTGGGAGAAAATTACAAGAAAGCAATATCATATGCTAATTTTAAATTAGCACACTTTTTCAGACACTTGATATGGCATACAGAATGAATAAAAATATACACTACTCATTTATTCAGCACTCTTAGATTTTCTCCTGAAGACAGAAAGACAGATAAAGTGTAGTGTCATCAGAAAAAATCATGCAATATGGATCAAAAAAATTACAGCACAATTGCATAATTTTTGTGAAGACACAGTATGTATTTTCTTTCTGGAAATTTCATATGCATTAAAAGATCTACTACGTACATTTACTGTATATATGTATTAAAGTTATTAAAAAACAAAACTCTGTTCAATATTACATAAATAACACAGTTTTAATTTATATATGTTTAGAATTATTATGCAAACAATGCTAATTGATTTTTTTCACAAAGAGATAAGAATAATTAACGAAAGATAAAGTCTTGTACTATCCTGGTGATTTTTCTTTGAGATATTTGATCCAGTGATTTGAGCATGGTTAATTTTAAAAATATTTTAAAATTAATCATGTTTAAATTCGTCAGGTTTAGGTCATGAGCAGTCAGCTCGAACTTGTTTTAAATCTTCAGTTTGAATATAAAGTGATTTGTCTGGCGGTCCTTGAAGTCCTTCCCTTGAAATGTGATTGAATCTTCCTTTTCCTTAAGGGAGGTTTCTACTTTGTTGGGCCGTAAAATTCTTGATTTTTCAGAATTCTTTTTATGAAAACGATATTAAACATAGAATGCTGAAATTTGGTATGTTCACTTAGTCGTCTTTATTAAACACAAAAATATTTTTGAAAATTAAAAAAAAACGCGGGTTGTAGTAAGTGGGTGCAACGACGTATGGTGGTGCGCCAGTGATGATATTTATTCCTCGCTTTCGGAAGTCCTAGATCCTTGGCAGGTCATCTGAAGCAAAAAAATCAAACATATTCTTACTTCGTATAATATTGCGCATAAGGTGGATTAGAATCTAGAAGAAAAAAAATTGCAAGCTATCAAAGTCAACATTTTTTACGACAAAACCCAAATTTCACTTCGAAAGTACACAATTTTTTTTTTTTTTCGTTTGACATTTCTTCTTGTTAGTTACTTGTCTGTTTTTAAATTAACATCGCGTACATTCACTAAGATGGATCTACTTTTTACGTCAATAATGTAATATTGTTGAGCATCCAAAAAAGTGTGCACAATGATGAAAAAAAAGTCTTTACGTTGGTACCATTTTTCTTAGTGCACTCGAAATATTTCATTGGGCACACAAAAACGCAGTGCATTATTTATTAAAAAAAAGAATCCGGGAAGATTAAACAAGATCAAAAAATGTTTACAGATCACTTGCAGAGTTTGACATAATTATTGTATATTCATTTTTTTTTAATAGTATGTATTTTTTAAGTTTATTTTCACTGCTTATTATATAATATCATGATTTGTGTTGGACACTTAAAACATTGCAAAATAATGAAAAAAAGATTCTGAAGCTGGAAGGAGATCGGATAACACTTGGAACTCACTACGGTTGTACGCTATTGCACAAACCCTGTCAGTGAGCGGTTTAGTACCCAACCCAACCAACTTTCTGTATGGAATCCCAGATAGCTTTGAGAGAATATCGATAAAATAATGCCAAACGGGCGGAAGCGCCATTGCTCCACATTTCCGAGTTGTCACGGCCAGAAGAACATAAGCGTGGTACACTTACCGAGCTTTAGGCGGATAGATGTATATTGCCAGGTGGATGTATGGAATGGGCGAAAAATAAATTAAATAGGTAAAACCGAAATAGAAGTAAATCGGATCAATAAGTAAAATCGAAGAAAATCCAATAGTAACTAACGTTTTGGCCAAAAACCTGATCAGTAATGAAATGTTGAACTATTTTTGCCATCAGAGGTGCGTTCAGATTTCGGAAAAACGAAACCCACATACATTACTTACTTGTTCGCACATCTGGCCAAAATTTGCTTTCCCGGAATCTCAACACTCTTCTGAAAAAAATGGTTTTTACCCTTGCAGCTATCTCGCTTGGACTCGTACGGATTTTATATCACCTGAATCGAAAGCCTCCCTCCAACTTCCACGTACCAACTGTGCATCATTGCCTCAGAGTGAATGTGATGAAAATCGTATATTAAATGGGCAGGAAATAACGGAAATGTACTGTTATCGACATTAAATATGCATATAATGTTTTTAATTTATTTTGCACACAGTTTTTATGTGTACAAATTACAGAGTTATATACTAAGAAGACGTGAAACAACATAAAATCATTTTTAACACTAAAGCACCCTTTGAATATTTTTGGCGTGATGAACTTTCAATTTACGTGAATGTTTTTTCTTCATTGTTCACTTCGTCATTTCGCATAGTCCATTTACAATTAATAAGAATACTGATTTTACTACACATCATGAATTTCCAATTTAGTTTTAGAATGAAGGTCTAATGAAATCTTGAACTGGGTATATAGCCTTGAGTCTCAACTTGTGCAAACCCAAATGTAAACCTTGAGAGGAGAACAAATTCGAAAATGCTAGAACTTCAATTTACCCTTATGTCATCAGAACTGTAGTGACCACTGGAATGTACATTTGAGAGCAAAATGTAGTAAATGTAGATGCCAACTAGTATAGATTATGAAGTTAAGTTCTAAGTTAAGCTTGTACTTGATTAATCTTGGAAGAACAAGAAGATTTAATTAAGCAAGAATAATGCCACACGGATATGAATAAAAAAGTTCAGAAAAACTTTGTTTATCAGTTATTTAGAATTTTGTTGTTGTTATGAAATGTAATCACTGGTCTAAATTTTTCTTTATTACAATTATCAAGTTTTCAAATTTTCAAATTTATTTAAATGTTTGAATTAATTAAATATCAATTTAAATTTTTCCCATTACCATATTAGCCCATCGAAGGTTGCGCGTTTGCCGAACATGTCGTTGATGAGTCCAACCAAGAACGTCAAGCTACCGGAGAGCGCAAGTCCGCAGCGTCGTCTTTTATTCGCACCAAAGGAATCGCCCCTGAGTCCAGTAAAAAGTAGTCCTACGAAAATTCCAGCTTACCAGAGATATCAGACGCTCGTCGACAGTGGAACACCCGCTCTACCTTTGCCGTACAACTATAGATTCCTCGCCGAGACTTTCAGATGTGTCGACACGGTAATTTTCTTTTTTTTTTCAACATTTTCTCTCATCAAATGATTGCGTGAATTGTAGAAAAATTATAGGAAATAAATATGAGAGAAAACTCGAAATGGAAAACAAGGTAATTGTCAAAGTTACGAAAAAAATTGGTTCTTGAGATTTTTTTCATCGATAAAACAGTAAAAAAATATAGTAAGGTGTCAAGCGGTCATGGAAACCTGGAAAACCTGAAAATGTCAGGGAATTTTGTGGACTTTGGAAAAGTCATGGAAAAGTCAGGAAATCTTGTGACTTTTCTAGAATTTCGTAAATTGCTGAAAAAAAAAAATTTGCTGTTAAAAAAATTCGCAAATATGATTACTCAACACTTCTAAAATAATGTTCCTCAGCTCAGGTAAATAACCCTCAAAATTTCTGTATTTAGGAATATAAACTTTGACATGGCATAGCATCTAATCTATGAGTTGAAGAGACAAACTTTAGAGAAATTTTTTTCTTCCATTTTAGATTTAGATTTTAATTATCTAGGTGCTATTTCTTTATTTTTAGAATTTGAGTCGCCACTAGGATAGTTTGCATTGATTGAAAACTTTGCCATGTAATATTTTCAAAACCATCGCACGGAGAGATAAATGATCGAGAATTTTTTTTTAGTTTCTCAATTCTGAAGGCGCGATTTTTTTGAATTTGTCTTAAGACTTAAATAAGGGTAATTTTTTCAAATACAACATTCAACAGCGTTTCCCTCCTAAACTATTCATCGAAGAACTTTATTTTTTTAAGCCCTCTTGATTCTCTAGGTGGGATTTTTCTTAGATCAGATGCTATGTCATATAAAAGTTCATATTTGCAGAAGCCAAAATTTTGAGGGCCATTACTTTTCCATTAACTTTTTAAGTACGGAGTAATCCCGTCGTGAACATGGATGTTTATAAAAACGAAAACATAACAAACCAATTTAAAAAAAATAACAACATATTAATTTTTCGTTTGCACGTTAAATTATTTTGTCGATAATCGCGACGTTTTTTTCCACTCGCCAATTTTTAAGGTCGCAGCAATGCTCTTCAATCGCAAAGAAGTCATCACTTTCAAGAAGCTCAAGCCAGCAGTTCAAGAGCTTCTTCGTCGCAATTTCACTATCGAACATTTGGCACAGATAAAAACTATTTATCCTGAGGGATTCATGTACAGTCAGGAGAAATTGCGAAACTTTGGTGCAACCTCGAAAAAGGACGAGTATGAGCTTGTACTTGTGCCAATTGTTGAACTCAAGACAGGAAGAAACACACCTGATCCTGATAACGTGCTCAAATCTGCATTGGAAATGAGCATGGGACCCAGAGTTATGCTCGACAGACGAAGAAAATTTTACAGCTCACTACTAGGTGTGTTTTTTTTTCACAGAACATTTTCTGAATAATTTTGCGAAATAATCTTTTTTTTCTTATACAAAAATATTTAATGTCTCCTGTAAATATAATTTTTTAACGACTCAGACTCGAATTGCGCGAGTTGGCGAAAAAAACATGAGTTAAGACATTGAGTTGAAACTGGGGTATTAAGCTTGGGTGAAAACTTAAGTTGAAATTCGAAACAAAATATGAGGCAGTATGTAAGTTCGAATTCAAGTTCAAGTTGAAACTTGAACATCTGATACAAATGTGAGTTTAAGTTCGAACTTTAGTCAACACCTATAATTATGTCTGCATAAGTTCATACATAAATATAAACTGCAGGGCAAAGTGAAGTTTGAACTTGAGTTTATGCCCACCACTCTTGATTTGACGCTCGGTTAGATGTATGAAACGGGTTACAATAATTACATATGTTTATGGTTGCAATGTTACAGATAAAGTCAAGGTAGAGCACGAAAAATTCTTGCTCAACTTGGAAAGTCCAATGAATATACCGAAGGAAAAAATAACTCGCTGGCATCCAGACTTCGACGTTGAGAGTTGTCCCGCTATCGAGTTTGCGGATTTGCCAGAAGCACCGAACGTCGAGAAGGCTCACTCGGCCAAGGAAGTTCTAGGTAAGTCGAGCATTAAAAAGAATCAACTGTCGTAATCGTTTTAACGATTATACGAAATAAACGTATGTCATGGCCTGTTGCATCATCAACATTGCTTGTTGCAATTTGGGTGGCCCGAATTGACAAACGATTAAAAAAAATTCTTTTCTTATATTTACGAATCAGAAACGCGTACGAATGTCGTAATCGAAAGTGACTCGCGCGCGCACAAGTTTTGATTACGGATCAGCAAATCTCGATAAAAATCAGGGGACACTCGTATAAAAAAGTAACTTGATAAATGTACTATATATATACACAACACAGCTGTAAGCAGTGTGATTCCATATTTCTTTAGTTTACATTTGTACAATTTTTCCAAACGAGAATTCATTTTCACTCTTTGATGCAATCAAAAATATTTCTCCATGTTAGGTGTTGTCCTATTAGGGTTGTCCTTGTATTATCAATTGTGCGAATACTCTTCGCAATATGAAGAATTCATAAATGTTTCCTTAACGCGTCATAAAAAAAACGCATATGATAAATTTGAGTAATACAATTTTTGGACCAACATGATCCGCCTCGTGTTCGCGGGAAATTTGCTGGCGCGACCCCGATTAAATAAAATGCGGTTAAGTAAGCGACCAGCAAATATTCACGAACAACGTTTCGTTGGTTTAGCTAAGAGACAAAAACATTTATATAAAAGCCCCTGACAGCTGCGACCCGCGGCCAGATGCGATTTAAAAGTCTGAATTGTATAATGTTGTCTATCGACGACGGATTCAAGGTATCCTTGAACAATCGTCAAGCTATCGCAAGGATTAGTGAGTGCACTATCAATCGTATTAAAAAAAAATAGTAATGAAAAACTGAGCATTAAAAATCAAAAGTTAACGATCATAACTAAGAATTACGCTTGAGATTAATGTTGAGTCCCCTGTCGATGAAATGGAAAATATTAAAAAACTAATATCTCAAGATTTCGAGAAAAAAATCTTATCGTCGATTTTCTATGTTTTCTCTTTTGCGAAAAATTAGACTCGGATACTAACATTTCACGGGCATTTTTTGTTCCATTACATTGTTAATATTAATTGTTTCAAATTTTAGAAAAAGCCAAATCTCTGTTCAACTGCAATACTCGAATGGAAAAAGCATTGCAAAGATTGGCGGATGCGAAAATGACATCGAAGAGCCACGTCGACGCTTCCACAACGACGACAATGACGATGACAATGACAACGGATGTTGGGATTGAAGAAACGACTGACGTGACAAGAAAAATTGAAATTTCTGTTGTCGACACACCGCCAGCGACACCGACAACCCAGAGCACTTATTTGAGCTCTGCGTTCAAGGGGATACCGAAATCTCTTCTCGAGCGGGTAAGATGATTGTTTTTACAGCTAACGATTACATTAATTCTTTCTAAAAACAAAATTGAGAGTTTTTCAACTCACCACCAGTCGTACACCAGTTTCCTTAATTTTTCACTCATACGCAAACAAAACGGGCTCACGATTATTTGACATTTTATACGTTTCACATATACATATACAAAAATAAGGGGAAAATTAATTTCCGAGAATCTCAAGGTCTCAAGACAAGAAAATATTTGCGAAGGTGCAATGGTAATTTTTTCAGCTGTTTTTATCGCATCATCGTATTCTCTCAAAGTTCCAGCGAGCTGGCTAATGACGAATCAATATGCAATGCATGTGTGCACTGGCAGGTTATTGAAGCCCGCCTTTTCTCCAAACAAAAATAAAGATGTGAAAATATTATATTTTTACGTGGAATATTTGAGTTTTTGAGGACAATTCGATGCGACCCGTAATTAATGGAAACAGCCTATCAGGATAGCAATTTGTACCTTCGTGCTTTACGTGATGCGTTATGTGAAGCATTGTGGCACTAGCCAGTATAACTTCTTTTTCCTTTTATGTCATTAGGCTTATTGCCAAATGCCATTTGTCAGTAATTCCAACCCTTTAGGATATGCTTTATTTTTTTCAAGTCACCGTATCTTGAAAAATATAATTCGTAAATAAAAAAAATTGCTGGATGTAAAAGTTGCAATTTTCTATAAACTTTGTAACGATTTTTTTTTTCCTTAGCTTTGTCGATCTCGTAAAGTTGATTTTTCCCTAAAAAATATAAAGAATTAATGATTTTTTAAACGTATGTTCAGAGTCTATAAAATGAATGGCCAGAATTAGAGGCATTGGGGTTGCAGAGAAAAAAGAATCCGGGAAAAGTATCATAAAACCGACTTTTATTTTGCTCGAAATATTTAACACATGTAAATCTTTATCATTATTTTGTCTTTGCATTTTCAGCAAGATAATGGTGTCGGTTTTATGCTACTTACTTGGGAATCCCAACACTCCCAATTTGGCAATTTTTAAAATTGAATTTAAAAATGTATTCGAAAATTCAGCAACTTTGGAAGAAAAATGTAAAGGAAGTTTATTAATAAAAAGAAGAACATTCTTTATATGTTTTAGGCAACAATCAACTTTATGAGGCCGATAAAATAATGAAAAATAATTGTCACATAGTTTATAGAAAACTACGACCTTTTACATTCCGACATCTTTTTGTACGAGTTATATTTTATGCAACACTCGGTGACTTGAAAAAAAAACAGCATACCTTAAACTGTTGGATTGGAAATCTGAAATAATTCACAGAAAGTCCTTTCAACTGATGTTATATGATGCCAAAGTTTAAAAAACTTTTGTGGTGTTGTTAAAAAAAATTGGCTGAATTGGTGGAGTTTCCTATGCTTCCTACATAGATAGACAAGCAATGATGTCATACCTCGTTATGAAGATTCCATCGGCGGCTGCCAGAGTGCTTGACTTAGCAAATATGACATGAACATTCTTAGGTTCATGGAATATAAGATCAATTGCAGAGAATGAAGTGTAGCGAGTTGAGGTTTAAGGTGGTCCAATAGAAACGAATATTAGAGTACATAATTCGTTATAAGCGATTAGACAAAGAAATAAATTCCCAAAATTTCACGATCGTCTGTTCACGTTAGACACATTCAGTTTTTGTGGGCCAAGCCCTTCGGGAGATCGCATATCCACCGCCTCCCAAAAATGTAGCCCAGTCACTAGGTTCGCGGTGGCGATTTTGGCGTTTAAAAGAGATGCGAGATTCGAGTATGTCAACAAATACACAATGTATTTGTACTCATGTTACCTTCTGTATCCTTACTTGACCCAGCCTTTCGTTCAGTGATTTTACTCACTTTAGTCGTAGATTTTACTCACGTGACACAATCCAAAGGAGACAGCAAATGGTGGGTACTCCATCTCACTGTGTCCTACACATTTGAATTTGATTTGAAAAACCCTGGAGCAGGGAATATCATTTAGCCAACTTTATTCGTCAGTGACCAAAAATTTTCGAAAATGAAAAGTTCGAAAATGAAAATGAAAACCGAGGAAAATAATTGGAAAAACGTTTGGCCCACTCCGGGCGTTTCATATCATCTTGACTGTAGAACCCAGCTGAGAAAGTGTTCCGATTTTCACACTTAGATATTTACGGTCGTGGTCCCAGAGTAGGAAGAGTAAACGTAGTTTGAGAGAAGCAGCTGGAGCCTCTTAATTTTTGAATGTAATGTCCACAATATCCTGCTAATAATAGACATGTTTTTATTTCAGGTACGGGCGAAGCAGGCGGCAAAAGCCTTGGAAGTGATGACACGAACACCTACGGCCGACAAAGAAGCTGCTCTCTACTCTAGACTTCCCGAAATAGCAAAAATTCTTCGGAACATCTTTGTGGTTGAGAAGAAAGGAGTTTTGCCACTTGAAACGGTGATCATGAAACTCGACAATTCTTACAAAACGAAATTGACACCGAACGAACTCGAGGAACACGTCAGGCTCGTTTGCAAATTGTTGCCGACATTTGCTTGTTTGCAAAAAGTACGTCAGATCGATTATCTGAAAGTCGCAAAAACTGCGGATATAGTTAAAATCGTCAAGAGACTTGAGATCATTGCCAATGATAAGGTTAAGGCTTAACCCAGTATCGTTTTTCGGGTACACGGGTAAAATAAAAACTAATTATGCAACTGACGCTGCCGAGCAAATAACAAATATTCACTAGGAAAAAACAAAACCGATAAATATTTTCGAATCGTAAATTCGTAAAATTGGCTGGTGAAACAAAAATTCTTATCCATATCGCGGGAACACTTTTTCTATTTTCACGTATTCGCAAAAGTCATCCAAGTCTTGATCAAGTCATTTTCTTGCGCATCTTAATTCCATTAGAATTTTCGCGAACGCGGATATGTCTCGAAATTGATCGTTTTTAGTGACAATGAGTTTTTTTCGGAATAAACAATTCTTCACTTTTGAATATACACCTTTCGCGCGATATGTTTAAGTCACGATTTGCGTTTTTTCATGCTCGTCAGCATTAATATTGCGTCAACTTTATCAATTTTTCTATTATTACATGTAGCATATTTCTACTTTAATCTGCATTTATTTATCGGGGCATACTTCAAGGTTTTGATATTAAAAAAAATCATTTATTTCGTAAGTTCGATTCGTTGCGAAAAAAAAATCGCCGAATCATATTGGATCAATTGTTTTCGAAATAGTTGTACATGAGCTCTGAATAACCCACCGAAGAAAATGTTTCGCCTTTACCTTCGTATTTCATCATTCCTACGATAATGAATTGCAACGATGATTTACAAAAGTTTGATGTAAATTACTTCTTGTTTTATCCAACAATTTATTTCTTTTTCATTTTCATTTACACATTTATCAATAGCACCGGCCGACACTTGTATTATTTTTTTTCTGCATATTTTGTCGATAAGCTTGGGAAACTATTGTACTTATTTTTGAGGTGCAATAAAAAAAAGCCTCTTTTTCGGAAAAATAGCAAATTCAATAATTCGACGAATTAGAGATAGCAGCACGAGAAATGAAACATACGAAAACCGAGGGAACGAATAAAATGTCTTTATGTGGTTTGGATTCTATTGAAAATGATAAAGTGATGAAAATCCGATAGACGGAAAAAGAAAAAATGTAATATTTCTCTTTTTGAAGATTTTCGATTAACTTGCATTCCCTCGTAGATTTTTCGAATTTATAGTAATTTATAGTGTACGTATAACCGATAAATTAACGGTTTATTGCCGTGCAATTGTATTCTCTAATTATTATTATTATTATCATCAGAGACGTTATCATAGACCTATTGTCGAGCAATTGTAAGAATACAAGACGGCATCGTTTATTCATCTACTTATTATGTTAGGAATAAAAATACTTATTTTTCGATTGCAATGAAGTCACGTTTTCTTTTGAACGAAAGTATCAGTAAAATTGATATTTTATTAAAGGAAGGTTCGTATCTTTTATTCGACGATTATAATGAGGGATTCTTTGTCAACTTATTGTTAGAAACTGTTTTGTCTATAAATGCGTAATAAGTCTAAGTAAATCGATTTTGGTACTTTCTTTTTTGAGACTGGATATTTCGGACAAACCGAAAGCCGATTTTCGTGCAGAATTAACACATGGGAACCAATTTCGCTTTTGTTCAAAGAAAGGTTTTGGCGAACTCCGATGGCGTCGGCATAGTAGTGAACGGGGCACGCGCAACGAATTACCATCTGTGCGGCGCGCGCCACCGATAGATGGCACTATACGACATCGGCGATTTGACAGCAAACCCACTTTGTGCGAGGCGTGCGAAAGCGGCTCGGTCGCTACGCCCCGTCAAACAAGCGCGGTTGTCAACAGTCACCGAGAATGTGTAATCTCGGTGACGAAAATGACTCGTTCGAGTCAATTTATTATCGGCATCGCATGAATGCAGCTCGATGAGATTTTGATCGAATATATAAGATTGTCGAGTCAAATTCATTCAAATAAATCAACAATCGCATCGTATGATGCTGCACGAGCATCGTCGTCGAGTTCGACTTTCGTCACCGAGAACATGCAATCTCGGTGACGATAGATTTTCAAAAAAAAATGTCGCTCTATAAAGTTTAGCGAGCTCATGCAATTACTGCTAGATTGTATCGTTCAAATAAATCAACGAAAACATCGAATGCATGAGCATCGACACCGAGAACATCCAATCTCGGCTTCCTAATGCCAAGGATGCCCCAAATGGGTGGATTTTGGCATCCGCCATATTAAAAAAAAAAAAAAGTAAAATACAAGTAACGTTTTTATAAAAATAAAGTTTATATAAAAATAAATATTGTTATTAATTATTTCCCTCTCTGCTACTCTAGCTCTCTTTCTCTCCCCTCCACCCCCCAATTTCTCAAGAGAGAGAGAGAGAGTGAGAGATAATGATAGAGAGAGAGAGAGAGAGAGAGAATGATAAGAGAGAGAATTCATATGCTCTAATAATATAACTATATAACTTCACGGTGAAACGCGATGTCTTACGATCGCGTCAACCAGTCATATAGACTGTTTTGTTTCTGTTAACGGTCTGTAGAATAAGATTGATGTTTTCTCTCTATCTCTCAATCTGCGGAACTATATATATATATATGGATTTGTGTCCATGTGTGTGTGTATGCATCTGGGCGTGTGTGACCATACACAATGTATGTATAAACAAACACACGCAAACACACACACACACACACACATTAGTTGATTTACATACATGTGTATAAAAGGTTATAATAAATTTTTTTCTATACCTCCAAAATTCGGAGTTATTGTTAAAATTTTCATAATAGGGTAAATTATTATTTTTTTTTTCGCACCATCTTATTTTAATATTTTTGACAATAACTCCGAATTTTGGAGGTATAGAGAAAAATTTATAATAACCTTTTTTATTCAGCGAAATAACAGTTACAAAAAAGGTCATTTGAAAATTTTTCCTATATGCCTTAGTTTTCGAGATATAAAAAAAAAGTGAATAGAATATGTTAAAACTAATGTTGTTTTACCATCTCGGTACTGCACAGCAACTAATGGAAATGTACGACGCTTTCTCTCATTTTTCCAACCATTTTCTCTCATTTCCAGCTGTTTTTCTCAAAAAATTAAAATACCGAAACACATAATCCTAATTTGGAGCTTAAAGTCTATTCACGGGTCATTCTTATGACAAATACAAACTTTGATTGAGCGACCGCTAAATGTTAATGAATTTTCATAACATTTTAATATGTTCCTCCCAGTCAAACTACAAGACAATTTCTATAGCTGGAGTAAAAAAATAAAGACTTTTTTTCAAATCACTCTAGTGTATATATATAATTTGTCGCGTCCGTCCAGGCGATGTGTGTGTGTGTGTGTTTTTGCATACATTGTATCTGTTCATATAAATCTGCATATGTATGTATACATTTCCGCGTATCGAGAGAGATAAAGAGAATACACGAATTTTTGTCTAAGGACGGTCCACAGAAGCAAAGCAGTCGAACAAACTGATTGTAATCAATTTTATTATAACAATTGTCCGCAATTGCTGGCACAATTATCATGCAAATATATTTTATCAATACTTTATGTAAATGACAGTAATTATTTTAATTATAAACTAAAAAATTTTAGTTGATGAATTATTCAATCTAAAGAAAATTAATTTATAATTAAAAATTTACATTATTTTAGCCACTATTGCTGAAATCTAAATAAAAAGTATTATCATTATTCTTAGAAATAAGACAATCTACAATATATCCATATTATTTAATCATTATTATCTTTGTAAAATAAATAATCTATCATTTCAAAATATTTGATCGACGATAATTATACAATTATCTTGCGTTTTTCGTAATTCATGGAAAGCACGAAAAAAAATCGAACGATGAGATTCAGGTGCTTGATGGGTATGGGGAAGGTATATGTAAAGTATATCCAGAGGATGCATTCTCTTGGATACCTAAACACCTTTACTTTACATATCAAATAGAAATGACTGAGATATGGCCTACTGCGGCGGTCCCTCCCTCCCACACTCTCTCTCTTCGCTCTGTGGCAAAAGGCCTGGGAGACGGAACACTTGTATTGGCTTTTCCCCCTATTACGATATATTACGGTACGAAGAATACGCTGCTAGTGCTCAAGTATACACTTCGGCAGCGGAATTTTCGCTAACCAAAATTTGGCTACACTGATCGGCCGCGGCTTGTATTCAGGTAATTTTACCACAACATTTTTTGAACAAATGCCATTTCCGAAGTTTTGCACCTACAACAATGTTCAAGTACTCAGTGGGTACATTTTTTATTGCTGCATAAGATGACGCTAAGGATTTTTTGAATAACTAGCTTTGAAGGTCAGTAAATCCTTTTTTATTTTACAGATGGTAATGCGAATTGTAATTTTATTTTTGATTTTCACAATTCTACGAGCGTCACCGGATAGAATACTATTAACTGGATTATATACTAAAATTTCCATTTATTTAGTTTTATAGTTTTGCAATTGCATTTGTTCAAAAATTTTGGCATACTGCGATGGTAAAGAAGAGCTTTCACATGCTCTTCAGTCAAATCAGCAATTCAATTTACAAGTCATTCTCCGGATGATAATTCTGGATAAAAAGATTTAAAATATTTGTAAAATAAAATAAAATGTACAGAACGGAATTTTTATAATACCAATATGAAATAACATATTTCGGTCGATAAGGGATGGTAACGTTTTTTTTTAATGTTGAAAAGTTTCTGTTTGATTTGTGGATGTTTAATAGCAGTGCTCGTTGCATGGCTGGTTCCGTGAACTGGCGTATAATATCAACGAAGATTGAGGTCTCGATCTTCGTTGATAATATGTATAGGGTTTTTTAAGGTGTTGTGCTACTACTCAGTCAGCAAAACAGATTTTGCGTAAGAGCCATTATGAGTGCAAGAGAGAAAGCTGCTTTTACTCCGGTACCAAAATTCTCCTAAACGGTTTTTGTTACCGAGAGAGTAACAAATAAATTGTTGATTTTTCGGACGGTAAAATCAGTATACGCCTTGAACTTGAAGTTGGCTACAAATATTACAAGAGTTTAACAATAACGCACACTGCGACAAAATAAAATGCTTGATTCAATAGTGGCGCTATCTATCGACAGAAAAATTACTATTACAAAATTTAAATTACCATTAATATTTTTGGTGCTAATTACCATCATTATGAAAATAATTTTAAACACAACCTGCCAATAATAAATAACAATGATAACAACAATACAAATAAACCAACCAAACGTTATAGGCGTGCCTTGAAATGCTACATGTTCTCAGTGTGTCTCTTTCGCTCCTCCATGACTGCCAATCACGCTATCTCTCTTGCACCCGCGCAAACTCCATCTTGTAGCACATGACGTTAACGTGATCGCAGTCATAGAGGAGGATGGAATGAGAAACACAATATTTTTATTCCTTCTACCAGAAACGGGATGGTTAATCTTTTTGAAAATTTGCATGCTTAAAAATAATGCATCTGTAAGAAAACATTTGAACATTTGACATCTGTCATGAATTTATTTTGACAGCCGCGTACTATCATTTGTTTCGTTGATTCGGGCATTCGGTTCGAAATTTCCCACTCGATGGCCGCCACCTAATGCGACCTCTGGCGTCTGAAACTTACACAAAAAATGTTAACCTTAACCTCAACTATCTGTAAAAAAAGATTCAAGAGAATTCAGAAAGTTTGAAATCTTTGTCGGTGTTAAAGCGCATAAGAAGCGATAATGGTGTTTTTAACGGGGGTTCAATTAGCGAAGAAAGTCAAGAGCAAGTAAGAACAACCCAATATTTAAATTTTTTCGGTAGAATAGTTAATTTTATTTTAGAGGTTACAAGAAAGCTGTGTTCCGAAATTTCTTGTCAGTATTTCCAGCACTTTTACTAAATATATTAATTGATGGCTGTTTCGAAATTGAAACTTGCACTGGCAATCCAACGCAACATCGAAATGTATATGCAGCACATCAGTCTGATAGGTATGCGACATAAACTCATCAGTAGTCATATTCAAAATAAGCCTGCTGTATGATAAATTTACACCAATAAGAAAATATTAATACGTGATTATTCCATTTATTTAATTGAATCATGAACAAGTCATGTGACTATAGCCGTTGGGGCATAAAATGTTTATGTATAAATGTTTTGGATAACAGCAAAAGTTGCAAGAACAGAAAAAGAGGAGAACATGTTGCTGCCTTTCCTTGGTAAGGATTTTTCTCGACGGAGGTTTCCAAATTTTACCGCAACAAAACATGCTTTTTTAATAATAGTTTGTCGGAGTTGCAGATATATCAACCCATGTGGAGGCTGTGAGAGTGTGAGAGAAATACCTTCGATTTTCTAAAAAATGCTATTTAGAGATGGTTGAGATTTTGATGGAGAGAATAGTTAGACCACATTCCTGATTGATAGATGAATATAGCCTAAACACCTTTTTTCCAGAAATCTTAACGATCTCTATATGGCAGTAGGCATATTCCTTTAAGGAGAGGGTTCACCCATCAATTCGTGTAGATAATGGAGAAGTCAGATGGGGCTGATGATTTTTTTCGATCCATCATTTTCCATGTGAATGTCATTAAAAAAAAATGATGTGTATAAGCGCAAAAATATCTAGGACGAAAAAGATGCGTCTTCTCAAGATCTACAACTCTGGTGAATATATAATTTTTTGAAAAACTTATATTCGTAGAGATATTTAGGAAAAACGCATTTTATGTTCTGAAAAATTGATTCAGAAGTCATGAAAATGGTCCTTAAAGGATGACATTTTTTTTCTGAGCTTTCAATGACATTTTTGAAAAATTAGGGTATGGATTTTAAGCTGCCATTATTTCTTCGAAATAAAACTAATAACAATCGTCCAAATATTGGACTTTTCTTTCGGCTATTTTGTGTGTTGCATTCGTTGTGCAAATCGATGGAAGGAAAAAAGCCATCAGCCCCATCTGACTTCTCCATCACCTATACATGAATTGACCGGTGGACCCTCCCCTTAAGACTTTTTCTTACTGGAAAAAACTAGTACTCTATAGTGTATTAGGTCAGTCTCACACTACTCGTGGATAATCGCAACTTGTATACCAACGACGTGTGCTGCAGAAGTTTGGAGATTGCAAGCTTCTGCCACTACCAACTACCATTGCCACCTATAATCATTTCTTGTGAATCATGCAATGGGATCCAAGTTTCCAAACTTCTGCACTGCACTAAGCTCCATACCACCGCTGCAGTAAGCCAATTGTGAATGGGCTATTAGCCATGAAATCGTAACAGTGGTGCACTGCTATAATGGTGGTATCAATGCATGGAGCGGTCGATAAAGGCGGGTGACTCGGTCTGACTTTATACGTTTTGCGTAGTTGAGCATATTTATTATAATGAATTTGATGCATTCCAAATAAATAAAATTTGTTTCATTTATTTAGCATAAAAAAGTGGCATGTATCTTTTTAACAGTTATCACAGAATTCTAAAGAAAGAACAAATTGAAATTGATATTTTTATATCGACCTAGATCTTAGTGGTTGATCGATTATTCGTAGAATAAATATTCAAAAAATTAACCATTTGTTAATTAAGAAATTAGACTGATTTGTTGGAAAGGTTTTATTTTTTCGGTTCAAATTTCCCAACCAATTCGAAATTCCATAAAATCTGGACTTCTCTGCAAATCTTTGGTAAATCTTGTAGAAATTATTATCAAATATCGAAAAATAATTGTATTAATACCTTGAAGTAACACTTGAGATAAAGCGTTGAAATTTATGTGTTTTGAAATTTGCAAAATTGTATTAGATCTAAACGGTTTGCCTGATTCTCTTTAAACTCAATAGCGAACAATGTTTCGGGACAGTAGTGCATTTGTGTAGTTTTTTCCCGATAGCACCTAAATTGCGAAAGTTATGGTCTGAACGGACATTTTCGACTGAATGAAAAATCCGAAAAGGTAGATCAATCTCCACGAAAATTATATGGGACGAAGGAGATTCTCGCACATTTTTCTAAATACGTTACTCCTTATATGTTGGGAAATTTTAAACACTGTAGCATCAACCACTCGAAAATATTCCATATATAATACACCAAAGCTTGCATCTGTTGATCTATTTTACCGACGTTCGTTCGATGATTGGCATATAGTTCCAATGTAGCCCAATGCTGCCCTAGTTAGACAATGTTTTTTTTATTTTACTCTGGTATCGATATTTCTTATTGGTATCGAAATCGTACCCGGTCAAATACGAAGTGGTGGTGCGGTTTGGAGTGTCACCCCATTGCTACCAAGTGGCCACGAAAAAACTGACCACAGTGTACATGTTTGACACAGCCACAGTATCTTCGTGGTTACTTGGTAGATTGTCAAAATGAACATGGTTACTATGCCCCTCTTCGATAAAAGTGTGTGCGAGTGGAAAAGAATAGGCCACACTAGTGCTCCCAGTAGAAAATCGGCATAACTCAAAACCTACCTGTCCCATCTGTGATTTGCCCCCCTGCACTGAATCAATGGTCGACATAACACCACAGTAATATGTTTTTAGCCATATATGTAAAATACATTGATGTGATATGCGTCGCGTACCGTTAAGACACGCCACACCACAATAATGTGTCTGTAGCTTTCCTAACGATAAGGCCAGAAAGCCAGAAGCACATTATTGTGGCGTGGCAAGCTAGCTTTCAGTAACCGAGGGTGTGTCGAAGATGATTTTGGAATGGTAAAATAGCCTGCAAATTTCGGAACATTAGCATATGATAACAATCTGTCAAAGACCACATATCGTATCGAATCTGGATTTCACTCTTATTTGCGGTTGTAACATAGTGACTAGCTATGATTCCATGATGTATTAGGTACTTGAATTAATTTCCGCCTTTTTTGTGTGATAAAAAATATTTATTTTTAGCAAAAGGGTAAGATGCTTTTCATTCAAAGTACTGTCCTTCATTAGCTATCACATTTTCCCATTTTTGGTAAAGCACGGATTCCATTACGAAAGAAGTCTTTGTCCTTGGATGCAATCCATTCATCGAGCCATTTTTCGACATCTAAAGATTGGAAGTGCTTGTCAGCAAGATTAAGCCATTGATCTAACCAAGTTCCACAAGAAGAAATGTCTGGTCAATATGGCGGGTGGGGTAAGACATCCCAATAAAGTGCTCCTAAAATTTCCATGACCGGTTTAGCAACATGTGGCCGAGCATTATCGTGCAGGAAAATCATTTTATCGTGTCTTTTGGCATATTCTGGTCATTTTATTTTTAATGCTCGGTTCAAACTTATTAAATGTTATCGATACCGTTCACCAGTAACTGTCTCACCAGGTTTTAACAGTTCATAATACACTACACCTTTCTGATTCCACCAAATACAGAACATAACCTTCGAACGTCCCAGACGTCACGCTTTGGCATTGATGGTAATGGTTCACCATGTTTGCCCTACACCTTTTTGCGTTTAGGATTATCGAAATAAATCCACTTTTCGTCGCTTGACACAATATGATGCAAAAACCCCTTCCTATTCTGCCTCTGAAGTAGTGTTTCACAGGTCATTAAACACCTTTTAACATTTCTTTCATTCAATCGATGCAGCACCCAATTTCCTTGCCTACAAACCAATCCCATTGACTTTAAACGTTCTCTAACGGTTGATTCACCAACATTTAAAGATACTGCTAATTCTTTCAGGGTTAGAGATGGATTTTTATCCAGTAATGCTTTTAACTCTTCATCTTCATTTTTTTTTGGCTGGCCGGCACATTTTTTATTTCTCACATAATAATCACCACATCTGAATCGTCTAAACCCCTATTTGCAAGTGGTTTTAGATAGAGCATGTTTGCCATAAGCTTCTACCCGTAAACGATGACTTTCAGCAGCATTTGTTTTAAATTGAAACAAAAAAGTGGCACTTCCCGCCAATGCTGCTTTATAGGCAAAAAAATCGACATTTTAAATCCCCTAGTAAAAAATCCATTGCGATATTATCTCGCAACTTCGATATTTGATTGAAGCCAAAATAAGGACCAATGAAAAGTGGAGAAAGGCAGGAGAGCGCACGTGCAGCTCGCGCGGCAATTTGACACGTTAATACTGAAAACAACGGCACGCGCAGCGCGCACGGCGATACTAGTGCAGTAAAAAACCACGTTGTTTTTACATTTCAACCAAATGACACGTACTAAATTTTTAAGATTATCAACAGTACTTTTTGGCATATAAGTTGTAATTATGAAACATGTTGAAATGATACTACTTACACCATCTATCAGAAAAGGGCGAAACTTAATTCAAGTACCTAATATTAATTCGAATAGGTTTTGAATTTTCTATTACAATGATAGCGGTTCGTTTATCACAAAATTACTGTGGTTAAAAAATGCGTTGGTTACCCTCGGGCGACTTAGAGTATGCACGTACTCTATCAGTAAATCATCCAAATTTTTATTATATGAGCCAGTAATCGACGGAGCAGAGCTCGTCTTAACGTCATGTCATTATTTTGTAATTAAATGTCATGTCATGGAAAAAGTAATCAGTTGTGTTGGAACAAAAATATAAAAAAACAAATCATAGATTACTTCTCAAATTACGATATTTTATGCTGCGGTCTTGAATACTTGATAACTTTTCAATGATTTATATTTTTTTATAAAATTTTAATAAGTGTGCCCAATTTTTACAAAAACCATTTTTTGATCAATTCAATGATTGCCGGAACCATAATAAGTATTATTGAGAAACATATTTTTATATTCATTCGAAAATTTAATGTTTTCAATTGCGGGACGGAAACGTTGCAATAATATGTCTCATAAATTACAGATTTGTTCTAGTCCTGGTTACCAGCACCGTAACTGGTCATAATATACTGCTGGCACGTGAAAGGCTCGGGGATAAGCTGGAATTTATGAAATTTGATCCTTATGGTAAGTTGAGCACTATGTTTCGGTTGTCTATCGATAACTGTTGATTTTTTTTTGGGTGAGAATTCTAGTATCATTGGTCGAGCCATTATTGCCGCGTTTTTTCATTCTTATTGTAGCAAAATTAACTCCCCTTTTTTTCTCCCTCATACAAGTAGCTTTGTGTTCGTTCATTTTTTTCTCGGTGTTTTCATGTTAAAGCACTTTAGATGTTCAAAAAAACCGGAGAAAACATGTTTTTGTAAATGTCTGATGGATGTGAATGCGTGTGTGTATGTGTGTATATATGTATGTATGCATCCGCCTTGACGGCACTCAAAACTTGATAATTCGAGAACGAGATATTGAGCCGAAGCTTAGTACACAAATAGAGCAAGCCCTCTTTGTTTGATATGACTTCTGTTCCAAGGGATACAAAATTATAGGTTTCAAGAGGGCTTATATTTTTCTAAATGTCTAAAAGTTGTAATTTTTTAGCAGTTTTTGAGATATTGAGCTCGAATTTAGTACAAAAATGAATCTAACTTTGAATCGTATTTAGTATTGAATTTGGCACGAATCGAGAAAGGCATGAATATCTGTGGCTGATAGGCATAACCGAATAAGTCCATAAATTGTGTTTCCGAGAAATCGCGATTTTGAGTTACAGATGCTCTGCCGTTTCGGGAAAAACGATTCCGGACTTAATTAGTATTGAAAGATTTATATAATATAATATAATATAATATTTCATATAATCTTTGATGTGGCATATAATATTTAATGTCGCAGTATTGTTCAGAAAAAAAGTCTTCATTTTAAAGTTGTGAAGCTGAAACAATTTAAGTTATTCGGTTATGCCGGGAACTGTGGACTTATTTGGTTAGGCAGTCACTGTTCAAAAACGTTCAAAAAACGTCGAAGTACAATGTTTTAATTTTAAAAAAATGCAGCGTTGTCAAACATACTATGTATTATTATGGTTACTACTACTTTCTATAATATAAAAATACTTTATTTTCAACCAGTTCACTGGTGGACCTGAAATCGACGTTTTGTACAAAAACTGATGAGAGTCAATAATTTCGTATGTTACATGGAAGCTTATCTGTAAGGGGTTTTTTAAGTCGCTGATTGCGAACATGAACGCAAAATTTCTAAATTTAAAATGGCACATGCAATATGATAGTCGAAAATGCAAAAACTGATTCGATTTGAATGAAACTCGGTACCCGGTGGTTTCCGAGGTCGCTGATTACGAATCTGAACTCGAAATTGAGAAATTTTATAAATTGAAAACAATTTTTTTTTAACCCTCTGGGGTCACACTTCTGAAAAGTTACGCGCTTGTCACAACGGGTCAAATTGACCCCAGTTGTTTTCAAACGGTTGTCATACGAATACTATCGGTCCAACTGGGTTAAAAAAATTATGGATTATACATTGAACATTCTAAAATATGGAGCATCTGAATTAACGTAAGAAATCAAATAATAAAATAGTTTTAAAAAATCTTGAACATGAAAATTCCGAAAAAATAAATTTGTTCATTATCATAATTATTGCATTTTTCAATATTGTTTGGTAAAATTTATGGATGATACTATTGAGATATAGTACTTTTGGATAAAAAATAGGCTTATAGTAGGCATTCCAAAAAAGCTAATTTATTCTGAAATCCGAAAAAGTCCTATTTTGGCGAACAAAGAATCATAGAATTCTAAAAAATTAGTGTTTTTATTTTTATTTTTTTCATCGAAAATAGTTCAATCGCATACAATTTTTTATCAATCGAGTCCCCCACACTCGACACAAAAACATCCTGTGTTTGTCGCACATCGAGCGTTTGCACCATGGGCACTGCTCCTTCGTCTTGCGGTCGTGTTTACGATTGCGAGCATCCGCTCCGATCGAAGTAACAGCGCTCACTCGTTTGATCAATGGGTTAATTTAATCCGAGAGTTCCTGCAATGCGATTATATCGAACATTTCTTGATTATTCGATCAATTTCCCAGAATTCGGCAAGATCACGGCAATTGCTTGCCTCGCCGTTGGGCCCAGATATGTGCGTGTCCTCGGCGAGAATCACTCGCTCTAACGGAATACACACATGAACGAACGACTATTTTCGAGGTTTTCCCTCCGTACCTGAGCGTCCACGCGCATCGTTTGTATGCCACACAAAGCCATTTTTCCCCTTCAGCGTCTAGATGTGTGTATCTTTCGTTGCACCCTCGACTTCCATACCATCATCGTCTGATAACTCGTAATCACTATCTTCTGATTGTTTAAAACCATTATCTTCGTCATTTTCTGAGATATCGCCACCAAAATCTTCACTTGGTTCGTCATCTAGCAAAGCGTCTGTAAACGCTCGGCTACGTAAATTGTATGCCATCTGAATACAAATATTGGAGTAATTATATATATATATATATAAATATATATACGTGCGGAAAAAAATAACGATTATCACAGTGATACTTATACTCTATCAGAAGCACCTTCACAAATAACGGATTAAAAAAAAATTGCAATTTTTCACCATTTTTTCACACACAAAATGACCCTAGCGCTCGAAATATATTTTGGGAATGGCTGTCATCGAAAAACTAACGCTAGAATTCAAATACTGTTAGTCCCTACGTACAGAGGGAATTCTATTCTATTTCACGGTATCATATTATGGTTACTGTTACTGCCGTTATTGGCTGGTTAAATGTAATCACGGCCTAAGGGTGCGCTACGGGGAGACTACGGTAGGATATTACCCTAAATTATTTTTTTGTTTTGTTTCAATTATAATGATTCTTTTATTAATTGAATATCATTCCTTTATTTTACTTTATTTTATTTTATTTGATTTCCTTTTCTTTTAAGCGATCAAATGTCGTCGATAGATCACGTCAAACATTAATTCTAATGGCATTCTCTTATTGCAATAATCCTTATTTTTTTAGTTGGATATTACTTAAGCGCACATTCTCATAAAACTTCGGTAGCAGCGATTGAAAATTCAGACATTTCTACACATATATTTATTTCGACGTTGACATAATTGAAATACAAAGAATGAAATTGCACGGTAATATTAAACGCAATACAAGCTTGGCAGTAGTACTCATCTTTTGTCTGAATATACGATCCTCGCCATCGAAAAACGTCCCCAAGAAAGATATCGAAAAAGAAGGCCTGGCCAGGACTCTTGCGGTACTGGTGATGCAGTTCGATTAGATGGCGGATGATTTTCACGGGTTACGATCCGATAGATAGAATTAATATAACTATACATATATAAGTATACAAGTATATATATATGTGCAGAAAGAAAAAGGGAGAGCACGACTGCTCTCTCGACTGGACTGCCCAGAGTAATTCTCCCTACCACAGAGGTGAGGGAATCGATATAACGGTCGATAAATTCCGTAAGCATTCGTTGTCTCTCGTTATATCATGAGCGCGACGCTTTTGATACGTTCGATCGCTACACAATTTAAAAAAATGTATCTATTTCGAGTTCAGATTCGTAATGAGCGACTTCGAAAACCCTCAGGTACCGACTTTCATCTAAATCGATTCACTTTTTGCATTTTGGTCCGCCACGTTGGATCCGCCATTCTGAATTTTCAAATTTTGAGTTCCGATTCGAAATCAGCGATCCACAATACCCTTTATAGGTAAGCTTCCATGTAGAATACAAAATCATTGGCTCTCACCTGTTTTGGCACAAAACGTGGTTTTTGGGTCCATCAGTGAACTGGTTAAAGAGGGTGACCGACGGCAAAAGGAGAAATCGGCCACCAACCGCAAATAATCAAATGTTATCAAATTTTCTAAAATGGATATGCTATATGCAAAGAATTAACTGTTCATTGACGTTTACTACCGTTTTTTTGCATAATTGGAACCCAAATACGTGATTATACACCTTGAAATGTGGCAACGCGTAATTTAGTTTTCATTCACTAGTAGCGAAGACCTAGTACTTAAGACCTAGGCTACGCGAGCGATCTGTACCATAACCGTAAACAAATGTAGTCGGAAAAGAAAAGTATTGAGTGAAAAACAGTGCAATTGAATTTCTTGATCATGAAATTATGAGACAAAAATTTGTTTCTAAGCACTCGCGGTAATTTGTGTGTTCAAATTGTGGCGCCCATTTATCATGAAATAGATAAAATGTCATGTTTTATTTTTACAATTTCTCGACAACTATTCGGTGAAAGACTTTCAGTATTTGTAAAACTTCGTCCCAAAGATGTGAAGAATTACTTGGATTCATTTTCATTACATTCTTAAGGTTGCTGAAGGGTCTACATCTTTTACGGAATTGAGTACAGCGCTTGCGTTGTATTCAAGGTGTTAATTTTTAGAACTACGACCGCCAGGGCGATACCTATGCAAAACATCCGTGCTTTTCAAAGGGCCCACAATTTTCGCCTAGTTTGTAAAAAATTAAGAATAATTATAAAATAAAAATTTTCGCGCATATATCAATGCAAGTCATTTTTCATAATGCTGAAATTATCTATCCTTTCTTTCCATATACATAGGCCAGTCACTTTAGCATTTTAAATCCGACTATAATTAGTAGCTTTTCCAAATTAGGGCCATTCAATTACGAATAGTCATCATAATGACCTATCAAATGTCCCAGTGAAATCCCCGCGCGTTTTTGCAAAAGAAAATTAAAAACAATATAAAATTGGTGCATTTGTTCTTTTCACCGCGAACGCTGCCACACGATGCAGAATATAGCAAAAGCTCATAAATACTTATGTAGAAAATTACGAAGATCGAATCGAATAATTCGAACTTTCGAATAATTCGAACTTTCGAATAATTCGAAATTTTCGAATAATTCGAACTTTCGAATAACACGAATTTTCTCGAATAATTCGATGATCTTGCCGAATAATCCTAAAATTTTATAAAAATCTTAGCTTATTTGATATCCTCGTAACATACCGAGAATGAACAAAATAATTGGGGCTTTAAGATTATTTGTAGGTGCGTTGCATTATAATTTTTAATAACTTGAAGGACGCTAGAAGCTTCTATTCAACGTGGGAAAAAAATATTGTATCCAAATTCCGAACGAGCGATTGTTCTAAATACTTTTACGATCATATACTCTTTTACGATCATATAATAAAATCGAATTCTCAATGAAGCACATATTTGAAAAATGGAACTCACCATTTTTTGTAAACCGATCGGATTTTTTTTATGACTAAAAAACCATTTCGAACAATCTGGCGTTCGAGATTCGTGATAGAGTATTTTTGGGCAAATTACACAAATGCAGTACTTTTTTCCGGCTTTTTTGCTCGAAGGCCCCTTGGATGTGGACCGTATGTTACTCACCACCAAAAGTTAACTTCGACAGAAATTTGAGTATATTTTAATAAGATAAAGATTCGAGCACAAAAAAAAACTGTTGAAGATGCTTAAAACTATATTTTCAATAAAATAATTATGCCGATGAGTAAGAATTCGAACTATTCGACAAAAATATTCGATTCGAATTTCGAACCGAATTCATTATTCGATTTGATCGCTATTCACACACCTCTATAAATCAGTCATTGCTGTAGTTATTAGAAACGGCCTATGTTAGTACTTATTCTTCACATCATTCATAGATATATAAAGTGAATAAGTGGCCCTGCCAGAAAAATTTAATGAACCAGAAGAGAGCATGAAGGCGAAGTAAGTTTCCTACCGAAAATAATGAGAAGTTAATCCAATTTTGTGTTCAATTGGTTAAAGTTATATTCGTTTATTACACAATATTACGGTACATCATGTCGGTTTTACAATTTTTGCACGATTAACTGATAGCTAATCATGCATACCGCTTGAGTACTACCAGCATTGGTGTTTTTTCCAATTTTTTTTCATAACCTCGCTTGGTTATTGACGGTACCAAGTATCAATCTTAATAATCCATACCGAAAATGACATTACGTGATCGCACGTAATTAATATTAACAACGGATAAACAAGATTTTCTCGAACGTCAAACTTTTCGAAATTGTACTTTGTGGTATATCTGTGTAACGCGCTACTCGAGCCGTCATAGTGAAGGTTTGATCCGGTATACATGTGAGTGAATGTGAGTGAAACGGACGGGCCCTCGGAAATTTGTATTCAGCTATGGGATCTGACTATGTCTGGCAGATGAATTCGATGAGCGCATAGTAGCGCCATTTAATAAATAACAAATAAATAAATTTTCGCCTCCTAAATTCTCAGAATTTAGAATATTTTACAACTTGGGATTGTAATTCAACTATTCTTGCTATAATATTGTTGTGGGGGAAATAGTGTTTAATACTTGTAGAGTGCACAAAATCATTATATTCTCAAAATGTGATTCGACTCGCCTCACACGGCGGCCATGTTTATTGTGTCAATGACTGTGTCCGTGTGTCAGCTGTAATGAGGATATAGTATACACCACGGTCTTATATTGGGAACCTGAGTACGTATATACGCTAACTGGTGGCCAAACTCAGAACGTGGGAGTAGGTTGCTCTCATGTCACGTGACAGTTCGACGAATAATCGGCGAATAATCCTACGGTTTATGTATGCTCAGCTGATGATCAACCTACTCGTAATAGTTTATAATTCTGCCGCCAGTGGAAAAAAATTAGGCCACGCCCCGACGAAGAATCCCAATACAGGTTTGGAAACTCCAATGCTGGGAGTCATGGTAGGGGCAGGTCGCTTAATGAGGAAGTTTTTTGTTTCTGACGCAGCCACAGCACGCCGCTGTGATCGGTTCCTCGGATACCGTAACCAAAGATCGTAACCACAAAATACTGTAACAACCAAAACCATAACGCGTCAGAAATAGTCGGCCATGCTTCTATCTCTCTGTTTCTGTCCCACCCACGGTCCCACCTCCATATTCGTTATATATATTTTTAGTATTTTTAGTATGATGTGGAACATTTTTGTAACACAAAAAAGAGGTCCCGAATTAATGTACTAAAAAACTTATGACTTTAATCCCAATTGAAACTTAAACATTTTAAATTCAAGCGAGCGCGATGAGCAAGAATCATTTCGAAACATATTTATCTCAAGTGAACTTTGACAGAGCGGTTTAGTACTCGCCTGAAAGTCTAATAGTTACGGGTTTAAACCCACGTAACGCACTTTTTTTTCTTATCCTTTCATAAATCAGTGAATATTAATGATGAGCCATGTAATAATTTATTATGAATTATTTAAAATGAAACAATGTCTCTGCAGATATTTCACATTTGTTTAAATGAAAGTATGTATAATTACAAACGAATCCTTTCATATTTTTGTATATTATGACTATTGTTTTTGAAATCAAGGTAATAAGCGCAAAGAAAAATCAAGTGTTTCAATCAAGTATTTTTGATGTCACTTTAATATTTTTCAAATTTTATTTTGCAGGTGTTTGAGTTATTTAATTCAACGTAAGTACGAGTGCAAACTTATCTTTTATGTATTTTTTTTTGCTTTTATAGCTTTAATTTTTTTACGATTATTTTTCATATCATCTGAATTTTGTTTAATTTTTTTCACAAGTATTTCTGTTATTCAAATCAAATAGGTAAGTCTAAGCATAAATATAAATCAACATTTTTATGTTTATTTCTTCATTTCTTTCATTTTGTACTTACCTTAATTTAAAAAACAATAGTGATAATATAACAAAATATGAAAGGATTCGTTTGTAATTATACATAATTTGATTTAAACAAATGAAATATCTGTAAAAAAATAAAAGATATTGTTTTATTTTACATAATTGTAATTCCAGAATCATTATTATTACATGGCCCATTTTATCATTTTAGTTCACTGATTTTGAAAGGGTAGGAAAAAAAAGGTGAGTTACGTGGGTTTGAACCCATGCCTTTGAGACTTTGATGTGGGTATTAAACCACTCAGTTAAAATTCATATGATGTAAATATGTTTCAAAATGATTCATATTTATCGCGCTCGCTTGAAATTAAAATGTTTAAGGTTCGTTAACGATTAACGTCATATGATTTTTACTACATTAATTCGGGCTTACGGGATTAACATTCCTTTCGTTGTGTTACAAAAATGTTTCACAATCATACTAAAAATATATATGAAAAACATGGAGGTGGGGCAGAGACAGAGAGATAGAAGCATGGCCGACTAGTGCTGCCTTTGTCTAACAAGGGGAGGCCGCGACGTTCGGATCACGGATTATCTTCAAACTTTGTACACTGTTAGTAGCCAATTAGGAAAACATAATGTACAAGTAGTAAGGCGCACTACTTAGGCGTTTTCGAAAAAATCGCAAGAGAAGTTTTACGCGTCGAATATGTACCGGTGCGTTGCGACTGTGAGCATGAGATGGCGGCGGTCAAGTGGTTAGCGTTCAAGCTCCGTAATCGCTGGATCGCTGGATCGAGTTCCGCTCATTGTTTTTTTTTTTTTTTTCCAACTGGTCATATTCTTTCATATACAGTGAGGGGCAATTGAAGTGGGACAAAGTGTTTTTTGGCGATTTCAGCGAAACTTGAACTGATTTCGAAAAACTAAAAAAGTACTTTCGAGGTAATTTAACTATCGTCCGAATGAAACTAGTTTCATTAAAATCGGATGTGAATTGACCTAGTGCAAAGGTATGGCACGATCACGTGTAAATCGAGGCTATGCGATCACGCGAAACTATCCCGAGAATTGATATTGAAGTCGTTGAAAGTCGCTTAACGGTGAGTATCAGTCATCGCGATTTTCTACTAACTTTTTAACGATTTCCTTGGCGTACAAGAGGGAGTTGCTGGTATTGAATCAATACCCATTTTCATCGTTAAAGCTTCCTCTTTATTATGCACCAGGTTATAATGTTGGCACTAAAGTGCTTCAATACGAAAAATGTTGATTCATGAGAAAATGTAACCTTGTAATATCTGGATTTCATCGACAGGAGCAGATTTCATAATAAAAAATCACTTAAGGTGTACGGGTACTACAAAACACGATTACAAAACAAGTTTCAATCGATTTCATCGACTCGTTTTCGCTTAATCACCGATAACGTCCCCAAAAACCGAGAATTGCTTCCTGGACTGTAGCTCTTTCTGGAGTAGGCCAACCGATTTTTTTTTAAGGATGTTTTTTGATCGCCACGATCTGCCCTTTTCACTGATACCCATCGTTAAGAGACTTTCAACGACTTCAATATCAATTCTGGGGGTAGTTTCGCGTGGTCGCATAGCTTCGATTTACACGTGATCGTGCCATACCTTTGCACCAGGTCAATTCGCATCCGATCTTAATGAAACTAGTTTCATTCGGACGATAATTAAATTGCCTCGAAAGTACTTTTTCAGTTTTTCGAAATCGGTTCAAGTTTCGCTGAAATTGCTAAAAAACACTTAGTCCCACTTCAATTGCCCCTCACTGTATAATGCAATTCAAAGGTAATATAATGAAAAAATACGTATATTTGCATGAACTTTTATTGAATTTCCAATGTTATTTGGCTGCTTACTAATTTTTATTATTACAACCAATATTATATTTATAATTATCGACAAGTAAACGACCAAACGCATAAAGTTTTCCTGAAAATGTATGCCTGTGTTACGTCCGAAGGCGCGCGAAAATTCGAATCAAACGTCGAGCGGTAAACGTTGATGCTATTTATTAATCCTAATCGATATTTTAATACGATGGATCAATAGGGGAGTGGGAATGTTCGCTGTAAGACCTCGAGAGATCTTGTTAGTTTCGACCAGATGATTTGAAGAGGTTAATTTCTACAGAATAAAGAGGTACAGGGTCCAACTTTATGCACACAATTGAGGTATATTTATTGAATATAAATGCAATGTGATTAGCTAAGTACATTCGTTACATTCGTGATCAATTCGGTTAACATTGTAATCTTTAATATAAATCGTTTAGTTACCTTATCGGAGAGGTGTCTTTCGTTTGTTTGAACGTCGGATTGGTTTAACAATCTCTTCTTATTTATTATAATTATTACGTCGTAATCTATGTTCTCGATTTTTAGAAGATTTTATATGACTTTGTATTTCACTTTTGATATTCTTTGATTTGATACTTTATAACTTTATGATTCACCTTTAATATAGGCTTGATACTTTTATATTGACAACGATTCACTCTCTTCTACAGAAGACATCGCGGACAGAGTATAACTATGAAAATGATTGGAAAAATATAGAAGTGCGATCTACACAGTCCTGCTCGCTCTCTTCTACTGAAGACCTGGAGTCGGAGAGCGTAACCGCGTTGATAAGATTCTAGAAAAACTCTGCAAGGGATGAGAGGCGGGTGGCGTTTTTATAATAGAAAAAATGGCTAAGTGGGAGGCAACTTTTACAGATTTGGGCATAGATGTAGTAGCCTTATTGCGTCTTTCTCAGAAACTGTGGTGTTTCCTGGAGCGGCAATAAAAATTGGATATTATAGTTTTGTCACTCCAGTGTCACAGATGCGCGAGCTTCTAGGGTTACTATTGGTGTTCTAGACCAAAACAACTTTTATTGCCGCTTTCTTGGAGAGCAGTCGAATAGACCTATGACCTCTTGGTCGATGAACACGTGTAGTATATTACTATGTGTGCAGCTAATATGGCATAGCCATGGGTGTGAGGAAGAAAGGTGATAAGTAGCTCTCCTGGTGAGAATGAGTCGTGAAATTTATTAATATTTTGTATAGTTGGTTGTGATGGCTATATTACTGTGGTTTTTCGAGAAGGCAGAATATGGGTAAAAGATCTTAGAATTAACTGTAAAAATTTCGTCGTACGTGACGCCTGTCGTGATTTGCGAAATCCTTTATACCTGAAATCGGGTAAGGTACCCGGAACTGCTTTGCACCTGGACGCTTCGACCTGCAGACACAGGTTTGAAAAAACAAGAGGAGGGCCAGGCTTGGACCTGGGTTGTATACTTATAGGGCCGATGCGATAGAACAGGCATCATTCTGCAGTTAACTTGCGTAACGGTGAGACCTTGCTAATGTAGCAGGAACGAATAGTGTATGTGCGAATTTTTTGAAAATCACAAAATTAACACATTTACTGCAAAAATGGAGGTTACTCCCGGTTCTTCGACTACTGCGAATAATGAATGTCATGAAGATTCAATGCATAATACAGTTGCAAATTCCAGTTAAAAGATGCGTTCGTGTACTGTGATAGTCTTCTTCAAGAAGCGGATCTTATTGATACAGAATCATCAGCAACGATTTCCGCAGATGCAATGGCGACTGGAGAAGAACTGTATCAGTCTACCGTCGAAATGTTAGGAGAAAAGATACTTATTACTGACGAGGACTTCATTCATTTCGACGAATACATTTTCAGGAAAACTTTAAGCGTTTGGTCGTTTACTTATCGCTAATTATAAATATTATATTTGTTGTAATAATAAAAATTAGTAAGCAGCCAAATAACATTGGAAATTCAATAAAAGTTCATGCAAATATACGTATTTTTTCATTATATTACCTTTGAATTGTAATATATATGAAAGAATATGACCAGTGTTGGAAAAAAAAAAAAAAAAACGGTGAGCGGGACTCGATCCAGCGATCCAACGATTACGGAGCTTGAACGCTAACCACTTGACTGCTGCCATCTCATGCTCACAGTCGCAACACACCGGTACATATTCGACGCGTAAAACTTCTCTTGCGAGTTTCTCGAAAACGCCTAAGTATTACGCCTTACTACTTGCACATTATGTTGTCCTAATGGACTACTAAAAGTGTACAAAGTTCGTACATCGCACTGTAGGTTAACAGATCGCAGCGACCCTAGCGGCGAGTAATGCATTCAAAAACTGCTTCAATGAGCGATCTACCCCCACCACCGAAGTTTCCATACCTGTATGTAAAACCGTGGTATACAATTTATTCTAACTCCAGGCTTGATTGTCGCTAAACACGATTATTTCACCCACAACAATTGTATGCAAGGTACCATTTCCGCACAATAAATACTCGAAGTAATTTTCTGTTTTCAAGTATGCAGGGGACAAAAATCACTTGTAGATGTGTATGTGTATATGCGAATACCCCCACCATGGGGGTTCAACAGCCTTAATATTTTTTGTGGAGTTATTGAGAGTTGTATGTGCACCTACATTCTATGGCCTCGTCAGCATACAAATGCTACGAGCCAAACATTCTGTGCCATAAAATGTCCGACCCGAGGTCACAATCTCATCATCCATGAGGTCATTCGACCCGAGGTCACATAAAGCATTGGCCGGTACGACATATTTCTGGTGGCCAGGTTGGATCGCCCCCAGCCGTCTTAATCCACTGCATTTAGGATTTTTTTACAGGGCAATTCATACAAAAGCAAATGATGGTTTTGCAGGTAAGTTCTGGTGTCCTGAATAAAGTCTCAAAAGTCCCCGAGGTGGGAGTGTTGCGATAACATTTGACAACGCTGTGAAGGGCTAAAATTCTACTCCAAAACGATTTTTTCTCGGTTTCTATTGACTCTGCGACAAAAATATATTACGATAAAAAAAAGCTATGAAAATTCTCTAAAAAAAGATGGTGGGTCATTTTCTCGCATAGGCAATCGTTTTCTCAAAATCTTGCATTGAATTTGAACTTATGTGATACTTTGGATAATTTAAGTACTCTATTCCACGCCACCCTTGAGGTTGAGTACTAGGCGCATTTTTTTATGCGGTATACCCTGTGCGCCTACTCCACGACTGTCATACTTATTAAAATGTTGTCAAATTATTCATTTTCTTGATCGTTTTCTCCTTCTATAAATTCATCGATACATTGTACGCGGAAATTCGTTTCGTCAATCTCAGAACTTTGAGTTTCTGCTTCAGTAACGGCTTTTTTTCTGACGAGTCCTCAATTGGTTCAGCATTCAAGCAAGATTGACTATGGGCCGCAAACTGGTGAGCAATGAAGTCCCAACCTCGGACAGAGACACAATGGTCCACAACCTTTCGTACAGTTGCAAAAAATCAACTTCAAAAGGCAATCAGGTGCACGAAATTACAATGTTGTTTTTAGCCACAATATAGTATTTTTTAACATCCACCCCACTCTTTAGGATTCAATTCATTACTTAACCATTTTTGTACTTGATAATAAACATGAAATAGATGCTGTTGAGCTGCGTCATGAGTAGATGGTTTATGAACATCCTCAATATCTCTGTTTATGCGAAATTCCCTTGCGTCAACATGCTGGTCCCCAGAGTGAAAAGTAAGCCCATAAAAGTTGGCGAGTCCTTCGCAGATGTTACTTGCTGTTAATAATCCAAAAACCCATTTATTCGTAACACTTTCATTGGTACTTCTTGCACAAGTAAAATCTTTTTTTGACTTCGATGATTTCATAAGAAATTGTTCAATTATCATCTCATTAGATGTTCCACAGAAATATTTATTTGAGCGTTTAACTGAGAACAAGTAGTTAGTGAATTTCTGAAAAGCTGCGCTATCCATTGAATTTTTTAAATTTTCCATCTCTTGCACATATAAATGTGCAGATTTTGTGTAAAGAAAATGTCCAGCTGCATGAAAATATGGAAGCATTTGTTTAACACAAGCTAAATGCGCCTCCCAATTTCCCATCCTTTCCGCCCGTATAAATTCTTTTGCAATCGTAACCATTTCAAAGGATTGCACCCACAATTTTGCAGTGGACCCTCGGCTTTTTATTTCAGAACAATTTTCATACAAAAATAATTTGATTTCTGTGATAACATTCGATGTTTTTTCAAATCTTCAAATGATTTTTCGTGTAAGTTATCGAGATAAAGTTTCAACTGCTCTTGTTTTCATCACCCAACGTCATCTCATTAAAAATAATTTGAGACAGAGCAACTTGGAGTAAAGTGTGACCTCTGACAGTTCTGGAGTATGCATGGCCCAACAACATTTCGTCAACTGAATTCGGAGCAAAAATAATGCTCATTACTTCTTTCAGGCCGCTGCCACCCATTATGTACCTAATTGATCCAAAGTATGACATCAGTAGATGAAAGCCTCCAAGTCTGGCGATTATCTTTAAAAACGGAGAGTTTTCATTTGCTGTTGCCACAATTTCTTTTGCATTGAAGTACAATGGCTGGTCAAACGTAACGACACACGTTGTATGACCGTGCTTGTTTCCATAGCGGAGAATATAGAAAATCGTCTCAATGGTACTGCAATTACTTTCTGGTTGATTAATAAATGGTAAAAAAAAGAATCCGTGACTTGGTGTATGCTTCTTCCTTCGTTAAATTCTCCATAAACCCACTCCAGCCTGGTAGTACGTCTGATAAATTTTTCCACTTTGCGTACATCCACAATACATAAAAATTTCGGAGCATTGACGTTGTTCTTATGTCATCATAATCCAGTTTTTTTACGATGATTTTTTTCAATCCTGGTACAATTCTTCGTGTTTTCCATCACCTCTTTGAGCACTGGTATTAATTAATTTGTCTAATGCACGATCAACCTTGACGGTAGGTGTATCGTCGAGCGATTGATCACAGATTAATCAACTTTCGCTCATTTTCCACAAAATGACGTTGGTAAGCACTGCAAAAATACGTTCGTATGTTACACAGAGCTACCCAATACTGCTGAATTTTCCGTCTTTGCCAGTTAGAGCAGGTAAATAAACCGATTTTATCCGACGAGCCCACCAGTCCGAAATGTATGAGGGGAGGACCATATGTTTAGTCCGAGGCCCTTCCGAAAATAGTAAGGTCTTTGTAGCAGTTTTGACATTCTCATATGCATTGATAAATGCAGTGGATTATCTGCGAGCCCAATCAAAAGGAGGAGAAGAAGAGAGTTGTATGCGACATCATATCATTTTTGTTATGTCGCCCGTGTATAATAGTACAAACTTCAATAATTGATTACTATACAACTATATGGTCGACTACTTGGAATTTTGTCACACAAAAGTGATTCCCAAAAAAGAATATTGTCCATAAATTTCAATGAATTCTTAACATTTTTCCGAGTATAGCAATCCTTCTTAAATGAAATTGGGCATTGTGATTGTTGAATTAAGATAATCCATCAAATTTCCGAAATTGTCAACAATTATCAGAGGAGGCAGCTGTTTTTCATATGTTTCAATTATGATTGAGTCTAATTTTTTTATGTGATGGTACAGAATAAACATTCTCAAATGGGAATAAAAACAATAAATTACAGTACGACAGGATATTTTGTTTCTTTTGAATAATGTGTAGAAGTGCGGGTAATATAAACATATAATACACAAACTTCTTGAATGAATTGATGAGTTTCAAATGATAAATTTGATGCACCCAAAATAAAGTACAACATTCTATCACCCGAGACAACGAATTTCTCTTAAATGCTTGTATAATTTCGTTACTTTTTTTTTTCAGTCCAACAGATGGCACTCTACAGAGAGAAGAAGCGAGTTCGAAGTATATGAGAAAAATCTGTAACATACGAATGTATTACGTTTAATAATTAAATAATTTTTCGTTATTACGAATTAATGATTATTCATTCATCGATCGATTGACAAACAATTTCAATAAATACATTAGTAACACGGGAATTATCGTTTATCAAAACTTTCAACCTTTGAAATAGAAATATTAGTCGATAATCTGTGTAATTGTCGTAGCCGAGTTATTTTAGCGTAGCCAGCAGTCGATATTTGAAACACTTGTTTAGAGTAATGTTAGCTCCGACTATCAGGGCCTCGAGCCTGACCTGATGACCAATTTATTGTATACGACTTGCCACCAGAAATGTATTGAGTCACGTATACGAGATTCCCGGAAAATCATGCTCCAGGCATCGCAATATGGAGTAAAGTAGTCCCCTCCAATGAATTCCACCTGGCGATTGTCAGGTACATTTGGGATCGGAGAGGCGAGGGCAACTGCGAAGTCTATTTATGCCATTGAATATGCTTACACAGCGCGGTTATATTTGAGTCTTCCCTTGACCGGTGCAGTAAAACTGCATGTAAAAATGCGTGTAGATGGCGCATTACACCGGAATAAGGAATCTGATGTCGATGTGCTATCTTTTGCATTCCTTTTGACCTACAAGTTTATAATAACTAAATCGGAATAGTGACAGGATAAAAACGCGTGTAAACTGCATAGACAGTACTCCAAATCGGGATAATAATTCCAGATAAGACAAGCTGGAGTTCAATATTCTCGTATGTATCAGTATATTTCAAAATTTTACGCCATTATTCAAGTAATAGAAAGTTCGGATAAAGTAATGAAACGGATAACGAAAGACTTGTATAATGGAGGCTTCGGTTACAGAGGTTCTCTTATATGTAAATTTTTACGGCAAAAATTATTAAATTGCCTAACTAATACTCTTCAAAAAATTGAGTCCCTCGGAAGGATTGTAAATGTGCGCAATTTTTGAAGACACAATGTGCCAATTTCAATTTACCGTTTTTCATTCTCTTCTCTAACTTGATGGTCAGAAGCAGGCTCAATCAACGCTGTGACATAGTTGACGATGAAATTTCTACAACTATAGCTCATAGAAAGTAAGTAAGAAATTAATACCTGGGATACTTCAAAATAAAATTGTTTTTGCAAACTATAAACGCTAATTGAAAGTAAACGACTGTCTATTGCATCAATTATTTATCTAAACAGCCGTTAATGGTGGAATAACCATTACGTTCCTAAGCTTTTGCATAGTTACGCATATCAGTGGAAATAATAGAACCAAAGACCCTCGGCTGTTCGCATGTCAGCTGTAGCATGTACACAAACGTACATCCGTTTCGTCTATTAAACGATTTTACGTACGATTCGGTAATCACAGCGATTTATTTGTAACCCCTCGTTTACTGCTGCCACCGTAAGTTAATGCATGCTCCCGGTCCGCTCCTCGACACACTTTTTATCTTTTCTCATGCTCGCTTGAGGTCACCCTCAAAGTGGCGCACCACTGCGTTTCAAAACAGCGCTCGGTCCCTCTTTTTGCGAGAACTGCATTGACATTGGGAAGGGCAGGGGAGGGGCGTATGAAGAGAGTCTCTATGAAATGATGTTCGTGTTACACACAGCTCGGAACTTCCCGGAGTGTTTAACCGAGCGTCAAATTCCAAGATCTGTTTGCCACAGGAAGATAACGAAAACTAAGTAACCGACTCGAGAGAAAGAGAGAAAGAGAGAGAGAGAGAGAGAGAGTAGGGCGGTTGCTCTGTGATCTTTCTTCAAGGGGAGGATCGTTGAATGGAAAGGATCTTTGGAGAAACTAAGTCTAACAACAACCTGTTCATCTGTTCAAGAGGGTGTATTCTAGCTGTGATCCAATTTTGATCAACCTGACAGCGACAGTAAGGTGAGTTTACCAACTATTGATAATTTCAGAGATAATCAACTTTTTTTAAAATCATATTCAAGTACGGGATTTTAATTTCTTTCGTTCGTTCCAATAATATCGTTCATTTCAAATTGAGTAGAATGTATTTTTTCTGAATAAAATAATAAAATTAGCGTAAATCATTTTTTTTTAAATGCTTATTTTTTGCCTCAACAGTTGACACCGCAAACCCTCAACCGGCCCGGATAGTGATACCACTGCTACCTAGTTACTGAACAGTCGCGAATGAATGAAAATATTAGATTTATTGTTAACATTTAGTAGACAATGAATACAAAATAACTTATTCTAATAGTTCCTGCGCCGTTTAAAAAAAAATCCACGTCATACACTTTCCCCAAATTTCATTTCTTTACTTCAATTCCTTCAAAACCATTTTTTTCTGCCAAAAAACACTAAACACATTTAATTAATTTTGCAGCATACTTAGGGGCTTCCAAAATTTGCGATCAAATCGTTTTTATTCCTGACTGCCCGTTGGGCAAGACGATGGGCGTATGTGTTTGACTGTGGTCTTGTGACGTCATATATTTCCGTTTCATTCGATGATTGCCAAAACGGCTGAATATGTCTTAACCTAGTTTTGCGTAATGAATCTGTCGGTGACGGACAGTATTTTCGGTAATGTATTACTGAAATTGGATGTGTACTCATGCTGTTATAATACTTTCAGGCAAAAAGTATTTCAATACTCGCGTATACATATCGAAAAAATGAGGAAATGCAATGCTACACTTATGAGTCGTCGCATCCTTCTGACGTGTCCTCGCGGAGATAAATACCTTTTTTTTTATTGTTAAATGTTATTTTACAAAGTGCCATCTAGGTCACAGGGTGAAAAAAGATCAACTAAAGGTAAAAACATGGTCAAAATATGAATGTGTTACATCCCTATCACAATTTTCAGGTATTTTCAATTATTCCCAATTATTCCAATGTACTAGCCAGTATCCCTTTAATTATTACCAGACTAATATTATTCATTATAATACTACACAAATAACATCCTCTTCTCGAATGCTCAGTTGTCATGAACATTCGAGAAGAACTCAAAGTCCAAGTGCTGACTCGCGGACTGCTGTGGCGCTCGAGTTTCTCGCGGCGACGGCGGTCCGCGATGAGCGGCGACGGGACCAGGGGAGCAGACGCAATCTAAGCGGTTTTGTCACGTAGAAAGGTAACAAAACCCTCAGGAAAATCACGCGATATTTCCAATCTGCTGGAGAGACGAGACTTTCTTCTCTTCTCGAAGCAGCGGAGAAATCAGTCTTGAGCGAACATCTGACCCAATAACTAGTCGAATCCAGGGCTCCGGATTCTTATTACCGAACGCCTTGCATAGTGTTGTAAATCTGTTTCGCGTGTACTCGGGAATAGTGTTCATGCCGTGGGTATCAGTTCGGGAGATCCGTATGTAAATATATAATTATTCGAACAATTGCGTCTGCACTTACGACCGTGAGTCGAGTGGAAGTGCCACGAGAACTCAGTGGCGTGCCCTGGTGCCGTTCACCGCCCCGTGAGTCTGACTGTCATTGCCGACGACAGCGAGGATCATCCGTCGGATAAATCCAGCGTGGACTCTGCGATAAGGTTAAGAGAGTGAGTACGAGTGTTGTATGTGAGTTGTAGTTTCAAACTATAATTATCCTGGCCGCGGTAAACCCGTGTAATATTGTAAATCAATATTACCGATCAATATTATAAATCAGATGTACTTCGAATGTATTGTAATTAACTCTTCCAACACATATTAATTCTAACTCTTTTTGAGACTTTAAAATTCCCACAAGTTTGAAGAGAATATTGCTCGTCCAGTAATTTGATTAAAAACCTCACCCGTCTCGGAGAAAGAAAACGGGCCCGCATGGGACGAAGGTAAGGTTCCCAAATTTATTAGCCGGAATCTACCGATCAAATATTCTCGCGTTACGTTCGCACGTAACAAATACGTTTATTAATTTCGATGGAAATTCGTATATAGGGGTTTTCGCGGTCAGTGATTACGAATCTGACGTAAAATTTAGAAAAAAAAACAAAATGGCGGCTGTAATATGGCGCAAAAATGGTTCTGACATGGCGAATAATCATTTTTTTTTTTTGAGATTTCCTGCATAGAGATTTTCGAGGTCGCTGATTACGAATCAGACAAAATATTTCCAAAAAACAAAATGGCGGACTCAATATGAATGACTACATTGTGAAAAGTTCATTCGATTTGCATGGAATTCACGGTTTAGGTATTTTCAAGGCTGCTGATAATGAATGCGAATTCAAATTTTAATAAAATGCGTTTAAAAATGATGATTGTAAATAAATTAAATGGAAAATTTGATAATATTTTACATCTGAAGGTTAGGGAAGAAGAAGATTGGAATAAAGTAATTAATCACTATTACAATGATGATGAACGCTTAGTTCCATATACTTACAATTTCTTATAGTCGTTATGCGATAAATGTAGCGAAGAATCATTGTAATCATCATCATCATCATCATCATCATCATCATCATCATCATCATCATCGCTAGTAGCATTTTAAGGAATATGATGACCTGATTCTGCAAGTGGAGGTGGAACCAATAGTTCAACCGCGTGTGAGGATAACGATTTTAGTTTTTTTTGAGGGAAATTTTTGCAAACTGGATATCAGTGGATTTGACGTTACTAAAAGCCTGCAAAAAAACGCTTCCATGTTTTTGATTCGGTCACATTTTAGCGCAAAATCTTGTTGGAATCTTTGAATGTACTTCTTACATGATTCTTTCTTCGGACGTTCTTCAGACATTCGTCCGATAGGAAGTAACAAAGAATCTATAATTTTGTGACCGTGAATAAGAATTTTATGCACTGTTGTTGGCATGAAATACCACAGATAGAGTTCGACAATTTTTCGTGCAGTATTTTCAGTGTAGTTTTGAAATTTCGTTAAATTGACTTCAAAAGCACAAGAAATTACCTGCAATATAATATGAAATCGCTTTATCAATTGCCGTTATTGAAGCAGAAATTGCAGAATTTTCGAAACAACGCCGAATTGTATTTCCGTCATTTGAACTTCCATGGCCTTGTTTCGGTTGATCAACAATAAGCCCTAATTTGTCACGAAAACCTTGTTCTATCTATTTTTTTCTTCTTTCAACACTTTCTTTATCCTCCTTGCACCCTTGCCACTTTTTTATTTCCAATTTGTAAGATACATGTTCCCAATATTCAAAAGACTGTATCCAAGCATGCAGCGACGATATTCCGAATTCGAAGTGATCTTCATTAATCGCTTTTTGCAAAATCTTGTCGACATCATTAAATTTTTTGGACGTAGCTTGAAAAAGGTAGCAACGCATACTTGACGCTGTATTCGTAATAGAATTGCAAACTTTACCATCTACCATTGTGAACACAAGTTTGGAATTGAAGTTATTTTTTTTCCCGTCCATTACAATTTGAAAGGGCACAAGATTTCTTTCTTCCGCTTTGGTACAATCAACTTCTGTCGTAGTTGCTTCGGCAGTTTGGTGCAAAAATTGAATTTTAAGAGGGCGACAAAATCTTGGCGATGAAGGACGTGGATTTTTCCGAAATAATAACGTGTGAATTAACTTTATCAAAGATTTGTAAGGGAATAATTGAAATAAAGAAAACGTTGGCATCTGATTTATTGCCATCCTCATCGTTAAATTTTTGGTTGTAAGTGCATTGACCAGAATTGTCGTCGCATCCCCATTTACATATTAATTGTAAATTATCAACTTTGTTTTCAGGAAGACTTTTAATAACGTGCGATTGTACGATTAATATTCTTTCAACTGTATAATTTAGCAATGCTTGAAGTGTAACTGTGGCTCCACTTTCAGTTACAGAAATTTCTGAATTTTCGGGGTCCACTTTTTTTTAGAATCCAATACATATTTATATGGCGGGTACAATTTACAATTTCTTTCTACGCTTACATGACGTATTCCTTGATATAGACTTTTGGACAGTTTATTTACTATCACAAGTGATAATGCTTCGTTGCCTGACAGAATATTTTCTGTAACGCGTTGCATAGATTTCCGGTACTTTAATGCTTTTGATGGACGCCTTCTGTGACATCCTTAATTACCTTTGAAGTATGTACTTCTCTTGACGTCCGAAGACCCATTTGTGTAGTGTTGGTCAGTACTTTGACGCTATGTTCTTTTCGAACCTTTTATGTCTTCCGTTTTGACCGATCACTCAAATCGTCCCGACTTGACGAAGGACGCCCCATTGTGGTGTTCGTGGAAGTCTCCTTACCTTTATTTTCGATTGTGAAAGATACAGGAACGTTGAACCACACGTCGAATTTTTCGAAGAATATTCTTTCCATCTTGCTAACTTGTTTCCACCTTTTTCTAAAGTCCGATACCAATTTAGCTATGACAGCTTTTAAATTTTGCGGCACAATGTATGGGTGCTTCAATATTTTTGACACCTCTATTTCAACAATGTTGATATTTTCACCACGTTGATATTTTCGTTAAACACCATTTTCATAAATAGGAAAATTTCCTTTCTCGTGTAAGTAATTTCTCCGGTATCATCTGCAGGTTCTGAAAAAAATTAAAAAAAAGTTAATCGAAGAATTATTTTTACCAATTTCTTATAAACAATATTTCATACGCGAAAATTACGCAAACCGAAAGTGGAATATACGCAGATTGAAGCGCGTCCACACATCATCGCATAAAAATTATAACAGAAGCCGAATTTGCAGCTATCTGCAACTATTTTTTTTGGATTTGGGCTACTGTGCGTCGGTACAGAAATTTACGAACAAAAAATATGATAGTAATTTCTAAATAAGTTTTGTTTACTTTTTGGAACAATTTGAGCATCTTGAATGAGAATCTCGGAAACAATATTTTTTTCACGGAAACAAAACTTTTTCTAAAAACTCTATGAGGAATCAAGAAATATAAGAAGAAAAAAATTGTTAAAAATAACTCACGGGTGCATAATTCGTATCGGTAAAAAAGATCCAATTTTGTTATTAGTGTGACGTTCGTCTTGAACCAATAAAGTTTTTTTTTAACATCAAAAAGGATGAAATAAAAGTTTTTTTTTTTTTCAACTCCAGACTGTATAGTCACCAAAATTCAATCACACAATAAGATTTAAAAAGGGTGAAATAGTTTTCAGCATTAGAAGAACTATAAATCTTAATTAATTATTATAAAAATTCATCCATTGTTTTGAGTGTGTATTAAAAATGATGGATGAACTTTTATAATAATTAATTAACATTTATAATTATTCTTATATTGCTGAAAAATATTTCACTCTTTTGAAACCGTATTGTGTGATTGAATTTTGGTGACTGTTGCAGTCGGGAGTTTGTTAAATTTTGTTTTATTCCATCCTTTTGGAAGTTTAGAAAAAACTTTATTGGATTCAAGACAGACGTCAGACTAATACCAAAATCGGAAGGTTATTGCCGATAGGAATTATGCACCTATGAATTATTGTTGGAGAAAATCGTCTTTACAGACCGATTCATCTTTCTCCCTTTTCCTTTCTTTTCAAGGCAGGCTGTGTCAATCTTTGTATTTTTTTGTATTCTACGACTTTATGCTAATACTTGAAAACGATCTCTGTTGATGTATAATGAGCCCCTTTTCTTTTCTAATGAGACAGAGGAATAAAAGACGGGGGAGCAAAAAAACGAGAACGAGACGATCAGAAAAAAATTTATTCAAAATGGCTGAATAGCCCACGTTTCTTTCTTGATTGTTACAGGCTTTACACAATGCTTCCGCCGGTTTAGACGGTCGTAGCGACACTGCCGCGGCAACGGCGTGCTTGCACATAGGCGCCTCGCTGCGCCGAACGAACCCGAAGTTTCCCGAGCGCTGTTCGCGAATACCGCGCGCGTCGGGTGGCGCATCACATTAGGCGGGAGAATGCATGAAAAACAAGAATATGTTAACACCACCACCGTTTGAGTGCATTCTCTAAGCTTTTATCATGCTAAGACAGGCTCTCAACTCTATAAATCGTCTTTTTGGTAGTGCCTTTGTGAGTATATCGGCATACTGCGTTTCGCTTGGCACATACTGCACAGATATATCGTTGCTTTCGAACTTTTCGCGGATATAATGGTATCGAATGTCTATATGTTTTGTCCGCTTGTGAAATTCTGGGTTTTTCACGAGACGAATCGCACTCTGATTATCTATTCGAAGCTTCGTAGCCTCGTTACACGGGCGACCGAGATCTCGCATCAATTTTCTTAGCCACATGGCTTCTTTCGTAGCCGCGGCCGCCGCGACATACTCAGATTCTGTTGTGCTGAGTGTCACGAGCTTCTGCCGCTGTGAGGACCACGTGATCGGCCCGTGCGCGAAGTAGAATACGTAGCCCGTCGTCGATCGCCTCGACTCTACGTCACTTGCAAAGTCGGCATCGGAATATCCCGTCAGATTAGAATCTCCCCCACCGCTCCGATACTCTATTCCGTACTGAGCCGTGTCATTAGCATACGCGATAATTCTCTTCACCGCGCGCCAATGAGACTCGTTGTGACCGTTTGTGAATCTGCTCGTTAAATTAACTGCAAACGCGATATCTGGTCTCGAGACTATCGCGAGGAACATCAAGGACCCGATTGCTTCTCGATAAGGTATATTAGCTACCCCTTTTTCTCCGTCTTCGAGCGGCAATGGAATTGCATGAGGATCCGCCGGCATCCCGACCGGTTTTGACTCTGTCATCCCGAATCTTTCGGCGATTTTTCGCGCGTACGCCTCTTGGTGAATCAAGAGCGTTTTCTTGACTCTATCACGTTTAATTTGCAAACCAACGAATGTCGTTCCGTTGCCAATCGTAATATTGAATGTTTTGCTTAACTCGTTTGATATCGTCTCTAGTGTGTCCATTGATTTCGCTATCAACAAGCCGTCATCGACGAACAATGCAAGATACACTCTCACTTCGTTGAATTTTCCGACGAAAACGCACTTATCTGCCTCGCTCGCTTCAAACTCGTACCTGCTCAAAAAGTCCACGACCTTCTTGTTCCAGCATCGTGGCGCTTGTTTGAGTCCGTAAAGCGATTTTTCTAGCTTGCACACACTCGATGATCTTCTTTCTTCTGTTATGTCCAGTCCCTCAGGAATCTCCATGAAAATACTCTCGTCCAATTCGCCATACAGGAATGCCGTCTGTACATCGAATTGCAACATTTCCAAGTCGTCTTCAGCAACTACCGCGAGCAGCGCTCGTAGCGAGTCGTAACGCACCACCGGTGCGAACGTTTCGTTGAAATCTATGCCCTCTCTTTGCATGAATCCCCTCGCACACAGTCTTGCCTTGAACCTCCTTGTTTCTTTCTCCGGATCTTCTTTTATGCGAAATACCCACTTCGTATCTATGAGCCTTTGAGTAGATACTCTTGGAACCAACGACCATGTTTCGTTTTCCGCATGCGCACGAAGCTCCTCCCGAACAGCATGTGCCCACTGCGCGGCATCGTCACTGTTCATGGCCTCTGCGTACGTTTCCGGAGCCCTGTACTCGGCAACGTTTGCGTACCTCGCGGGCGCTCGTAGATTTTCCCGGTTCCTTAGATTTCTTGGCCTATTAATGGCCACTTGCTGTTGTACGGCTCGATTAGATACCTCGACGACTTCTTCTACCGATCCATCTTCCGTATCCGAGCTCTCGACCTCGTCCTGACCTTCGTTCTCTTCGACAGGTTTGAATACCGTTCGCAGCACAATCGTATCTTCTTCTCGTTCCTCGTTCACTCCGACTTCTTCGGTCTTCTCGTTAAATGTCACATCCCGTGACACGCTTACTTTTCTCGTTTCCGGATCGTAAACCCGATAATTCGACGAGTTCTGATCATAACCGACGAATACCTTTTCTTTCGCACGCGCATCGAATTTTTTCGTAAATTGAATTGGCACGTGTGCGAAAACCTGTGAACCGAAAATCCGTAGATGACCTAGTTCCGGTTTTCTCCCGACCCACAGCTCGTAGGGCGTCGCGGTTCTTCCCGGAGATGCTGACCGGTTCAGTACATACACGGCTGTGTTGACTGCCTCAGCCCACAGAAACAGCGGACTTTTTCTCGCATGTAACATCGAGCGCGCACTCTCCACAATTGTGCGATTGTCTCGCTCCGCCCGTCCGTTCTGCTCGGGAGTATACGGAGCTGTATTTTCCTTGATAATACCGTTCTCCGCCAAAAACTCACTCATCCTCGCGTTCACGAATTCGCCGCCGTTATCAGATCGCAGCACTTTAACCGACTTCCCGAATTTATTTTTCACTAATTGCGCGTATTCTCTAAATTTTCCGAACACCTCCGACTTATGTTTGATAAAATAGACATGCCGATAACCGGTCGCGTCGTCTTTAAATGTCAAGAAATACCGCGCACCACTCAGTGAGTTGATCGACATGGGCCCGCACACGTCGGTGTGCACTTTTTCTCCCGGCACTGTCTCGATTTTTTCGATGCACTTGTTGAACGGCAAGCGATGCGACTTGCCAAGCTGGCATGCTTCGCAGAAAAAGTCTTCCTCGTTCGTCATTTGCACGCCCTTCACCAGTCCCTTCTTGACTAGATTGCGCACAGCTGCTTTTCCCACATGCCCAAGCCGTTCGTGCCACACGCGAAAACTCGTAGCACCAACGTTAGCTTGGTTCCCCGATAGAGGAACTCTGAACAGCATCCGATAGATTCGATTTTCTCGCTTAACCCCCGTTGCAACCAATTTGCCATTTTTTTCGATATTGACGCGTCCCTTTTCGAACACCACCTTGTAATTCTTCTCGCCGCACGCTCCCACCGAAAAAAGATTTTTCCTCAGTTTCGGCACGAATAATACATCCTGGATTATCGATTTTTGCCAAGCGCCATTTGTGAATTTTTCGATCTTCACTGTTCCTCTGCCAACGACCTCGCATTCCTCGTTGTCGCCGAGCACTACAGTGCCACCTCGCGGATCTTCTCGATACCCATCGAGCCACTCGCGGCGAAACGTCATATGTGACGATGCCCCGCTGTCGGTAAGCCAGACGTCCCCCTGATCGGCCTCTTGCACGCCGCTTACCGACAGACACGGCGAGCTCGCACACTTGACCGAAGCAGCACTTTGAACACCCCCACTTAGCTCACCGACGAACGCGCAATCGCACGCGTCTCTATCTTGATCGTTCCCGCGCTTTTCCCCGCACTCACTGGCAAAATGTCCCTTTTCGTGGCATTTCCAGCATTCAATGTTTTTCTTTGAACGCTTTTTCTTTTTTTTCTTTTCACTCTCACTTTTCTTGACAACGTCATCCTTCTTTCCCCCGTCGCATTTCTTCTCTCGATCCCGCCTCGATACCGCAAGAGCACTCGCACTCTCACCATCATCGGCTTTCATTCTTGCCTCTTCGGCAACCAATCTCTCCAAAAGATTTTCTAATGTCTGCCGAGCAGGATCGACGTTGTCCCACGTCGTTCGGAACACTGAATACTTCGACGATAACGCACCGATCAGTTTCGAGCAAATGGATTTATCTGTGACCGCCTCACCGGCGTCAATTAATTCGGCTGCCATATTCTGCACTTCCGCAATATGCTGCTCCATTGACTCTCCCGACGGCATCACGTAACCATGATATCTTCGCCACATTTCCATTACATTCCTCTCCCCTTTTTGCTCGTGCAACAGACATATTTTGTCCCACATCTCCTTGGATGTCTCGCAAATTAACAGTGGCTTCAGCTTCTTTGACTCGACCGACGAGGAGATCAGGTATCCCGCTTTTGCGTCCTCTTTTCTCCACTCTCTCGCAGCCGGCGAATTATGTTCACCCGGCATCGGTCTCGAGCCATCGACGATGTCGTCCACTCCTTTCGCGATAAATAACTTCCTGATTTGATACTTCCATTCTTGAAATTCCGTCCCGTCGAATTTCTTCAAATTCCGGGCTGAGATGTCGTCGGACATCACGGATACAATATTTCACTCGCGAATTTCCAACTGTGCGAGCACGCGGTTGCCCCAATATGGCCGCCACACGACGCGCACGCGAACGAGACTGCGAAAGAAAAACTATTCGCGATCCTCCCTCCTCTCTCTCCAAGAAAAGAAAGAAAACTCCAACACAGTGTTCAGGCGTGGCGTGGGCCCATAACCTGTTGATGTATAATGAGCCCCTTTTCTTTTCTAATGAGACAGAGGAATAAAAGACGGGGGAGCAAAAAAACGAGAACGAGACTATCAGAAAAAAATTTATTCAAAATGGCTGAATAGCCCACGTTTCTTTCTTGATTGTTACAGGCTTTACACAATGCTTCCGCCGGTTTAGACGGTCGTAGCGACACTGCCGCGGCAACGGCGTGCTTGCACATAGGCGCCTCGCTGCGCCGAACGAACCCGAAGTTTCCCGAGCGCTGTTCGCGAATACCGCGCGCGTCGGGTGGCGCATCACATTAGGCGGGAGAATGCATGAAAAACAAGAATATGTTAACAATCTCTCTATTGTTAATTAATAAATCCTTTTATTCATCGCACGTCCGCTGCAGAAATTGATTTCGCCTTTTATATCCCAACTGGTTATGGGTCCAGAAAGTTGTAAGCTGCGCCTTTGCGTCTTACAGAGTTCCTCCTAAATACGTCCCTTTTGACGAGCGATATCTCAATTTTCGATGACAGCTTGCGCATGCGTATTGGCCCACATTCGTATTGCGCAGGATCATCGGGATCGATGATCGATGATGCCACGAAAGAGATTTACGCGAGAGCTCGGTCTTTTTCGCCCCGGGAACCTCCGATCGATCGTGACAAAAATCTTTACTATTCGACTAATTCGCCAAAGTGAAGAAAAGAAATACAAGTGTTGGCCATAAATTTACTTTGGAAGGATCTGGGATCCGAGAAAGTTTCCGGGGGCTTTCGAAAGAGCCATCGATTCTGACGAACATTAAGTTGAGTACTTATTTTTAATATTTGTCTTGTCATCCGAACTCGTCCCTTTGGAGGCGTAATATTTTGCGATATTGGATTACACAAGGCCTCGTGGCATGCCATTCGTTTCTGATGATCGATGTAATTTTGGGATGTATGTAAAAATGTGATAAATTGATAAGATAGGTAAAGGTGAATTTCGTTTGATCATTAAAAAAAAGTAAAAATAAAATAAAACAACATAATATTGTGGAATGGCTGATGATGAGCGTGTATGACGTGGAGGATATCTCCGAACGATAATAAAATTGTAATTTCGATTTATGGATGCATCGGGGCACTTAATTATAAACGTCAATAAACTGTGCTTCCAAAAAAGGATATAACTATTAATGTGTTCTTTAAATTTTGTTTCTTTTAGTCCGATTAGCAATCCATCCATTCAATAATTGACGAAGATTTAATACTTACAAAGTAGTGTGATACATATTTTTCGGGAAAAGTGTATCGTAAAATTATCAACATGAATATTTGTAGACGCTGTATTTTGAGGTTATCCCCATTTCGTGCAATAGTGGAAACAAATAACCATCATCATGGAAAGCGAGCTTACTAGAGTAGCTAAGCTGACATATAAAGAGAATTGGGCGGTCTGGAAAGTTCTAAGTTTGAGTAATTCTAAACTCGTACGGTGCGTTGGACGTCGCATCAGGAACGACCGCTAAGCCGGAACTCGCAGCCAGTGCAAACGTGGCCGCGCAAACCGCGCACGCGGAACAACTCACCGTATGGAAGGAAATCGACGCAGCAGCTCAAAACGTGACCATAACAACCGTCGGGCCGCAGCCGTCTCTCCACATAATAAACTGCACGTCAGCAGCCGAGATGTAGATATAGTTCTCTTCGATTTACGAGCAAAAATCAGACGCAAGCGTACATATGCTTCAACGGGATTGCTTCAACGCCACGAAGCAGAAGTCGGACGACACATCGACACACATCGCCAAGCTTGACCACATAGCGCATAGGCTTAACATCATGGGTGAGGACATATTCCAGATTTAATGATAATTACGAAAATTTTAATGACTCTGCCTGGAAGCTTCTGATACTTTATAATCGCATGGGAATCAGCGCCTGCGGGAGAGCGCACGCTCGATAAACTGAAGGCGAGACTTATAATCGAGGAGTCGAGAATCACCGTGCGAGGGGATAAGAGCGGAAACGCTCTCACGTCTAATGCGCAGCGCGGTAAATCTAAGCGCGGCAGAGGCGGCAATTCGAGGGGCGTGTCGAAAGGTTCGTTGAAGCCAGGGAAATGTTACGTCTACGGAGAAGCTGGACATTGGGCTCGAGAATTCTCGCAGAGAAAAGGAGACGACGATTCAGGAGGATCGGGAGTTAACAGAGCATCTGGGAAGAAACCCTCTGGCGAAGAACTAGTGAGCGTAGGCCTCCAATCAGCCCCGTCGTAGCCCGTGAGAGACACAGGCTGGGTTATGGACTCTGGAGCCAGTGACCCTATATCTTGTTGAAGAGACTGGTTCCTCACGTACGAAGTTTTTGATCCCCCTGCGCCCGTGTGTATAGGGGATGGGGGTTACATCGAGGCTTATGGAAAGGGCTGCAACAACGTCGATATGTTCAACGGAGAAAATTGGAACGAGAATCACCTCGTTGACGTACTATATGTACCAAAACTAAAGTACAATCTATTCTCAATTGGCGCAGCGCTCAACAAAGGACTCGAGATACAATGGACGAGTACAACCTGTGAACTAATGAGAAACGGACGCACAATCGCAACGGCGATACGTCGAGGAAAACTCTTCATAATGCAGTTCGAAGTAGAGCCACTATGGCCGAGATGGAGACAGAATCCGCCACAGGCGTACGTAAGCTCAACGGATACGTTACCAAACTGGTACGAGAAACTGGGTCACCAAAACTTCAGACATGTGAGACAGATTCTCAATAGACTTCACTTACCTGTCAAGGACGGAAAAGATCAGTTTTGTGAGGCGCGCACCGTCGAAAAATCCTTCGACTTCCATTTCTGGAAAGTACGTTGAAATCCGAAAGCATCGGCGAGATTATACATTCTGGTCTCTGCGGGCCCATGCCTACGAAATCTTCGAGGATCAAGATATTTTCTCTTCCTACAGGATGACGACTCACACTATCGCGAGGTACATTTCATCGATAGCACAGCGAAAACTACGAGCTGTGCTGAGGAATTCTTTAAAAGGCGGAAAAACATTGTCCAAAGGGCATTCGAATATTCCGTACGGACAATGGTCTCGAATTTCACAGTCTGCATTTTGAGTGTGGCAAGAAAAAAGAGCTACTTGCGTACAGTGACGCAGTCTACGCGGGAGAACTGGAGACGCGGCGATCGACGATGGGATTCGTCCTAAAATTCGCATAGGGAACGATCTCATGGAACTCACAGAGGCAACAATACGTTGCTCTGTTAACGACGAATGTCGAATACATGGCCGCTTGCCAAACCGCAAAAGAGATCGCGTGGATGAAGTCTCTGATCAAAGAACTTCTTAACATCAAGGACGTTCGCACCACGTTATACATGGATAATCAGAGCGCCATATGCCTCGTGGAAAATCCCGTACTCCATAAGCAGGTTACGCATATTGAAGTTCGATTCCACTACGTACGAGAACGATACGCTGACAAAAAGTTTTCATTGGAGTACGTGGCATCGAACGAGCAACAAAGGGACATCCTGACAAAACCGCTGCCTCGGCAACAATTCTAATACAATCGTGACGGATTGGGAGTCCATGGAAACGCGAATCATTCCAAAGAAGAAAGAAGAAATCGAGACTGATCGATAAAGCCAAAGCGGGAGTGTTCGAGAAAATCGTCTTTACTGACCGATTCATCGTTATCCCTTTTCCGTTTTTTTCAAGGCAGGCTGCCAACCTTTGCAACTTTTTGTATTCTACGACTTTATGCTAATACTTGATAACGATCTCTCTATTGTTAATTAATAAATTCTTTTATTCATCGCACGTCCGCAGTGGAAATTGATTTCGCCTCTTTGATCCCAATAGTTATTTATAAAAAAAAAAATATTTCTTGATTCCTCATAGAGTATTGAAATAAAGTATTTGTTTCCGTGGAAAAATATTGTTCGCAAGATTCTCATGCAAGATGTTCAAAATGTTCCAAAAAGCTAATAAAACTTATTTAGAAATTATTATCATCTTTTTTATGCTCATTCATTTTTTTAACGACGATGCCAGCGACACCAGTTCATCTTTTTTTTTCGCTCTGTAAGCTAGATGGCGCTTTACGAAAGGACATTTGACAACTTTAAAAAAAGTATTTATCTCCGCGAAAACAAGTGAGAAGTCCCAATTTTTTCATAAAGTTAAACCTTTTTGGTCGTACTACTACTGACAGAAAATGTTTTTTTTAATGATTTAACAAAGCGAGTTTGTCACTGCGATTCACCCGGCGCTTTTTGGTTATAAGTTATGCTTCACGACGACAATCAACCGTCGATATTTTTGTGTATCAACAACTAACTAAATGATTATTGATTATTATTATTATTATTTCGATTAACCATTATTTTTTCGCTTCATCAGCTCGTTAAGAATATTATTTAATATTAATGCGCATCGAATCAGAAATCGTTATTCCGTTTGCGCCTGAAGTTTCGATTGGTTGCTTCATTTTGCAGCTACCTGTGCCTCTATTCGTCGACCATATGAGCTCAGGATCGGCGGCCATCTCGCAAAGTTAGCGATATGCTTAAGCAATAATTTTACCATAAGTCTGGATCCTCATTACGAGCGCAGCTCTGTTGTGCTGTTGTTTCCAGTCTTCTGATTAGTCAACGCTTAACTCGAGCTTAGTAGCGCCTTAAGGCGTTTCGGTACCCCTTTTGAAGATGTTACCATCAACTCATTTTTTTTAAAATAAATGACAAATATATAAAACGTGAACTGCTCAAGTTTCAAGTCGATCCACCATGTCGTTTTGGTATAAATAATTTCCAAAAATTTGGCTTATACACGAGAGTAAATGGGAGCAATATTTGTTTGAGCTGTCAATTCCATTAAAATATTACCACCTGCATAAAATTTATGTCAGATCTTTATCAAATCTTCAATATGACTGTCAACAAATTTGAAGAGGTTCCTACACCTTGTTTATTAGTTACAAGCCAAAACACAGGCTCGCGCATGAAAATAAATATTTTCAGAATAGAGCGCGTCAAAACTTGGCAACGTCGTAAGCATTCACGAGAGCGCGCAATTTGAAACGTACTAAAAAGGAAAGATAAATGTATAGTTGGAAATATTTATTTTCCAATGTACACGATATATAATAGAAAATCAAATTTATTAACTCCCAAATATAGCTAAATTTTATAACCTTGTTCATTATTATTTATAACAAACAATAGAATTTCGCGTTTTTTTCTGTATCACAGGTAAACAATCACACGTTTTTTCTCAATTATCGCAATTTTTTAAAGGCTTTCGAGATGGTCTAGCATACGTTGCATTATTTTTGCGTTTTTAATTATTTGACTTTTGCCATTGACTTTGTGCTGTAATAATTCGATTGTTTTTTGCCTGCCACCCTCCTTCAACGTGTTAACCATTTTTTCGTATGATAGACCAAAATATGTAATTTTTTTTATCATACTTATTGATATAACACCTTCAAAACGGTGCAAAGTTTCCATTTTTTTTTTTTCATTTGCGTCATTGATAATTTTTGCAAGAATCGTGTCAAAAGAATCGTCGTTCATGATTATGCATTCAATCGTAAAATGCTTCTCAACTGATTTTTCTAATAAGAATACGTCGTATTCTGCGTTATGGGCTTTTTCGGTTGAGAGGCCTAATGTTTCTGACGCTAAAGTTGACAAAGTCCGCGCTCGTAATGATTCAAGGTAATTCTTCAAAGTTTATTATCTCTGTGAGTTCGAATGCAATCTTGCAGTAAATGTCGCCTTATACGCCAGCCACTTTAGCATTTTGAATCCGACTAATTAGTAGTTTCACCAAATTAATGCCATTCGATTAAAAATAATCATCATAATGACCTATCAAAATGTACCCGTGAAAACCCTGCGCGTTTTTACAAAAAAAAATTAAAACAATCCGAAACTGGTGCACTTTTTCGTTTCACCGCAAACGCTGCCCAAACGCCGCAAAATACGGCAAAAGTTTATATAGAAACTTTTGTAGAGAATTAAATTTCGTATAAAAAAGTTCCAGAAGACATATAGCTATCGTTAATAGTTTACGCCTGGGAGAGCGTCAAAGTTGCGCGATGAAAACCCCGCGAGTAATGAAGTCGCCGAGGGCTCTGATTAGTTGTTAAATTCAGTATCATCAAGTTACCGTTAATTTAAAAAATCCGAAAAATTAGTGAGTCACCGGAACCTAATCGGTAAGTTGTTAACACTTGTCAAAATTGTTTTCATTCATTTTTCGAATTTTGAGAGGAGTTTGAAAATTATTTTTTTTGATTTTTTTTCGAAATTTCAATCTATTGCATTTCTGAAACTAATAATTGGAGGATCATGAAAAAAATATGAACTTATAGAGAATTTTATTCGTAAGACATTCATTTCCTTCATATGTCATATTTCCTTCGTATGTCGAACTGTTTATTGTATTGTTATTAATAATTGTTGATGAACAATAATATTTTTTATGAACTCCTTTATTGTTCCTGCATTTAGGCGCATATGTGCAAAAAATTAAAATTTTGCAATATATTTCAATTTATAAATGTATCCTCTATTTTTTATAATAATAGCATATTAACGATTAAAACCTTAGAAGTGGTTGAAAATCCAAAGTACAAAATAATCTAAATAATTGTTGAAATTTTTTAAAATATTTTTTGCAGATACGCTCCTAAATGCAGAAACAATAAAGGAGTACATAAAAAATATTATTGTTTATCAACAATTATTAATAACAATAAACAAGTAAATATAAGTAACAGATAATGTAAATAAAATTAAAAAAAAATACTGTGTGATAAAGCCAAAAAAACTATTGAGAATGGTTATTTTTAATTTTTATGTTTAATAATTTTTACAATAATTAATTGAATAATTTAAATTTGGATTACTAATAATAAAAAAAAAAAAAATGTAAATGTGGTCCGGATTCCTAAAAATATTAAGAATATTCATCAACTATGACCATTGAGATCTAATTGCTTACAACAATAAACAAATTAAAAACATGCGAAAATTGAAAAGAATGAACATCCAAAAAAAATATGTAAGGCTTCCTTTCAGAGGTTTATTTAAGTGCATATTCGATGTTTTCAATAATTTCATATTATTAACCCCTCAAAACAGGGTTGAAGGTACAATGTTTTGTTTATTTGTATGTTTCGAAAAAACGGTTCGACATACGAAGGAAAATGAAGGGATTGAATGTCTTACGAATAAAATTCTCTATAAGTTCATATTTTTTTCACGATCTTCCAATTGTTAGTTTCAGAAATGCAATAGATTGAAATCTCTAAAAAAAAGAAAAAAAACATTTTCAAACTCCTGTCAAAATTTGAAAAATGAATGCAAGCAATTTTGACAAGCGTCAACAGCTTACCGATTAGGTTTCGGTGACGGACTAATTTTTTGGATTTTTTAAATTAACGGTAACTTGATGATACTGAATTTAACAACTAATCAGAGCCCTCGGCTACTTCATTACTCACGGGGTTTTCATCGCGCAACTTTGATGCTCTCCCAGGCGTACACTATTAACGATAGCTATATGTCTTCGTGATCTTTTTTATACGAAATTCAATTCTCTACAAAATTTTCTATAAACTTTGGCCGTATTTTGGGTCGTTTGGGCAACGTTCGCGGTGAATGGAAAAAGTGCACCAATTTTACATTGTTTTTATTTTTTTTTTGCAAAAACGCGCGGGATTTCACGTGCACATTTTGATAGGCTATTATGACGATTATTCTTAATCGAATGGCACTATGGTAGCTGGCCTATTAAACATAGTCCATCACTCACAGATGTTGTGTGCAAAATTCATTGAGACATTTTTAGCCGATTAGACAATAGACGATGACCACGAAAAGTCACGATACCTCAGTGAAACGCATAACTCCCGTTTTTTGCCCGGTGGGCAGTCGGGAGTTAAGAAAATAATGTTTTATACGAAATTTTTAGGGTTCAGAAAGGGGAAAACATTATGGTATTGGATTTCTTGTGAGGGCACCAACCAAGATCAGGTAAAGGTCAACTTGGTTTTCTTAAAAGGAATGGTATATTTTTTTTCCTGAATATGAAAGAGCATCATATTCTGCAATCAAAAGTACTAACATTCAGATGGCCTAAACTTAATGGTTAATGAGATAAGCCGGTAAAAGTGGTAGGGGAAAAACAAATTAAAAAAATTTTTTTTTTTATCAAAACATTTTTCCCCACGAATACTTTTTCGCATATCAGTTCTAAAAATCGAAAGTGTGAAAGGATGACATTGGAAATAAAATTCGTCAGATAAACGGAAACAATTAACCGCATTGGAATTTAATTTATATTTCACAAATTGGGATCGTCGTAATTATTACTTTAATGCCATAATTCTTATTTTCTTAGTTAGATATTACCTTGGTGCACATTCCCATAAACTTTGGTAGCAGCAATTGAAAACTAAGACATTTGTACACGTATATTCATTTCGACGTCAACAACATAAAAATACAAAGAACGAAATTGCATTGTAATATTAAACGTAATACAAGCTTGGCAATAGTACTCATCTTTCGTCTAAATATACGATCCTCGCCATCAAAAACGTCCCCAAGAAAGATGTGGAAAAAGAAAGCCTGGATGATTTTCACGGGTTACGATCGATGGATAGAATTAATATAACAGTATACAAATATATATATATATATATATATATATATATATATATATATATATATATACAGAACGAAAATGGGGAGAGCACGTCTGCTCTCTACGACTGGACTGCCCAGAGTGATTCCCCTTACCCCAGAGGTGAGGGAATTGATATAACGGTCGATAATTTCCGTAAGCATTCGTTGTCTCTCGTTATATCTTGAGCGCGATACTTTTGATACATTCAATCGCTACATATGAAACATTTTTTTGTATCTTGCTTAATTTCGGAGATATCGGCCTGGGGCGATTAAAATGGGCCACCCTGTATACATATGTATACGTTCAATTTTTTATGCACTTTTTCTGGTTTGTTTTTATAGTTTTCAGAATTTCACACAACGTAACAACGGAACGTACATGATGTTAGTTGACGATACTGAAGTCAAGAAGACAAGTTATGTCTTGAAGATAAGATTTGGATTGAATGTCCAAAAAAACCCCAGAAAACCTGTTTCAAACATAATACATTTTTCCAAGCATTTGGGTCCGCCATTTTGGTTCCCGCATCTTGAATTTTTCGGAATCGAAACATTGACCTCAGATTCGGATTCAGCGATTAAAGAAATTCAAAGAAAACCAATTTCAAATATAATGTGACCATTTGTATTTTGGTCCGCCATCTTGCATGATTCGAATTCGAAAATTTTGACCTCAGATTCGGATTCACAAAATTAATTTATAAGAAAGATAATTTAACATTTTTGTAAATTATTCAAAGATAATTTACAAAAATGTTGGATGTAAGGAAAAATATATGGCTGTAAGGGTTAATTACGCAAACGGTCGGATTATTCACTTTTTATTCCATCAAGTCGTTTTCGCGAAAAATATGTTAGCATTTTTTGTGCAACGCTTATTCGTATCGATACATTTCGACGACAGGTTATGAGTTCGCATAGAAAGGCGGATTCAAAACAACATAGAGTGGAGTGTGTTTGGATATGTTGATGTGAGGAACTCAAAGACGGCATTGGGTGCATGCACTGAACTATAGTTCAGTAGGCGCATGGCGAGTATGGGTACCATCAATGAAGATTGAGGTCTATCTTCGTTGGTACCATCAACGAATTCAGAATTCGTTGGTACCATGGAGCCTAGATGATGGGTACAATCTCACTGATTGCTATGACGCTCGATGTGTCAACTTTGGAACTTACCTCAAATAGTTCTTAATTACATCTCAATTAATAGAGACAAAAATATTCTAATGAATCAATACAAAATAAAGAAAACAATGCGTTTTTAACTCCCAACTGCCCGTAGTTTGGTCATTGACAGTTTTCGACTTTACCGTGTTTGATTCGTTACAATTTAGTCGTAATTAGATTGTATACTGTGGTAATGGCGGAAAATATAGGTATAAATTAATTTCGACCCGAAATACAACATTTTTTTTTCTTAAAATAAACATGTGATCGTTTTGCGATTTTTTTCGCGGTTATGAGTTCAGTGATTGAGAATTTGAGAATTTGTCATTTTTTACGCGATACAATTTGATTGTAGCGAAATTATTTACGCTACAATCAAGTTGTACACGTAAAAAACTTTAAAAAGAATAAAATTAAAAAAATATATATTTTTAAAAACTCTCGGCTGCAAAATATTGAATTACAACGTTGAATGACAAAATGCCATTTAAAAAGAGTGAAATCATTCATAGCATATCAAGACTAATGATCTATTAATTATTATAATAATTTATTCATAATTCTCACTATGTCGGGAGACGTCCTTGGAACATGAGAATATCCGTTTGAATTCGTTCATCAAGACTTTTACATAAAGTTATTGGAAAATTGTACAAACCTATGCGTTGTCTCCACAAAGTTTGAGTAATTCAGTTTAAGGTTGTTTAGAAGTAGGGTGGGGATGGATCAGAGTGGGGGAGATTTTCCTATGCTTATACGTTGGGCGCTGCAGCTATTTTTTTTTGGTGCCCGATAGGCTATCCATCAATAATTTTTTTGTGTTACACGATAATTATGATTAAAATTTGCATTAGACGTAGCCTTTATCAAGGTTATAATGATATCTTGTTTTCGTTTATTTTTAAATGGTTAAACATTTAAATAATTACAAATTTTTAAATCACGAATAACTGCGGCAACGTTGGGACTCTTTTGTCGTAACAGTAACGTACGCTCAATTCAAGCCCGTTGCCGGCTGATTTGTTGTAGTGGAAAAGTGATGTAACTTCAACACATAACCGGTGAGCAAATTTTTAATTGCGATATAATAATTACGGCATTATGGATACTTCACAGAATCATAAAAACATAAAAAAAAAAATTCATCAAATTATTAAAATATTATTATTATTTCGTTTTTGTTTTTGAGAATTTTTACGGTATTTAATTTTCAAATTTCGCGCGTGTATTCAACCCGCGCTTAGGCCTATGTACTCTTTTTTATTCTACCTCGAATGTCCGGCGTTGCTGTGTCTGTCAGACACTCACCCGCTCGGAGTGAATTTTGACGCGATTTTTAATAAATATGTTACAATATCGTTGAGAAAATTCTTCAAAGGCTAACGATTTTGGTATTGATCGACGCGGAATATTTCAGAAAGTACTTGGTTAGTTTTTCAACAAAAATTGAATAGCATGTTCAGGTATATTGCGAGTTTACCGAGATCGCGCATGTCTCTGTCTATTTAGGGCTGTAGTTGGCCGCTCAAAAGTACGCAACTTTGCGATTTTTTTGCTCCATAAATGAGCTCTAAACTGCCTTCAAATTTTACAGATACATAGTTCAAATGTTCGACAACCCACTGCGTAAATTTCAAATTTTGCTCATAGGACGTGATTTGCTTCTAAACAATCTTAAATACTGGGTATTTGACTGGAGGCCCGTGGATGTCTTCCGTCTATAAAAAAGTTACGCTGGGTATCGGGTTACCTCAACCCAGTCCGTACCCTGAGGGCTAATTTATTATAATAATTGATGGATCATCGACATATAAAAATGATAGCAGGAAAAATTATGAGACCAATTGATGCTACATGGGGCATATGCAAAAGAGCAAGGATTAGTAGTCTACACCGAAGGTTGCAGCTGATGGAGGTACTGGCAAAAAGTCGAATGTTGTACGGGGTGGGAATATGGGTGTGGAGGAACAGGCCGCAGATAGAAAGATTTCATGCTCAACGTTGATTTGGCAATGGGAATCAATAGGAATACTCCGAGCTATATATCGAAAATGGATGCGGGGTGTAGAGGAATAGGGTTGGAAAGATTGAAAAGAGTAGCGAAGTAAATGGGGGAACAACTTAAAACATGCTATGGGCGACTTAGGCGAGGGAGGGAGGGCGAGGGAAATATGGGGACTCATAAGAAATGGACACGATAAGGAAGTAAAAAAGAGGATAATAAATGGGATCCAAATTTGTGCTAATCAAAATCATTTATACGTAGAAAGAACGAGGGTGTAGGGATAGATAGTACGAGAGAGAGAATTAGGCAGGTAAGAGAGAGAGGGAGAGTTATCCACGTACTGAAAGGAGACGAGCGATGGGGCCGAGGGGAGAGGATAGAACTTCTATTATTTGGGAAATGAGAGACGCTCGCGACTGAACAAATTTTCAAATACGAGACTCGAACTCTGGCTATTGGCGACGTCGGTCAAACAGACATATTTATAACGGGATCCCAGTCTTGATCGATGGAATAAAATCAAAATTCTCTCTACGAGTGAACGAGTACTGAATTTGAGCGGAAGCTATCTCATTACACCTTTGGGGAAATTATCAACATTCGCCACTACAAGGAGATTCTGGTTTTGAATCGTCCGTCATCTCGATCGCATCGACCTGAAGGGCTGTATGAATATTTGAAACATCTTGTAACACCATGGACGAAAGAAGCAAACCCGAGCTAAGTACCTCGCTGAGAGTACGCGCGTATTAATATCGAAGTCTTTATTTCTCTCTCTCTCTCTCTCTCTCTCTCACTATCAGTTATTGAAATCTACTGGGGGACAAAGTTTATATTTATAGAGAGTGCGAAGTATGAGAATGTAAAAGGGGGTTCTCTATGTATAATTTATATGTATCTACGTATTGTTCGATGGTAAGATAAATTGTGTATTTGCACCGTTGATTATACAATTTCTAAGCTATGTGGAAGATAATGTTATTCAAAAGCTTATGTATTATATGCTTTTTGACTGCCATCTATTGTGGCCAAGGCTTAGTCAAAATAAATTATAACTGGATTTATAACGTTTATTTAAAATAAAGACAACAAATATTAAAATAAAATATACATTATAAATTAAGGCAGATGAGGAAATTCAGAATGATTGAACAAAAATATATAGATCAATCTAAATATTGCACTCATTAAAAGAGCTGGGAACACAATTTTTAAATGGAAAAATACTGGGAGGACAAGGAGCTGAAAGGAAGCACAAAGGAAACATGGGCAAGAATGAGGTGCGGCAGTCTAGGAATAAGAAGTAAGCACGAAATATAAGGTTGGTAAGTGCAATTTTTGCAGACGATTCAAGGGAAATTTAATGCATATATGTGAGTGCGAGGTACAAAGGCAAAGGCAGTAATATCCTGGGGCTCGATAGTTGGCCTCGAAAAATGGCGAAGGGACAGTAGTGGAGAGGTACTCAGACAGAAACTTATGATAAGTTTGAGAGGAAACCCAATTGTAGAGCTATGCGAATTTGTATGCGAATTTGAAATACTAGCACGGCAAAAATGGTGTAGGAAATGGAAACAGCAATGTTGTAATAACTAACACGAATAGAGTCTTTACTTATAAGAGGACGATTTAAAAAGAGATGGGAAGTATGTAAACATCCGAAACTGGCATAAACAAATTAAATTAAATTAATTAATGTATCATTATTCTTGATGTGCTATGAATTATTTCACACTTTTTGAATGCCATTTTGTCGTTCAATTTCGTGATTCAATACAGTCGGTAGTTAAAAAAAAAATATATATATATATATATATATTTTTTTTGTTGTATAAAGTATTCTTTTTAGTAGTCACTATTGGGAATGGGAAGATAAATAATATAAAAACGCAGTGAATCAACTTTGAACTCATTTCTTTTATTCAAATGCTCGAGGAAGGACCGTCGTTACTCTTCAGATATCTACAGGAGACTAACAGCAGGTCAGTAAGATCCTAAACAATATCGTCACCTCATCATAAAGAACTCTCTGTTCTTTCTTCGTATGACATTATTGTATATGTTTATATTGTCTCTCCGGCACTCTCCACATCGGTTCTCTTTTGAACCCACGGTATTAAGAAGACGAAATAATTCTTAGTGCTAGTAGCTTAATAATCCAATAGTTAGTATATTCCGAGCTTGTAAATATTTATTAGATTTAAACTTATTTTTTATCCATGTTTAACACATTGTTTTTAACGTTTTAACATTTTTGTTCATACATAATATGATGAGAAGTTTGAAAACATTAGCTCATAACCTCCAAGATTTCAGCATATGCTAAAATAAACTTCAGCACGCCGTCTCGCCTTGTAAATTGCACTGATAATAAACTATGTAAGGTATTTTTTCTACCTTTTCAATTTACTAAAAACGAATAAAAAGTAACCGGGTCCAAGCAGTACTCGTAGGGTTATGTTTAAACATTGTGTGTGTGTGTGTACGAGCGAGCGCGCCTGCGCATCTGTATAATTCAAAAGTATTCAAGGAAAGGAAAGAATTACCGAGGGTAGTTGGGATCTCACGTGATAATTTGAGAAATATTACTATGAAAACTACGAATTTTTATCATGTAATATGGTGAATATTCATCATTATAAAGTCTAGAATATCAATGATATGTTTTACTGTATTGAAGGTAAATTTTACCATAGTACGCAGCAGTTTTTACGATGGAGTATAGTAGATATGTGTGGCTCCATGAACGCGAAGAAAACAATAAGCTCCTAACCTCACTTTTTAACCGCTAGCGCTCGTGCAGACTTTACTGCGCATGATCATGACATACATCCGTAACACTTTACCGTTCCAGTCCTTTTTCTGACAAGGAACCGAGGTGTATCCCTCAGACTTTGATGAAACGTAGTTTACACGTAGGGGCCTTAGAGTCATGAAACATGAAAAAAACATAGCGGCCCACATTCGATTTAAGGGGGAAACAACACTTCATAGGTTAAGAACGCCTATTATATGGCATCAGCTAGCGGCTGATCTAGGCGAGATACAAAAAAATGTTTTGAACAAAAGTTATATGTTTTCGAATGTGCAATCGGCTAATGATTAAGACAAAAAGTTAACAATTTTTTATTTGCTAAATTATCCCCACCACTCTTATTTTTCGGGATTTCACTATCATTGTGGGGACCAAACATATGTAGGATCGCATTCTGAATCCAATGATATCACATGAATTTTAAAAGGTTGGTTGTTTTTGTCGTTTTTTTTTAATACAACATACAAGAATCGACCCTAAATTCGAATAATTTTTGGATTCTCAAGGAGAAGGCACGGTCTGGGAAATTGAGTTTGGGAGCAGACTCCGTGTGGTGGTAGTGTACTCCCAAGGTGTTAGTATATACTAAAATACTAGCGCGCACTGGCCAGCCTTTAAAAAAAAAAAAGTTCCAAAGTTTCCATAACAGCTTACATACTAATAAGTGTTCTTCAATCGCGACCGGTCAGATGGCTAAGGCGCAGTAACGTTCCGGCTTCACGAGCGTGACGTTTTGGGTTCGCGATCCGTGAACTTTTTTTGTTTTTTCTTCTTTTTTTTCTTCACCCGAATAATTATTTTATGCATTTTATTCAACAATTTATTTTAACAAAGGAAAAATAAAATGTTTTAACATTTTTTTTTGAGAAATAGTATATATTATGCACCTAGGGAAGGAAGTAAACGTTTTTTGTGGAACGCCGATGTTTGCATAACTCGTCTTCGGTCTCACGCGTTTTCTGCGCGCTCGACCTTTATATAACTCATTCTGCAAAGATCACGCGAGCCGAAAAACTTTTCCTTCCCGTGGCGCATACGATATTTACAATAACAAATGTATGGAAAGCGAGAAAAAACGCATGTGGTTCTGTGGCACGCGTCGCGGGGCAGTCTGGGGGGGCGAAGTCCGTCGTATAAACTAAACGGCTCTTTTGATTTGTATTTGAATCGTCATGAAAACATCGCATTGAATGCATTTCTCCGATAGAGGCAGCACTTTTCGAATTTATTTCATTATTAGAAGAGTTTTTTTTCCCTGTCGCGAGAGTTTTCCCTGATTTTTTTCCCGGATCAAAAAACTGTGACTCTTATCCCGCTTTAAGCGTTCGAAAACTCGAGTTTTCGAACGCTTAAGTTTGACGTTCAAACTGCGTTCTTACGCGGAAAATTGGAGGAAACAATCTACATGGAGGTACCGAAAGGACTCGAGGTGGAAGAAGATCCTGAAAACGTTGCGTGCAAGCTCGAGAGATCTCTCTACAGGGTGAAACAGGTGCCAAGATGTTGAAATCAGGGATTTACGAAATTTCTGAACGAGTCGAGTTCCAAGAGTGCGAGGCACACAAGTGCGTGTTTACCGGAAAATTCAATAACTACGTAGTGTATCTGGCGCTGTGTATCGACGGCGGCTTGGTCGCATCGAACAATGTACAGACTCTCAAATTAATTATTCGCCGATTGAGCGAAACGTTCAACAAAAGTTTATTGAGGTGAGTGAGTATATGTTCACGACAACGATGTTTGTCGACGGGCTTTACAAGCTTGCCGAGACGTAGATTTGCCTACATTCAAAGGACCATACCATTGGTTACCGAACTTCAAAAGTAAACGTGGGATTGTGCCTCGTAAAATCACTACATTCAGAAGTCGGAAACATAGACATAGATGCATAGACATAGGGGAAAGGTGAGCAGCTCCGGCCGGCGGGTACCGCCGGCCACCTTAAGTTTTGGGCACTTACGCACAAATAAATGAAAAAAATAAAACATGAAAATTTGGGCAACGATCTTGGCAACATTTGCTCGTGCTCTTTTTTAAATTTATTTGTGCGTAAGTGTACGAAACTGAAGGTGCTTAAGGTCGGGGCTGCCCACCTTTCCCCTAGTTACACTCTACAACACATTTCACACTCTTGACCGTTACCGCAAGGCTTAACTGGTCAACTTCAAGTACTTGCCGTATGCGGATTCTGGTTGTGAGGAAAAATGTTGTGAAACACTTTTCCGAGTTGTTTATGTTAGACAATTTATGACGTTACTTTTCATACTCGAGATAATGTCCTTCGTTTGCAGTCATTTACACATAATCAACTTTCATCGCCTCGTGACATTAATTTGTTCAAATATGTGTGGTATAAAGAGTGGATACGTTGAGAACAATCTGTAACTCTAACAATCTGTAATACTGTAATGAGTATTTACCATAAAATAAATGCTGGATTTTATTCTGGGATTCTCTATTTGGTAACAATTCAATTCCCATTCACACGTCTTGTATGCACTCCACTATTTAATGCTATACAATATGGTACGGAACCAATTGATGCGATAGCTTCTCGACGTCAAGTTACGAAAATGTAAAAAAAAAAGGTGAACATATCATTTTTTTAACTGTATCGCAATATATGGTGAATACTGATAAAATGGATGAAGTAAAATGTTACGTCCTGCGACTTTCGGGATTTCTTTTTCTCATGGAGATTGTCAAATCCGACAATTCTCAAGGAATAAGAAAGTAAGTACGAAACATGGTCGAGTTCACGTGCGCATAATTTTTCGTCACCGAAACAAATCGATGGAATTTACCAGTATGAACGGTTGGTGAGAGCGAAGAGTTTTCGTCGCCGAGGGCCACCTAAACGGCGACGGCTATCGCTGCTAACACTATCAATCGTCAATCGTCAGAAAGGAAACATATAGAGGCTAGCTGGAAATTCTTGGCGATAGCTTTCGGTTTCTCGGCGCATGGAGAGTCTCTCAGCCCAGCATGAGATCAAGCATCAAAATTTTCAAAACCGCGCGTGACACTACCACCAGCGTGCGCGCACATATACGAGTGAGTAAAACTGTGGCCCGCACTAATACTATTGTGCGTGGGGCCACGTGCTCGAATGACACGTTTAAACTGACGCCCCAATATCAATGGCCCCACAAATGTATGTGTGCATGAGTGAGCGCATATGGCGCATCAGCATCCCATGAAACAATATGATAGAGTGAATTCCCGAAAGTTGCGTAAAGACGAATAATAATTAAAGGTAGATTCAAGTATGATCATGAGTGCCTGGGTCAGGCCATCAACAATAGTTTAATTTTATATAATTTAAGGGTATGAAAGTGGGCATGAAATTTCACCCAAGTTCGAATAATATTTCCTTCTCTTAAAACTTTAAATGCAAATTTATAACAACAATCATCACCTAGGATCGTGATGATTCTTTTCCACGTACATATACAGTATATCGCCACTCTCGTTGACGATTGAGGATGTTTAGACGGGAACTCGAGAACCATCATCGAGAAAGAGTTCGGAGAAATCATATTTACAGTTAAATAAATATTCGAAACGAGTAACGAGAGACAGAATTCAACAGTGTGGACAACGAAAAAGAACACGTGACATCATCCTGTGAACATAGAAAATTCCAGCACCAAAATTCGTTCTGACAAAGGAAGGCAATGGTAGGCAAAGCCATGCGTCCTTTTTCCTCCTATACTCAAAGCCCATGCTTCAACTCCAAGGCTGGTCATCTCACTCGCACCCCCACAACCAATGCGAGCCTCTCCTACAATTCTATCGGGTCCGCTTGAAAACGCTCCATGCGAGGCTCGTGGGTACGCTCTCTACGGGGGGGATTATATAAATGAGTAACCGAACGAGTCGAGATCACGAGTATACGATGGTCCAATCAAGGAACCCCGACAAAGCATTTATGATGTTGCGATTTCAGATCTTTTATAGTAAAATCATTAATGAATAAATACGAACTCGTGTGAATTTTGAAATGCGTGGAATGAATGAATTAATTTCTGCAGGAAATAACCCGATTGTTTAACCTAAATCGGTTTATCAAATTATCTAATTCGAAACAAAAGAAATAAAATCCAAATTAATCATAAATTTAATAATCAATTCAATCAAAGGTAATTTAATCAAAAGCAAAGTTCATCACACATTAAATTAATTTATGTAAACCTTTAAATCCATTTAAATCATTTTACAATGAGCAAACCTTCAAATCTAGATGAGGATTCAGATCTTCGAAATTTATTAATCAATAAAATGGAATATTATTAAATCCGGAATATCATTTATCAGAGATACATAATAGTAATTACACTTTCCTGTAAAATCGAAATCATTAATAATAGTTGCGGAAGCATGGACTGTACATCGATTGAATGACACAGAAAAATCTTGAGTCACCCAAAAGAAAGAAATGGAACGAAAAGAAAGGACGGGATAGGAAAAGACACATGAGGAAGTAGGAAGAAAAGCTTGTTCATGCTTTTCTTCCTACTTCCTTCCAAACTGATTCTTCCTACTTCCTACTTCCAAAATGATAAAGTGCGACCAAATAAGTAATTCTCATTCAGAAAAGAATATTTTTCTGAAATTTAAAGATCGTTTGGCGGGTACGAATAAAAATATTCCAAGTGCAACGTTTAATTAATCCGAATTTTCTGATTAGTGGGGAAAACCAATTAAAATCATCAAAATCATTTTCTTTACCCCTCCTTCAAGTTCGATTAAAATTCTAAACGTCCAGTTAATTTATTTAAACTTGTAAACTTGTGGAAAGTTATTCCGAAAATAAACGGGTCTCAATGTCGATCATTATTCAATTTATCGTGAAGAGCAATTAAAAATGGAAGACGTTTATGTAATAATATTAATTGGGAGTGTGGTTGTGGGACTCGTGTTCATTCTCTCTCTTATTTGCTGCCTTTTGTCGGCGTGGGAAACTATCTAGACCCCGTTACACAGTGTTAGTGAAATATTTTCCTTTTCGGAGGGTAGTTGGTGCACCGTGAGACATTTCAAAATTACATCTTTTTTGAATTTCAACCCGTAAAATTGCTCGAAGTCTAATGACCCCCAATGACTCTACTCTCGTATCCATAGACGGCTCGTCGCCGGTCATCTTAATAGAGGCCATAGACTCGGCCTCCAAACCGACCTTCCCCCATCTCACCGACCGACCCGTAAATTCACAGTCGTGGTTCACGCGGACTACATCGATATATATTGGTTTTAAATCGTTTTTATGTTTTTCTTTTCCTTTACAAGTGATTATTTTCTCCTTCAATTATGGAGGATCTTCAAATTCGGTTTTTCGTCGGGGGAATGGCAGTCATGTTTCTTCTAGTTTTAATCCTGGAAATTATGCTATTCTGTCCTTGTGGAATCCCTGTGTTGACTCCTCTCCCGACCTCGCGTAATTATTTTGTCGATATCAACGTGGATTCTACAATTGCGATAGAAGTGGATACCCGAAATAAATAATTACATGAAGATTTACATCATTTTCCCCATGTTTTCTTTGCGAAAATTCTTTCCCGTAAAGTTTTCTTGTTTTGCTCAAATTTATTTTTAACAAATTTTCTTTATTATTTCTCGTCCTCTGACGTGTAACTATTCACATATAACACATATCTTTATAACTACAAGAGCGACGCGATCGTGTCCAGAAGGGATTTACGCTGGCACTGTAATGAAATAAAACAGTTTTTACAATCTTAATTTCAAGTCGAGAAATATTAATTAAATTTCATTATTGACAATTTTTCTCAACAATTAAAATCGAATTCTATCCCCTTTCATAAATTCAACCATAATACGCTCCCACCCATCCTGAGTTTTTTTCTGCAAGGTTAGGCTCGAAACAGGGCAACACTCTGACCAATGCGCGTTTTCCGAGAACGTGTAAAGGGAGAGCTTGCTTTCTTTGACCGAGATGGAAAAGTAGCAAGTCAGGACGTAACAAAAAAATGAGGTAATTATTGCAAATTGTGACTATTGTGAGTATAAAAATAGGCCAGCGGCGAAGATGTTGGATATTCAGTTTGGTAAGACTCAACCAAGGGATTTACATTTTATAATATTTTCAATATTATGAAATTTCAAATATCTTGTAAAACACTTGCAGTCTCTGTATCTTAATTTAATGTCATGTCATGTCAAAAAAAAAAAAAAAAATTTTTTAATTTTTTGGAACGATTGGTTCAGCGGTACTCACGATATTTTGATCACCGCCTTTGAAAACATGATTTTGAGAAAAACGGGTTCATAGTTTTAAAAACAGTTTACACATAATTAGAACTAAATTTTTTGTACTTACTTAGAATCATCTATTCCAGGCCCATATAATAAGTCCTCCATTCGAGACACTATACTTTCGGGAAATGTAAATTTTGAAAAATCGATTCTTTGAAATTGCAACTATAGATATAACCCCTTAAACGATAACGGTATTGGAATACGCAAAAAACCAAAAATCGATTTTTTATAAATTTCCAATCTATTTGACACTTAAAAATAGCGAAATGTCCAAAACATAGAAAAATATCGACGATCCGCCTATAGGCCAATACAGCTATCATAATTACCCCTAATGCAGGCATGATTCCCTACAATCTAGTACTGGGCTGCAGCCCTTACAATCTGGTTGATAGGTACAGCAAACGAGACCCGGTGGACAATAGTTATTGAGACATAGATCGTCGTAAACAAGGCACGAGTTGTACGCTGAAAAGCAACGATAATACATGCCGTATAGAAATATTTGTATAATAATGTAGCTACATACGGATTATAATGCGTAGGTAAATGGAAAGATTTTGTACTTATCGCAAATTTAATAGAAAAACATAGTTTCGATAGGAAATATGAAGCAAAAATATAAAGTCTCTCAGTCTATATTCTATTTGCTAATAAAGTCTTCTTGCTTAAATAATTGAAATTAAATTACGAAAAACTTACAACTTATGAGAATAAAGGAATAAAAGATCAGTAACGATTTAATTTTATTAATGAATTACTGAATGAATGATTTTACGTAGTAGGAAATTTTGTCGATTCTTACTGTCGATGCACGCGTTATTTCTGCAACAACCACCGCAGCAAGCTTTGTCGTCCATGCACTATAACACCCATTAATAAATAAGTTCAATGCAACTCGTAATTTTGAATACTGTACTTAATAGTTACACTATGTTGTCGATTATTCAACTATTACAATAGTAAAAGCTCACTTTTAATACAACCTCACAGAAATACCAGATATGTATTACTAATATATATTACGAGAACAGATATTGGAGAAAAATATATGAAATAAAAAGAATTGAATTCAAATGACTGAACAATGTGGAAAACGTACTTACCCAACGGCCAGATTCGACGCAGTCTTGACAGAGCACCTTGTTCATGGTCGAAATGTAAAGAATATTTATAATGAATATTACCGCGACTGTGGTACGAGGAATCGGCATCTTTGACGTTAAAATCTTTTTCAGTTTTTTTTTTCAGTCAGGGATATTGAAACTCTTCTTATTATATATTTTTTCCACGCCTCTCGCTGTTCCCGACACCTGTCTCGGAACGAATGCAAAGCGCGACGGCTCGATGATAGATCGACGGAGTGCTCGAGACTGATTATCCCTCTGCCTCATTCCCTACTTCTCGTACAATTTTATCCAGCAGTCACATTTCAAAGCAGCTGTATTATACGGTAGATATGGCATATATACATTATAGTGTCCTGATGTATATAAAAATATTGCACGATATACTGTGTTAAGTAGGCATGTACTCAAAAGTATGGGTCTCACTGCAATGCCGTGCTGTAATATAGACACAAGGCCGCCGTATACCATTTATATGTCATTAATGTCGACGGGCTGACTACACTTCGTGCCTCGGAGACGATGAGTGCTTGCACACATTCTTATATGTCAATAAAGCGCATGAACCGAGGTACGTATGTATACATATGACTATATGCATGTATGTATGCATGTATGTATGTATGCATGTATGTATGTATGTATGTATGCATGTATGTATGCATGTGTGTATGTATGTATGTATATATGTATACATGTATGTATGCATGTATGTATGCATGTATGCATGTATGTATAAATGTATGTATGCATGTATGTATGCATGTATGCATGTATGCATGTATGTATGCATGTATGTATACATGTATGTATACATGTATGTATACATGTATGTATGCATGTATGTATACATGTATGTATACATGTATGTATGCATGTATGTATACATGTATGGATGCATGTATGTATGCATGTATGTATACATGTATGTATGCATGTATGTATACATGTATGTATACATGTATGTATGCATGTATGTATGCATGTATGTATGTATGCATGTATGCATGTATGTATACATGTATGTATACATGTATGTATGCATGTATGCATGTATGCATGCATGTATGTATGCATGTATGCATGTATGTATGTATGCATGTATGCATGTATGTATGTATGTATGCATGTATGTATGCATGTGTGTATGTATGTATGTATGTATGTATGCATGTATGCATATATGTATGCATGCATGTATGCATGTATTATCACGTCGACAATTATCCGGTGAAAGAAAAAGGCAAAATAAAACAAGCTAGCGGCATGGGGCGATACTTTAACAACAGTAATATTCCGTTTATCAAAACAAGACGGTACTATTAAAGCGCTCGAATAATAATTATCTCTCGCCGGTGTGGGTCCGCCGTGCGTGGGTGCGGGCCGCGCTAAATTTATCAGAATGAAAATAAAATAAAAGAAAGTGATAACAACAGAAAAAAATAAATAAATGTCACTGGATCGGCCGAGACTCAGGTCGATTATACGCAAAGAAAAATATTGTCACGCCAAGGGAAAATTTAATAATAAAATCAAATCGGGGAAAAAGAAACAAAGCTAATTTACTCGCAGATTAATGCCTGATCGGCGAAAAGACAAAAAAAAAAGAAAAGGAAAAAAAAGCTAATAATATAATATCCAAGGTATCCCGGGAATATGCGGTTTATCGAATAAATTCCAAACGAGATAGTTCTGAACACTCTCAGCACGGGTCTCGAAAATTCCAGAAACAGAAACAACAAAAAAATCACAACAATAACGCTCAATATACTTGATCAAAGGCACCAGCTATTTTTCGTACGGTACAGCTATCGGTTGCATGCGAGCTTTGCTCACGTACGCTCGAATTTTCTCGATTTCTTACGCACACTCACACGATCCACGGTTCTCGCACTCTCTCACTTACACACACTCTAGTGGCTTGCCCTGGGCACGAGAGTATCTCAGGGGTGCGGGGTCCGTGGCGACGGCCTCTTAATTATTAACTTTACCAGGTTTTTGGGAGAATCACCGATTTAACAAAAAGAATGATGCTAGAAATTATTAATTAACGCAAAAAAAAGAAAGGGAAAAGGTCATGGACGGTCACCGCGGCGCATTTGTGGCGTGACACAATTGAAAGGGGAGATTTCGAATGCGAATCAATGTGCCGGCAATACGTGTTACCGGTTCACGCACTGAGATTTTGCACTGTAGGAGACTGAGGGTGCAGGACTCACTTTTTGCTCCTTCATTTTCTCGCCTTGTATTTCTCTCTCGTCATCCCGGTTTTTCACCGCTCGTCTTTGCTCTCTGTATTTCTCCTTATTCGCTTCTCTTACTCTACACTACTCTACGCTCTCACTTTCTCTACTCTATTACAATACTTTTTCTCGGTAGTATGTCTTATCTAGTCGACGCGCTCGCTCGAAGTGAAGCCAACATGGTCACACTTCGGCGGTCTCGTTGGTAGGAACGGCGGGGGGGGGGGGGGAAGATCGATGGCAGTGATGTCACTATCGATGGCCGTGATTTCCATCGATGGCTTTGTCGCGTGACAGATCGCTCGTGGCTCGTGTTGGATGTCTTGTGTCTCGGCTGGCTGGTGATTGGCGGTGTCTGCTCGCGAGGTTCGGGAATTGGTGGACAGGGAGACAGCCCTGTCTCATGTGATTGCGCGATGAATGTCTCAGCTACTACCCTCTCCGACTGTCTCGGGGGTCGATAATCGATTATCGGCCGCCTGGGGCTGCTATCACATGGCGTGGAACGAGATTATCTTGCCTTTCGGCCACCGAGGAGCAGGAAAAAGATGGCCGCTGGTCTCGAGCTGTCGCTTTGTTATTGTGGGTGGTCATCGCGTGGTGTAATAAACTACCGTTTAAAGACGGTGATCATTGCTGTTGCCGTGCATTCCATCGGCCCCATCGTTATAATTGAGGGGGTTGAGCTGGAAATTTCTATGGTGTCTAATCTCACCCTGGATATTGTTCTCTGGCCGTGAGCTCGAATGGTGGTTGGTGAAGTAGTTTTCATGCGCGTTCGCCATTAGCCTCGTAGTTCACGCATTGATGAGAGAGAAAAAGAGGGCACTTGGTGCAATCGAGCGCGTCGAGTCTGTGAACCGCGCGGCAAGCCGGTAGTGCCTTAGTAACCATTGTACAAGCGAGTTGGCAAAATATAATAAAGAATAAAATATAATCAACACATACTTATTCTCGAATAACTCTGTTTCCCTTCCTCACAAAACATTTGATACAATAGTGGTGTTGTGGACGAAAGATGACTATAAGTGATTGGAGGACACAGGTCTCCTGGGAAAGGTCGTCAAGGGATCGCCCTTCACTGCCTCGTATAGGCATAGGCTCGTCTTGTTGTCTTGTTGTCTCTTGATGGTCGCGATATCTCACTTGACGGGTGAGGTTAAACATTGGGAAAGGGGTAAGTGATTGGGAAGGGGATTGTATTAAAGGTCAGGCATGTCGTGCCAGGGGGGAGGTAGGGTTTGCCCTCATTAGGCCTTTCTTACGTAACTAGGCGGCATGTATTCTAATTATTCACAAGCAGTGCGCCGTGGCGCTTTGAGCGAGACGCCAATTATTTTGTTCGTCTCATAATCGTTCGATGGTATTTAGATCAGGCGACAGAAGGCCGAACCAATATATATATATTTTTAATATTCCATTCATTATCTTATCAGTCATTATCTTACTGGAAGGTGGAGTTCTTCCCGAATCCCATTGCATCAGCAGATTTTTTTAAATTATCACTTCAAATATTACAATACACACTAGCATCCATCTTGCCCTCAATCAAATGCTATTATTGCCCTACACCAAACCAAGAAAAACATCCCCACACCATTAGACCACCACCTCCATGCTTCACAGTGGTTTGAAGGTATTTCGTATCATAAGGATTATCACAATTAGATCTCCAAATTCTTTGACGTCGACGATTTCCATACATTTCGAACTTAGATTCATCACTAAAAATTACTGTCTTCTAAAATTGTAGAGGTTTGTTTTCGTACTTTCTCACGAATTCAAGTCTTTTCTTTTTATGGACATTTCATAATAGAGGTTTTTTTCTTGCTATATGACCTCTTATTTTTGCATCATGACGCCGTTTTCTTATGGTAGTTTGGGAGATTGAAGTACCTGCTTTCATTAATTGCTCTTGAATTTCTTTCACAATTATATCTGGGTTTTTTTTTGCATAGGCGTACAATAAGTCGATTTTTCTTAGGTGTAGTGACACTTGGACGTCCTGATCGAGGTTTATCGGCTAGTGTTAAGGTTTTTTCATTTTTTTAAAATTGGTTTTCTCACTCCTTCAACACTCATTTGAAATAATTTCGCCACCTTACTATACTTTTTGAGCCGTTGATACTCACATACTACCCTTTGCCATTATGTACACTAAGTCTACATCGTCGGGCCATTCGAAAATTTAAATTTATTGAGAACTTGATATTAAATAGCACACGTATCATATTAGAGAGCTAAAACACCGGGAATTATTTTTCAAACTCGTATGCAATCTGCTCGAATATTACATTCCAACTAACTTTTGGAGGGCACTGTATGCATGTGGCGTATTTTCTAAATTTACGCTCACCGATAGCATGATGTCCCTCTAACGGGATCTCAGGTACGCACAAAACGTCACCTTCGGTCATCCGTCCACGCTTGCGCATCCGCATATGCCGCCAGGCACCAGTTAATTTTTGTTTCAAATGGTTGCGCAAATGCACGGCCGCTCAGACTGCAGGTTGTGTTAGAGAAGGTCGGGATTCGCCAGTAAATAGGGGTAATTCTTGGCAGAGCAAGCAAACTTACCGAGAATGAACCCTTCACTGGATATTCCAAGATCCGTAACAATTAATTATTATTTATCAAACACGAAAACGATAGAAGTCGAAGCCTAAAACTTGTCGATCAGCTGTCAGGACACGAGAGCCTTACACCGAGGGTATATCGAGAGCACAGCACTCTATATCGAGCATGAGCGAGAGCCAGAGCGCACTACCATGGATATGAGCGCGAGCGAGGCCGCACTAACTCACTTGTGCGTGTACAAGAACGAGATACACTATACTCGGGCGTACGAGCGGGAAGGAGACGAGCGCGTGGACAGGAAAACTGTCAACACGGTATTGCGAGAGCTGAGTATTCTCGCCGAAGGCTCACGAAAGACTGACTATTATACTAATCACGATAGCACAATTTTTATTTCTAAATTTCTTATTCGACAGCTACTACCCTATCACTGGAATTACCTTACATTCTCGATAGCAAAGTAGGAAGATTTCCTCTTCGGTAGCATTGAGAATCTCCTGGATCATATCCGCTGGCCCATGGCGCGGAAACAAGGCACTCTTAACTCAGAAATCGGCATAAAGGGGCTCCATCCTTTGCCCGTAACGTAAACAAAAGTCCGCCTGATCTCCAACACGATGCAGCCTATTTTGGGGCGCCGGTATTGCAACCGGTCCTCCACCATTTCCAGGAGAAATCTCGTTATTGGTTCTTTTTTGTCGGGCTGCTCGTTTCTTTGAGCCGTCTTTCTCACGGCCAATCCCAACACTTCAACCCTTTACGAAAACATAGCCGAAATTCAGCCAAACATCAAACGTTAACTCGAGACCTATCAATCAAAATCGGGACGAGAATCGAAAACTTGTTTCTGAATCTACGCAAGAAAGGCCATCGTAACGATGCCTTAACGGTGGCAGCCGAGTGCTTTGTGACCGTGAATTAAAAAATGCCGTCAGAGTACGATTATGTCTCTATCCTTTGGGCCTTCTTCTCTCTTGCTTCTCCATTTCTCTTTTCTTCTGCATCGTCTTTTTAATGAAGAACCCCACTGTGGACGGTGCTTCTACCTCACTAAGCATAAGGGGGATCAGATTATCCTTCCCGATTTTCATTCCTCCTCTATGGCTGTGCATTCGAAAATGGCGTGTCGTGCATTGTCAGTGTTATGGCTGCAGATCCTGCATGCTGTACTCTCTCGATTTTTGAACCTCGTTAGGTATTCGTTGAAACAGCCATGCCCTGTCTGCGCCTGCGTAGCTCGTAGTTTATCTGGCCGTGGGGCCTTCTGTACCACTTTGCTAGTTTGGGAATTAGTCGATGCGTCCATCGCCCTGTGTTGTCCGCGCTCCCGCGTTCCTGCCATCGCTCGAGTAGCCTTTGGTGTGCTTTTTCCTTGGCTGCGGCCTTAACTCCTTCAGTCACGAGTATCACGCCTGTTATCCGCAGCTTTTCTGCTTTTTGTTCATGAGGTCTCGATACCTTTTTCCGTTCTCATCGTACCTTTAAATCACCTTAGAGTCATTTGGGATCTGACCCTCATTACCCACTGACCCATATTACCCCCACTGAGTCCGTACAAGCCTCGTCGGCTAGGTGACAGCAATATCTGGCTGACTTAAATTTATATAATTACATACGCCTTCTGCATCTTCGCTTCACAATATAGAACATTCAATTTCACAGCCTGTCCGTAGTTCACCAGGCGGCCGCCCTGTGACGCCCACCCGACTGCGGACTCGGCCCTACAATATAACGGGCTAGTTATGCCTCCTTACTAAATACCGTACTTATAAGATAACTTTTTTTTTGCGGCTTACTCGCAGTTCGCAGGCGGCCGCCATGTGGCGCTCACCCGACTGCGTTCTCGCGCTCGACACATCTTATTATCTATTATGTATTATTTGTGTCGACGCGAACGATGTAAAATTAGAACTTATTGACTCCGGTCGTAAGAGCACTCCTTTTGACTTAACCGTTAATAAAGTGCGTAAATCTTGTACCTTGAAAAGAATTGACTTTCCTAAAACCGTTATAGGTTTACTAACTCCTGTCTCTTCGGAGGCAGGAAGGAAACGAACGTGGTTAGCGGGGGAATATCTCCTCTGCTTCACCGTGGTAGCGGTGGATTTACTCCTCTGCTCCACCAAGCCAGCCGGCTTTCGCCTGGCTCCCCACTGCTTCACCTAAGCATCAGCTTCCGCCCGACTCCCATTTTCGACCGTCTGCACGGCGACTCGACCGGCAACTGATGCCGAGGAGGGCGAGAAAACGCCACGCTCGTCCCAGTGGACTCTTTAAGAGCCTGAAGGGACAGCCATTACACCACCCGACGGTCAAGCAGATTCAGAGGCAAGGTCATCTCGGACACCAAGTGCCGGTGACGTCCACTAGTGGCTAAGGGAGAAGAGCTCTGTACTGCCGACAATGCTTCTTTCGCCCTTAGGCCCCTAAGCTCGAGGTGGTGCCTGCACCTCCGGGATTCGGGCTGGAAGTGGTATGGGAAGAGAGCCAACGGATCCCAGATCTCGACAATCCCCCTCTAACGCCTAGGAAGGTCCAACCACCGTTCCAAGATCGAACCAATACCGGTTCCATACATCGAGAAGTTACTTGGCGCCTGACGGCGATTAGCTTGCCTCCTCCAAACTGGGCTATCTCGAAAGATATCCCAAAAGGGGACCTCCGGTATAAGCCGGCCCTCATGCGCTTATGCTTCGGCGACGAAGCGCACTATGAGATGATGAAATAACGCATTGAGAAGCGTTACCATGACATCTCTTTCGGCTCGTCTGTAACAGAAACAAATCAGATAATAAGAGAAAGCGCAAAATGTACTTACCGACCTGTAAATGTACTTACTGTTCAACCTTAATACTTACTTGCTTGTTGCTCTTCCTCTTCGTTGTCGCTGGGTCGTCACTCATCGACTATACATTGGCTTGCGTCGTTTTCTGAAGCAAACGTCGTTTGACACGCCGACTTCGTTTGTTTCCTGGTACACCTCGCTTTTATCGCAGGCCAGTAGGTCAATTGGTGGTGTACCTGCAAGTGCCAGCCTTGCTCGCACCGCGGCTCCAGATGTAGCTTTTTTGCCTACTATGATGACATGCTGTGTAAAGCGTGGACCGCTGTCTAGCTGTACCCATAGGTACCTGAGACTTTCCCCAAGGCACACGTTGACCCTCTAGAATTAGCGTCGGTGGCGTAAAATTCCGCTTGACCGTGATAAGCACAGCTTCCGTCTAGTGGACTGCTAGTTCCAGCTCGTTTCCCCTGATTCACCTGCTGGCACGGCGGAGGCTCCCGTTTGCCATCACTTTCACCGTTTTTGTCGTCTTCGCAGTCACTACTAATCCTACGTCATCACCAAAGCCAACCATTTCCGATTGGTCTGGAAGGTTTAGCTCATGAAAGCAGTCATACATAATGTTCGAAAGGAATGATCCGAGCCTAGCCTTTCTATTAGAGCTGCCATAATTTTGTCCCACCTGGCCGAGTTGAAGGCATTTCGGATGTTTACAGTGATCAGTGCACAGTAGCCTTTGCTCTGCCTCGAGCTACTTTTTATTCTAGTTGCAATCTCCATCACTCTTGCAATAGCATCCACTATGGAGTTCCCCTTGTGGAATCCATACTGTCCCGGCGACGGTCCTCCATTCTCGTCGATATACTCTTCCAGCCTACGTAGCAAGAGGTTCTCGAGGAGCTTTCGACTTGTATCAATAAGGCTAATTGATCGACATGATGATGGTTCCTCCAGTGGTGTGTCGCCTTTGCGTAGCAGGATCAGCATTTGTCTCTTCCACCTTGCATGGAAGACTCTTTGCTGCAGACAACTGTTAAAGACCTTCAGTAGTACGTCAGGCCACGATTATACAACCGCTCCAACTACCTCATTAGGAATATTAACTAGTCCGGGTGCCTTACCCAATTGGAGTTTGCTGCTACCCGCAGTTCCTCAATGCTAAAGGGTGCAATTGGCTTTTCCCGATTCTGTGTTGCTATTCTACGCCTTCTCTCATATACTGGAAAAAGTGTTTCTATCATTGCGCAGGGCATCATGCATGCAGGGCATGCCAGACCAGATATCTGTTGCCTGCCTACCAGCTTTTTTGTGATAATCTTGTATGGCAAACCCCAGGGGTCGTTGTCTACCGATCGACATAACTCCTTCCAACACCTTCGCTTACTGCTCTTAATTGCTCACCGTAGTGCCTTTCTCGCCTGCTTGTATGCCAAAACCAGGTGCGCTTGTGTGTTTTTCGCTCGCTGCATTTTTCTGCGTGCAGCCAGACGCTTCTTCCTAAGCTCAGCAATCTTCGTAGGCTACGAGTGGAGCGATTCCTGCCTCAGGGGCGCCCATCTGCGTTTGGGCATAACTGCATCACATGCCGCTGTCATGATCTTCATTACATCATTCACCAGTGCGTTCAGATCACCTGTCGCGGCAACATCGTTCCCTTGTCTCTTTGCTTTTTCCAGGAAAACCGCAAGTATTTCTCTATCCAGCTTTGACACCACCCATCCGCCAGCCTTCGCGATTTCTGTCCGCTCTGGTGTCCCCCGGTTCCTTTTTTGCTGCCTCATCTCGATGACAAACTCAATATACTGATGGCTGCTGAGGATGAGGTGACCAGCAACTTTCATGTTGTCGCTGTTCCTGAGATTTCTGCTCTCCGATCCACACAGACAACACATCTTAGTTCTGTTCGCACTCTTGCAGTTCGCCGCGACGGGCCCAAAATCTAGGTAACGAAAACACCAAGAGTCTTGCAAGGGTATCGGGAGTGTCGCGCAACAGTCTTGAAAGAATCTTGGAAAAACGAATTATTTCCGGGACTTCTGAAAGATCAGTCTTTCAGAACTAGACGAGTCTTTCTAAAACTCTTTCCAAGACTGAAGACTCTCACCAAGACTCTTCCAAGACTCCCAAGATTCTTGCCAAGACTTTAGTTTTTTGCGAGGGAAATTTCTTCCCAATAATTATACCTTCCATGAGTGGTTTGTTTTCGGGGTTCCTTTTCCTAGTTTGTTTGGTAGGCAAAACTTACTGTATTTTGGCTGTACCCTCTCTTACGAGCGAGCTTTCGCCAATCCGCCACCTGGAGACGCGGTATGTAGGGGTTGGAGACTTTGCCCGTGGTGCATGTATCCGTATGTGTCTATATATGTATGTGTGAACGCATATGTGCATGTGTGCATGTTTGTTTCCGAGGGTAAGGAAAAATCTTCTAAAGAAGCCATAGAGCCCGTGCTCTATGGTGTATGGAATTCTTATACACTAAAAACCTCCTGCTTTTGCCACTGTTTTGTGATCTCCATGGAACCGCGATGAGGCACTACTTCGCAGAGCAAGAATTGACCGAAGCCACTGCACTATTTTGTAAAAACAGCAACGACAACAAGAATAAGAACGGAGCCATTCTCAAGAGTGAGTGCTTCCGTTTTCGTTTTTCTGCTGTCGCAAAATCATGGACAGCATCCCAGGCCCCCTGTGATCTCTGTATCATAGTCACGATGTTCTCTGGCGAAAGTGAATGTGTTCGCGCAGCTCATGTATTCCATTTTAGAAGCAAAGGTAGTCGAAGAATACATGCTCTGTATCCTCAACGACTTCGCAGCAAACTGGGCATGCTGGATTCTTGTCCAGTCTGATTCGGTGTAGAAACGCCCGTAGGCAGCCGTGTCCCTCGATGGGTCTATCAAAGGGATCCGTCGGTGGGTCCATCTGCTGTCGGGAGATGAGTCTCAGCGTCTCTGCCATTACTCTCTGGATCCCTCTTTCTCTTCGGCGACAATCTTACTCGATTACTTTGGTGCCCTCATTGTATGTATGTATGTGTGTATGTACATATATATGTATCTATGTATTGAAACGTTCGATTTTCTAGTTCGCGACGGAATTTTGAACTTTATTGTTTATTTGTTATGAACGCGTGATTATATCATGATATAATCACGCGTTCATAACCGGTCCAGAACCGAACCCGTCATGACGGGTTCGGTTCTGGACCGGTGTGTGTCGCGATGCTCATAGAGTGATACAGCTACATTTTATGATTGAACCGACGTCGTGGCTTTATTTTATTAAATTCTTTTTTTTATTGAACGTTTTTAAAGCCTTTGAGAGTAAATTATTTATTTAGTATCGCTATTCCACGATTCGCTCGGGGAGTAGCAATAATTTATGTTTATTTTCTACTTAACCAGTTCTCTGGTAATAACTCATATATGGGCGAAAAAAAACGTGTCACAGCTGGTAATGACTCTATATGAACACCACGAAAATCTGTCAATTTTCAATGGATTTGCATCAAACGTGATATACCTATGTTTTTTTAGGTCGCTGATAACGAATCTGAAATTAAAATTGATAAATTTAAATTGGGGGACTTAATGAGGAGGCTTCTCGTGGCTAAATTTGATATCCCATTGTTGATACGTATTACGGTATGTGCATGTTTTTTTGGTCACTGATGACGAATCCAGGGTCGAAGTTTCAAAATTCAAAATGGAGAATCCAATATGGCGGCTTTGAGTGACTAACGGCTATTATAGCTACTGTTACCTCCGTTATTGACTGGCGAAATGTAATTACAACCCCAGGGTGCTCCACGGGAAAGCTATATATTACACTCCATGAAAAAAAAAAAATTGTTTTCGATTTTAAAAAATGTATCAAATTTAAGTTTAGATTCATAATGAGCAACTTTGAAAACATCCAAGTACCGAATTTCATCGAAATCCAGTGACTTTTTACATCTTAGTCCACCATATTGGAGTCGTCATTTTGAATTTTGAAATTTCGAGATCAGATTCGTAATCAGCGACCCAAAAAACCCTTTATAAATAAGCTTTCATGTAGAATACGAAATTATTGGCTCTCAATAATTTTGGCACAAAATGTTGATTTGGGGTTCACCAATGCACTGGTCAATGCTGACAAATATTCACGCGGTGGGTAAGGTGCATCCACTCGGAACTTTTCCCAATGAATTATTACGTTTGAGATTTTAGAAAAAATATGAGCCCCAGGCATTCAGCGTACTTTATATACATATGTATCATATCTGATTCTTTCATCATTGGTAACTTTGTTATTAATTATTATTAATTGTTGTTAATATCTATTTGTACCATCTATTTATACTGTTTGTATTGTTGTTAATATCTATTTGTACTTCATATTATTCTATTCGAAATCTTTTCTGAAGTTTGTTAGTTCTCGTTAATTGCGCATTGCGCCCCTATTGGAAATACGATCGTGATTCGAATAAGTAGAAGTAAGTATTATAACCTGGTGCATGATAAAGAGGAAGCTTTAACGATTAAAATGGGTATTGATTCAATACCGGAAACTCCCTTTTATATGCCAAGGAAATCGTTAAAAAGTTTGTAGAAAATCGCGATATCTCGAAAATTCGTTCCCGGGATGCGCGGCTGTGTTTGCATGCTTCGCTCCAGGGCCGGGCTTGGGAGGGGGTTAGTACCACCAGCAGTAGCTGTCGCAGTTAAATTCACTTGGCGATATAAAAATATTTTGTAAGAATGTTTAATAATAAATAATTCATCATCAATGATTAATAATTAACAATTAATAATTATTGGCGTATAAAAGGGAGTTTCCGGTATTGAATCAATACGCATTTTAATCGTTAAAGCTTCCTCTTTAACATGCACCAGGTTATAATGTCGACACTACAGTGCTTCAATACGAAAAATGTTGATTCGTGAGATAATATAACCTCGTGACACCTGGATTTCATCGACAGGAGCAGATTTCATAATAAAAAATCACTTGAGGTGTAATCACTACAAAAGACGATTACACAACAAATTTCAATCGATTCCATCGACTCGTTTTCGCTTAATAATGTCCCCAAAAACCAAGAATCGCCTCCTGGACTGTAGCTTCTTCTGGAGTAGGCCAACCGAAATTTGTTAGGGGTGTTTTTTGATTGCCGCGAGGTACCCTTTTGACTGATACCCATCGTTAAGGGAGTTTCAACGACTCTAATATCAATTCTGGGGGTAGTTTCGCGTGGTCGCATAGCCTTGATTCACATGTGATCGTGCCATACCTTTGCACCAGGTCAATTCGCATCCGATCATAATAAAACTAGTTTCATTCGGATGATAATTAAATTACCTCGAAAGTACTTTTTTAGTTTTTCGAAATCGGTTCAAGTTTCGCTGAAATCGCCAAAAAACACTTTGTCCCATTTCAATTGCCCCTCACTGTATATCGTAACATTCACACTTATGAATCGCCGCATCCTTCTGACTTGTTCTCGCGGTGATAAATACTTTTTTTAAAGTTGTTAAATATCCTTCTGTAAAGCGCCATCTAAGTCACAGGGCGAACAAAGATGAATTAAAGTACCGCTGGCGTCGTCGGTAAAGAAATTGACGAACAAAACAAAAGATAATAGTAATTTCTAAATAAGTTTTACTAACTTCTTGGAACATTTTGAGCATTTTGCTCGAGAATCTCGAGAACAATATTTTTTCACGGAAACAAAACTCTATTTGGAATCAAGAAATATAACAAGAAAACAATTATTAAATACACCTCATGTGTGCATAATTCGTATCGGTAAAAAGCATCCGATTTTGTTATTAGTGTGACGTCCGTCTTGAACCCTATATAAAATGTTGAACTTTAAAAAGCATGAAATAAAAAAAAATTATAAATTAAAAAAAACTCTCGACTTCAACAGTTAGCAAAAATTCAATCACATAATAATATTTAAAAAGGGTAAAATAATTTTCAGTATTATAAGAATAATTTTAAATGTTAATTCATTATTATAAAAATTCATCTATTATTTTTAATAGTCGGGGGTCGTTCCTGCTTCGTTTGTGTGATCCGAGAGTGTCTCCCGAGCGTTGTCAAAATGATGGACGAATTTTTATAATAATGAATTAACATTTACAATTATTGTTATAATACTGAAAATTATTTTAACCTTTTTAAATCTTATTATGTGATTGAATTTTTGGTAACTGTTGCAGTCAGGAGTTTTTAAAACTTATAATTTTTTTTATATGATTTTTAATTTTTTTAAATTGTTTGCTAAAAGTCTCGCAATTTTCAAGCTATCAGGCACAATTTTTTACACAAACATGATATCACCAAACACTGATCGCTATTGAGTTTAAAGAGAATCGATCGAACCGTTTAGATATTATAAAAAATTAAAAAATGTTAATCTTGTACTTCGAGCGTACTTCAAATTATTAATAGTTTTCTTTCCCATGCAGTACTAGGTTCGATACTTGACGATGATGTACACAAAATGTAGCGAAGATACGTTGAGCATCTCTGATTTTGTAGAATGTAAAATTGGCCGGAAAATTTGAAAAAAAATAATTAAATCTTAGCAAATGACCGCGTAATTTTCTTTGCCAGCTAAAATCAGGGGTGGAGACGCTACAAATCGATACGTTCACATTGCGTCCTCGTACTTTTTGTGCAATTATAAAACTTTCTAGATGAGGAAACTGAAATTAAAAAATATTTGCTCATGAAGGGGGCTTGGGTAATGGAGAAAAATACGAGGAAAGCAATATGAAAATTTCAATTTTCAGTGCTTTCCATAGTTACAGTACGCAAAGCTCATCACTTGGACATCAATTACCCAGAGCAGTTGTTATCCGCAGCTTTTCTGCTTTTTGTTAATGAGGTCTGGATACCTTTTTTCGTTTTTATTGTACCCTTAAATCCCCCCTAGAGTCATTTGGGATCTGACCCAGATTACCCCACTCATGCGACACCCTCGGACCCTTATTACCCATGGACCCTCAATACACCCACCTAGTCTGCACGCTTAATAATATCAAACATTTAATTTCACGGCCTGCCCGTATTTCCCCAGGGGGCCGCCGTGTTATGCCTCCTTACTAAATACCGTACTTATAAGATAGCTTTATTTTTGCGCCTTACTCTTGCAGTTCGCAGGCGGCCGCCGTGTGGCACTCACCCGACTGCATTCTCGCGTCTGAAGCATCTTACCATGTATTATATCCTCGCCGACGCGAACGATATAAAATCAGAAATTTTCCACTTCGGTCCAAAGAATTTCTATGACCTAACAGTCAAATAAAGTGGACTATATTCTCAAACTTTTTTGAAAGTTATTTATTCCAAAACCTTACCGAGTTTACCTACTCCTGTCTCTTCGGAGGCAGGAAGGAAACTAACGTGACAGCAGAGGAATAACTCCCTCTGCTCCACCGAGGGAGCTGGGGCTTCGGTCTGACTCCTCGCATCTACCGAGGTAGCGGTTTCGGCCCGCTCCTAAGGCTAATCATCATCTCCTCGGACATCCTCAAGGCAATTGATGCCTAAAAGAGAAGGCGAGCGCCAGCCTCGCCTGCACGGGACATCAATGGGAGCAGAATAGCTCTTACCGACCCACGGTCTTATTTCTTGCTCGCTAAAATCATCTTCGACCTCGTTGGGTGTTCACTCATCAACTGTCCATTGGCTAACGTCGCTTTCAAAAGCATCGTCGTTTGTCACAGTAAGGCCCGCTTTGCAGCCAAACTCGAGAAAATCGACATTCAAAAATTCCGAGGGGATTATATCAACTACAGGGTGAACAGTTAATAACAAAGTGCGTCGCGTATCGTGTAGAGCTTCAGTCTAGTAATCGTGGTATCGGTGGTTTAAATCTCGCTGTTGGCACTTTTTTTACTTTTTTCTTCCGCATAGAGGAAGCTTGGTTGTCGTGAAAAAAAAAGTTTCTGAGTTTTTAATCCCGTAGAGTACTTAAAATCTTCCGAAAAATAGTATTTAGGAAAAATATCCGGATGAGTGTGTGTGTGTACGTGTGTAGGTGATGAGGTGGAAATATTCAAAATTCCATTACTTCGGAATGGCTTGACCGATAAAGCTAAAATTGCGCATGCAAATAGAACCGTCAACCTGCTTCCGTCGATACAATTTTCGTGAACATTCACCGACTCGTTCGGTTTTAATGGGATTTTTAATTTTATCGAAAAAGTCTGTTAAGAGCATAATTTCGCAAATTTCTGAGCTACCTGGCTAAAACTGTTTACACAGATATACTATCATAAGCAACTGTTCCCTATTAATTTTGAAGAGAATCGGTCGAACCGTTCTAATTTTATGAAATGTTGATGTTTTCGGAAAATATCTTTCAACAACTCTTTATGAAGGTTCGTCGTCATGAGAATAAGAATTCTCAATTTTTTAAGGCCAGTATGCCCCACATATTCCAAAACTGCAAAAATATACGTTTAGGAAAATATGTTGATGAATTTATCTGTGATTTTGTGTTTATGTATATGTACATACCTGTGATAATACTACAAAATTCGAATGTGTACAATCCTATAATGGAAAACCCATCAGGCTGCAATTTCGTTTTCAAGTAGACGTGCTACCCTCCTTTGATCGCTATTATTTTTGTGATCATTAACCCTTTCAGCCATATATTTTTCCTTACCTTCAACATTTTGTAAATTGATTTTTTGGGAGTTGTGTTGGTCGCTGAATCCGAATCTGAGGTCAATGTTTCGATTCCGAAAAATTTAAGATGGCGGAACCAAAATACAAGACTCAAATACTTAGAAAAATGTATTATCTTTAAAACTGGTTTTTTGGGGATTTTTTGGTCGTTCAATCCAAATCTTATCTTCAAGACGTAACTTGTCTTCTGGACTTCAGTATCGTCAACTAACATCATGTGCTTTCCATGATTTTACTCAATCCAGTTGGGTCAGATATTGCTTCGATTGTGGGAGATTTTGAAGGAAGTAAATTTTTGAATGTACTTTTCGGTCAAATCTGGATATCAATCGATCTCAGGAACTCAAAAATTACATTTTGAAATTTTTCCATGTGTCCTTGGAGGAATTGAAACTCTCATTCATGTCTAGTTCATTGCTAATTAGATTTTGAGCTGGGTTAGCCAGAAGTGTATTTTCTTGCATTTATATTACTCAGCGACTCAAAACACAGTATGAAAATGAATTCCAGAAAACTTAGACTATTTTTGGGAATCTTTAGCCGTTTGGGTGTAATGAGGTGACACGTGAGGTAATCTTGTATTAAAATATAGCAATATTTATTAATCTTTACAATGACTCTTTATTTAATCTTAAGTTGAAATACGTGTGAACGTGGAACGGAACAGGCTCGAATTCGCTGTTGATCATGTATCCTGTTATGTAGAAGTGCTACCGCTGTAGGTGTTATGTCCAGGCACGTGGAATTAGTACTTGTTTTGTCCGTTGTCGCGACGTGTCCGTTTTTACTGACGTTATTTCGTCCTGCCGCCGTCCGGTCGCTGGTGGTACCTTAGGCAAGGCCGCTACAAATCCTTGTCCGCCATCTTGAATTTCAGAAATTTTCAATTTTACACGTTAGATTCGGATTCTGCAGCCCAAAAAATTCCTAGAGAGGAAGTTTTAAGAAAATACAATTGTTAGTTTGAATTTAGTATAGAACACTGTATTTGATATATTTGTTATAAAAAAAGTAGATATTATAACAAAAACAATATGGCGGAATATTCTCAAAAAAACTCTGCAAAATTCTTTCGGGTATACTGTGAGTACAGAAACATATTCCCGTCCAGATCTTGATTATAAATTTGTGGAAGATGCATTTCTCTTTGAAAACGCAATAATTTTGCCAATTTTTTCATTGATGGTATTTTTTCAATTAACAATTAATTACTGTTCATATTTTTTTTACACTTACTATGCAACGAGTACGCTTCGCGCGCTACAGCTTCTTTCATGATCTGTCAAATTTCGTCCATCAATATGACAACTGAAGTTATTCACAATAGCTATACACCTTTAGCCTTGTGCAGCAGCCAATCAAAAAACGAATAAAGCGACAACAATACTTTATCGATTTTACGTCATGCTTTTTTTGATGTAGGATTAACATCCTGGGGACGCTGTAGAAACAAGAAACCCTACTCGTCATAAAAAAAGAAGTTAAATAAATGAATTACTGAGCGAAAAGGTGGGTCGCTGAGCGACCTGTTATGCCGCAAAGGATTAAGCAACTCATTAGGATTTTATGGAGTTAACATTTTTTTTCAGGATGTTCAGTAGAGCTGTGGCTTCCATAATCATCGAGCTATCAAATTCAAACGTTCTATATTATCATTACACAGTGTTTACTGTTAAGTTTAAAGAGAATCGATCAAAGCATTCAAAGTTTATGAAATGTTAAAGTTAAAAAAAAAGTGCTTTCGATTCTGCTCGTACTTTGACGGACGCGCGGGGCAGAGCTCCATGTTTATACACGGCGCAAGCGCACTAGTGCCAACCTAATTTTGCGACGAACAAAATGTTTCGCATAGCATAAAAAATTGATATTAATAGATAGTACTGCTCTCAAGTGAATAAAATTAGCTTATTTTACTTCGTGTAGCACTCTAGAATTTACAATAATAATTAATTTAATTTATTTATGATATGTATTTTGAGGCATGAAACTTGGCAACGTCGCAAAAAAGTGACGTGCGCACGCGCTCAAATAGGTTGGCAGCCCGTTTATCACGTTGCGTCGACATCAGTCGTAGACAGTCATATATGCTTGTGTTTACGTTATTTCTCAAGCATTAACAAAATAAAATTCATTTTCGCATTCGGTATTCGATAGTCAATAAGAAAATCGCGCAAAGTGAACGATGAAAAAAACGAGGACGCCGAGTGTCAGAAAACGATGAGAATGAGACACCTAACCTCGAAATACCAGTGAAAGGACGACGTACCATGGATATCACTTTTTTGACGAAAAATTTGAAGTGCAGAGAATGTAACGAATCTTTGTTCCTGGAGAATATTCAATCAGAAAAACGCATTGGACTAGCCTCGATCTTCAGCATAGGTGTCATAAATGCTTCAGGTTCAGGTATCATAAATGTCTCCTCGTGATGAAAGTACCAATGAGTAAAGTAGCCATGGACGCCGATAATAAGAGGTGCAAATTGTACGATAACAATTCGAAGGCAGGTGTTCGGACTCTAGAAGCTGACATGGGTTCTAGTCAACTCAATAAAGTACTCGCCTGTCTCAGTATTCCATAACTTCATGAGCATCAATATAAAAATTACGAACGAATTGCTGGATCAGCGATTGAGGATGTGGTGAAGAAAAGCTGCGATACTTGAAAAATCTTTGATACTGACAAACTTGGATGTTTGAGTATTCTGATCTGTCTTATGTAAGAATATTTTACAAAAAAATTATTTCATAACTCAATACTTATATTTCAGAATGGAAAAATCAAACCGATACACCAATAAGAATGATTGGAACTTGATTACGTTTTTCCCAACAACTAAATCAAATGAATTGTATATAAGAAATAATTTGTATTATCTCACTACGTATTTTGTGAATGAATAACAAAATTGAATATCATTATTTTTGTTTCATTTTAATTGTTCGTTATAGGGCAGAGGATTTGCAATCAGGATTTGTCATGCCTGATGTGACCTCTGATCAGAACATGATTCAACGATCCTTACCTGCAATGATTCCTCTCAAACATCTTTCAATCAGCAAGCTACAGAGGGAATTGTATCATCGAATGGAACTGTATGAACCATGGCTTTGTATGGTATGGGATGGAGTAAGCGAGGGACCAGCAGAAACTATGACAGTTTGAATGGCTTTGGAGCTATTGTTGGACCTCAGAGTGGCGTAGTCTTGGATTATGGTACACGAAATAAAAAGTGTAGGCTCTGTGATCTTGGGCATGAGAAATTTCATCACGACTGCAGACTAAATTTTCATGGCAGCGCAAAGGCTATGGAATCTAATTTGGCCCTTCAATTAATGTCTCAGAGTTCTGTACTTAAAGAAGCAAAAGTGGAAATCGGAGTTGTGATAAGAGACAATGATAGCTCAACAATCAAAGTTGTTCATGCCATGAGTCAACATCCTATTGTTAAATTTTCTGACAAACCACATGGCAAAGGGTGTCACAAAACAACTGTATGATTTACAAATATCACACAAAGGGTTGACAACCGATGCTATAACTTATCTTGGCCATTGTTTTACATACACGGTTGCACAGAATAAAGGCAATAGCGTAAATATGACACAGGCAATTTGGCAAATACTGCTGCACACGTTCAATCATCATGAAAACTGGAAAGTGGTGTGGTCATATTCAAAGTAACGACAACTACGACCATATTGTTATTCCAGATGAGGGCTACTGGTCGCTACCTACATTACAATTCATTATTTTCATATTGTAGAAATATCGTTCTCAATATCACTTTATTATGCTTAAAAGTTTTCTCTAGAATCAAACTTTGTGTATTAGTTGCAAAAGCAATAACTTTTATTTGAAAAATCCGAGAAAACTATCACTATCACTATCCTTATCATCATCATCACTATTACTTATAAATAAGAGTTGCTTTTCGCGTTGTCCCTCTTCTTCTCCAAAACCACTGAATGCATTTGAATAAGGTTTTCACTGTTGGATAGCTTGGTTCTTCGGCAAGGTTTCAGGCTATAAGTAATGCAATAAAGTCGTAAAACTACTACTACCAGGAGCAAGATATCCTGATCCTAAATAAGAAAAGAAAGGGAGCATAGAGGTAGGGAGAGAGAGGGTGAGCAGAACCCACTATCCAGATTTCCCTATCCTTGGCCTCCTCTTTGTGCAAGCGTTCGTATTCGCCCCACTCTTCTATGTAGCTGAGTGCTATGTCTCATAAAGGGATACAGGCGTGGGCTTTATGTATGTACCCACCCTACCCGTGCGAAGCTGGACGGGTCGGCTGAAATAGTGCACAATAACAAATCGATAATAAAATGGACTAATACTGACTGACTTTTGGTCCAGTACGTCCTTCCAAGACGATCCCGATATAGCGAATAACAAAAAGTGTCTTGACGACAAAAGACAAAAGAAGATTATATATGAAGATCATCTTGAAAGCTGCCTTCTCGCTCAATCGCATAAGGGTTGTATTAACAGGCTATGGGTGGAACATTTGAATTGCCGACACTTCCCCCTCCATACGTAGACTGATGATAATTATAACTCAAATTTGCTTGATGCCTAGATGCATTCCATGCATCTATCAAGCTTGGCTTTTGGGGTGGCCTTAGTCAAGGCTGGCATTTCTTCGGTTGGCATATATTCGATTTTTACCTGTTTTTTCTCTGTAGCTTCTCATACAAAATGGTGTCGAACGTCAATATGTTTTGTTCGACCATGAAATACCGGATTTCCCGATAGCTTTTGAGCACCAATATTGTCATTATAAATCGTCACATTTACTTTCTGACCAAATCCTAGTTTGGCCAGAAATCTTTTCAGATAGATAGCCTCTTTGGCACACTCAGAAAGGCTTATATATTCAGCCTTAGTTGAGGATAGTGCTACCGTCCATTGTTTCCGAGATTCCCAGCTAATGATTCCTTAACTTACCCTGAAAGCATAACCCGTGTAAGAGCAACGGTCTATGGAACAGCGTCCCCAGTCAGCATCCGCAAATCCTATGAGATATGATATCGCTTGCTCTTTGAATATACGATTCTAACATCGATGGTACCTCGAAGATAGCAAAGAACTGTTTTCGCTGCTTTCCAATGAATTTCTTCATGCCAGGTCGCAAATTGGCTCAGTACGCTTGTAACATGAGCGATATCTGGACGTGTTGCAATGACTAAATACATTAGCGATCTTACCAACTGACGATATGGATTATCATTTGACTCATCGTCATTATTGCCACGAACTAAATTTATCCCTGGTTCCAGTAGGGTAGAACTGGCTTACAGTCTTCCATTCCAAAGCGTTTACGTACGTCCAAAATTTATTCTCGTTGAGATAGTGAAAATCGTCCCCCCGCCTGCTGATATTCTATACCTAAGTAATATTGAATTTTGCCTAAGTCTCTCACTTCAAATTCGTTCTTGAGGCCTCTTTTCAGATCATCAATCTTTTCACGATTCTTTGAAGTGATTATGACGTCGTCAACGTAAATCGACAAGAGAAGCAGGTCTTCCCCTTTACCTTGGTAATATACGCAGGGGTCGGGGGTGAATTGTATCAATTCCAGCTTCTGTAGTGCCTCATTAAATCTCTTATTCCATTGTCTTCCTGCTTGCTTCAAACCGTATAAGAATTTCTGCAGTCGGCATACTTCACTTCCCGCCTTCAGTTCTTTCAACATTGTTTTCTGTCAGGGTAAATATTCTACCATTATTTTTCTTCTTTTGATAATATCCTTGATAACATTTCCTTCATCATCTTTGGAACTTCCATATACAGTGAGGGGCAATTGAAGTGACAAAGTGTTTTTTGGCGATTTCAGCAAAACTTGAAGCGATTTCGGAAAACTAAAAAAGTACTTTCGAGGTAATTTAATTATCGTCCGAATGAAACTAGTTTCATTAAGATCGGATGCGAATTGACCTGGTGCAAAGGTATGGCACGATCACGTGTAAATCGAGGCTATGCGATCACGGCAGTTTCATTCGGACGAAAATTAAATTACCTCGAAAGTACTTTTTTAGTGTTTCGAAATCGGTTCAAGTTTCGCTGAAATCGCCAAAAAACACTTTGTCCCACTTCAATTGTCCCTCACTGTAGATCTCCTCATCTACATTTCCATTTAAGTAAGCTGTAGCGATATCCAGTTGGTGTACTTTCATTCCTTGATCAACAGCGAGAGCCATCAACGTTCGAATTGATCCGAGTCTGGCAACCGGAGCGTAGGTTTCGTGAAAATCCACTCCTGATATCTGAGTAAATCCCTGATAACTCTCGCCTTCCTTCGTTCTAAGGTACCGTCAGCGTGATATTTATTTCGAAGAATAATACGGGATCCAATGATTTCCTTGTCTTTCGGACGACCTACGAGACGCCAAGTATCGTTTAGTATTAGGGATCTCACCTTTTCCTCAATTGCCTCTTTCCGTTCCTCGACATCCGAACTTGCAATCGCATTTTTTAACGGAATTTCGGCTAAATTGACGCTTTGTTCATCATATTAGTCTTTTTCTGCATTTTTCACGTTGACCATGTTGTATACCTTCCTTGGGCGGTCTCTTTCTCCGGTTCTCACAATTCGAGGTCTACCTTGCTCTCTTCGCAGTAATTGTCTGCCGACTCCGCCGTTTTGCCTCGGTTGCTCGATATTTTCGTCTTCTTCAGTACTTTCGTTGACGGATACATAAGGTTCTTCTGTAGACGTTGATTCTTCTCCAGAACTGTTATGGTTTTCCCAATTTTCGTGATTGACGTAATCGTTTGCCTCGTGGCCATTTATCTCGTCATGCTGTCTTTCTTCCCATGTAATATCAATAACCAGATTTCCTTCACTTCACGTAGACTTAGAATCTTCGTTTTTTAGATCTCGTTCAAGTTGTTCAGACACATTATTCTCGGTTTTTTCGGATTTCATTTCTTCTTTCAAGAATTGGACGTCACGAGCAACTTCTACTTTGTTCTCATCGGAAATCCAAATACGATAGGCTTTTGATTCTTCAGAATAATCCGCCATAATTCCTTTTCTTGAACGAGCTTCGAATTTGTCTTGTCCTGGATTTCGATTCGCACAAAACACATTTGTTCCAAACCTTCTCAAATGACTTATGTCTGCTATCTTTTCTGTCAATTTTTCAAATGGGGTAGTATTATCGAGACTTCGTGAAACGCTACGATTCATTATATATGTGGCTGTTGCTACTGCCTCGGCCCAAAATGACGCAGCCAATCCCGATTGTAAGATTAAACACCTAGCCATTTCCACGAGCGTACGGTTTTTGCGCTCGGCTGCTCTATTTTGTTGCGGCGTGTGCCTTATGGTAAGACGTCTTTGGATACCATGTTCGTTCAAAAACTCATCGAATTTAGTATTTCTGGATTCCATACCATTATCCGATTGGAGACATTTTATGTTCCGACCCGTTGCAGTATCCACCAAATTCTTGTAGTTTTTGAAAATCTGAAGAATATCGCTCTGTTTTGAGTTGCTCGAATCTTCCGGTTGGGAAAATTCGGGTTGGAAAAAATCAATTGGTGAACACAGGAATTATACGAAAATAGGAAACCTTTATTCCTCGTTAACAAAAAATATGAAGGTGGCGATTTTGTTCCGAAAGATCACCTCACCTTCTGAACAAACTAATAACACCTCGAAAATCAAGAGGAACTATAAAGAGAATACACTGAAAATTGACTAGACTATGGCCACTTTGTCTTTGGTCACACGAGGCACCGCTTAGACTCGTGTGATCAATATGGCATCGCACAGCCACGAGGTGTACTGGTCGAAGAGAAACCGAGAGTCTTTGCAATTACACAATAGAACCGTCCAAAAATACTTCTCGCGTCGTCGTGAGGTCGTAAATCTCACAACTAGTCGAAAGTTACCGCGTGAATTGAAGCCCGCGAAAGGAGACCGCCGTAACCGAAAACTGAGGGATACCGTAACCGTGTTGAAGCGTGAGAAAACCACTTGTTGCCACCATCGGTGGTCGAATTAAACTGGTAGACGAAGACCGGACGCGCTAGAAGAAGGTGGCGGGCTAATTTACCGCGTAGAAAAAGCGCGCGTAGACCGAAGATTTTGGCGCGTAGCATTGCGGAAGCGAACGGAGCGCTGAGGGCCTTTAGCGTCGCCCGCGGGCTATAGACTTTTCCGAACACGCTCTTTTTTTTCAGGAATCTTATTTCACACCACCTAGAATTGTCATCGATGAAGGTTACGAAATATCGGGCCTCACCCCGTGATTCTGTTCGCATAGGACCACAAACGTTTGTGTGTATAAGTTCTAGCAATTTCGTTTTTCTATGCGATTCTTTCCCGAGTCGAAATTTTTACTCTCCTTTCAATGTCCTCAGAACCTATGTTCTTTGTAACGCACAAAGCCACCACTCTCCGATGATCCTCCTATACCCTATTTTTCGAATTCAGTGTCATCATGAACCCTCCGTTCATCCCAGTTTACCCTCCATTAATCCCACAAACTCTCTTTCGTTCGCGAGTTGGTCTCCGTGAGCCTCGATAACCTGCATACGATTCAAAATTTGCTCCCTCAGACCTACCTAGCCTTTTTTCAATTTTTTCGATTCAGAATTCGGTGAATATGCGCTGAAACCCTCTGATGATTCTCCGTGGCCTAATCAGTAACCTGATTAATGACATAATGGATCGTTTTGATATCTGGCACAACTATAATAATCATGCATGAGTTATTTGGGCGTATAATACAGTGGAATGCATTTTTGTATTATGAAAATTGTTCGTGCATTTTTAAATTCTGTTAAACTGTAGATCTCCATAAAATATTTCAATTTAACGCATCTGTATACAAATATTTATATACATTTTTTTTTCTTAAGAAAAAAATGATTAGTTTTTATATAACGACACCAGCCATCAATTTTTTTGTAAACATAAAGTGTGAGAATGGCTATGTCATAGAATATCAGATACATTTTTCTTTTACTCTGAAAGCATAAAAAACTGATAGGAGTGCAAAAGAGATCGAATTAATTTTTTCGAAGCACCTTCCATATAAATGATTGAATTTAAAACAAAAACAAAATCTCATGTCCTGGAAAATTAATTAATGGAGGATGTCAGCTTTTGTTTTTAAAAAGTGAAAGGTATACTGCTCCGATTGGAAATACATTGAATTATAGCAATTTGAATCATAATAATTATTAATATATTCATTCAGTTTATTACATTAACTATTATTATACTAATGGTCGGTACATGCGAAAATCCCGATGATTTTTTTTTGTGTGACAGATCGTGTCGTATGTAAATTTGTGAAAACGTTTGTTATTTTTTTCCGTAACAAGTGTGCATAAAAAACCGGCGCACAGCTTTTCGAAAAGAGACGTGCACATATGCACCTCGTTCGTGCGCCTATGTATCACCTGTAAATGTAGATGCTAACACGATGCTTGTCACACGGATAGCACAGTAAACACACACCACGGCAGAGACACATCATTGGCTGACACTGCATGATTGTGTCCGTTGCGTGTGTATACGCGCGTAACCCTGTGTGCTGTATGTGTAGCGTCATCGTGGCGTCCAGCGTGTCGCAACTCTGTGTGCTCGAGTGCGTTCCCGCTTGCCGCCATTTTCCGGCAATCTGCGTCGTGTGTAGAAAGTGTTTTTTTTTTTGCTTCTGTGTGATTTCCCATCGATTGCGTTAATAATAATTTAATCATATATAAGTGAAAGGGCAATACGCCCTTGTGGTATACAAGATAGTAGGCAAATGTAGAAAAAAAAGAGGTGCTCAAGGGTCGAAAGTGTCTGAAACGTTCTACGACGTTCTAGAGCTTTCCCTAATACCCAAAAATCACCGCGTGGTCGGGGTTTGTCCCCGACCGCGCGAGTTACGTGGGTTGATAAAACGACAAAGAAACACTCCTGACATTATGTAGTCATAAAAAAAAACCGTGTAAAGTAAAAGATCAAAATGCTGGTAGCAAACATAACCGTGCTCGTAGACATGTGGCGCATCAATCATTTTCCAGATAATCGAGAAGAATTGATGCAAATGTATCCCGTGGATGCTTCTAGGGCGGAAATAGTAAGTGTTGATTATTTTTACTGTCTATTATTAAATTTTTTGTATTTTTTGTACCATCTACAGTAGGGTAATCCTTTAATATTTATTTTTGCATTTTTTCTTGATGTTTATTTGTCATTTATATTTCTATTTCAATAGGTATTTATGTCCCGAGTTTTACCTTCATTCCTTTGTGAATAGACTGGTCCAGAGAATGGTCGAAAGACGACATTTGTGACGAGGAATTCGTGAATTTTATAAACAAAATGGCGTACAATAAAAGGAACGCAGACAATCAAAAAAACAAGAACAAAAGAAAACAAGAAGCAAGAAATCAAGAAGCAAAAAAAAAATACGGAAGAAAACAAGAAACAAGAAATCCACAAAGAAAAATAAGAAGCTCTCCAGGAGCAGCCACGAGATCCTCCGAGAGCACCGAAACGGCGGCTTCAGCCACGCGAAAACATACATCCCGATCCGCAAAAAATCATCGATCCATCGGAAAAAAGTGCTGTTCCGGTCTCAAGCGATGGCGCTCTGGCTCCACGAGGCTCTGCAAGGTTCGATCCACATGCGTATTTCGAAAAAAATTGGAATTCTCTCAATCCTCAAAATCCTCATTACTTTAATAGTTTCCAACCGACCCATCACTACGAAAATCCTCAAAATGTTCATTATCCTCCGCATCACAATTCCTACCATCCGATTCCAAATCATGGACATTTTGAAAATCATTCCAGTGCTCAAAATTTCTCAAATGCTTAAAATCATTCCAGTGCTCAAAATTTTGAGCATGACGAAAAACGACGCAGTTCGACAAGCTCTCGATCTCACAATTCTTCGAACGTGGATTACGATGAATTATACAAGAGTGCAATCAATAACGAAAATATCGATTGTGATTATTATTAAAAAAACAAATTAAAAGTTTAGTACAGTCGGTTCTGTTGTATCGATCCTCCTTTGCGTCGTGATATTGGAGATTTATTGATAAAAAAATATCAATACCAGTATATAATTAAGTTTTAAGTTGATGACGGTTTGTCTCTAGAAAAAAAAAAAATTTGACGACAATTGTCGGAAGTATATAAAGGATTTGAGTACTGCACCAGGTGATGCTTCTGGATCCAAAGATTTAGTACGATAATTGTTATTAAATAAATAAATAAATATATATATGTATATATATATATACATATGTATGTACATGAAGAGATGAAGTTCCTATTAAGCGTTTTCAAGACTTACTCATAATTTTAATGTTCTTCAGCTTTAGTTTATTCTGTTGTTTGTGTTCGAATTTCGATTAACCCTCCGTAAGCCAACTGGGTCGTTTGGGTTTCAAAAAAGACTAGGCTATCAAAAAAGGGAGCCGTCACGGGACGACTGTTAGATGTGAAACAACTAACAGGAAATTCGGCGAAATTCTTTTTTTGTTTTACCGTATGCTGTGCATTTTTGTGTTCCATATTGGGACAGCACAGCAGCGCAGTAGTACAGAGGATAAAAAGCGGTGAGCGTGTAGTGGTGAGTGGTGGAGACTTGCGCTCGGGAAAGGGGGCCGCCGAGTCTCGGCGAAGAGAGCCGACGCGTCACGAGTTTCGCGTCTTGCCATCGCTTGCGTCGCCACGCCAACAGGCATTTTCACCGCCGTAGCGCGGTATTAGATGTTTCACATCAAAATCTTCAAAAATTTAGGGGTATTCTTCAAAGTATGTACTAAATTATCCAAAAGTTATTGAAGTCAAATATTGAATGGTTTCTAAACTCCCCCCTTTCTTCATTTCGGAGAAATTCGAGTTTAAAATTTCGCTTGTGCCGTAAACGACCCAGTTTGCCTACACAGGGTTAATGATTAATGTATATAATTGCAAAAATAAATTGCTACGTATGTGTGTGAAATATTCATATTTATTAAGCCCCACTTTGCAAATGTCATTCTCGTTTGTTTTCCACGTAGACAAATTTCGCATTGAGGCTTTGTTCCGGTCTCGAGTTCCATTCCCATTACGACCTCAAGTATTTCAATAGGTTATGGGCCCAGATCACGAGGAGAGAAAAAAATAAATAAAAATAAAATTGGCATAGTGCAAAATTGGTGATTAAGAATAAATAAAATAAAATACAAAGATTACGGAATCATGAGTATGAGCCAAGTGAGATTGGAAACACTGACTCAGGAAAACTATGACACCTGGGAAGTACAGGCGGAAGCTCTATTGGACCGAACGGATCTCCGGGAATGCGTGACAGGCGAAAAACCAAAGCCGAAGTTACGGAAGGGAATGCAGCCTCACAGGCAGCGCTTGCGGTTTGGAAAAAGGAGGACAAGAAAGCCAGAGCAGACTTGATTTTATCAATGAGTACGTGCATCACAAAAGAGGTAGGATCGTTCGAAACATCGCTAGAAATATAGCACAAGCTAGAATCGACTTACGCGTCACGGGGACCAGTGAAGAAATCGTCCTTATTAAAACAATTGCATCTGAAGCGCATTCAAGAAGGGGAAGATATTCATGGACAGATTTCTTCGATATTGTCGGCAAGTTAGCAAGAATGGGAATGAATATTGATAAAGATTAAATGTCAATAACGTTGTTATACAGTCTCCCGGAAAGTTATGAAAACTTCCGATGCGTGATCGAATCACAGTCCACACTTCTTGACCCAGATACCATGAAAGTAAAGGTAGTGTAAGAAAGTGTGGTCCGAAAACGCAGATCGAAGAAAGAAGATTAAGGAGCTCTATATGTTGAGAGAAGCATAAAATTCAACCGTTAGAAATTCAACAAGTAAAGAAATGATATGGGACAATCTGCGAATCAAGGCAATCAGGGGCAGTTTTAATTCAAATGCCATCGCTGCAGAAAATATGGCCATAAGGCAAAGGACTGCTATACGGAAATGAATAAAACAGAACAGGCAGCTGGGAACGCAGAATCCGTTGGATTCTACGCATCCGTCGGTAAAACTGATAATGTAACAGCTCTCATAGCTGAAGGCTTCAACAACGAGAGAAAATGGTGCCTTGATAGTGGATGTATTACTCATCTTTGCAAGACTGGAGATTAACTTGAAAATCTGCAATTCTCGGAACATCATACTTTGAATTTGGCTAATAACGAGTCAATGAGAATAACGGCCAAAGGTATTGCAAAGTTCATATCGAATGTGGAAAATGAAGAGAAAATCATAGGTTCACTCTTCACGTGCCGGATCTACGAACAAACTTAATCTCGCTCGAAAAACTAACGGATAAAGGATATATGGTAACTTTTAGAAAGAATTCAGCATCAGTTACAGACTAGCAAGGAAACACGAAGCTCGAAGCGACGAAAATGAACGGCCTTTACTATGTCATAGAGAAGACAACGCCTGAATGTAGGGAAGCGACAATGGAGTCAAACAAAAAAACGTCAAAATTGTAAGAATGGCATGAGCGACTAGGACACGTGAACGAACAAGACATTCGGGAAATGGAACATGAAAAACTCGTGATGGGAATGGAACTCGAGACCGGAAAAACGCCTCAATGCGAAATTTGTTTACGTGGAAAACAAACGAGAATCACATTTGCAAAAGAATCGCACAGAAAAACGAAATTGCTAGAACTTATACACAGGAACGTTTGCGGTCCTAAGCAAACAGAATCACGGGGTAAGGCCCGATATTTCGTAACCTTCATCGATGACAATTCTAGGTGGTATGAAACAAGATTCTTGAAGAAAAAGAGCGATATTCTTCTGATTTTCGAAAACTACAAGAATTTGGTGGAGACTCAAACGGGTCGGAAAATAAAATGTCTCCAATTGGATAATGGTATGGAATACAGAAATACTAAATCGAGTTTCAACTTAAAAAAATTACCATAAGAAACTTTTTTTAATACTTAATAAGCAATTTTTGGATCTGTGATACAATATTTTAGAAATATAAAAAACATATATATGTTTATTTAAAGTATTTAAATATGCATTATGCATATTTATGAAATGAGGGACAAATGTACGTAAGTACATAATGTACGTAACAGACGCTGCATGCCTCTACCGTTCTCTCTCTCTCTCGCTCTCTCTCTTCCCACTGCGTCCGTTTCCCACCGAATTCAGCACATTTTCATTTGATTAATTTGCCATAACTTATAATAGACGTAGTAAATTGGGTCCATTTTTTTCCTAGGTCCTCTGTCATAGATATAGAAATTTCAAACAGCCACCACTTTTTTTACAATTTGATATCAAAAGATTCTTTGCGATTTTTTATCATGGAAAGTAAGTGGTAAATCATCTTGAAATTTTTCAGGTACACGCAGTGTACCATATTTACAATTATTCTCTTAAAATTTCAAGTCATTGTCGCTTTTTTTTAGGTTTGAGCAGAACCTCCATAATAATATTTATTGCAGATTATTTTCGATATACAGGGATGTTTGGGTCATGTTTGTCGATGAATTTAGTAGGAATCGATGGGGAAAGTACGCGATCAATACATAGAATTCATAATTTTGCAAGAAAATTGCATGTATGTCACATTAGGAAGCTGATACGGTGAATGGTAAATTACATCGATATCGATTGACGTCAATATTTATATCAACAGACTCGGGACAATTATATTTCATGGCCGGAGGCTACCCGAGTATCTTTTCCGTACCTATCAAACCTCCACATACCACTTTATTTCTCTACTCATTTATTATAGGAAGTAATGCCAATCACATATTTTTAATTCTACACGTGTAAACAGGGGCACAAATGTGCCCCAAGTGGAATGTGAACTCAGACTGTAAGGCAGTAGGTGACCATATTGAGTCGGCTCTGTATCATTTTTTAACCAATATTAGTTTCAGGAAATGGCTTTTCATTCACACCATTCTTTTCTCTGTGAAAAACGAAGAGATTTATGTATAGGTGTGAGGTAAGCTGGCCCAAGTGTACGCGTAGAAGGCAGGAAAAATAGGTCTGCATGTCTAGGGTTAGTCGCACATTCATTATACTAATTATTATATTAGTTTTGGGAAATCCGTTAATAGAGAGCAGAATCCATCGTATTGATAAAATAAAGTTGAGTTATACCGTTCTAGAGATTTGATGCGATCATTTTCCCCACTCTGTTACCGTCGTGACAATAATCGTAGAAGACCGGAAAGATATCGAAGTATCGCCTACCACCGCACGATGGCGGTAGCTGCACATGACGAAGATGAGCACAAATGAAAATACGAAATACCAGGATGCAGTGTTGGATTCATTCGGTCTATAATATCAACGGAGATAGCTTCGCTGGTATTATTTAGAGACTGGTACTACCTCAAGCATGATCTTCGCACCGTGGTGGCAGGTTACCGACCTCACCGAGTGGCAGTAAGGCCCTCGCTGGGCCCTCGAGACTCAAACAGTATATTTTTCCAAACAAAACGAGTGTCCATGGTAGGGGTCGAGCATAATGTCTCATTACAAACACTGCCTTCTAGCAATAAACCGGGCAGAAGAATGAAGTCCCGAAAAGAGTGTTGGAAAGACTCTGCGGGAGTCTTGCAAAAGTTCCGGATATAATGCAGATGCAGAAATTCGCGCTGGTTGAACTCTTGTTGATTATCAATATGATTATCAATTTTATAAAGTTAGAGTAAAGACTAAGTGACAAAAATGGGTGTATTCGAGAATTCGTGGCGTGGGACTTTGCTGCAGATGATTGGCTTGAAAGAAAGTGAGAAGGGATTTGTATGAGCGAGTTCAGGGTCGCAGCGTCCTGCGGATAGTCAAAAGGATGTCTACTAGTGACTCAGTATCTTACAGTTACAAGGGATGCCGGATTAACGAAAAACGCGTATTTTTAAATTCGAAGAAAAATGTTAATTACAGTTTATGGCTCATTTTCAGGAACCTCGAATTTTTCCGATTTCCAAAAAGGTAAATCGCAGCTTTATGGCTCATTCCCAAGAGCCTCGAATTTCTCGGACTTTCCACTATTGCTTAAACTTAGAATGGAATATCCTCACCGTGGTACGCAGATGTTTTATGGCAGCAACGATTGCCACCACCATTGCTTCGTTCCGTTCGCGACGGAACATAAATTATAAGTCAAATTGTATTCTGTTTGCGATTGCAGGTTTTCTGTAGAAGAGTGTAAATCGAATTTAATGAATAATAAGTATCAAGTCAAAGAATTATTAAAGTGAAATATAAAGTTATAAGAAGTTAAAGGAATCAAGAATACAATTACAATGAAGTAATTATAATAAATAAATATGAATCGTTGAATCAACTCGACATTTATATGAGCGAAAGACTCCGATAACGTAATTAAAACATTTTTATCATATTAATACTAACAATGTTAATGATAATGTTTTGAATCCAACGAATGCATTAAGCTAATCAAATTGCATTAAATTTAATAAATCTATTTCAATTGTGTACATAAACGGTCACGCATCTCTTCATTCAGCAGAACTTAATTTCTTCTAATGATGCAATTAAAACTAACATGACCTCTCGAGACCTTACAGCGTGCTTTCTCACGGCCTTATAAATCCATCGTTTAATAATATCAACTTGGATTGATAAATAGAATCTAGAATTTACGTTTACCGCTCGATGTTTGATTCGAATTTATGCGTATCTTCGGACGTCACACCTCGCAATAATATAGACGCTGAGGTGATATTTTACATATGAGTCCAAGTTTCTTTGTTCGCCATCTAGTGGGCCCTATTACGAGGAGATACCGCTAGATGATGAACAAGGAAACTCGCGCTCATATGTGAAATATCCCCTTAGCGGGGTGAATATCATTGCGGGGAAAGAGGACATATTAAACATATTTTCTCGGGCATTCAACTTCCACGTCATGGAAAAAGTCTTGGAAGAGCCTAGGCGAGAATCTTCGATAAAGTTTTGAAAGTCTTGGAAACAGTATTTCCAAGACTTAAGTTTCTGCGCGGGAAACGCAACTCAAAGACGTCAAGTTTTGGAAAAACGGATTATTTCCGCGATTTTTGCAAGGCTTCCGCAGACTCTTTTCAAGACTTCATTATTTTACCCAAACGGAAAAGAATACTAGGCGTGCCCACTACTTGATTACTTTCATTCTAGCGGTAGGGCAGACCCGCCTAGTATTCTTTTTTCTCTCTTTATTTTGTGTAGCCCGTTAATAAATATGTTTCAATTTTCTGTCAGTGTAAAAGTAAATCAGATAAATCAATTGCACGAGAGATCTACTTAAAATGCGCTTGATAACTTTGGTGAATTTAGTATTTATTTTGGTACAAAAATTAGATAATGGGCGCGGGACTATAACTTACCCATTTACTTGGCGCAATATTTTTTTACGTCAACGATCTTTTTCTTTTATTCCATGTATTTTTGCAAAAATTGAATCAAAGAACTTCACTCTCGCAATCATATGGTGGCCTATGTAAATGTACTTGAGTTTTTTACACCAGAAATGGTGTTTTTGTGGGATTATTTAGGCTTGTGAGGCTATCAATAAACCGATTCGTATTGAAAACGTCTTTTGACCGTCCATAAACATTTGAATTTCGTAACAAGCAGGTAAATATTAAAAGTTGGTATTCGAAATGTTGGAATTGTGAATTGGAAAGGATTATGTATAAGATGGTGTCATCTGTATAATTAATTTACGCATAGCCCCTTTATTAACTATTTCTCAATAACCACGTGCAGGTTAGCAATGCAAAAGGTTGTTTAAGCTTGTGAGAGTATAAGTACTATGGGTATAACTTACTTCAAAATATCAACAGGATTGTCGACAAAAATATAACGTTCATATAATTTCTGCTGGTTCTCTTGTGTAGTTAACAACTTCATTTTTTTAATATCAAAGACAATTAAAACACGGAGATAGATAGGTATGTCTGGTTATGCGGGTATGTGAGGATCACGTGCTAAGTTATTTTTACGTGTTATTTTTACATATTGGTAATCTTAGACAGACATTTTGCCGTCTTTTGTGTGAAAACGAAAGCGCGTTTTTCCATATTTGCACTTTAACATTGTTGATAAAAAATATCGCGGTTGAAGTGATATTTCTTTGCTCCCAATTTAATATTATCGTATAATTAGAAAAGGATAGGTGGATTTTAAATATTATAATAAAAAATGTATTTTTATATTCTTATCATAAACAAAAACACGTTTTATTCTATTTTTTCATTCATTACTATTTATTATTGCGTTCCAACGTACACCCGTGTGCTTTTTTACGTATGAGTCTGCCCATTCCCTTCCTACACTCTCAACCCGCACTTCGCTAAGCTAACCTAACTTCTGATGCGTCCGCAGTCGACTTAGTTACGCTATACCACATTCGCCATGGGCACAGGGAAACTGCGAAAAACCTGCTTTCGATACAGTCGGCGCTTTTGGCAGAGCATTGGTGTTTCCACAAGGGATCATTCGGCTCTGGGAAGATTACCTCCCGCTCAGCGATTTGATATATGTGCCAGACAGCTCACGGCTAACCGGTCACCGCACCAAATATTGTCCGCATCCAACACTTCTGTGCTTTGGTGAGCGGCAGGGCCACACGCCGACTGCGCATCTATCGCTGCCAGACCACGTTTTATTCTAATGTTTTACCGTATTTTAATCCTCCGACGGATTCTCTAGGTTTATCACACCTAAGTAACATTTTTCAGTCTTGGCATGTTTCTGAAAACATAACAAGTTTGGGAATATTTATATATACACATAGCCTCGAATCGAGACGTATCCCCACCACTGCTCCGTTACGGAAAATGTTTCACGGCGTTCGACTTACACCGCGGTTATAGAAGTTATTATATACAAATTATGAAATATTGGCGATTTTCACGCAAATGATAAAAGACGGGCTGTATTCGACTGTTTCGATTAATCATCGCACTCGAGCCTGTAACCATAAAAATGTTTCAGTCCATATAATATTCCTCCAAACAATCTTCAAAATAATTTTTTGATATTTTGGTGAAAAATTCCAGTTTTCGAAGTGAGAGGAAACTTTTTACTATAATGCTCAAATATTTCAAGTACTTTGCGGCCTTGAACCTAATGTCATTGATCGATAAGCAATTGGTCGGAAGTGTGTTTGCTCATGGCGATAACAATCTTTGGGACGACGATCGAGGATTTGGCAAGGTATATAAGTGGCGAAATTTGGAGCAAGGATTCCACGAGGCCAAGGAAACGGAAAAACCAATTTTTCTTGTCATTCATCGAATGTGGTGCCCGGCTTGTAAAAACTTGAAGGAAAAATTTTCCAAGTCGATCCAGCTCATTGATTTGAGCAGTCAGTGAGTTTGTTCTTTTAATCTATTCAATCAACTGGGTCGTGAACTATTTTTATTTACTGTTGGTAATTCAATCAAATCGGAATCAATGTTTTGTGTGATAATAGTTTTGTAGTAACCATATTTCGAGGGTATCGAAATTTGTAGCATAATCAATTCACAGCATGTAATATTTTTTAAAAATCATGATTGCTGTTTACTTTACCCTTATTCTTTATCTTCATAGAATGTATGTGAATATTGGTGGAACACAATTTACGTGATAAGATTATATATGTAAGAAGAAAAAGCTGTGCAATGGAAATAAAACAATAATAATATACAATATTATTATTACATACAGATCATTATTGATATTTATTATTACCATTAATAATAATTATTCAATAATATTTAATAATTAATGATAATGTTGTAAAGTAATATTATTTTTTTCCATTGTACAGCTTTTGCTTTTTACATAACCTTATCCCGTAAATTATATTCCAAATAAAATTTACTTACATTCTATAATTTTTGTTCACATTCTTTGGATTTTTATCTTTGATCACATGATTTTTTTCATGTATACCCTAACTTAATTATTGTACTCCTAGCTTACTATCGCGAAATCTGTTGACTACGTTTCCCTTTCCCATTCTTTCTCTTAGCTTATTTCTGTATCCTTTGCAGACCTCTTCCCTTTTAATTAATCGCTCTAACGTATTCGCACAGCTCTTTTTTGGTTCTCTTTTCAAGGTGTCGATCAAATGTACCACTAATTCTTACCCCCCCTTCCCCCCCCGTCATCTTTCCGCCGATCAACCCGTTCCACCCATTTCTTCTTTATCTTTCCTTTTAGGCTAGTAAAGTTACGAATTTTTTTAGGTTTACATGGAAGATGAATTCGAGCGTTTAATTTTTTGACGTTTCGCTAGGGAATGGCATTCGGATCAACATATCAATTTTGTACATCATGATCATTGCGCGTTAAAAAAAACTGCAACGCAGTTGCGTTTTTTTTATCTTTCATTGCGAACGTTGCGAAAATCGTCACAGATAGGGAGAAATTTCATGTAGAGAAAGTTGTAGAGAATTAAATATCCTATAAAAAAAATTACCTATATCTTGAGTTGATAGTTTATGTACGTTAGTGGCTTTCAAAGCTGCACAATTCGAAAGTGACGCGAGGGTATATGCTCGAAGTGCCCCATTTAGTTGTAAAATGCAAGATCAACTGCTTAGCATTGAATGAAAAATCTTGAAAATTCTAGGCTAGGCATCTTTTAAAATTCTAGACATATTAGAGAAATTCTTGCTGGCAATAAAAACAATGTTCTCGTCAAATTCAATTTTGGACAGCCCCGTGATTTTTTTTTTTGGCCGGAGTCGTAACATTGTATTGTGGTTGCTCGTAAATTTTTGATCCGAAGACGACCAGCAAAAATGCGATTTGTAGATAATTTTGTACTCTAAAAATTCGATCCCTTCATAAAATTTATCCTTATCGGCGATAAGGGGTCAATTCATTGCTGTTGAAATTATTATCATATACATGTTTGGAAATGGCCTCAGGGAAGCAAGGTAACATTTTTTTTTCAAATTAAAAAATTTTTGCTTAACAATTGTGATGAGTAATTGCATCCTTACGTTAACAACGGTTAATATTATTGTTAATCTAGACTGCACTATTTAAAAAATCTAAAAAAATTTAGTTGTTGCAAAGTACATTTAATTAGTTAACAATTGCTTCTACAATTGGGAAAAAACAAAAAGGCACTTTTGTTCATGGTTTTTGTCATATTTTTTCAAATTTTTATGTTCATTTTATCCCCGCTTTGTTAATTTTCTAATTCTTATAAACAATTCTTGATAAATTATTGTATTTTTTTATGGGTTCGTTAATTTTTCAAAAATCTTTTGATAATTATTTTCCGATTTTTAACGCCTTAAATTTTATCACAGACAATACAAAGTACTTTATTTATTATTTTGTTATTGAAATTTTTATTTCGGCGTAGGAAAAAGGAGAATATATTTGAAAAAACAGATTAGTCGCATGATAAATAAAAAATGTTGATTGTATATATTTATATCAACGAAATTTAATGAATTATTCGCCGAATTTTTAAATAAATCATCCGACTATCTGACTTCTCTTGACTGCTCCCATCTCTAATTGAGAGGTGTTTGGCACAGCAAAGCTTTCCCCTAGTTCAGTGATATATGCTTCGTCCACCCTTGACTTCACGGATTCACGGATTTTTAATCTTTCTCAACAACTTTCAACCAGGAATTAAAGATGTTTTCGCACGTCTATATAATATCGATGATGAATTCGTCTTCGGCTTCTTCGGATTCTTCTATTTCAATATCGATCGCGTGGGTATTCGGATAGGATAACCTGCTGCAATGCTTCCACATATTTGAGCACTTCAAACCTGCCTTTCTGCATTCACAATGCTTATAGCCGGTTCCTGTGCACTTGTAGAAAAGCATATTTAAGAGGGACTGAGGAGGGACTAAACATTGTGTGTACCTGCTTCTAACGCGGATTTTCAGGGTTTAATTCATTGCCATTTGCCAAGTTACTGCTGCACTTGGTAATAAACGCGTAGTGCATGTTGATGCGATGATGCCAATGCTGGCAGAAGTTGCGCGAGGCGAACTTTAGCATGAGCCAGAGAATCTTTAACATGTAAAGTACCACACCGGTCCCCGGGGACCGGCATAAAGAGAAGCGAAATCGGCGTGGCACTTAACGTGTTAATACGGAAGTACCTCAACTCATGTTAAGATTTTTTATCGTTCAGAGCTCTATATTATGCTAATATAAGTGGCTCGGCTTTGCTTTTCATAACAGATGCGGAAGTTTCAAACACATATATACGTTGCAATTTTGAAGTAACGCTTTATAAAAAAGAATGTCGGTGAAGGTAGTTTTACAATATCTGTGTATATGAAATGTACTAAACAGTTACGATGTTCTCCGAATCGTGGTTTATGAAATTTGTTGTACGTTATAAAAGTTTTTCTGTGTAGCCCGCATTTTAAATATCAAACATATCTCAGTTGTATATTTCAATTAATGAGTTATGGCAAATTCGTACATATAGGTAAAATTACTGTAAGTGTAACCGTAAACTATCGTGTAGCGGAGTTGAACTTCTTGAGACTAACGTGCTTTAAAATTCAGGAACCGAGACTACACGATCTCTGTGTGAAAATTAATAAAATGTACATGAAACTTCAAATACAACTGTGCACGAATATAACATTACCACTATATTAAAACAATAAAATATACCCACCTACCTATCTAACCTATGGGTCTATAACATTCTAACCACTGCGCTACCAGCTGCTTACAAATTTTCCTCATTTTTATGCCACTAACTCGAACGCGCGCTCAGGTACTCTCAAAAGTAATATCAGTATTCATTGAAATGTCATCTTTTTTTTTTGAAATTTCACAATGGGATCTCACTTTTTAGATACAAGTATTGAAATTTAGTGTCGAGTGTTTGAATATGCCGGATTCTCTGTGATTTTGAAGCACCAGTGTCAAAGAAACCTCAAAGGCGAACGCGCTTCATATTTCAAGTACGAGCGATTGAAGTTAGCACTACGATGCGCACGTAAATTCAATAGATTTGTCTATTACTTTCCATGACGGTGCACCAGATTTCAAAATGGTTCATTAAATTTCATATATTTGTTCATGAAACATTACGTTAAAAATAACAAGTTCTGTAAATTTAATGCAAATTTGTCTAATTCTAATGTTTGGCATATTAAATTTACAAAAGATTAGTAAATTAGCGATTAATAAATTTTACGTCTGTCACCGATGTACCACTTCTTCTGTGCCTTATTACCCTATTTTCGGTTAAGAACCAGTGTCTTACTTCCAATTACTTCCAACCCCTTTTCCCCTTTTTCCCAAATTCCCATTTTTCCTTCGTTCTTCGCTTTCCTTTCCTAAACACCATAACCGTAGTTTTAGTTACACTCACTTCCATTCTAATTGCCTTTACATATTTCTGCAGCGTTTCTAACATCCATTGCAGCACACCGATCCTTTCCGCCACGATTGCAATGTCGCCTACGTACTTAAGTGCTAAAATATTCACTCTTCTCATGACCGTTCCTCCCCCACCTTTTTTCCCCTTGTTACGTCTGTCACCGATGTATACACGTGTACAATAGCGTGGGTCTTATGGGGTAGCCTTGCTTCACCCCTCACGTCTTACGCTATGGAAACAGGAACATCTCCCGACCGTCTTGAAAATAATGATTGTGTTACGTGCAGAAGGCACACAAACGATAATAAGCTAATAGTTAATTTTGTAGAGATGTAGCGAGCGTGAAAAGTTGAATAATTAAAAGGTATGTGGGCGCCCCACCTGCGTCCCATACGTGTCCGTTTCTTCTGAAATGAGGGGTGGTGCAACAACAAAATAATCGAATTGAATTGAAAAATGAATTGACTTTATTATAATCTTTCAATAAAAGGAAGGCCAACGATTCCGTGGCAACGGCACAGTACCGCCGTTGCACCGGCACTCTCGCACTCACGCGTACAATGTTCCAAGTACTCACTTTCGCTCTGACGTTGGGGAGCACGGCCGTATTCTGCCCCTCAAAATTACGCACACTTAAAGAACCCCGTAAGAATATTTACGTGATAGTATAACCTAATATATCGGTTTAAAACCCGAGAATAAGATTGATGATATAAGAATAAAAAATATTGTATATAAAAACGAAAAGATGAATAAACTGTATTATTACAAACGAGCGCCTCGAGACTTATGATCACGCGAGAGCCACCGACATGAACCGACAATTGGCTACAAAATTCAATGAAGTTCGCGAACCCGTGTGGATTGATGCCCTCTTTTGAATCGGCTCAAAAACGGAGTTTTAACCCAAGCATTGGTGTTTGCACCACGTCAAACTTGGAACGGATTGTTCTTCCGAGACTCACCAACGACATGGGGATCGTTGAAGAATCTCGGAAGGGATGCAAATCGCAGATTTAACGGCACGTGCACAATCGTGAGGTTATGCACGCTTCATGCTGGAATTGGTTTTTACGGTGACTCTCGCGGTGTTAATTTATGTCGATGCAATACTTTCGACGAGTCGCCTGATCGCGAGGAGTGCTGAGTCATCTCGTGCTCGCGTCGCGGGAAGGAAAAGAATTTTTTATTCCCAAAACGCGGAATGAGGACGTAACAAATGAATATTTATAATAATTAATTAACCTTTATAGTTACTTTTATGATCCTTCAAATTATTTCACCATTTTAAATGTTATTGTGTGATTACATTTTTGGTGAGTGTTGGCAGTCGAGAGTTTTTAAAAAAGTTTAATTTTCTTAATACTCTTCCTATCACGGAGAAAAAAAAGTACGGCTCTGCCTCCCCAATTTCGCTGCCGTAATGGAGTCGCATTAAGGCAGGTAAATAGCGCGGGTCCTTTTTGTCTGGAAGATCGTCCGGATGGATGTGCCGAATCGGCGAGAGACGTATCTTCCTCAGTTGGTATTCCCGCCATTCCGTTACCTTGGCCCCGTTGTTGGCGTGGAGCTCCTGCAGGGGTAACGCTGCCTCAGGCGCTCGGAAGGTGGTGCTGGTGTCCGAGAAGTCGATGGCGATGGGTACAAGCTTCCCGGGGTGCCCCGAGAGAGAGAGGTTTTTCCCAGGGGTTGGCGGGAGCCTCTCGATGACTGGGGGTTCCTGGAGTTCAACCCAGGTATCGGCCAATTCTGACACCAGAGCAGGTGTGATGATCGGCCCCTTCTTCGAGGGGCGTAGTTCCCTCACTCGAGGGTGTTGGAGGGAACGCGTCTGAGTCTCGTCATGGCCAGTCCGAAGACGGTTTTTCCGACCGGATCGTCGGTGCGTCATCCACCTCCACCGGTCCTGGCTGATTGATGGTTTGACGGTGATGGACTGCCGTCCACGGGGCAGGATTACCCAGCCACCGTGTGTGGGGCAGGTTTGACCAGCCACCGAGTTGGTGCAGTGTGCAAAAAGTAACAGAGACAGGTATAGGCCTCGTATTTTTATTTCTCGTCGACCGAAGCCGAGAGTGGACTGAATTTACATCGAATATTTGCTTATAGTTATTCATAATACATTGGTAAGCTATAAACGCGAAGGTCCCAGGACGAACGCTGCCCTGCAGCCAGTGAGGCTTCTTTGGGCGTGGAATTCGCCCGCAACGACCCAAACCGATCAATAAAGTAAGTAACTACGGGTAATATGGGTCAGATCAATATTGTAAAGTGTAATGCCTAGTAGTTGGCGCACAACAAGTATCCAGTACGGAATATAAGGTAAGTGATAATAACTGTATAATTATTGAGTAGTCTTAGTATCTAATTCTCATCTTTCTTACAGGTTAGTGAAACGGGCATTATTGCAAGCAGGTGGAAAAATACGCGAAGGTGGAAACTTGCGTGTAACACCAGTATCCTTAACATCCCATTCATTCCTTCCACACCTTTCACCATTAATGCCACATTGCCCGCAAATTTCAATGCAAATGTTTTCGTACTTCCAAATACTATTGCACCTTCATTTATTCTTTGCTATTCTAAATTCAAGTCATCTATGAAAATATTAAACAATGTTGGGCTAAGAGGGTACTCCTGTCGTACGTCTCTTCCCGTCGCGAACCTCTCCGTCCGTCCTTGTTGCGTGATAACTTCATTCGTTGTTCTTCTGTATATACTTCTAATCATTAGGACCATCCTACCTCTAATTCCTTCAATTCTCATTCTTTCAATATTTCCTATCATCAGCTCCTGATTGACCATATCAAAAGTAGGTTTGAAATCCACAAACGCGACATACTATCTCTTCTCTTTTTTTTCTGCCCGATCAGTAAGTTCAGTGCGAAAAAGTGGCCTCTCGTATGCTCGGCCCGGAATCCGATTAGCTCTCCACAGCTTCTTGTTTCGTTCTAGCCGAGTAGAGGTACTTCTTTATAATTGGCCGCATCCTAGGCACCACCCGCCTTGAAAATCGGGTAGATTCTTGCCATCTCCCAGCTTTTGCTGATCGCTCTCTGCCTCCAAAAATTATTTAGTATCTCATGATATACCTTCACAAACTCTTCTCTTATTCCGGTCCGAAATTCCAATTTCACCACATCCTGTCTCGGCACTTTAATAAAAATAATTTCGTTCAATTCAATATCCTTATTCAATTCACTCCACTCCTCTCCCTCCTGTTCCTCGTCCTTCCCTTCGTCCAATCTTACCTCTATTTCCCTTTTATGCTCTTTCTCTGCATTGCCTCTCAATAGCCTTTCGAAGTGCGCACGCCATTGGTCTTTCATAATGCTCGCGCCCATAGTCCTTTTCCTTGGTCGAAAGTTCCTGATTGCTTCCCAAAAATCTCTAATATTCCTGTTCCGTTCAACTCTCGCCCATTTTTACTCCATTGACTTTCGCCGCTTCTGCTCGTAAAGCATTTTCAGTTCTTTCCTCTCCTTGATCAACTGGCTCAAATTGATCATCTGCGTCTTTTTTCGTTTCCAGAAATTTACATAACTACTTTCATGCTCTTGCTCTTTTATCTTTATACTCTTGATCAAACCAATAGCATCTTCTTTTCTGTTTCGGATTCCTTGTCATACCTTCCCTATTTGCTCCTCTTCTAATCACATCGATTAAATTTTGTAGTCTCTGTTCCGCTGTCCCTTGGTTCTTTTCTGCGGTCCACATTTCCTGCACCAACCGAATGTACGCTTCTTATTTTTCTTGTTTCCAAATCAAAACTTGCTCCGTAATTCGTTTCCTATTTGCGGCCTCTTCTTCCTCCTCCAGCTCTAGATTAAATTTGATCCTCACCGGCAAATGATCCGATTCCGCTCTAGCTATCTATTCAAGTCTACTTACAGGTACTTCCTCTCTTTCTTTTTTTTTCATTATGATACGTCAACCCCTTCCTTATTCGCTTTCACTTTCCCATTTGGAGTTGTCAACTCGATGTCTTCACACATTGCTAAAAGCTTTCTCCCCTCTGAATTTAGACACTTGTCCCCCGAGTAACTTAAACTTTCTTCCTCCTCCAACCGACCCTCTATTCTCTACTCTTCCCCGATCCTCACATTCCAATCATCCACGATTAACACTCTTTCTCCGCTTTTTGATTCTCTCATAAATTACTTGGTTCGGACACTTTTTCACTTCAGCCACTCCTACATTATTGTACACCTCTATTATGATCTCTGTCTCTCCGCTCATCACGCCTTTGATCTATAGCCCGAACTTCTATTCACTCACACTTGCACTCTTTATTCTATTATTGGAGCGTCGACTGAGACGCTTAAAATGTTCAGCAAATAATAATTTTATTCATAGTTTAAAAACACACAAACACATACACATTCAAAATACAAATCGAAAGATTATAGACAAACGCGTATTCTCAAAGGATCTTTTAAGGTTTTTAATCCTCCATTGAAAACGAAACTTTTGGCACGCAGATGTTTTATGACTGGAAAAACCGATGACTCAGTCTCTGGCGACCAAATGTTTTATTGCAGGTTGACCGTTAGGGTTTTTTCCGCGAGTCGACGCGTCAAGACGCTTCGTACTTACCTGCGGGGGATGCCAACCCTTAAACCAATCACCAAAGGTCATACTCTGTACAAAAATTAACCAATGAGAATACGCGACACAAATTCTTGAAGGCTTTTCCTTCCACCACGAAATGAAGCGAGAGTTTTCGGGTCTTTTTCTATATTTTTCAGTCTTAATCGAGAAGTTGCCGAGACAACTACATTTTTCTGTCTTAATCGACAAGTTGCCGAGACAACTACTTTTCAGTCTTGATTGACAAGTTGCCGAGACAACTACATATTTAGAGTCTTAATCGACAAGTTGCCGGGACAACTACTTTTCAGTCTTGATTGATCAGTTGCCGAGACAACTGTTTAGATTTCTTTAAAAGACAATTTTATCGATCGAACTTAATTTTGAAGCATGGACCGATCGGAGTTAATGTTCACGGGAGGATCATTATTATAGCATTTTGAAAGAAAAGTTTCACGCGTGGACCGATCGGAGTTAATTTTCACGGGAGGATCATTATCATAGCATTTTGAAAGAAACGTTTGACGCGTGGACCGATCGGAGTAAATTTTGACGCATGGACCGATCGGAGTTAATTTTTACGGGAGGATCATTATTAAAGCATTTGGAAAGAAAAGTTTCACGCGTGGACCGATCGGAGTAAATTTTGACGCGTGGAACGATAGGATTAAATTCTGACGCATGGACCGATCGGAGAGTAAATTTTCACGCGTGGACCGATCGGAGTAAAAAATGTCATTGTCCACTAGAGATTATTATGATAATTATTATTATTATTAATGTTGATTAATATCATAGCCGCTGCGAATCCTATTGTTGTATCGATGATATGCTAAGAATACGGGAGGTCACGATTTGGGTTTGGGTTTGGGTTCGATCGTCTTTCTTTAAAAGTCTTTGATAAGTTGCCGAGACAACAATTTTAAGATAAACCAGTTCATTCAACCACACGTTGCCGAGACAACATTCATTCACTCACATTCACCACAACTGTATATATTATCAACCGAATTAAATAGTATCATTAATTTATCAGCAGTTCACTTGTTCCATTTATTTCACGCGAAAACAGTTATAATACATTAAATGTTGAATTATAACGTACCCAATTATAACGTCGTTCAATGCGCATCGAAATTTACGACTTCGATGGATTATTTATTTTAATCGCGATATAGTTCGGTACAGAACATTTTGGTCCTTCGAGCCGGATACAGTGACTCTATAAAATCACAGTGATTGTGTAGTGTGGTTAATGTGCTCTATCAAGTTTCAACATGGTAATTCGTCTATCCTCCAAGATAGAGGGCAACGATATTGCGCCCAATCGACATCAAGGAAAGGACGCTGAAAGAATACTACCAAGGACACTGATAGACATCACAAGGGTTGGACAACTAAGCGGTAAGCTCGTTAACAATCATAGTCATCGAATTTCCTAATTGATTCGTCAATCCTTTCTATCATTATTAATAATGGCAAACGTGGATGAGATTAAACGTCTCTCAAAGAAACGCTCCGTGATAAAAGCGCAAATAACTTCGTTTAAAAACTTTTTGTCAAAATGTCGCGAAGAAGAAAGTGTCGATACATTTAGAATCACGCAACGCGTTCAAAGATTAAAAGAAATCGTGTCAAACTTCGACGCTATATGCGACGAGCTAGACCGGTTAGATGAAGAAAACGATCACATCGCGGAACGAATAACGGTCGAGGAAGATTATCTCGAGTGTATAAGTGAAGCCGAGAAAATGTTATACAACGCAAATAAGCCAATTTCCGTGAGTGACGGTGAAAGCGACATACCACTCGCGGACCGTATGCAACCCGCGGACAACTCACCATCAATAAGTACTTTTCGGTTACGACTACCAGAAGCTTCCCTCCCGAAATTCGACGGGAAATATGAACAGTGGCTCAGCTTTAAGGATTCGTTTCTAGCCATGATCGGTAATCGGCGCGAGATTAGCAACGTCGAAAAATTGCAATATTTAAAGGCATCGCTTATCGGAGATGCCGCGCGCAAACTTAACATCTTTAACATCACGAATGATAATTACGCGCGGGCTTGGGACTTGCTTCAACAGTCATACCAAGACGAACGACTCATTATTACGTGACATCTCAGCCTTCTCATTCGTTTACCATCGCAAACGAAGGAAACCGCGACCGGATTAATAAGGCTTGCAGATGAGACGCAGCAACACATGTTGTCTTTGCAATCACTCGGGGCAGATGTAGGCGAGAAATTAATTGTTCAATTGCTCGTTGAAAAAATGCATAAAATGACGCGTCAAAAATGGGAAGAATCGTTGAAACGAGGCATCTTTCCCAAACTCGAAGAGTTATTAGAATTTCTCTACGGTACCGCGTCGAGGATTGCACAATGGGAGGATCGCGACGCGAACAACTCGACGTCGCAAAAACCGGGAAACTCAAGAGAGCCGAAACCCGGCAAATCCGTCAAAAGTTTAGTGACAGCAGCCGCCGCGAAATGTTCGGTGTGCTCGGAAGGCCCGCATCCCCTATTCAAGTGCGAAAAATTCCGCGGACTGCCCGTGCAAGTACGTATTAAAATTGTAAAAAATGCTTCATTGTGCCCCAATTGTTTACGTTCACACGAAGAAAAGGAGTGCAAATTTCGAAACTGCCTCCGGTGTAACGAGCGACACAATACGCTTTTACACGAAGAGTCAACTCCTCGGTGCGAACCAGCTCAGCTCAATTGACAATTTGCACCCATAGGAGTGTAGAACTGCTGTTCACCATCAACGAGCACATCAATGTGTGAGTTAGTGACAAACAGGACAGTAAGTTCTAAAAATAAAAGAGCAAATATCGTCGATCGCCGAACGTCACTGACAACAAACGCTACGATGCGTGAGTTAATGACTAGCGCAGCGGTCGACGTCTATGACTCTAAACGCCGGCGAACACAGTGTCGCGCGTTACTGGATACTTGTTCGACAGCCAATTTCATTACCGAAAAATTGGCCACGGCATTACATTTGCCTAAACGAAAATTATCCATTCCTGTGGGGGCACTAAACGATCTTGCTACGACAACGAAGCATGCTGTCACCGCGATCTTTAAATCGATTCACGACAATTTCGAAAAAACTTTGACTTTCTTAACGATTCCTCAAATTTCGGATTGCGTACCGACAGAATCGATCGCACGGGAATCAATCGAAATTCCCTCTAATATACGCTTGGCAGACCCGGAGTTTTATAAGTCAGCACCAGTCGAACTGCTTACAGGCTCTGGTCCCACTCTCTCCATGCTTTGCATTGGTCAAATAGATCTCTCCGAACGAGGAACAGAGCTAATCCTCCAGAAGACTCGCCTGGGATGGACCATTGGAGGGAGTGTCTCCAATAAACGAAAATCAGCAGCATCATGTATGCTTACCAACATACAAGATGACCTTGCAAAATTCTGGGAAATCGAAATGGGTACGATGCCCACGAGCCTATTATCTCCAGAAGAGATCGAGTGTGAAAGACACTTTCGACAACATACGACCCGCAACGAAGATGGTCGATACGTGGTGGTGCTCCCATTTAAAGAAGGGTGCCCCGCGCTTGGCGAATCTCGTGGCAGAGCCATGAAACGATTTAACGCTCTACAACGAAAATTTAAGGTCAACAAAGAATTCCAGCAACAATATACATCGGTCATACAAGAATACTTGCATCTAGGTCATATGTTCGAAACCGTAGACGATGGTGAGGGATTTTACCTGCCACACCACGCGGTAATCAAAGAAACGAGCGCCACAACAAAGGTCCGCGTCGTATTTGATGGATCCGCGAAATCAAGTACCGGTGCTTCTCTCAATGAAGGGTTAATGGTCGGACCGACCATTCAAGACGACATTGTGTCATTGATTATTCGCTTTCGACTGCACTATTACGTAATTTCAGCCGATATTGAAAAGATGTATCGGCAATTCATCGTGCGAAATGAAGACCGAAAATATCAACGGATTCTATGGCAAGGATCAGAAGGCACGAGGGCGTATGAATTGAATACCGTCACGTTCGGTTTAGCCTCTGCTCCTTATCTGGCAATTCGTTGTCTTCATCAGTTGGCTGAAGACGAGGGGCACAAGTACCCAACAGCCGCAAAAAGCATCAAACACGACATGTACGTTGATGATCTGCTAACGGGAGCTGATACAATCGAAGAAGCTCGCGAACTACGATCAGAAATCAGCAAACTACTCAAGCTGGGAGGTCTCCATTTGAGACAATGGGCTTCGAACGAACGAACCATACTCGACGGACTCCCAGAGGAGGAATTAAATCACTCGCTACAACTCGATAAAGAACAGACATTGAAGACTTTAGGCCTGGCTTGGAACGCTAGTGAAGACAGCATTCATTATACGGTGAAACCTGTCGCAATAGGAGAAAGGATCTCAAAACGGCAAATTCTCTCAGAAATTGCAAAAATCTTCGATCCTCTCGGATTGCTCGGCCCCATCATCCTCTTTGCAAAATGTTTGATGCAACGACTTTGGTTATTAAAATTGGATTGGGACGAGTCAGTTCCTCACAGCATCCATACTGAATGGACCATGTACTGTGAAGAACTGAGAGAGTTAACGGACTGGTCATATGAGAGACAAGTATTGATCTCGGACGTCGAGGAGATCCAATTACACGGATTCTGCGACGCAAGCGAGAAAGGCTACGGAGCCTGCATATATATACGATCGAAAAATCACCACGAGGAGACACAGAGCAAATTACTATGCTCCAAATCTCGAGTCGCGCCGTTAAAAGTTTTAACGATTCCACGGCTCGAACTATGTGCCGCACAACTTCTCGCAAAACTTTACTCTCAGGTGTTGAAGACCATCGACAAAACGATCGATGAAACAGTACTGTGGACCGATTCAATGATCACACTTCATTGGATCAATACATCACCACACACCCTCAAGACGTTCGTGGCAAATCGAGTCGCTGACATTCAGGAGAGGACAAACCCTAATGTTTGGCGACACGTCCGTTCCGAAGACAACCCTGCCGATATGCTATCCAGAGGACAGAATCCGAGTGAGTTTTCTAAAAATACCCTCTGGAGAGATGGACCGTCGTGGTTGACACGCGATAACGCACAATGGCCATCGACACCGATCAAGACACCAGAAGAGACCATAGAAAAAAGAAGAATTATATGTTTTGCCACAAGCACAGTCGACGAATTACTCCATAAATTCTCGTCATTCAGCAAATTAAGACGCATCGTGGCGTATTGCTTGCGCTTCCGAATCTCTAACAAATGCAAGGGAAATCTGGAAGTAGATGAATTGAACGAGGCAGAAACGAGGATCGTACGACTCACGCAAGCATCGATATTCAAGGAAGAAATACACGAACTCAGCGGAGGGAGGAGAGTTAAAAACAAAAGCAGACTGAAATCTCTGGACCCCTTTATAGATAGAGATGGAGTACTGAGAGTTGGCGGAAGATTAAAAAACTCACAACTCTCGTACTCTCAACAGCATCCAGCAATTCTTCCACGGTCTCATCATGTCTCTAATCTTATTATTAATTTTTATCATTTGAAAAATTATCACTCCGGCATACAGACAACGTTATATTCCATACGACAGCGATACTGGCTGACAGACGGACGGAACCAAGTTCGCAAGATTGTCCGAAAATGTGTGCAATGCTACCGGGCCAGTCCTCCATTAAGCGAATACAGAATGGGAAATCTGCCGAGCATTCGAATCACAGAAGCGCGACCATTCTCCAGCGTAGGAGTCGATTATTGCGGTCCTTTTTATATCAAGGAGAAAAAACATCGAAATCGGAATAAACTAAAGGTGTATGTCGCTGTATTCGTTTGCCTCGTCGTGAAGGCAGCTCACTTAGAAGTAGTTAGTGATTTAACGACTGAAGGATTTTTGGGCGCTCTTCGCCGCTTTATATCTCGACGAGGTAAATCCAACACAATCAGTTCCGATAATGGAACTAATTTTGTCGGAGCAAACAATGAATTGAAGGCACTTTACTTAACATTTAATTCAGAAGCTCATCAAACGTCGACCACATCATTTCTCCGAGAACAAGGGATTAAGTGGAAATTCATTCCACCACTCTCGCCGCACTTCGGGGGTCTGTGGGAATCTACGGTAAAAATGTTTAAGCATCACTTCAAACGCGTAATTAGTAACGAATTGTTCACTTTCGAAGAATTCAACACGTTTGCCATAGAAATAGAAGCTATTATAAACTCCCGTCCACTGACTCCTCTATCAACTGATCCGAACGATCTCCTGGCATTAACTCCCGGCCATTTCCTTATCGGTGATTCGTTGACGAGTTTGCCCGATATAGATTACGGCTCAACGCCGATTAATCGATTATCAACGCTGGCAACATTTACAAAAGGTTCGACAAGACTTTTGGTCCAGATGGCACAAAGAATATTTAAACGAACTCAACGTAAGAGCCAAATGGACCTCAGTCGAACACCCAATTAAAGAAGGTAGCATCGTACTCCTGAAGGAAGATCACGTGCCACCAATGCAGTGGTCGCTGGGCCGCGTAACAAAAACGTATCCTGGGACAGACGGTGTAGTGAGAACAGTGACGGTCAAAACCGCCAACAGTCAATTTGATCGTAATGTGAGAAGACTTGCTCCATTACCCATTGACGAAAAGAACATTATATAATTAACGTTTCAATTAAGTAATTCTTATAATAATGTTGATCGGAATCCTCTCAACGGGGGGAGTCTGGAGCGTCGACTGAGACGCTTAAAATGTTCAGCAAATAATAATTTTATTCATAGTTTAAAAACACACAAACACATACACATTCAAAATACAAATCGAAAGATTATAGACAAACGCGTATTCTCAAAGGATCTTTTAAGGTTTTTAATCCTTCATTGAAAACGAAACTTTTGGCACGCAGATGTTTTATGACTGGAAAACCCGATGACTCAGTCTCTGGCGACCAAATGTTTTATTGCAGGTTGACCGTTAGGGTTTTTTCTGCGAGTCGACGCGTCAAGACGCTTCGTACTTACCTGCGGGGGACGCCAACCCTTAAACCAATCACCAAAGGTCATACTCTGTACAAAAATTAACCAATGAGAATACGCGACACAAATTCTTGAAGGTTTCTCCTTCCACCACGAAATGAAGCGAGAGTTTTCGGGTCTTTTTCTATATTTTTCAGTCTTAATCGAGAAGTTGCCGGGACACCTACATTTTTCTGTCTTAATCGACAAGTTGCCGAGACAACTACTTTTTAGTCTTGATTGACAAGTTGCCGAGACAACTACATATTTAGAGTCTTAATCGACAAGTTGCCGAGACAATTACTTTTCAGTCTTGATTGATCAGTTGCCGAGACAACTGTTTAGATTCCTTTAAAAGACAAGTTGCCGAGACAACATTTTGAGTGTCTTTGATAAGTTGCCGAGACAACAATTTAAAGATAAACCAGTTCATTCAACCACACGTTGCCGAGACAACATTCATTCACTCACATTCACCACAACTGTATATATAATCAACCGAATTAAATAGTATCATTAATTTATCAGCAGATCACTTGTTCCATTTATTTCACGCGAAAACAGTTATAATACATTAAATGTTGAATTATAACGTACCCAATTATAACGTCGTTCAATGCGCATCGAAATTTACGACTTCGGTGGATTATTTATTTTAATCGCGATATAGTTCGGTACAGAACAATTATTTATCAGTTGCTTTAGTATGTTTTTCAATCCCACTAGCCTTCCTCTGTTTTTTACCATCGCGCCTCGCGTTTGAAGCTTGCTCTCATTCGGTCTCCGATCCTCCGTCCCCGTTACGCGCATCTGCGATCCCCTTTCAACTTTCTTTACCTTTCTAACCTCCAAATTTACGACGTCATCGAATTACGCTGATTTCTCAGTTCAGATCTCCAATCACTCCATCTTCAATCACACTTTCCCACACCTGGGTACTTTCTTCCCTCTTCAAAATGTCTTAATTCATTAAAAAAAACTCTCTCCCCTCACAGAATACGTTCATACTCCGTAACCGCCACCTTGCGTCCTCTATAACAGTTAATAAATATTTTATAAAAAATGTCAACTAAATATATTTTATTGTCATAAATAAATCAACGATTCTTAGTTTCAACGAAGGGGAATTATTGTCATCAAAGGGAACAGACGTGCCAAATATATGATATTTGTTTCAAGTGCAGCTTTATTAACAATTAACGAATCAGTACTTGAGGCACGTAATAAGTTTTCCGATAGTTATTTGTTTACTGTTGATAAATATATAGTCGATTCAATTGAAGATTTGCTGTTACTCATAAAACATTTATTTGCTTGATCTCCGCGACAGTCGCGTCAACTTTACGATTACTGTCAGACTGTACGGTTACTGTATTTGAGGCAGTTATCTCAAATATAGATTTATTACCCAGTTAACTAGCAACGACGCATATACGCGCCGAAAGACTTGGTGTCCTAGAGTTTTTCAGGTCGCTGAATCGAAATCTGAGCTCAGGGACTAAAAATCCGTCATTGTTCAGTTAAAATGACACCCAAAAATGCTCTCTTTGAACGGTTTTCGAGACAGTGAGCCGAAGTACAGTTGGAAAGCGAAAAAATACCCCCGCTAAACAAATACCTCCACTGATGACCAAGTAATCGCACTCCCAGGGTGTGCCACGTGGAGGCTGAGATGGGATATTACACTCCTTTTGTTTTTGTTGTTTTAAGTTTTTATTTTATTTTTGAAAACAAATTCTAATGTTTTTTTACAACAAATTACGACTCCAGTTTTGAAATCAGCAGCCTCAGAAACGATTGTACTGATTTTTAAAACGTAATCGATCTTGCCAGTTTTGGCACCGAAGCGGTTCAAGAGATTACCCGTTAACTGGTTAATAGTTAATCGAACTTTATTTAGATCAAATAAGTAACTAGTCGCGCGAACGATAAGACTGTTGGCACGGATACAAGCTGGGTAGTTGCTTCATCTGGAGTCGAGTTAATAATTAACGAATCATTATTTATCGCAAATCGGGAATCATCGCATCACCTATAGTTCAATCGACACAAATATAGAATTTTTAACGATTACAAAATGTTTTTTCCGTTCAGCTTTATCTAATTCCACCGTTTCAACTCATCCGTTGTTACAGCATACATCAATTGATTTGTGATTACGAAAGCGTTCCAATAAATCGATATCATTCACCGATTCATGATAGAATCATGAAGTTAATTTAATTATCGAAATTCTTGATTTAATATTTTGCAGATTCGTAATGGTTAACGTAGAAACTGGAACCTATTCGTTGGCTACAGACAAAAAGTTTCAGCCGGACGGTAGTTATGTGCCTCGAATTCTTTTTTATACGCCACAGGGCGAGCTCATTAGCGAAGCTTACAATCGTCAATCGGAGGATTTAAAGTTTCGTTACTTTTGCAGTAGTCCAACTGAAATAATCGAGATTATGCGTTTTGTCCTCGAACAGTACGGACCTAGTGCGAAAATGAAATAATATGTTGTGAAAAAATGTGGTTGTAATCGATGCTTGGTTACTCGAATACCTCCCGAAGGAAGTACATGTATCTTTTTTAAAGCTCTTTTGAGTATGTCTTCGTAAATTAAATAAAAATGTTCTGTGATAAGATGTGGTTCTCTTGATAAGTTAGACGACAGAATTCGGCAGCTGTGTACATTTTTATTGAACCACATTACGGCCAACACATGTTTATTTCTACGCGTATCGGTACTTTGGTCTAGTGCCTTGCTTCTAAGCCAATATTGGTAGGCTGACGGGTCGGCCCTAACGACGATTCAAATTCTGGTCACGTACTCTCGCAAAAAATAAGAATATGGGTGTAGCTTACCTCCAGATGTGGAATATCCAAACAAAAATCGCCAATGACGAACATTAATTGGGTAAGTACATCTTATGGTGTCAATATAATATGCTGTAAAAATACATTACTAATTTGTAATGACCGCACAAAACGAATTGATATGGCCAAGCTATTATAACTACAACAACGAGTGCCAAGCTACGGACGAATGAAATTACTGATACAATTAATGGTGTACGAAAACATGAGACAAGTATATTTCCATGGTTCCATTTCGCTATCCCCTAAAAGTTGACAAATAAATTAAAAGCATTCAAAGCGCATGCTGCCAAGAAAGTGTAGCTTATTATTGTTCATCAAACTTGGTGAGAATTCATGTTAAACATATAGTGTGGTTATGATCTAAAAATGTATTACTTGAAGAATTTGCATTCAAAAAATCGAATTGAAAAAAGTCGATTACAGTACTTGGCGAGTCCGTGACAAACTACTTAGTGATTATGAATTATACAGTGTATACATTTTGCATAGTAACTCGCTAAGTATGATATTCGGAATTCAAGCTACGTACCCCCACTATGACACCCAGCATTGGAATTTCCAGATCTGTATGTGAAACTGTGCCCGCATCGACGGATGACGCGCCGGTGTGAGCCCAGCACGTTCATTGCTTCGATCCTTTCGTTCCATGAGTTAGAGTTGAATGTTATCGTTGTCACCAAACTGATATTTTTTTTTCATTTATAAAACTCTTTAAATTACTTTTAGCAGGGTGTTTTGAATTAAGAATTTGATATACTACAACAATAAAAAATAACATTTCATTTTCCGTTTCTCGAATCTAAGATTTTTCTGCAGTAAAAATATATCCCAAAAATACGTGATCGCTTTTTTTCGAAGAGAGCAGAAAAAACTGTTGGGAAACCACGCAAAGCAAGCTAGAAACCGTAAAAAGAAGGTCGCCACCTTAAAATGTTCACTATATGTGTTAAGCAGAGATAAAAACTCCCCTCTCCTAAATCACAAACTAGGATAAGGGCCCCTATATATATCAGGCCCGTATAATAGGGCGACAGTCTACTCGAATCGTCCGAACACCACGGATCTCGAAAGTATACTTATACCACGATTAAGCATATTGTATACTCGACGGGAATATTATATAAATATTGTACTTAAAAAGAATAAATACGTGAGATTATACTACGGTATAGTTCTCACTTCTTTTTGAAAATCGATTAGAAATATTTTCCCCGTAACAATATGCATGCCCTTACATCATAACAATACATTGCCATGACAGCTGCTGCCGCCGTATGGTCCAATAGAAATATGATTTTAAAGAGAAATAATACCTGGCAACGATTTTCTGTTTTTCATCTTGGGGGGATGTGGTGAGTATACTTTAAATCCAGATTTTTGGGATGATCGCATCACTGCATTAGCCGCAAACTTGATTTAAGGGTTGATTTTCGTTTTTTTTTTAATAACTCGGTTATTCTCAAATTCAGAGTAAAAATGGTGGTTCTCCAAATTTGAGAGAAATTTAATTTCCTACAACTTTGAGCATTACTATTTTCACCCTAGGATCAATATTTGCAGATTTAGAGCATAAGTGGGGCGTGAAATTTTATTTTATTTTTAATACCTAGTTTATTTTCGACTTTGGCGTAGAAACAATTGTACATAAATAAAGTCAAACTAGGCATTTATTCTTCGTTTTTTGATGGCCCACCCAAATTTTCGTAATTGATTTCTTCTCCCGTTACCCCGCTGTCATCGGGATCGTTGTTATCACGGTCGAGTGGGTCGGTGCCGAATATCAGATTCGAAGGGAGATCATCGAAATTATCTGTGCCATAATTATCAAGATCGTCCTCACCGAGCAGGTCCTTAATATTCGACGTATTCTCGCATGTCTCTCCGTTACACTGATTACGTAAAACGGAGGATTTGAGGCCTACTTCACGCCCGCTGCTCATTTTGCCGCAGTTAGGCTGCATTTGCAAGATATTAGATTGTGCAGTGATTCCGGCGCCGAGTCGGCAGTGGTAACGATTGGTTCCAGCCCACGATTCGTTTTCATCCAGACCCAATGAGTAACAAGTACGTCATATTCAAGCCACATTTGCATTTGAAGGTACGTCCTGTATTCGACTAGGCCTTAACGGGGCACGGGTGCAGCTGCCAAGTTCCCCAAATACTAGTTTATCGCATCACGTGACCATGACTTTTCAACGCATTCCAACTCTCCCACATTCTATGTCTATGTTACTCTATTCTAATCTTTTACCTAGACATAGCTCCGAAAATATCGCTTCTAGTAAAAAAAAAAAAAAAAAAAATTGCACGAAATTGCATTCGTACAACTTTGTTTCTCATTATCTGTACGATAAAGACAGAAATAAACGAGGTATTAGAAAAAAAAAAAAATTCACCCCCCATTTCTAATCTAACTCTGTCATTATTGATCCTAAGGTAAGGATGGTAATAATCAGAGTTGTAGAAAATTAAATTCTCTACAAGTTTGTTCGTTATTACTTTTATACTAAAATCAAAAATAAGCCAGTTATTCAAAAAAACCTATTTCCACCCCTATTTCAAATCTAACTCCGTAAATATCGAACGTGGGATAAAAATAGTAAGGAACAAAGTTGTAGAAAATTTAATTTCCCACAAATTTGATCGTTACCATTTTCAGAATAAGCGAGGTATTTAAAAAAAAACGAAAATTACCCTTTAAATCGAGGTGACGGCTAATGCAACGGTGCAATCGTCCCGAAAATCTGGATTTGGAAATCTGGATCCTCTCCCCTCCCCTTCCCTAAGATAAAAAAAAAGAAAATCGTTGCCAGGAACTATTTCCCTCTCATCCGTTTTTTGTACATTTCTACTAGACTAGTGTATTGGAATCCTGCGCAGAAACATGAAGTCTTGCAAAATGTTGTAGGATATATATTAATTGGAAATCGCCGTTTATTTATCCTCCACGAAAATTGACGAGAGCAATTGACATCTCCCTTGGAGAGAGTTTGACACTTCTTCCTAAAATTCTCTCTCTCATCACTACTCGTCGAACAGTGGTCGAGATAAGACGACAGAATAAGTCATTCCCCTTTCATATCGTTGCTATGTATAGGGAAGCTTAATCATTGCATAATAATCGTGATCGCGCCTGTAATATCTTCAATCCGGACATAATTTCAAGGATTTTCGAATCAAAACATACGACGATAAGTACACGATGATTATAATAAGAATGAACGAGTGAAATGTACATCACAAAAAAACTACTGTTCACGATAATTAAATATAACGAATTAATATAACAAGAATGATATGATTCATTGCCGATTTAAATAAAAGAAAAAAGATTGTTCATTTGATATTTTCGTGTGTGTGTATATGATCTATGTAATTGTTATGTTAATCTCGCCAATGATCAACGACGAATTTTATTAAGTTGTAAATGATTTGCGATGTCACGAACATTGTACATTCACAGAATTAATTTAAACAGGAGTAATTAAAAGAACCTTTATTGTAACGTAATTATCGTCGTTGTGCTTTATTTTTCTTTTATATAAATATATTAAGTTCGACAAGATGCTTGCTCATGTGAGCGTTAACGTCCCTCCTATCATTGTTCTAATATTCATTTCTTTGATCGTCCTTTATGTTAGACAGCCTCTTCCAGTCATATGTTTAATTCGATTTGTACTGGATTCACAAAATTGAATAGTGCTTAAGCTTAATAAATTCAATTTTTTAAGAGCATAATACTAAGTGAATAAATAAACAAATTATTGAATAATAATCAAAATAAATACCTCCATTGGCGCTCACCTTGCTGCTGAATTCGTGACCTTGTTTTTTTAATAGTTAATGCCTACCGACGAGAGTTCTAATATCTCAATCGTAACTCGGTCTCAGTCAAAGGTATCAACATGCGATACATCTTCAATAACGGCCAAGCAAAATGAAAAGAAACTTAAGAAAGGTAGATTATCGTTTGAAAATATTGCCAATTTTAAGATTATTGTCAATTTCGTCAGAACAGAAAACCTGACAAACACGATGTAGAACAACGACTAACAAGGCGTTCCGAGAGGAATTGGGGAGTGGGGAATTGGGGAGCGTATGAGAGAAGAATTGCAGTGCGTTGATGAAATTGCAACATAAAAAATGGAGAATCTAATATGGCAGCCTCGAGGGACTAATGGTATTCCGTTATGCCTACTGTTAACTCCGTTATTGGCTGTCGAAAAATAATTACGACCCCAGAATACGCAAAGGGAGGCTGCGGTCAGATTTCACACTCCATTTTTTCATAATTTTTTTGTTTTAATTTTTTATTTTCTCAATTTCGAGTTCAGATTCGTAATCAGCAACCCAAAAATCCTATATAGATAAGGCTCCATGTATAATATGGAAATTATTGGCTCTCACTAGTTTTGGCATAAAACGTTGATTTTGGGGTCCACCAGTCCACCAATACACTCAAATTTAATGAGAAAACATCCTCTCGATTTTTCAGAAGAGCTTAATCGTTATATTTAATAAAACGTGTATGCTGAGCATCGTGATTGAAAGCATAGCAGAAGGACAATTGAAAATTTGATACTACACAACAAAATACACAATCAGAAATTTTGAGCAATTAAAAACTGCGTTTTTGAAGGAGTTTTATTCAGTCTCAATAAAATTGCGCATTAGAAATCGATGGGCCTTGCGCAAATACGGGCTGGAAGACGGTACTCTACATTCGTATTTTCAACAACATTTTCGTAAGACTTGCCATTCTGATCTTCCTATGCCAGCTTACGATACCAGCCTCACCATAATTTAATTACCACACAGAATTCAAAACGTACTGTCAATAATATAGGATAATTCTATCACTCACACAAATAGCGTCCCAAGCTGAAACAAATCAGGATCGAAAGTACAGAGCGGAAAAACACAAACAGCCAATCTAATCATAACGGTCACACGAACGGAATAAATAGCATGGAAATTTCGATCGAAAATATCGCGAACACAGACAAGTACAAGCCCACAGTCGGACGACTCTTATAGTAGACAAAATAATAACAGAAACGATTATCGAACAAGTCACTCTAGAAACAGATCATGAAATAATAGGGGACAGAATACGCAGAATCAACACGTGGAAAATCGCGATAATTTACGATCGTATAACGTTTTTCAAAACTCGAGAGTGAATTGGCTGCCTGATTCGCGATTTCAACCCCCTTATTTCACATGAAATCCAACGAATTTAGGTAATGCAAATCCCCAATATGGTTTTTTAAAAAGATTATTCACGTAATGACAATTTAAATTAATCGCTGGCAAGGTACAAAAAGAATCGGTATCGTGTCGAAATCCGTTCGTTTTTGTTGAAGATTTGCAAGAAGGCACACTGAGAGAGAAAATTATGAGAACCAATAAAATATATTTTTAGATTGGGCAAACCATTTTTAACTCCCGACTGTCCACCAAGCAAAAGACGGGAGTTAAGCGTTTCACTGAGGTGTCGTGACTTTTCGGGTTTTCGTTGTCATTGTAAAATGTCTTAACAAGATTTTGCATACTACATCTGTGACTGATAGACTATGTTTAATGCGATATATGCCAAGATTGTATTCAAATTCAGAGAGACAATAAACTTTGAAGAATTATGGTGAAATTCTCGCTGCATATCGCTAAATTTGCGAGATGGCCGCCGATCCTGAGCTCATATGGTCGACGAATAGCGGCACAGGCAGCTGCAAAACGAAGCAACTATTTGAAATTCCAGACGCGAACAAAATAACGATTTCTGATTGGACGCGCATTAGTATTAAATAATATTCTTGACAAGCTGATGAAAGGAATAAATAATGTTTAATCGAAATAATAAGAATGAATAAGAATTTAGTTAGTTGTTGATAAACAAAAAAACCGGTGATAACCGGTTCGATTGTCGTCTTGAAACATAACCTATATCCAAAAAGCGCCGGGTGGATCGCAGCCACGAACTCGCTACCTTACATCATTAAAAACAAAAACATTTTCTGTTAGTGGGAGTACGACAAAAATAGTTTAACTATAATAATCTCTATGAAAAAATTCAGGCTTCTGACTTGTCCTCGCGGAGATAAATACTTTTTTTTCAAGTTGTCACATGTTCTTTTACAAACCGCCATGTAGGTCACAGCGCGAAAAAAAGATGAGCTAAAGTATTGCTGGCATCGTCGGTAAAGAAATGGACGAACATAAAAAAGATTATAATAATTTCCAGCTTTTACTAACTTTTTGGAACATTTTGAGCATCTTGCATGAGAATCTCAGGAACAATGTTTTTTCACAGAACCAAATACTTTCTCTAAAAACTCTATGAGGAATCAAGGAATATAACATGAATTTTTAAAAAATAAATAACTCATGGGTGCGAAATTCGTATCGGTAAAAAGCTTCTGATTTGTTTGTTAGTGTGACGTCCGCCTTGAACCCAAAACAGTTTTTTCAAACTTCGAAAAAGATGAAATAAAAAATAAATAAAAAATTAAACTCCTGACTGCAACAGTTACCAAAAATTCAATCCCACTATAAGATTTAAAAAGGATGAAATAATATTCAGCATGAGAAGAGTAATTATAAACGTTAATTAATTATTATAAAAATTCACCCATTATTTTTAGTACGCTCGGGAGACGCCTTCCGATCACACAAACGAAGCGGGAACGTCTCCTGACTAACTGATTAGCATTTATAACTATTCTCATAATGCTGAACATTATTTTACCCTGTAATGGTTTATTAGACAGAATAAATTATAAAATAGGTTTGACTGGTGAGATGCAATTTATATTCAATTTCAACAATTTATCCGAATAGAAACCGATGACGTGGATTGATAAATTATATTGTTTCCTATAAAAAATTGGATCAAAGCGATTATTAAACAGCATTATAGAATTACCTCAGGCATTATTATTCATCAATATTGGCAAATATTTCACCTCCAAGTGATCGTACAGAAAAATACACATATACAGAGCGATTACATATAAATTATACACACATCATGTGTATAATACACATACACAATATAGCTTCGTCGAGAATCACTTGCTCAATGACCAATACTTTGATGGTTTGGAAATGAGATTGGTTTAAAAATTTAAACATGACTGTCCGTCATAACGATGAAAAATATCGATACATACCATACCTGTATGATTTAGGATTTTCGTTCTCCTTCTCTCTCTCTCTCTCTCTCTCTCTCTCGGTGTACTTATCCTAATCGGGGAGTACGGTAGATGTGCTACCAGGCCTGGATTTCTCGAAGATCATGATGAACCTGACTCGAGATATGTAGTGATAAAATAATAAACAAGAGAAGAACGAATATAAATTTAGGGGACTGAGAGAATCCGCAGATAGTACATATCGATAATTATAAGGTGGTCCTTCGAGAGGGGATGAATCGAGCGTGATCGATCATTTACGCAGATCCTCGCCTTTTGCACACGGCCTCATGCCTGGCGGCACTATTCGATTTAATTCCCATATTACAACCCTTTTTAAATCTTATTACGTGATTGAATTTTTGATAACTGTTGCAGTCGAGAGTTTTTAAAAATTTGTAATTTCTTATTTATTTTATGGAATATTGTATCAATTCACGCGCATTCCTTTCGGTTTAAAAACAGCTGATAGCAGTTTCATTGGAGCGATCCTTTTTCCGCTTGGGGATGAATTCAATGACTTTTTAAGCTATTCCTTTCACACAGGTACGGATTTGATTGGCACTTGATTACTGCGCTATATGCGGTGTATAGGGAACGTACTGGGACACCATCCAGCCTGCAAAGCGCGGCCTTTAGACCCTTGCAAAAGTGCACTTTTTTACTGATAGCTGCCCCAAACACTCGGTGAACCAACGTTTTTTCGTGCCTCATAGAATAGTACTTGGTTCAGGAGTACGTGGTATCTTCTATATTTTATTTCACGGGATGAAAAGTGTGCAAATTCTTCAGTTTGAGGTAATGTGCTACATGTGCTCGCTCTCTCTCGCTCCTCCATAACCGCTAATCGCGCTATCTCTCTCGCACCCGCGTGAACTCCAGCCTGGAGCACATCACATTAAGATTGAGTTAGGTACTTCACCCATAAGCGTCATGCATAAAAACTCGATGTTCGTTATTTAATTTTTCTTCTGACGCTCGGTAAAAGACTTCGTATTTTCGCCAACACGAAAGTGAATACTTAAAGTGCAATACATAAAAAAGGCAATTCTTTCTAAAGACTATTGGTTCGTGCAAGGAATACCTTTATGTTACGTAGATAACATTTAAATAACATTTTTTGAGGGTTGTTGAGTGTTCTCACTATCGCCCTGGTGAAACCTTTAAATTACAAATAGATGGATCGGATGTAGAAATATGTGATATTATGTTTCAAATCGACGAAAACAGTGATAACAAAATAATCCCAATCGTAAGTCGATGTTTACTTCCGGCGGAATGTTTAACCGTTATATTTTCGGTTATTAAATTCTGTGTATACCTGATGAGAAAACTGATCGAGATAATTACAGACTATATATAAAGTTCTTTTCTAAATCGAACATCATTTTTAGTGCCGAGGCTTTGTCGATGGAGCCTACTTTTACACGAATATACGTTTACGATCAGGCATTGTAACAGGCGGTACGTTGTAGTGAATATTGCGCTATTTCATGTAGATAAGAAAGAGTAACTTTCAATTAACGTATCTGTTTGAGAATTTCTCCGGTTTGAGTCATTGAGTCGCGAAAACTCGTCATCGACGATATTTTCGGATCCAGATAAGTACACGATTTGCGTATGGAAGTGGGCAATGTAATCCAGGTGACAGAGTTGTCATGGGGATACTTTTTCCGGTCGCTGTGAAACGGCAAAGGTAAGTTCTTTGTGGTCCGTTCTGATAATGAAATTTCAACCTTCGAGGATGTGCTCGAAATAGATGACTGCACTGTAAAATCCGTTAAGTTCCCCGTTATACGTGCTGTAACGTGTTTCTGGTTTGCTAAGCTTCTTTAAGAAGAAACCCAGAGGCTAGCTCTCGACATTCTCTTTTTTCCAGGACGATCCGATTGTCAGGTCTCTCAGGGCACTGTAAAATGCGTTAAGTTCCCGGTCGTACGTGCTGTAACGTGTTTCTGGTTTGTTAAACTTCTTTAAGAAGAAACCCCAGAGGCTCCCCCTCGACATTCTCTTTTTTCCAGGACTATTCGATTGTCAGGTCAGACGTGTAAGGCGCAGGTCAGTGCGAGATGTGCATTATCCTCTGGGTATACTAGCAAGGCTACTTGAGCAAAGCCACTCTTGCACTCGGTAAAAGCTCGGACCGATATTTCTGTCCACCGTACCGGCCGTTTGTCATTGTTTTTGGATTCCGTCAGATACTCGTTTAAAAGCGCTTGAATGTGCTTTGCTCTGAGAATAAAACAGCGATAAAAGTTGTTCACTCCCAAGAACCTTCATAATTCTGCGATTGTTTCGGGTCATTTGTACTCAGGTATGGCCTCGACTTTCTCAACTGGAGGTTAAATGCTTTTTTGGAGATTTCATAGCCAAGATAGGCTACTTCGGGCATTCCTAGGACGCATTTGACTGGGTTTAGCGTGAGCCCGTAATCGGAGAGTCGCTTGAAAACTGCTTTGAGGTGTTCTTCGTGCACTTGCTCGTTACTTGAAGCAATTATGATGTTATCGATGTAGCAATAAGCGAAGTCCATATTACGTTGAACGATGTCGAGAAAACGTTGAAAGGTTTGCGCCGCGTTGCACAACCCGAAGGGCATCACCAAGAATTCGTATGACCCAAAAGGTGTCGTCACAGCTGATTTCGGAATATCGTTTTCGGCCACCGGAATGTGGTGATAGGCACGTGCGATTTTGAGGGTGGAAAAGATGGGTTTTCTGTGTAGTATGTTTACAAAATCTTCAAGCCTTGCTATTGGATAAAGATCCGACAGCGTTTTTTAATTGAGCTCATGGTGATTGCGATACGATCTCCACTCCCCTCATTTATTGGGGACCAGGTCGAGCGGAGTCGACTATGAACTGCTCGATGGGCGCATCCAGCCTTGCTCCATCATATACCGAAATTCGGTTTGAGCTGCGGTGAGCTTTTCGCCAACGAGCTGTCTCGGCCGAGCAGATATAGGTGCTCCTTCCGCGATAATGTGATGTACCACTGAGTGTTTAGCTATTCGGCGCGCACCTGAGGCGGCAATGACATCCGTAAAATCGGCGAAAACATTTTTGAAAGGCGAATCCTTGTTGAAAGTCGATACTACGTATCTTGAAGTGTGGATGGTGTCTCTTTTTGAGGTAAGACCATTAGAATTGTTGATAATCAGCGCCGATTAGTGAGCTTGATACATCAACGATGATGAGTTGCCATTGAAACGCTCGATGTAATCCTGAATCAAGGACTAGCGATCTCGGTTCAAAAGTTTTTAATGTTGAATTGTTGGCAGCGTAAAGGGTCATCTCGAAATTCTCTTGTGCCTGCTTGACGACACGACGAGGAAGATGACACGACGGGCACGTGTGACGTGTGATCCGGAGTCGATAAGAAAATGGGTTTTGGTCTTCTTATCGTAGGTGTGCAGCCGTAACATATTAGATATATGCCGTTGCTGAACGAGCTAATCGGCGGCGACATCTTTAGTTTTCTGGAGCTTGACCTGCCGGCTCGAAAGCACATGGTGCTTGACATTTTCTCGTTGCCTTGCCATAACGGCAATAGAAACAACAAATTTGTACTTCTCTCTGTCAACGGGCTAATCTCGAACGAGCGCAGGGCCTTGAATTTCGTTTCGACTCGGCATTGGAGACGAGAAGTTTGTCCATCAATAAGGCTGACATTGCAGCGAGGCTATGTTCCAGCCGCGCCACTCCCGCACTCAGCCTGTCTTTTGCTCTTGCGTCTTGTTTCCGGTGCTAATCTCGAAAATTTATCCAGGCGATTAGACTTAAACCTCTAAGATTCGATCAGCGATTGCAGCTAACTTTATTAGGTCCACATCCTCACTTGCTGAAAGTGCAGAGTGGATATGAGGTGGGAGGCATAGTAGCCACAGGGTACGGAGTGATTCGGCTGATACATTGTCGCTGGCAAGAGTTTTCATGTCATGATGCAATTGCGATGGCTGTTTCGAGCCTAATTTCATCTCCGTTAATAACCTCTTTAATTGTTTTTATTTTAAGTCCGAGAACCGTTCGATAAGCGATCTCTTTAAATTCGCATACTCATCTGTTACGGGCGGACATTCCACTAGGTCGGATACGTGCTACAGTACGTCTGTGTCGAGCTTGCAGATAACTGTGTAATATTTCAATTGATCTGATGTTACTCAATGCGTGTGAAATTGAGCGTCCACCTGCGTGAATCACAATGCCGGGTTACGTGACTACAATGTCACAAGGCTTGATACCACGTGCTTCTATAACCTCGTAAGGCGTGTTGAGAATGTTGGTCTGGTCTAAACCGCGGTCGATGAGAGACGAGTTCTTGTCATTGCTTTAGTTGTTTTATTGTTGACATTATTGACCTTTTGGCTCGGTTGATTAGGCACCTACCGTGGTGTTAAGCTCACGTCTGAGGGTGCGTGCGGTCATCAGGACAGGAAAATTGCTTTTTTTTCTAATATTCCGCGTCACCAACTGTACTAAATATTGCACTACTTGGTGTAAAGAGTAACTTTCAATTAATGTATCATAGAAATGTTCATCTTTATCGAAGATATAAGGTTTGACATGTATTTCTGCACCATGTCCGAAAGCGTACATTTTTGGCGCTCATTTTCTTTGTGGAACGGCATGAGAGCGACATCTCTTCTTGGCTCAATGCCCCCGAAGCAATCCAACCGGGACATACGTTAATTTACCGTTATATTTCTAATGTTTTTGTACTATTTTATTTCCCGTATATTTGAGCGAGCGACAGTTTGTCCGGTTCAGCGAGAGATTCAAATTTATCGTTATCACATCTGCGCATGCGCGAGCATGGTCGACGTCACAGCAAAACGTTCGAGATCCACGGCAAGGCAAATCATTTGTTAAATATCGACGCGGCCTAGAGCAGAGCGCTCTCCCCCACCATCACAATCGTCACCTGTGTGTGTACCTCCCAAATGCCTCTTGTCGTCGTCACCACTAACGACGGTTATTATATCGAGAGAGAACGGGATTTTGGAATCTCGTTCAGCGAAGTTTTCTCATCATGCCCTGCACCCGAGCCTTTAGGCTGATACATCGATTCCGCGGGTAAAATCCACCCAGGACCGTCTTCGAGACCGCTGTATCTAAGCTCGTGACCATTGAGGTTACACTTTCGAGCTTTTGAGTTTTTATCGTTGCACGCCCTCGAATTGCCCAATAAATTGATTCTGAGTTGTGTACCACTGCCCTACCTATCAGCGACTCAATTGTAACCAGTATTTCGTTATTGGCGCAGGGCGGGGGTAAGAGGACCCGCATGGAGTAACGAGAGCGCGCCTAATTGCTCGAGGACTCTAGTATTTGTTGTGAACGAGGAGAGCCATCGTTTTCATGTCCCTGCCGTTTTCCGTTACCCAAGAACGCGACGCCACCGAATAAGATCACGGGTGAACAAACCAAAGATTATCCGGGGTCCAACTACAGAGAACAAGCCGGTGGGATTATCGTTTCGCTCTATTTTATTATGTTTTTGGGATTTATTGTATAGAATCGAGCATATTATCGTGACGGAACGTTAACGCGCGTGAGCCCGGTAGCATTTTTTAGGCCCGCGCATTTTATCTTCGCGCGTGCTTCCTCGTTTCTTATTATACTTTCGGATTGCCTAACCGGGTCCAACTTTTTATTATGCGGGGTTAGAGTCCACTAGAATTTACTAGAATTCACTAGAATGTCTTTGTTACCTGGCTCTTGGCCGGAATAACATCCGAATAATCAATTTGGTGAGAGACCGCTCTCTCGATCGTGGTCGCTGGTTGCCGCCATCTTGCATGCCGTTACGGCTCGCATCATGAGGCGACAGATTTCTCTGGATTTCTTGCCAAATTGTTTGCACGGCCGAGAGTGCGAGGGTTCTTGTTGGATTGTATCGACCCGAGGACCAATGAATTATTGTAAATAAAAATAATGATTGAGTGGAGCATTGGAACGTCTGTTTACTCTTTTTCATTGCGATCAATTCTGACTGGTTTTCTTCAATAAATTATATTGTGTTTTCCGGTTTCGATTTGTGTGTATTGTTGTATTATTCGAGTCGCCTAGTAATAAACCCAGCCTCTCTACTATTTTGATGGCTGTAGCCAAGTCAGGCCGGTTTCTCGCGCATTTATGAGAAAATATAATTTTGTCAGGAGAGATTTTTGCTCTTGATTTTTATGGTCCTTTACCGCAATCAATTAGAGGAGTATAATATCTCTTTGTTGCCATAGACGTTTCCTCTACGCTAGTGACTGTAGTCAATAAAACGAGCGATTATAGATGTCGTGTTGAAAAAAATATGCAACGATTATACCCTCGATTCGACAAGCCACAAGGAATTTTATTCAAGAACGGAACACAATTTACGTCCGCAAAGTGAAAAAAATAGATAAAATAGATTGGAGTGCCGATCAACATAAGCAATGGGGAAAATATATTTTGAAAGTCAAAGAATTGCTGAATTTAACAAAAACATCCGCGTACTGAGTATATCCCTCATGAGCTTTGTTTTGGCGAGGAACCGAGCGATAAAATACGAAAGCTGATAGATTTTACCAATAGTAACGAAATTCCGTATAGCGTGAAGCTCACCTTAGCAAAAAAGAATGTTATAAAGAATTTTGAATATAGAAAGAAACAACAAAAATCTAAATTAACCGGGGAGTGTAGAGTTGGTGATTTGGTATCGTTGTTGGTGCCATATTTGTCAAGTAACACAGATAGAGTTACCCATAAGTTTTTTCACTTCTATGAGCGACTCTACGAAAATTTTCTGGTTAAAAGACCGAACATTTTTGTTCTTGTGCACATAAAAAATTGAAAATAACGTGAAAGGGAAGTATAATAGAGTTAGTTTACGCAAGTATCACCAATCCATTGATTGAAGTGAAAGTTGTGTACTCTCTTGTGCTTTGCAGTTCGTCCTCCAGCTTTATCTATATATAAATATCAGTAATGTGGGAACGATCGTAGCGGGTATCAACGCGTGAGATAAAACACTTCCTGAGTAATCGTAGAACCTATTATTTATTGATCATAAGGTTAGTTCTTCTTACTCTCTGAGTCAACGCGGAGCGAGAATAATCGAAGTTCTAATAAAATAATGAGAAGATGATGATGTGGTCGTATCGCAAGCACGGAAAAGAAGCACTCTTTTATTCAGGAAAATTTTCGTCCAAGTTCGCTCGACGACCATCGAAAGTAGGAGTGGCGAAAGCGGAAGTACAATCAATACATTCATACAATAAATAGACACAAGCGGTATACCCTGGGCTGACTCGAAATGCACAGCCAGAGTATTTAGGCCCTGACCGAGAATATTTGGAGGAAATACGAAAAGCAAAAAGAAAAATCAAAAATTTAAAAACCTCCTGACTGCAACAGTTACCGAGAAACACTCGGGAGACGTTCCAGCTTCGTTTGTGTGATCGGAGGGCGTCTCCCTAATGTAGTCAAAATAATGGGTGAATTTTCATAATAATTAATTAACATTTATCATTATTCTTATAATACTGAAAATTATCTTACCCTTTTTCAATATTATTATGTGATTGAATGTTTGGTAACTGTGCAGTCGGGAGTTTTTAAAAATATTAATTTATTTTATTTCATCCTTTTTGAAGTTCATGAAACTTTATTGGGTTCAAAACGGACGTCACACTAATAACAAAATTGGATACTTTTTACCGATACGAATTATGCGTCCATGAGGTATATTGAATAATTTTTTTTTGTTATATTTCTTCATTCCAAATAGAGTTTTTAGAGAAAACATTGTTTCCGTGAAAAAGTATTATTCGCGAGATTCTGATGCAAGATGCTCAAAATGTTCCAAAAAGTTAGTAAAACTTATTTAGAAATTACTATCATTCTTTTTTTGTTCGTCAATTTCTTTACCGACGACGCCAGCGGTACTTTAGTTCATCTTTTTGTTCGCCATGTGAGCTAGATGGCGTTTTACAAAAGGATATTTAACAACTTTAAAAAAAGTATTTAACTCCGCGAGAACAAGTCAGAAGGAAGCGGCGATTCATAAGGGTGACCGTAGCATTACGATATATTTCGTCATATTTTCAATATGAATATGAATATGAATATGAATATGAATCGGAATCGGAATCGGAATCGGAATCAAAATCAAAATGGGATACAGCCGATGTAAGTATTCACATGTGTGTGTAGGTGAAGTATTTGACTTCATTACATGGAAATGACTATGATAATTACGATCAGTATTATGACGAGTGTATTGAGAAGTAATAGGTTTAAAGATGCACATATAAGCATGTGTCACTAATGCATGTGATAAGCATGTGTCACTAATTCGCATGGTATGTCAGCTTAGATAGTTTATGTACAAAGTGTATAGAATCTAAAGTAGGCGGGAGTGCTTGAAGTCGTGGTAGAATGCGAGGGGAGAAGTTTGAAATCACAACTTTTCGCGTTGCCAGGCAATGGGCCGCAGCTCATTGGTCAGACGTGATTGTGTGCATTGCAAGTCCGATTATCGAGGATCGTAGAAAATAACTGGGATCGTCGTATTAGTATGATCGCAAACGAAAGTTAAAGGGACATTAATTCGATTATTAATGAGTTTGAATCCCTTTTTTCATCTGAGCTCGGGTTATACACGAAGAGTCGTTTCAAACTTTAACTTAAAGATAACTCTCTACCAGTTTTTTGTAAACCAAGACCATTGCCGTATGCCGTGAAGGATAAAGTCAAAAAACGGCTAAAACGTATAATGGACGGAGGTATTATTGAGGCTATTGAAAGTAGTGTGTGGGCAACTCCGATTGTACCTATTGGATTTTGGGATCGGTTTTATGAATAAAATACAACGTCTTCTTAATGTAGAGCAATTTCTTTATTCCGACTTCTTATTCTATCAAGAGTTGACGAAGGACTAGTACTGAGAGTGAGACTGAAGGAGAAAAAAGTCACGTATGCATCAAGAACAAAGCAGACACAAAAAACTTCTTATATATACTCTCATGTATATTTTCTTTTACTAATGTAAACTGCGTCCTATCGATAGTTATCGGTAGGCCACACGCGCTCTCTATTCTCACTTCATATATACACACATACTCTTAGATAATATAACTTATATTCTTATTTATATTCTCTTATTATAAAAGATTATTTTTGCCATATTCCAACACTCCCACTCAAAAGTAATCTACTAAAAATTAATGTCGGTTTTTGCTCTTTTGATTTAACTGGGGATTACAAATTTATATAGTCCAACATTTGTTGCAAGGATTGGGAAAAACCCCTTTTTATAAAAAACCCAATCAGAATATTTATCATAAAATAAAATAATAATATTTTCGTATGGTTCGAGTGTTCCGAGTTATAATTCCTCCAGGCCCATTTGTTTCCGGAATTTTGTAAACTGCACTTCTGGTAGAGGCTTTGTGAATACATCCGCTAATTGTTGACCTGTAGGAATATATTGTAAGATTATTATTTTTTGTTCAATCTTTTCTCTGGTGAAGTGATATTTCACATCGATATGCTTTGATCTTTTATGATCAGTTGGATTATTAGCTATCGCTATACATCCGTTGTTGTCTTCGTGAATAACTATGGGAGTCATGATTTCTATATTAATACTTTTCATGAGAGATTTTAGCCAAGAGGCTTCTTTCACCCCTTCATACAGCGCCATATATTCGGCTTCTGTAGAAGATGTGGCAACTGAATTTTGTCTTCTAGTATTCCACGAAATCGTATTTTGATCATATAATTGAAATAAGAATCCCGATGTACTTTTACGGTCAAGCTCATTGCCTGCCCAATCGGAATCCACGAAGCCAACAAGCATATTTTCATATTCACTTCTTTTATAAATTAATTTGAGATTTAATGTCCCTTTAACATATCTCAGAACTCTTTTTAAGCATTGCCATAATTCTTGATTATTTTTGTTTCGATATCTGCTCAGCAAGTTAAGAGATACGCTCAAATCTGGTCGAGTACACAACATTGCGTACATTAAGCATCCTATTAGATTTTTACATGGTGCTTTACAAGCCACCTCTGAATCTAATGCAGTATAATTTAATTTGACTGGCAAGGGAGTACTAACTGCATTACAATCGTTCATGTTGAACTTTTTCAGAACTCTTTGAAGGTATGCGCTTTGATCTAGCGTAATCATATTGTTTTTCCTTTCAATATTTATACCTAGGAAGAAGTTTATGTCTTTCATATCAACCATTGAAAATTGATTCATTAAATAACGTTTGAAATTCGTCATTGTACTTTCTTCGAAAGTCACAATCACAATATCGTCCACGTATAGAATTACATAAATGTTTCGGTTCACGTGTCCTCTTTCAAGAATATATAAACAATGATCAACAGAGGAATTTTTAAAGCCGCGTTCTTTTATAACCTTGTCGAAATGTTGAAACCAGCATCGAGCTGATTGTTTCAAACCATATATTGCTTTATTTAATTTACATACGGAATTTTCATTTGCTTTTATTCCTTCAGGTACTTGCATGTAAATTTCCTCTTCCAACAGGCCGTTCAAAAAGGCTGTTTTTACATCCATTTGATGAATTAATAGATCGTTCTGATTCGCGAAAGCTAAGAGAAACCGAAACGTTGTAATCCGTGCTACGGGTGCAAGAGTTTCATTATAATCTGAAAGATATTGTTGACTAAAACCCTTGGCCACAAGTCTCGCTTTATATTTGGTCGGATTTCCCTGTGCATCATTCTTAATTGCAAAGACCCATTTGCAACCTACAATATTTTTGTTTGATGGACAGGTAATTATATCCCAAGTATTATTTTTTATAAGAGAAGCAATTTCGTCTTTTATTGCTTTCTCCCACTCAAATTTATCATCCCGATCTTTTATTTCTTCATAAGTTTTAGGAACATCAGAAACAACCGACTGTACACTCATATAAGAATAATATTCTTCATTGTAAGAGATAGCAGGTTTGCTTCTAATACGTGCACTTCGTCGCAGCTCGTTTTCATCCGGGCTTTCTTGAGAGTTTGTTTCATCTGTTAATGATGATTTATCGACTTTATCTGCTTGGATATCAGATTTCTCGATTTGACTCTCATTTCTTTTATATGTTTCTGCGTGTTCTTTACCTTCTAGTTTTTGTCTTTTATCGACACTAGAATTTTCATAATGATCGGTTTTATTTATCTTTTCAAGTTGTCTTTTCAAATTGGAATTTTCTGTTTCAATTCCTTCAATCTGTACAAGAGGACGTGATGATTTGAAATTTATTTCATCAAAAACAACATCGCGAGCAATAATAAAATTATTCGTCTCTGTATTCAGTACTTTATAGCCATTTACCTCGTAGCCAACAAGTATTCCTTTGAATGAACGCTTATCGAATTTACTTTTTCGATTTTTATCGTGAACGTAGACTGTACTACCAAAAACTTTTAAATGTTCGATTCTTGCCTTTTTACTGTGCCATGACTCGTAAGGAGTTTTGTTTACTGATAAGGCTTTAGTGGGTGTCAAATTGAGTAGATAGGCTGCAGTTAAAACTGCTTCTCCCCAAAGTTCTTTATTTACTTCTGCCCCGTGTATCATAGCACGTGCTTTCTCTGTTAAAGACTTATTCATGCGTTCTGCCACGGAATTTTGTTGAGGTGTATAGGGTACTGTTAAGTGATATTGAATTCCTCTCTCTGTACAAAAAGACTTAAATTCGTTCGACAAGTATTCTCTCCCATTATCACAATATAAGTGAGCTATTTTTAAATTAAAATGTGCTTCACTTTTAGCAACATAATTTTGGAATGTTTTGAAAACATCAGATTTTTGACTGAGTAAATAAACAACAGTATAATGGGTAAACTCGTCTATGAACGTTACAAAATATCTTTTGTTATCGATTGTTGTGGGCGTGATCGGTCCACAGACATCTGAATGAATGATAAATAAAGGTCTTGTGACGTGTGATCGGTCTTTTTGTTTCGAAAAACTTAAGCGTGCTTGTTTTCCGTAAATACAAGCTTCACAGATTTCATTTGTGGGATTTATAGATTCTATTTCTTTACTATCAAAAAGCATATTATTCCTTTTTATTTCTAGGAATTTTGATTTGCCCATGTGACCCAAGCGCTCGTGCCAAAGTTTATATGTCACAATTTTTGTATTTATACTATTGCACATTATCTTTTGTATAATTAAATCAATAGCGTGTAGATTGTGAAGCGACTTACCCTTAGCTATGAGTTTGTCACCTTTTTTAATGGTAGTTTTTTCGTTCTCATCGAAAATTACTTTCATACCAGATTGTTGAATTCGCCGTACTGATAGTAAGTTGTACGGAACTTCGGATGCGTATAACACGTTCTCAAGAATCCCAGATATTCCTTGATCTGTGGTTACGTGTATGGATCCCCTTTTGGTTGCCCATATGACCTCGTCCTTCTTGGCGATGGAGATTTTTACTGGTTCCGGCAAATCCGTTGCGACTGAAAATACGTCATCTCGATTAACGATGTGATCCGTTGCTCCTGAGTCCAAAAGGAATGTCAACTTATCTGTTGTGTTATTTTCATTATTAGATGACATTTCAACTCTGCCCATGAATGCGAAGCTACTGTCTGAATCTTGGATTTGAACAGTTTGGATCGTTCGTTGACGGTCTTCCGAATTTTGTGTCGATTTCTTGTAGTAGTAACAATCCCTTTTCTCGTGATTTCGTCGTCCACAGAATTCACACTTTTTATTGTTGTTATAGAAATTATTTTTCTTGTAATTATTATTTCTTTGATTTTGCTGAGGATTAAAAACTCGTGTGAATTTATTGAAAGGTTTTTGTTTAGACCCTTTGGAAGGATTGTTAAATTTCTTTTTATTTCCGTTGTTTTGTTTCTTTGATTGTTGTTGCTGAACCTCTGTTTGGAGAACTTTTCCACTTGTGTCATTTCTTTCGTTTTTTAATTTTATCTCATAGTCCAGTAGTCTTGTTTTTACAAATGCAAGAGTTATTTTGTCATCGGCCATTGTTTGAATTGCTGTGACTACTGGATCATACGAAGTCGGTAAAGTGAGAAGTAATCTTGCGATTTTGCTTGTTTCTTTTAATGTTTCTCCGGCTGCTTGAAGTTCGACAATCATTTCATCAAAGTACATGAAATGTTTCGTTAATACGACATCTTCTTTTAATTTAAAAGTAATCAACTTTTTCTCGATAGCCAGTTGAGTTGCCAGGCTTTGCCTTTCGTATAACGAATCTAATTTCCTTATTATTTCTCGTGCGGTATCACTGTTTGTGGCAAACCCGAGTGTTGCATCACTTAAATGTTCGATGATTGCACCTTTTGCAAGTCTTTCTTTCTTTTTCCAGTCATCATTCACAGTTTCTGGTGGATCACTGTCAAGAACTTTTAACGCGTCTTCTTCTTCGATTAATGCTCGAATTCGCATCTTCCATATGCTATACTTTTCACCGTTAAATGGCGTAATGTTTCTTTTCGTTTTCTTATTAATATCGTCACTCATTGTCACTGTTATAGTTTGATTTCAGTTGAGTTAACTTCACTGTTCACTTTTGAATTTATTTTATGACACTATAGTTTATTCATTTATTTTTTATTTATTTTTTTTTTTTTTTTTTTTTAATGTTGAGTTATATCTTTTATTCGATTCATTTGTGCCTGGGCCCATAACCTATTGGATTTTGGGATCGGTTTTATGAATAAAATACAACGTCTTCTTAATGTAGAGCAATTTCTTTATTCCGACTTCTTATTCTATCAAGAGTTGACGAAGGACTAGTACTGAGAGTGAGACTGAAGGAGAAAAAAGTCACGTATGCATCAAGAACAAAGCAGACACAAAAAACTTCTTATATATACTCTCATGTATATTTTCTTTTACTAATGTAAACTGCGTCCTATCGATAGTTATCGGTAGGCCACACGCGCTCTCTATTCTCACTTCATATATACACACATACTCTTAGATAATATAACTTATATTCTTATTTATATTCTCTTATTATAAAAGATTATTTTTGCCATATTCCAACAGTACCGATTCCGAAGAGTAACGGGGAAAATCGAATCTGCAGAGGTTATAAGGTGACGGTTAATCCTAATCTGAAAATCAACCATTGTCCAGTACCCAAGATTCAAGGTTAGTTATCGAGTTTAAATGGGGCTAAAGTTTTCTTGAAGCTCGATATTTCACAGGCTTATCAACAGATCAAGCTAGACGAACAATCCAGACCTCTAGTCACTATTTCACTTCATAAAGGCCTCTTTTACGTACAAACGATAATGTTTCGGCATAGCATCAGCCCCAAGTTTATTTCAACAAGAAATCGAGAAAATTCTGAACGGTCTTGAAGGCGTAGTGTGTTTTTTCGATGATATTATGATCAGCGGCCCGATGATGGCTGTACACAACAAGAAATTGCGTGAGGTTTTAAAGCGCCTCAAAGATTATGGGTTGACAGCAAACATAAAAAAGTGTGTTTTCGGACAAGAAAGAATACAGTTTTCGGGATTCGTGCTAGATGGCAGAGATGTTCATGCAGCTACAGATAAAATCAGGGCATTAGTGGATGCACCTGTGTCAGCTGATTTGACACAGCTTCGAGCATTTTTCGATATGATAAATTATTATTCAAAGTTTATTAACAAATTTGGAAAATTGTTCACCCGTTATACTAATTGTTACAGAAAAACGTGGATCGGCAGTGGAATCACGTACAGGACTTAGTGTTTCGTGAAGCAAAGCGTTGTTTCATTTCATCGGACGTATTGGTTCACTATGACATGCAGCTGCCGGTTAAAGTCGCGTGTAATACGTCTCCTTTTGGATTGGGAGCCGCTTTATCCGGATAAGCGAGAACGACCTATAGGGTTCGCCTCAAAAGCATTAACTAAAGCTCACAAAAAACTATCCGCAGCTGGATAGAAAGGCATTGAGGTTAGTTTCTGGAGTTAAAAAATTCCATCAATATCTTAAAGGTCGTAAATTTATTCATGAGACCGACCATAACCCTCTTATCTATATCTTTGGATCAAAAAGTAGAATTCCGCAAATGGGGGCAAGTTGAGTACAAAGATGGGAGTATTTTTGGTTGCGTACCAATTTGAAATCATACACGTGAAAGGGGCCGATAATTGTAGAGCAGATATTCTGTCGCGCATTCCGTTGCCAGTCAATAAGGGTATAAAATCAGATGAATTCAAAGATTATTCGTATTCGAATTTTGTTAGCGAAAAGGTAAGAACGATTGATGCAAGTCGTATTAGGGTAGAGACGGAGAAAGATCCGATTTTGAGTCGATTGCGTCAATTTGTAATCAACGGTTGGCCAAAAGAGGTAGGAGAAGAGTTTCGAGAGTATAAAAATCGTGAGTACGGATTGAGGGTGGAGGAAGAATGCATTTTGTCGGGATATTGAGATGTGATTCCTCCGTGTGTGCGTAAAGAATTACTAGACGAGCTTCATTGTATTCATTTGGGGGTGGTAAAAATGAAGGCAATAGCGAGGCCGTACGTATGGTGGCCGAGTATCGATAACGACATCGAGAATGTTTCAAAAACTTGTGCGATTTGTCTGAAATGTGCTGATAATTCGCCGAGATCGGTGCTTCATTCGTAAAAATGGCCAAGCAGCCCGAACCATCGGTTACACGCTGATTTTCTGAATCCTGTTGAGGATAAAATGAACCTAATTATCATCGATTCATTTTCCAAATGGCTAGGAGGTCAAATAAATGAAAGATATTACGACTGAATCCACTGTCAGGGCTTTCAAGGAATATTTCTATATGTGGGGCTGGTAAAATCCGTGGGGCTGGTATAAGCCTTATAAGCTGGTAACTGATACCAGGCTGAGTTTTTGTTCAAAACTATTCTATAATTTTGAAACTGTCGCTCAACGAGATTCCAAATTCCCGATCTCTCTCGATAACCGTCGATATTGGCGCCGATGCCGAGAGGCGTATGTGAGCTACATATAGAAGTGACGCTCGGGTGAGGAGAAAGAGCTTCGTTCTCGCTCACGTCGATATTCTACAATTCATTTATTTGTCGTGGATCTCGAGCGCTGCTATGACGTTGACCATGCTCGTGCATGTTCCGCTGACGACTACGATATCCTGATGCTCTCGATACTCTTGCTGAACCAGACAGGCCGTTAAAAACGGAACAGTAAATAAACGTGTGGCGCTGTTGGATTGTCTGTTTTGAGAGTTTTATAGGTGAGGAAAAAATGACGAAGTTTAATGATAATAATAATATCCATTTGTAACTGAAAAGACGAGGATCGGACTAGCCATCTGAAGCTGCTCGGTTGTTTTACGGCTGGGGTAAGCGCGCCTGCAGTAAACGTCAGACATAGGCTTGTAGAATTAGCTAGTGATCATACTGAGATGCCATACATTCCTGCGTCGGTCTGAAGTGAAATCAATAGAGGATAGAGGGAAGATTCATCACGTTCGAAATAATAACCAAATACTTTGTTTGCGGAACGTGTATATAAAGTGTAAATGTGTAAAAAAAGTGTTAGATGTAATAATGATTAAAAAAGCAAGGGCTAAAAAGTGTGTAAAACATGAAAAAGTCTAAGAAATAATTGTCGAAAATGACGCGAGGATACGTCTCTGCATGAGCGGAAACTGAATCGATATAAGAGAGCATAAACTATAGTCTGTGGACAGTACGAATTGTTTTAAGCATGCGTAGAAAAAAACGCGAAACTTATAGAGGTGTGATGATTTTAGTTTAGTTGGTTTAATTTTTTAATTTAGATATCTCGGAGCGACGATTTCGTTATACGCCTCTTGATAACTAACAATTTATCAAAATTGAAACCGTCGATTCGGATCGATAAATGATAGAGTTTTTTTTTATTAGAAACAAAAATAATGAACAAGATGAAAATTAAAATAATTGGAAGACGATAGATTGTTATTTCAGGATTAGTAGTTTGATATAATTTGAAAATTTATGCGCTAAACAAAATAATAATTGCAACTACGGTAAGTCTTTACTCTCAAGGAAATGGCACATAATTATTTATGGCATGCAGATGACATTATGAAGAAGGTGCAAAAAGTCGCAAATCTCGATTATTATTATTCTTATTATTATTATTTTTTATACAATAAACGCATGAATAAAACATATAACGACGACAAAACAAATCTCTTCCGAATCCTCGTTAACTCGATTGGCTATTGTTATGATTTCGATGATAAAAATAGTGTCTAATTTAACGTTTCAAATTAATTGTGAAATAGGTTGGAGCATATATAGTTGACGTATTGTAGTAAAGTACTCGTCTCGCATCGATGTATAGTATGAAAAATGTCCAGTGCGTAAGTATCCGTCGTGCGACCAGGCCTGGTTTTGATGATGAGACGATGACGGTAGTGTTGAAATACTTTTTCTTATTTATAGATATATATACATATAGATCCACGTATGACTGAGGACACGTATTATACGACCAATTTCAAGTAATGGCAGATGTTAACTGTTTCAGAGACGGAAGAGGTATGTCTCACTAAGCGAGAGCGTGAGCGAGAGCAAGCTCAATAATACTCGGGGGATGACGTCACGTTCATTCAACAATTGTCATGCATTATTTCTCGGGTCCAATAATTATCACCGACATTTAAATAGATTTCGATCACACGCTGTCCCTTTTCTGCAGGTTTCCTTACTACAATACCGTCCTTACTTTTTCGCTTTTCTAAAAATTGACGACACCCCAATAAGGGTCTTGCCCTACCATACAACTAAATTACATCTAGCCCTTTTACAATTTCGCATTATAACTGAAATGATTCTACTCTTACAGCATCTAGTTTCTAAATATTTTTGGTTTTTTTTATGCATTGAAATCTCTGTCAACGCTACAGCAACAATTTCACCGAAATGTACTCTTTGGAGGGGTATGTACCGGAAACAGAGTGACACATTACAGCGATTTTTTTTAATTCACTCTTTATACCTTGACTACATATGTATATTAACCACTTAACCACGTGAATCAATACATTTATTCGCTTTCATCGTTTGTTTAAAATAAAATTCTCGAAAATACTCCCACTTTCACTGTCTATATTTGCGAGAATAAGATTCAGCGAAGCTAAAGAAAGGTCAAACTTGCAATGATAAACCAGTACGAGCAACGCTTTTCCCCGTTTTCTGATTTAGATTGAGGACAAGAACACTCCGTCTCATTTATTCTCGACCTCTTTAACTCGATAGCTCTGTCTCTGCGAACGGAAAAATAGAAAGCGACCCGTTTCACGCCTCCATGATTCCTGAATCCACCAAAAGTGCGGACGGTGGAAATAATACAACTTTGTGTTCCTCGCCGCGGCATCAAAGAGAAAGTCGCCGAGAGGGTTCATAGCGACGCGGAGGGTTGAAGGTGCTTGGCACACCAGCGATTCGAGTCTCCTCTCTTCCAGTTTCTGTTACTCCACTTCGCCCACTTCTCCTTTACCTTTTGTCTTCTTAGCAGCCCTTTGCGGATAGTCACGTTTCGATGATCTTGAACGAGCTGTAGACCACGACTATACGACAGACTTTCTTGTTACCTTCAGAAACAAAGATCTGCTATCGCTTCAAGGAATTGAATCGAGAAGCAACTGCAGCAGTCACTTCCTTAATTTAAGTTTTCTAGTTCTATTTCGCTCTCAATCTCGGTGAAGATAGTATTTCATCGTATTTATCGAGAACAGATACTATCGGAGCATGCAAATATCTCTTAGCACGCATGTAATTCATGTATATACTTCACAATTGTCGGATGTTCGATAAAGCCAGTTCCGAGTCAAAAAACATCGTTTTTTTTTTAAATAACTAAATGTTGTGTGAGTTTTAAAAAACCCACACATCTGAGAGTAATGAAGAAGATGAACGAAAAAGAAGTTCATCAGAAGTTATTAACCTCTTGGTATCGATAATGTTTTACGAAATAAATGTTTGTTCTATATAAATCTTTATAAATAAATCTTCGTCATTCATACCACCTTCCCTGGTTACGGAACCTTGTTCTCTGGCAAATACAACATTTTGTGGTTATGTGATAATCGCAGGAGTCCAAGAGAGATAGCTGCAATTTCCAAAAACAATGCTATTCCGATATGGTTGAGATTTCATCGACGAAAATACTTAGCTCACATGCCTGATTCGTAGACGAATAGCACTGCTTAGTGTGTTTGTTATCGACTGAGTATGCTTCAAATCACCTTAATAGTCTAAGAAAAGTTAGATTACAGTTTTTATTGCTGACCATCGGCATTTCACCTCGCTTCAGACCAGCTGGACGTACAGTGCTGGCGCATGATGTGCGGCCAGTGCAAGGCCACCATCGCTGTTCGACGCTGGATAGGTGTTAACATGCCAATACTGGTAGCACACTGGTTTAGCGCTGGCAGCGAGCGCCGGACCAAGCCCCGATCCCTCGTAAATACAATAGAACTGGCCCTACCTTCCGGCAATGATCAAACAGTACCTGGGATGCTTCTAAGGTTGTTGTGGGGCCAACTTATTTTGGTACCACTGACATTAGATTTTGCAAGAATATGTATCACCCCTTTGCTTACCTTCCTGTGAAACTTAAGTACGATCCGCAGCACCGTTTTTTAGAAAAAAAATCGGAAACTTGACGTGTTTCGTAGACTCATTGCACTACTGTCTTGGAATTTTTCAAACATATTTGCAGTCTTTACGTTATATCTGCTGAAAACAAATTTATTCAATGTACAGTTGTATACAATGTACTCCATCCCATATCGAACGACGCTATCACCGGGTTTCTGAACTTATTATAGATTCCTCTAGTAGAGTGAAGCCAGTCTGCAGTTCCTTCGGCCTCTAGAAAATCGAAGAAAATACGCGAATAGTGTCTGGAGTCACAAAAAATTTGAACTCGATATGTTCTGTTTGAAAGATGTTATCATTGTATGTACTGTATATTTTATTATATATTTTTTTATTGTAGTTTATTGTAATATCTACTTTATAATATATATATATATATATATATATATATATATATTGTTGTTAATATATATTTTTATTGTTATTTACTGTTTCATCTAAAATCCCAAGTAATTCAAATTCAATATTTTCTGTTTGAAAGATTCTCTTTATTGTATATGTACATTCTTATTAATAATTGTTATTCTGTATGTATACTAAATGAGATTGATTCTGAAAATGACAGTTCCATCTAAACGGATCTAAACGGAAGGAAACGGATATAGACGGGCGGTCATTGGTATATTTACAGCAATTTCCCTTCCTTGGCATTTATAATCGTAAGGTCTTCTTACGTCCTGCGACTTTTGGGATTTCTTTTTCTCATAGAGATTGTCAAATCGGGCAATTCTCAAGACATAAGAAGGGAAGTACGAAACATGGTCAAGTTCACGTGCGCATAATTTTTCGTCACCTAAATGAATCGATGGAAGTTACAAGTACGGATGGTTGGTGTGAGCGAAGAGTTTTCAATACCAAGAACCACCTAGGGAGCGACGGAACGGCGATGACTATCGCTGCTAACATTAACAATCGTCAACCGTCAGAAAAGAAGCATATCAAGGCCAGCTGGAAATCCTTGGCGATAGCTTCGGGTTTCTCGGCGCATAGGGAGTCCTTTGACCCAGCGTGAAAGAGCGCGGGGCACTACTACCGTCCGTGGGTCCACGTGGTTGAACCGGCACACCATACCAATGGTCCCACAAATGTATGTGTGTATGAGTGTGCGCATACGACTCGTACAACTAATCAGCATCCCATGAAATAATATGACCAAGGAATTCCCGAAAGTTGCGTAGAGACGAATAATAATTAAAGGTAGATTCAAGTATGACATGAGTACCTGAGTCAGGCCATCAACAAAAGTTTATTTTCTATATAATTTAAGGGTACGAAAGTAGGCATGAAAATTTTACACGAGTTCGAATAGAATTTCCTTTTTCTTAAAAACTTTGAATGCAATAATCATCCGGGAGAAATTGGTGTTGGATTGTGAACACATGCAAATTTATAAACAGTATATCGTCACTCTCGTTGGCAAGAATTATTCGAAGACGGCGGATGTTTAGACGGGAAGTCAAGTGCCATTATCAAGAAGGAGTTCGAAGAAATCTTATCTACATTAAAATAAATATTCGAAGCGAGTAACAAGAGTCAGAATCCAACAGCTTGGGTTATGGGAAGACCACGTGACGTTACCCTGTGAATACAGAAATGACAAAGAGATGCGTTGGCAGGCGATGCCATGCGTGCTTGTTCCACCTATACTCGAAGCCCATGCTTCGACTCCAAGGCTGGTCATCTCACTCGCACTCCCATAACGAATGCGAGCCTTCCCTACAATTTTGTCGGATCTGCTTGGAAACGCTCCATGCGAGGTTCGTGGGAACACTCTCTGCGGAGGAAGAGGGGAAATTATACGAATGAGTAACCAAACGAGCCCGAGATCACGCATAGGCAATGGTCCAATTAAGACAGCCCGATAAAGCATTTATGATGTTTCGATTTCAGATCTCTTATTGTAGAATTACTAATGAACAAATACGAACTCATGTGAATTTTGAAATCCATGGAAAGAATGAATTGATTGCTTACATGAAATAAAACGATTGTTGTAACCCAATCAGGTTATCAAATGATCTATTTCAAAGCAAATTGAATAAAATATAAATTAGCCACAAATTCAATAATTATATAATTCGATCGAGAGTAAAAATTAATCACTCATTGACTTAATTTTTGCGGGGTCATTAATTTATAGATGTAAAAGCTTTAAACATCCAAATTATTTTTGAGGAACAAACCTTCAAATATAAACGAATAAATCTTCGCGATCAATAAAAGGGAATTTTATTAAATCCAGAATATTACTTATCAGAGATCCGTAATAATTATCACGGTTTCCATAAAATCTAAAATCATTAATAATCCATTGACTTGGTAGTTGTGGAAGCATGAACTATACATCGATTGTATGATATAATAAGTCTTGCGTCACCTAAAGAAAAAATGAAATGAAAGGCAAGGACAGGATGAGAAACGACACATGAAGAAGTAAGAAGGAAAGCCGAAGCATGTAGAGGAGAGCGAATGAGAGTATATAGAGGAGAGCGAATGAGAGTATGTAGAGGAGAGCGAATGAGAGTATGTAGAGGCCCGTGTAGAAATGTCCTTTTTTAGCCTTTTTTATATAAAGGGTCCTGATAGATCCCGATAAGGCTGCCGTAATATAAAATTCCGTAATATTCCGTATCCGGGCCTAACACAGTCCGATTCAGGCTGCCTTGTTTACTAATCCGCACTAATCCGACATACTGACATACGCCCTATAATAGGGCGTATGTCTCCAGTCTCGTAATAAAGGCGCTGAGGCGCCACCTATGCGGCCCAACGAGGTATGAATTACCGACTGTGTACTTTACTGTTACGGCATCCGGATACGTTCCCTATTGAAGGCGCTGAGGCGCCACCTATGCGGCCCAACACGGTATGAAATAGCGGTTGTGTTCTACTTCTACGGCGTCCGCGTACGTTCCGTATTAACGGCGCTGAGGCGCCACCTATGCGGCCCAGCATGGTATGAAATAGCAGTTGTGTTTTTTACTTCTATGGCGTCTGGATACGTTCCGTATTAAAGGCGCTGGGGCGCCACCTATGCGGCCCAGCATGGTATGAAATAACAGCTTTGCATGCTTGTTCTTTACTTCTACGGCGTCCGGATACGTTCTGTATTAATGGTGCTGAGGCGCCACCTATGCGGCCCAACACGGTGCGAACTAGCAGGCGCGCGCTCCTGTCTTCTTTTATTTATTAAAAAAAAATTATAGATCGAAGCGGTGTTTTATTGTGCTGTGCGTATTTATTTTCTGTGCGATTCTCGTTATAATTACATTTAAAGCTGAAGATTGCAGAGGCTCATGAATATGGACTCACGCAAACGCAAACGAAATCAAGGACGCATTCGGATGCGGAAACATCGGGCAATTGCCAAAATGTTTCAACAGTTGGAATCAAATAACCCCCACGATGAATCTTCTGCTGACTGTTTAGAAGGTGAGCTTACGTTATTAATTTCAAAAAATATCATCAGCTAAATAATTAATATTTAATTGTTCTAAAGTAAATTTTGCCTCATAATTGTTCTCATCGGAACGTTGTGACTGTACGCGTTTTTTTAGGTTATATTTCACTCCTGGATATAGAATACTAAAATTGTTACAAAACATTTTTTTCATGTTCAGACGAAAATCTGCCTGGTTCTTCGATGTTGTCGGAGCATAACGAGGAAACCATTGAATGTGAACGAAATTCTACAGACGACCAGTACACTGACGAAGAAATATCTCATTCCGATTCCGACGAGAATTTCGAAAGTTTGACATCAACCGAAGAGCTCGAAGAGTCTGACGAGCCCGACGAGCTCGACAAGTTCGAAGATAACATCGATATATTGGACGAAGAATTCGAAATTGAACCTGAAGAAGATCCAGAAATTCTACAATTAAGAAAATGGGCCGTAGAACGCAAGATATGCCATTCTTACTTGCATGAGTTGCTGGAGATTTTAAGATACCGGTTGTTGCCTACTCTGCCGAAATCTGCGAAAACGTTTTTAAAAACGTTGGATTCAAAATACAGAATAGTAGAGATGGAAGACGCGAATGGCGATTTGGGTGAATTTGTTTATTTCGGAGTTGAGGACGAGCTTAAAAAAATTATCAATCCCGATCTTCACATTGAAAACAATTCAATTGAACTGCAAGTCAATGTTGATATCGTACCACTAACAAATTCTGGTTTACAACAGTTCACGCCTATTTTATGTAAAATTCATTACATACCTGATATCTACGAGGTTTTTGCAGCTGCAATTTATTATGGTCGAGCGAAGCCAAAAAATACAGCCGATTTTTTGCAAGATTTCATCATCGAAATAAACAAATTACAAGCCGATGGTATCGTCGTTTCTAACACTCACTTCAACATTCAAATAAAATGTTTAATTTGCGATACACCGGCACGGGCTTGGCTTAGAAATTCGTTAGGTCATGGAGGTCTATGTGCGTATGAAAGATGCGTTATCAGAGGGGAAAGGTGTAATAACCGAACTGTGTATCCTTCCGTAAATTCAGCGGCTCGAACTGATGAGTCTTTTCGAAATCGGTCACAACGCGAACATCACCATCCTGGTCCTTCACCGTTGACGGAAATAGAACCACCTTTAAATATGGGTTCCGTTTTTGTTCTGGACTTCATGCACTTATGTTGTATAGGCGTCATGAAAAAATTATTGGAGTATTGGCTTTCGGGTAAGCTTAATTGTAGACTTGACAGGAGGTCAAGAATTGAACTTTCTAGGCGAATGGGGTATTTGAAAGCACAGGTGCCCTCTGAATTTCAGCGTAAACCTAGACCGACTAACTGCGTTGCCAAGTGGAAAGCTACTGAGTTTCGATTTTTTTTACTCTACGGTGGTCCGATTGTATTAAAAAGGATTTTGAGAGATGTTTTGTACAACCACTTTTTACTTTTCTCCTCCTGATAATATTGTAATTTTGAAAGATGGGACTATTGTAATGATTACCAAAATATTCGGAAATTTGTCTAATTTACAATTCAACGGTAAAATCTGGCAGATCAAAAGAGCTGTTTTTACATATCCTACGAATTCAGCCGACTTAAAGATATGGGAATTGCAAAAACAAGTAACGCGCGCAACCGTTACGTACTCTGTTAACGATATAGCCTGTAACGAGATTTTTCCCGGACACTTTCCCGGTCTGACTCGACTCCACCTACCGCGTGTGATCGTGAACGCAATCACGCCAAAACTTTATCCTCACAAAACTCGGCCTATCGCCGAAAAATCGCAACACAATTATCACAAGCCATGATGTCATTCGAGACCAAAATTAGCCCTCGCGTGAAGGAATCGGGCGCCAGGTACCAAGTACCGCCAGTCGAAGATCGACTTTTATTAATTTGATTCTTCACACGAGCTCGCACAAAAAATGACCCAACACGCGGGAGGTGAAGTGGTGAGGCCGAAGGAGAGACTCGGCTAGCTCAGCTCACCTGAGAAAACGATGGTAGAGGGGGGTGGACGGAAAGAAGTGACAAAACTCAAGGTTTCGGGAAACTAAGTTTTTATTGCAACAGTCCCGCTGGCTCATTTGGGTGTTCCCAGAATAATTGAGCCGATGTAGAAATTCGCCATGAGATTATTGATACAATTGCCAGTAACTAAGACCTAATTAACCTAATCCGTCGATGCCACTCGGAATAGGTAGCATCGAACTAATCGCAAATCATAATAGGTAGCATCGCGAAATAATCGCAAAACATAATAGATAGCATCGCGAACTAATAGCAAAACATAATAGGTAGCATCGCGAACTAATCTCAAAACATAATAGGAAGCATCGCGAAATAAGTGCAAGCCATATTAGGTAGCATCGCGAAATAATCCTAAAGCAATAATAGGTAGCATCGCGAAATAATCGTAAAACATAATAGGTAGCATCGCGACCTAATCCTAAACATAATAGGTAGCATCGCGAAATAATCGAAAAACATAATAGGTAGCATCGCGAAATAATCGAAAATATAATAGGTAGCATCGCGAAATAATCGAAAAACATAATAGGTAGCATCACGAAATAATCGAAAAACATAATAGGTAGCGTCGCGAAATAATCGAAAATCATGATAGGTAGCATTGGGAAATAATAAGAATTAGTAAGCATGATAGGTAGCGTCGCAATATAATAAAATCATGATAGGTAGCGCCGCAATATAATGAAATCATGATAGGTAGCATTGCAAAATAATAAGAATTAATAATCATGATAAGAAGCATCGCGAAAAATAATAATCAATATCCTAAGTGGTAGCATCGCGAAATAATCGAAAAACATAATAGGTAGCATCACGAAATAATTGAAAAACATAATAGGTAGCGTCGCGAAATAATCGAAAATCATGATAGGTAGCATTGGGAAATAATAAGAATTAGTAAGCATGATAGGTAGCGTCGCAATATAATAAAATCATGATAGGTAGCGCCGCAATATAATGAAATGATGATAGGTAGCTTTGCAAAATAATAAGAATTAATAATCATGATAAGAAGCATCGCGAAAAATAATAATCAATATCCTAAGTGGTTGCATCGCGAGACAATAGCAATCCTAAACGGTAGCATCGCGACAATTAATAACCATAAGCATGACCGGTGGCCTTGCCAAGACGCGAAATTATAAACCTGATAGGGAGCCTCAAAATTAACGTTTACGATAGGCAATTCCCCGAATAAGAGACTGACACGGGTAGCGTAAGATAATCCGTTACGCACAAAAAAAAAAGTAAACACACGACGAAGCCTCGGAGCTTCGTACCGGCGTAAGAAGTCGACTCGAAACTCGTAATATTCACTGGCGATCACGAACAATTCGGCCATGAATTTTTCACTATTCTTAACTATGCCCTTTGGCCTAATAATTACTTCCCCAATGGTTATTTTACTAATCTCTATTTTATCCGACTAACTTTCTACGCGTAGGTAGCTTACTATAAGGTAGCAACTAAAGCAAGACAAAAAAACGTGGCATGACCAGAGGAGAGCATGGAGTTCGGTGCTAATTATTAATCTAACCTTAAACCAACTAAACGCGAGACTATCGCAAAACCAGGAACTTCCCTGAAACACAATTGCTAAAAAAGCCACGTCGCTCCGAAGCGATAAACCCCATCTTCAAAATTAACGCACTAAACGCGAGACTATCGCAAAACCAGGAACTTCCCCGAAATTTAATTACTAGAAAAGAACACGTCGCTCTGAGCGATACAATACTATAAACTAAACCGAACTCCACACTCGCACAGAGAAGAGAAAGAGGATCGGGCTCACCAGCTCACTGCAACAGCTCGGACACGTAGACCATTCTTAAACTCTAAGACTCTCAATTAAAAGGACTTGACCCCATTACCGCAATTCGACGACTGATTACTCATTACGCTGTCCGTAAGCTCCCGAACTGGGTGATCCCCCACCCTCTCTCGGCCCCCACGCAGGTGTCCAGTGTTCTCGCCTAGCCCTTCGCCCGTCTTCCTCGCTCCTTCTCTCTCTTGCCCGATGATAGGTGTCGGCGGCGCTGCCCCGCGCGGCTCCCCAAGCCCCACCCGGACCGCGCCACGGAACTCTCTCCCCACAACTATGATTGCCGCTTTCTGCCATCTTCCTCTCAGGACCCGGTAGAGGAGCGCGGAGGCGGGGGGAGGCCTCCCTCACGGTACTGAGGCGTCCCTTCTAAGCACCGTGGTGGGCCCACAGTGCACTCGCACTAAGCAGCACCCCGCCCCCCGCTACCTCCCCGTAGTCCACCAAAATGAGGCGCCGTGATTAGCGGACCGCGACGAACAGCGAGCAGGCTGGGTTGGTATAGCTCCTGGCTACTAAGTCGGGAAGAACAGGCGACACGTTACTTTTGGCCATTAACCTTCGTTCTTCCCGGCATCCATAAACCACGGGTGCTGGTGATCGGTATCTCGCTTGCAAAAATGAGAGAAAATCCCTCAATGCTCCTTAAATCCATAACGCGATCCGGGCGCAGCCAAAGGACCGGCAAGTGCAACGCCACGACCTCGGCGAGCGAGGGAGACTTGCAATGGCTGACAAGAGACCGGTAAAATGACCCCTCTTGGCCCTGATCGTGCATAACAAACTCTAAAACGTAGCGTTTATGATTAATTCTTAATTAGGTAGGCTTAATAATTAATTCACAAGTAGGTAGCCTTAATAATTAACTCTCAAATAATAATCCTTAATAATTAACTCTCCAATAGGTAGACTTAATAATTAGTTCACAAATAATAAAGATAGCTCTTATAATAAATAATACGGCTAGACGCTTTTTCGATTTAATATTCTCAACGCATATCTTCCATGCTGAGCATACGCATATTTTGGAATCTCGCAGCTTTACAAAACTTTCGTAAATTCTAGAAGATTTTATCGTGAGATGTATACATTTTGTAAATATCAACTATCTTTTTCCTTTTCGATTGTCTGTCCGCATTTTTTTCCTTTGCATATATTTTGTAAATAAATTAATATATTTGTAATAAACATACATTTTTTTGTATATACCTAATATATTCTCGTGAAATTTGGAATTATCATTCTGTGTTTTCTTCGCGTTCTTTCCTTTATTGAAATTGTTTATACCGGTTTTTAGTTATGTCCGTAAGCTTTTTAAATTTTTCCTGTGAGAATTATCTAAAATTCTTCTATTTATTGATTTAATATTCTCAATACATATTTTTCATACTAAGCATACATATTTTTGCAACCTCGCAGTTTCACATACTTTCACAAATTCTAGGAGGTTTTATCGTGACATGTATGTACTCTATGAGAGTATTAGCCACCGTTTTCTTTTTCGATTACCTGTATAGATTTCTCTCCTGTACAAATATTTTGAAAATACAATAAACATACAATTTTTTGTAAGCTTGCATCACTTACACTATTTTGCCAATTTTGCATGATTTATGGTGTACTAAAAATGATTGAACTAGAACATATTTTCAAATAGAAAATATTTGCGTCAAAAAATCTCTTGTAGGAAGAAAATCCTTGCAGGCAATTAAAAAAATATGGTTGATTTTTATAAAGTATATATAACAGATATAATATTCAAAATAAATCTGCATGGTTAATAACAGAATGTAATCAAATTTGTTAATTGTAATTTAAAAAATGTTAGAGGCAATGTAATTAATTTACGATTATGTCGATCATATTATTTTTAAGCATGGCTTTGCATAAGTCAGGGCCAGAAATCTATACATTCCAATTGGTGGAATTTATTTCTCGAGGACGCAAAACTATGCGAGACATAGATATTGTTCCTTCCCGTTGGATTGACACAAAAAATGGCAAAACGACGGTGTCTAAATTTATGCCACCCTCATATACAGCAGAAAACGAGGAACTCCTCCACTCACTAGTCAAAGCAGATTCTGGTCCTCCACAAAGTTGGCCAACATTTTCTGTTAAGATAAAGGGACAAGCGAGTAAATAATTTCATATATTACCTATCTACTATTATTATATATGGAATATAGATTGAAATTCCCAATCATATTGATGTTGCTATTTTTTTTTAGAAACTTATGATGAAGCTGTACACAAATTGAAGAAACTTGAAACCATTTCTTTTGCTTTCACAACGGATTCGTTGACCGACCCATTAACAAAAGCAGCAGAAATCGAAAAAAATATTATAAAGGCCAACAAATACACTATCAGCGAAGAGACTACAAATGCAATGCTGGTGCCGTCTATGGAGACTAAGTTCCCAGATGCTCTTTCTGATGTACAGAATAAATACAATACTGGAGATGAGACGGATTCTTCCAGTTCTTCCGATGATAGAGAATCAACTCGTGAAGAGTCAGATCAAGAAAGCAACGACGCTGATTGAGAAGAAATTTTCTGTTTGAGTATCAGAAATTGCGTGAGCCGTGGAAAAAATCTTATCTATAATTACTCTTACTTTATTCAAAGATATATTACTTTAATTCAAAAGAATGGATCTCAAATTTCCAAAGATTTTATTATTATCAATAAGATTATAAGATTACTTTAACGATTCTGTCATCGCTAACCAAAAACTTGAAATTTTGATAAAAAGTTCGAAATATATATGTTTGTTTGTCTTTCAATTTATCATCCATTATTTTTTTTTTATACTAATTTATTATGAATTTACAAGCAAATTTAATGAGGAACTAATAAGGTCCTGAAAAGGTTCTATTAAGATGCCTGAAAATATTCTGATCAGGGTCAAGGTAGATTTCCCTTATTAACGGTGCGGCACCTAATAAGATCCCTTATTAGGGGCCGCACCGTTTGATGCGTCACCGAACTAGTGTGGTCCGCATAAGTTTCCCTTATGCGGACCTTATTTATAAAAGGGCACACTAGTTAGGTTCTTACGAGTACCGTGTTTGAATTTCCACACGGGGGAGAGGGTGGAAAGAGTCCCTACGTAGGGGGCCCGGCGAGCGCACGCGCCTCTGAGGAAGAGAGTCCGAATGATGCAGCGATGAATGAAGTGCGAGGGAGATGAATAGGCAGAGAGGAACGTCAGGCTCCAATGCGCATGTCTTACGCAATTTTTGCGTAAGACTGAATGAATGATTGAGTAGAAATAAAATCATATTAATTCCAAATAAAATTCAATAATTAAGACAACTCTTCCAAAATTCATTGTATCGAGACATGAGGGGCGATAAGCACATGCATACTCGAAGGTGTGCGGAGTGTAAAGCGTCCGAAGCGTAAGTAAAGGAGTGCGGAGTGTAAAGCGTCCGGTCATGCCCCACTTTTTACTGAATCACAGCTTATATAATTAGGGGTCAGAGGCCCGGAGGAGGCAATTCAGTTTTAAGTTCAGTTTAGAGTTGAGAGTTCGCCGCGTGAGGTTGAAAGCAAATCCACGACAGTTTTTGTACCATTTTCTATTTCCATTTATTAACCGTTTTAAGTTTCAATATTTCTCTCATCTAACATTTAAATTTCGTGTGTGGTTTTATTATTCTATTTTGTCAAAAGTTATATATACATTGTTCTTATGATTTACTTCACAAGAGAACATTCGTGAATTAAATCAATAAACTTTCATAAGTGAACATCAGTTATCTCCAAATTATTCATCACACCCTCTCCTGACTTTTCCGACCATCATCAGCAGCTTATATTCGTTACCACCACTCTTACCATCATCAGCATCATCTTCAATTCATTTACTTTGTCTACTACAACCGAGTAAGTACAATTAAAATGTTTATCTTTGCAAGCATGCTGTCTCCACATATAAAATCAGAGCGCGTTGCCGAGTCTCGGACGAGAGGTCCCGGTGATACGGCCCTGACGGCTAATACAGTGTGTTAGAGAATCCCACCAATGTATCAAGAGTTTCCCCTTTTTTCCGTAGTTTTTTTTTGTTGCTGTTCATTCCCTTTTTATTCTTTCCTTCGACATGTGTACCATAATTCCTCGCGTCGGAGGTAAATTCTTTTGTTATTCTAAAATTGCCGAACAGTTTAGTTAAATCAAAAACCTCATTCGTTATTTATTCTCAAAATGATAAAGCGCGTCCAAATAAATAATTTCCATTCAGAAGAGAATATTTCGCGGAAACTTAAAGATCTGCTCGTGCTGTAATAAAATAGACTAGCTTCTACAATTTTAATGTGACGCGATTTCAAGATGAGGAATCTTAATTATATTTCATTATTGACAATTTTTCCCAACAATTAAATTTGAACTCTATCGCCTTTCATAAAAACAATCACAATACGCTCCCGCCCATCCTGAGCTTTTTTCCGCAAGGTTAAGCTCGAAACAGGGCAACACTCTGACCAATGCGCTTTTTCCGAGAACGTATAAAGGGAGCGCTTGTTTTCCTTGACCGAGATGGAAAAGTAGCCAGTCAGGACGTAACAGTCTCTTACTGTAACTGTTGCACTCTGACACGTTCCCTTCGCTACCATATCGATGCTTGAGCCAACCTCCTGCTCATACCGTTTGAATAAATGTGCATCTAGTGTCGGGATATTCAAGCAACCCAGCAATATGTTGACATGGGTATGCCCGATACCACCATGCAAAGCCCCGAAAATAATTAGTGACATTTAAGGTGCGAAACTAAGCAATTTTTTTTTTCAAGTACTAAGCATTGTGATGCATCTTTTGGTATTGAACTCTGTCATATCGGATATACAAAGTTTATTACTAACCCAGGACAGCTTTTGAATTGACATCGTAGAGTATATGCTTTTGCTTCTTATTGGCATGTTGCTCGCTGGTCGGTACAGCATTGACAATGAGGCAATGTTGACAGCGTACGTAAAATACAGATGCCATGTCATCTTCCTTTTCGATATTCAACAATGACAGTGAATGTGCGCAATGTATACACTGCATGCAACTTACAAAAGTATTCATATCGATGATTCGACATCCTTCAATATTCGACGTAGAAAACGGCGATTTATCTTCATTCATGCTAGGTTCTCTTTTTCTTTATATGTCACTTTCTTCAACCATCTTTCCGATCGCTCGACGCGTCGCTTCTCCCAATTTAAACATATGATGAATATTAGGACAATCAGTAGTTAATTTTGTCTGAAAACAGCGCACTATACTCCTTTAAGACTTTATGAAAAATTTGTCTTTGAGACCCATCAAGTAATATTAGTTTACACACAACCGTTTAAAGCTTCTCCAAGACATCCGATCTGCTCTCTGAGATGACCTGGCCTATCAAAAAATCATCATCATCATATTTATTCCTTTCGAGTGAATTTTCGCCACCTGCCTCCCGTTGACTTGATTTTTGTGATCGTGGATTAAAATTATGACTTTATTATTTTATTTTTTTCCAATATTTTGCGAACAATTTCTGCGTTTTTGAAGTGAAACTTCTTTTGGGAGGGTATCGAAAATTTCCAAGCGACACGAAAAGTGAAAGGTGTTGAGGGGAACGCGTTATTTGAGTGGTGGGGGAGAAACGGGGAAATGCCGATCTGGCAAGACTTGCGGGAGACGGCAGCGGAGATACGAGACAGCCACGCAGCGGGCAAAACAAATTTACAGCGTCACACGAAAAGTGAAAGGCTGTGAGTGGACCAGCCGGTGCGGGAGGCGGCAGGGGACGGATGAGATTCAGCAGCACCGTTAGGCTGTGAGTGTATATACAGTTGCGTCGCTGGAGCGGGGGGAAAGGACGTGGTAGCGATGCACAGTGGTCCCAAATCCAAAAAAGCTGGCCAAAAGTCGAAAAAAAATGTTTTTTCTAGGGATTTTTGACTGTTGAAATAATTGTAGGGGTACATCTAGTATGTATTATAACCGTTAAGGAAGGACAAGGGTCCCTCCTGGCTTAGAAATTCATTTCGTTCATGAGCGTCGAGCGTGTCGCATTGTTAGCTCGTGACGCACCGAAAAATTCATCAATTTCAAACGCGCATATAATAGTGAAAAGTTGACCGATTTGGATTCTGTAAGATAGATTCGTCTCCAGAAAGTAACTACAATTTAAATGTGTTACTCGAAATTAATGTGAACAATATATCGAATAGTAAATTAATAATAAACGTAGTCGTATTTTTCTTGGTCGCGTTCTAAATAGTCTTGATAAAAAAGCAATAAGTCAAAACTCTTGTCAGATCGTGCTCTGACACCAAATGGAATTTGTTGATTAGACATTTTTTGAAACCATATAAAAAAATTGGCTACAGACAGCTGCAGATTCGGCTTCTGTTATAATTTCTATGCAATGATGTGTGGACGCGCTTCAATCCGTGCATATTCCACTTTCGGTTTTGCGTAATTTTCGCGTATGAAATATTGTTTATAAGAAATTGGTAAAAATAATTCTTACAGCCATTTTATTTTTCAATTTTTACAGAACCTGCGAATAATACCGAAGAAGTTTCTTACACGACAAAGAAAATTTTCCTATTTATGAAAACGGTGTTAAGCGAAAAAATTACCGTGGTGAATGACATTGTTGAAACAGAGGTGTCAAAAAAATTGAAGCATCCATACATTTTGCCGCAAAATTTGAAAGATGTTATTGCTAAATTGGTATCAAAGTTTAGAAAAAGATGGAAACAAGCTGGCAGGATAGAAAGAATATTCTTCGAAAAATTCAAGGTGCGGCTCAACGTTCCTCTATCTTTCACAATTGAATATAAAGGTACGGAGACTTCCACGAACAAAACAATGGGGCGTCCTTCGTCAAGTTGGGGTGATTTGAGTGATCGGTCAAAACGGAGGAGGACAGAAATGGTTAGAGAAGAACATAGCGTCAAAGCACTGGCCTACAGTACACAAATGGGTCTCCGGGCTTCAGGAGAATTACATGCTTCGGAGGTAATTAAGGATGTCACAGAAGGCAGTCCATCAAAAGCATCAAAGTACCGGAAATCTATGCAACGTGTTACAGAAAATATGCTGTCAGGCAACGAAGCATTACCGCTTGTGATAGAAAATAAACTGTCCAAAAGTCAATATCAAGGAATACGTTCTGTAAGCGTAGAAAAAAATTGTGAATTGTACCCGCCTTATCAATATGTATTGGATTCTAAAAAAAACCGAACGAGCCTGTTAGTACTCACAACAGTTATGTGTAAGCATCATAACGCATTTGGGAAAGTGGATAGAATTGCGTTTTGACAGTGAGGTGATTGATGGAACTTAGTTTTTTTTTTCTAGAATAATATTCAAATAGTTTTATAAAAACTATTGTCGTTTTCTTGGAAATTCTTATAAAAACTATTGTACGTCTTCTTGGAAATCCTTTTTCAATATTATCGAATATTGAGAGATTTTTTTTTTCTTTAAACTGCCGACTGTCTAATATTAAATCACAAAATTGAGTGTCAAAATGCCATTCAAGAAGAGTGACAAGTGAAATGATTCATAGCATAAAAAAAATAATGATCTATTAATTATTATAATATAGGAGTGACAGAAGGGTCAGTAACTGCAATTGTCATTCTACGCTTGGTGTGGGCAACGAGAAGGAACACGTGATTCAAACCCAAAACAACGAGAACGAGTGCGTGATTTAAACCCCAAACAACGAGACCGAGCGCGTGTTTTAAACTCAAAACAACGAGAACGAATGCGTGATTTAAACCTGGAAGAACGAGAGTGACCGCGTGATTTAAACCCAAAACAACGAGAACGAGTGCGTGATTTAAACCCAAAACAACAAGACCGAGCGCGTAATTTAAACCCAAAACAACCAGACCGAGCGCGTGATTTTAGACCGATTAGGCGTTATTGTTGATCAACCGAAACAAGGCTATAGAAGTTCAAGTGACGGAAATACAGCTACAGCAGAAAATTTTGAAATTTCTGCTTCAATAACGGGAATTGTTGCAGAATTGATGAAGCGATTTCATATTACATTGCAGGTAATTTCTTGTGGTTTTAAAATTAATGTACCGAAATTTCAGAACTACACTGAAAATACTGAACGAAAATTTGTCGAACTCTATCTGTGGTGTTTCATGCTTACAACAGTGCATAAAATTCTTATTCACGGTCACAAAATTGTAGATTCTTTCTTACTTCCTATCAGACAAAGTCTGAGGAAGCTCAGGAATCATGTAACAAGTACATGAAAAGTTTCCGAGAAGATTTTGCGCAAAAATTAAGACCGAATCAAATACATGGAAGACGTTTTTTGCAGGCTTTTAGTAACGTCAGATCCACTGACATCCAGTTTGCAAAAACTTCCCCCAAAAAAACTAAAATCATTATCCCTACACGCGGTTGAACTATTGGTTCCACCTTCAGTTGCAGAATCAAGTCATCATATTCCTTCGAATGATAATAGCGATAATGATGATGATGATGATGCCAATGATTCTTCACAACATTCCTCGGATCGCGACTAAGAAATCGTAAAATGATATGGAAATAAATGTTCATCATCATTGTAATAGTGATTAATTATACTTTATACCAATCGCCTTCTTTCCCAACCTTCAGATGTAAAATATCATCAAATTTTTCATTTCATTTATTTACAATCATTATTTTCGAGAGTCGGGAGGTGAATGCCTGGAACTATATATTTATATATGTGTTATTGCTCCGCAATGATAGAGAGCCTGAGCTGATATTTCACATATGAGCGCGATTTCGGTGGTCGCCATCTAGCGGGATCTCCTCGCATTACAGCCTGGAAAAGTCGCGGAAGAGTCTTGCAAGAGTCTTGGGAAAGTCTTCGAAAAACTTAAAGTATTCGAAAAACGGAATATATCCGGGATTTCTGTAAGACTACTGCGGACTTTTTCTCAGACTCTTTCCAAGACCTAAAATTCGCCAAGACTCGTGTTAAGACTTTTCCAAGACTCTCCCAAGACTCTCTCAAAAGCTTTCCAAGACTTGCTAAGCGCTTAAATTTTTTGATATCTAACACAGATTTTTTACGAACTTGGTTAGGTTTTTAAGTTGTATGGATTTTTTTTCGTGTAATATTCTTTCGAAAAATCATTACCAAACAGTGGCGGGCCAAAAAAACTCTGCAAATAACTGCGCGTCTTTTACGGTTAAAGTAACCAGATAGAAAATTGGGCACCAAATCTCATGGACTTGTTGACTTGACCACGAACGCTTCATATATATGAATATGCAGGAATATTAATTAAGCTTTGCTAACATAGAATGCAGTTCGCATATTTAAAAAACATTAAAAAAACGGTAGAAAAATAGTGGGACGACCTAACAAAAATAGTACTTAAAAAAAAATGATAAGAAAGATTATTCCATGTTGCTTGCTCATTTATTCCGCCGCATCCATTTATTCCATCACATTTGTATACATAGTATCAATAGAGTATAGCATAGCATATATGTTGTGACGTGGCGTCACAGACGGAGCCACAGTTATACAGTTTTAGCAGTAATCCCACGCTCGAAGTCCGCCACCACACTTAAAAAAGCGAAATGTACATAGTAAAATTTAAGGAACGTCGAGTATAAAAACAACCAGCGAAAAGCAATTATCAATGGTAATAAAATAGAGTTTAATGTAAATATTAAGGTTTAATAAAATGTGATAGTAATTAAACGTCATGATACAAGGAGACACTGAAGGACACTGGGTGAGAAGGCCTTCCCCAAGAAACCCGAAATAATTCCCTTTATAACCCTGAACCACACTACGATTTCCCCACGAAATACCTTTTTCCCCTCCCCACACCCCCTGACGTATCCCCGGACACCGAGCACAGCAGAGCCACAGCACGTCCTGGAGAGCCGAACCACCAACAGCATCCCCAAGGAGAATCACCCACGCTGCACTGCCGGCTAGAGAGGGTCAAACGAGACCATCCCGCGCTCATCGAAATTATCAGGCTCAAATTTGCCGCAGAAAGTGACAGTTTGGGTCGTGAGCGCGGCCATATCCCACTCTACTCGTCTGCCGTGTCGATAAGGACCAAATCTTGGAGCACGTGCAGCGAGAGAGTGTGGAGAGAGAGTACCCTCTCTACGCTAATGAGGGCAGCAGCGTGCGGTATGGATCGCTTACATCGATCAACGAGAATTCCCACGTGGGAGAGAGATGTCACCATGTGTGGCCAAGTCTTCCCGGCCAATCACCAGTCGCTCTCCAGGACCGAGAGAAATTCGCATGCGCGAATCGATAAGGATCATTGATGAGTGGCTAATCATCGGAAATACGTCAATCCCGTTTGCTCTTCTTTGCCCTTTGATTTCCTTTTTGGCCTTCGTGCCAGGTGAGGTGCCAAGATGGCCTCACTTCGAGCGTAGCGTGGACAGAGTAAAAAGCATATAGATTATAGGGCGAAAATTATATAGAGAAGATTGTAGAGCGTATAGAGTATAAAGTCCCGAGTGTGAGAGAAAGCGAGAAGGAAGAGTTTGGAGAGTTAGAGAGATTGGAGAGTGCTATTCAGTTTTTATTTTGAGTTTATCGCCCCTCATATCTCGATACAATGATTTTTGGAAGAGTTGTCTTAATTATTGAATTTTATTTGGAATTAATATGATCTTAATCAAAAATTGGGTTCGCAAATCCCATTATTTTGGGTATTTTCTGCGGATTTCTTAAATGCATGCGCATTGGAGACTGACGTTCCACTCTGCCTTTTCATCTCCCTCGCACTTCATTCATCGCTGCATCATTCGGACTCTCTTCCTCAGAGGCGCGTGCGCTCGCCGGGCCCCCTACGTGGGGACTCTTTCCACCCTCTCCTCCACATACTCTCATTCGCTCTCCTCTACATGCTTAGGCTTTCCTTCTTACTTCTTCATGTGTCGTTTCTCATCCTGTCCTTGCCTTTCATTTCATTTCTTCTTTAGGTGACGCAAGACCTTATTATATCATACAATCGATGTATAGTTCATGCTTCCGCAACTACCAAGTCAATGGATTATTAATGATTTTAGATTTTATGGAAAACCGTGATTATTATTACGGATCTCTGATAAGTAATATTCTGGATTTAATAAAATTCCCTTTTATTGATTGATAAATCGCGAAGATTTATTCGTTTATATTTGAAGGTTTGTTCCTCAAAAATAATTTGGATGTTCAAAGCTTTTACATCTATAAATTAATGATCCCGCAAAAATTAAGTCAATGAGTGATTAATTTTTACTCTCGATTGAATTTGTGGCTAATTATTGAATTTGTGGCTAATTTATATTTTATTCAATTTGCTTTGAAATAGATCATTTGATAACCTGATTGGGTTACAACAATCGTTTTATTTCATGTAAGAAATCAATTCATTCTTTCCATGCATTTCAAAATTCACATGAGTTCGTATTTGTTCATTAGTGATTCTACAATAAGAGATCTGAAATCGGAACATCATAAATGCTTTATCGGGGTGTCTTAACTGGATCATTGCATACGCGTGATCTCGGGCTCGTTTGGTTACTCATTCGTATAATTTCCCCTCTTCCTCCGCAGAGAGTGTACTCACGAGCCTCGCATGGAGCGTTTCCAAGCAGATCCGATAAAATTGTAGGGAAGGCTTGCATTCGTTATGGGAGTGCGAGTGAGATGACCAGCCTTGGAGTCGAAGCATGGGCTTCGAGTATAGGTGGAACAAGCACGCATGGCATCGCCTGCCAACGCATCTCTTTGTCATTTCTGCATTCACAGGGTGACGTCACGTGGTCAGAATCCAAGAGCTTGGGTTATGAGAACATAACCCAAGCTGTTGGATTCTGACTCTTGTTACTCGCTTCGAATATTTATTTCAATGTGGATAAGATTTCTTCGAACTCCTTCTTGATAATGGCTCTTGACTTCCCATCTAAACATCCTCCGTGTTCGGATAATTCTTAGCAACGAGAGTGACGATATACTGTTTATAAATTTGCATGTAGTCACAATCCAACGCCAATTTCTCCCAGATGATTATTGCATTTAAAGTTTTTAAGAAAAGGTAATACTATTCGAACTCGTGTAAAATTTTCATGCCTACTTTCATACCCTTAAATTATATAGAAAATAAACTTCTGTTGATGGCCTGACCCAGGTTCTCATGCTCATACTTGAATCTACCTTTAATTATTATTCGTCTCTATGCAACTTTCGGGAATTCACTCTGTCATATTATTTCATGGGATGCTGATTAGTTGTACGAGTCGTATGCACTCACTCATATACACATACATTTGTGGGACCATTGGTATGGGGTGCTGGTTCAAGCACGTGGACGCACCGACGGTAGTCGTGCCCCGCGCTCTTTCACGCTGGGTCAAAGGACTCCCTATGCGCCGAGAAACCCGAAGCTATCGCCAAGGATTTCCAGCTAGCCTTGATATGTTTCTTTTCCGACGGTTGACGATTGTTAGTGTTAGCAGCGATAGTCATCGCTGTTCCGTCGCTCCGTAGGTAGTTCTCGGTATTGAAAATTCTTCGCTCACACCAACCATCCGTACTTGTAACTTCCATCGATTCATTTAGATGACGAAAAATTATGCGCACGTGAACTCGACCATGTTTCGTACTTCCCTTCTTATGTCTTGAGAATTGCCCGTTTTGACAATCTCTATGAGAAGAACAAATCCCGAAAGTCGCAGGACATAACACGACCTAGCCTGAGTATTATTATGATATTTTTTTTTTAGTGATATTTCTGATTGAGATTATTGTACAATATTTCAATATAGTGAATTCAGAGAATATTTTGTTTTCGAGTAGAATCGATACGGTAGCTATACCGGATAAATAGGTGGCGCCCAATATAGTTATTATTATTTTTTTTTGTTTTCACTGGCGTGCTTCGATTTTGAAGCCCGAGTTTGCGGTCCGCTGACGCCATTGGCGTAATCCTTAATTAATTTTGCGATTTCCCTTTTTTGGGAATATATTTTTTTTTGCTTTTTGTTAGTAGTTATAAGGATTGTTTTTGTTACCATCGAGAATAAATATTGTTTTATATTTTTTTTGTTAATCCCGAGTTTGCGTTTTCCTTATTTTTCCCCCTGTTGAAAGTTGGCGTGACACTGTATATATATATATATATATTAGAGTGATCTGAAAAAAAAAAGTCTATAGAAATTGCTATAGAAATTGTCCGGTAGTTTGACTGGGAGGAACATATTAAAATTTTATGAAAATTCATTAACATTTAGCGGTCGCTCAATCAAACTTTGTATTTGTCATAAGAATAACCCGTGAATAAATAGACTTTAAGCTTCAAATTAGGATTATGTGTTTCGGTATTTTAATTTTTTGAGAAAAACAGCTGGAAATGAGAGAAAATGGTTGGGAAAATGAGAGAAAGCGTCGCACATTTCCATTAGTTGCTGTGCAGTACCGAAATGGTAAAACAACATTAGTTTTAACATATTCTATTCACTTTTTCTTTTATATCTCGAAAACTAAGGCATATAGCAAAAATTTTCAAATGACCTTTTTTGTAACTGTTATTTCGCTGAATAAAAAAGGTTATTATAAATTTTTCTCTATACCTCCAAAATATGGAGTTTGAGAAAATCATTCAAATCACTCTAATATATATATATATATATATATATATATATATATATATATATATATATATTGATTCATTATTATACAATACAGTGCTGGCCCTTCGAATCGATGCCGAAGGCGCGAGATGTCGTTTGCGCAATCAAAATGGCATCGGGAATGGCATCCTCACGCCTCCTTCAACTCAAACTACCAACAAGTATTTCAATATCCACTTCAATATATTCTCACCATCCCTACGAACGTGTGTGCAGTTATATTGGATTCGCTCTCGGCCTCACGCCCCCCTTGCCGCAACGTCTGTCGCGAACCACGCTCCCACTTCGTCTCTTGCTCGACACGTGCTCCCCCTCTCGAACCCGGATGCTTGATCCCATCATCTTCTCGTCTCGTCTCATTCTTCGGTTTTTCGTAATTCATTTCAGAATCCTTCGTGCCTCTTCCACTCTCCCTTATATATAATCCATTGGACCGTTTCGACTTTTGTATTCAGTATATTCAAAAATAACAATTTGTAGCTGAAACGGCATCAGTTTTATTATAGTTCAGTATTCGATTGGAAAAAATAGTCGATGACTAGGGAAAACAAACCAGTAACCAATTGTTTCTTCTCGATGTTGTCGACCGATGAGTTTCCAGACGAATACTCGAGTGCGAAAGAGATAGCGTCATGTGGATCGTGCGAAAGTGAGAGAAAGGATTTTTAGCATGCCTTTAATTTTGCTGAAATTCGTAGGATCGAAGGTTCCGAGTTCGAGATGCCTCGAATTTGTTTTGCTGCCATCTAAAGGAAAAAATTCATAAAAAAATGCTATTTCCAGATATTTATGACAAAGTTCTGAGAATGTGCCAAAAACTCGAAAAATTATATGTACCGAAAATATGCGTGTGCGTTTGCGTGTGTATATACTGCGTGTATGCACGCATGTGAGTGTGTGTGTGTCTGGAAAATGGTTTGTGATACGACCACACAATTAATAATTTTGCGAATGACGACATCTGTCACAAGTGCAAAGGCACCCACAAAACATAGCGATGCAGCACATCTTTGCCGCTAAAATGCATATCATGGGATTTAGTCGAGTACGTGGCATAATGCATTAAATGTCCTCTATGCCCCATTCCACTCCCAGGAGTCACAGACTCCCTAATCTGTTTGATTAAACAGATCAACAAAAATCGGCCGAAATCCGAAACCTAACGTCGAGAATGAAAAGCACTCACGCATCTATTGGGATCCCGCGGAAAAAATTAAGTCTTAGCAAAAATCTTGGGAGTCTTTAGAGTGTCTGGGAAGAATTTTGGGAAAGGCTTGGAACAGTCTTGGCCAGAGTCTTGAGTCTTGGAAAGAGTCTTATTGTTAGAAAGACTCCGCAGTAGTCTTGCAAAAGTCCCAGAAATAATCCGTTTTTCCAATACTTTAAGTCTTCCAAGACTCTTCCAAGGGTTTTTCCAGCACTATTTTTTTTCATGAGTCGGAAGGTATTTCCCCCAGAAAAATATTTTTATATATGTTCTGTTGCTCTGCAATGATATAAACCTGAGTGATTTCTGAGTGGAAAAAACTCGATGAGCCAACGATCGTTTTTCCACAGCCCATGCGATTAAAATTATAAATATACAAGTAATTGGTTACACTCAATTCGAAAGGTCAACAATTAACTCAGCAGAAATTTCTAGAAAATGTATGGAAATTCTGATAGATAATAATGAATGTTTTATTTTTCGGTTAATTCATTAAGAATAAATCTGTAATTCTTCAGTTCATGAGTAATTTCTCGATTTTCATTCGAGATACGATGCATGCGCGGCTACGTTTCGGCGTAACGAACAACGTGGAAAACCGCGGGTTGCATTGAATACCCGCACGCTCTGGCACGTGCATGTTCATTTTCTGATCGTGCAAGTCGGTCTCGTGATACGTGTGGCAAATTAATCCGTTTTATCATTTTTTTTGTAGACTGTTATTCGTCTATTCTGATTGAGTGCCCATAATCTATACTGAATACTTCAATACTATATGTTTATACTAAATTTTTCAGTAGTCCAGGCGTCAGAGCATCAAATTTCATGAATGAACGTAAAAACTCCATCCAAAGATTTTATTGCGTGAATCGCTTGGTTTTAGCATTAATAATAACATACTAAAAAATAATTGTCTAATTCGATCGGGAAGTTATTGTTTAAACAATGGAAAGGGACGATTTTGTTTTTTTTATAACTTTTGCGTAAACTATTGGCCCTACGGTAAAAATAGTTATATACAAAATTGATCCCCATAAAATTATCTACAACAAATGTTTCTTGACTTTTTTTTGTCCGATCAATACTTTTCACAATACAGCCGCGAAACTAGTCGAACTGTGTTACATGACGCCTATTGCTGCTACCTACAATTCGCACACCCATTTTTTTAATGTGGTAATTTCGTTATTATCGCAAACTTCACGTACGGGAATAATTTTGCAATACAAAAAGTAATAAACAATGCAATTGTTATGATCAAAAAAATGTTATTGAAATCAACTCAAATAATCTAGGAATCGTGGATATAAAGTGACTTGTGGAAATCTGAGGGAAGGCAGCAAATCATAGTGATTATACAAAGTAGTTATAAATTTGTTTATTCATTAAAAATGGATTTTGTCGATTTTAATAGTTATCAGTAAGCTCTTCTCTTTTTATGAATCGGAGCACGCAAATCACCGATATCCTCCCCCGACTCAGATTCGCTGGTTGATTCCTCACTGACTTGAATGTCCAAGAATTTGTCAACATCGATGTCAATTAATTCATCGATTTCTTCATCAATATCAATATTGTCCTTTGTATTGAAACAATTCGCCCCCTGGTACCCAGTGCACAAAATGAAGCAATGCAGCCCTATTTTTCTACAGCCGCAGTTGCCAGTGCATCCTTTGATACATTCACAAGAAATCGTTTTCAGTAGTTCCTTAGGAGCGGCGGCATTCGTATTTTTTAATCTTGGAATAATTCCTTGAGTTCCCGCCGATGACGTAGGAGTAACGCACTGGATACCTCCCATTGCGTGGAATGTATTGAGACCATTAATTGTGTTGACATTATGGTCGGCATTATCGAAAACGAATCATATGAAAGCATCGGACATAATGTGAGTCTGAGGATGCATAATAGATGAAGTCTCAAACAGTGCTCCCTCTTCGTAAGTTGCACAGAATCCTAAGGGTTATAGAAGGTTCAGCAAGACTCTGGAGCCGTACTTTCGGTGTGAAATAGATGCCACCCCTACATGTAAAGATGAAATGAAAGATCGAGGACGAGCTTTCTTATTTTTTTAAATTATTGCCTCCAATAAAAGTTTCAGTGTTTCTGGGATATCAGTCTCGACATCATGCAAAAAATCGTGTGCTGATGGGTACGTAGTTGTTTCATAGAATTGTGGTCGAATGTCGTCCAAAATGATATGAGCAGCTTCAGTCACAATCCTCTGCCGTTCTTCCTGGGGATCCTTACATTGGTTGGAATAAAAAGCATCAGCAAGAATTTTGTTACCCACACCGCTAAAACAAATAATTGGCTCTTCCTTTTTATTTGGATGTTATTACAATCTCTTCTCCATATTTATCCTTCAATTTTTGTTGTATGGTAGCCTCACTGGGAAGTTGCCCTTCATAAGCTGGTGTGATATCTCTCAGTGAGAATTGACATTCTTGAGTCTTCTTACGTCTTCGATGTAACTACAAATGAAATCAATTACTTTTGTAATTTCGGGATCAACGGGACGACCGCCCTCGTTTCCGGTATTTTGTTTCCGAAAGTTTCGCGAACAGGAACGATGATATCTCCCTTCCGCTGCCACTAGATCAATCACACTGTTCAATCGATGTAAAACTTCTCTTCCCCAGACATTATTTCTCTCCTCAGCCACTTTTTCAATGTTCACTTTGAAATCAAGTGTTACTACTTTACTCACTACATCGCGTTTATTTGGTGCTATCTTTAATTGTCGTTCAATAAAGTCTTGAGAAGCGTCCTTATGACACACAAAACAATTATTAATGAAATCAAAAGTTGGGACACGTCTCGTACGACTTGTAGTTGATTTTTCAATTCTGTTGATTGCTGCAGTGATTCGTCTCGCTTGGTTGTAACCTTTTCTACACAGATCGTGCACGATTATTTCTTTCAAACCAACTAAATAATTGTGTTTATTGTCTTTTCTCTTCAAACTCGACTCCACACACGTTTTTATCCCTTTTTCTTTAACCACCACGGTTTCTTTAGTTAATAAATCTTTTTCCCAAATAAAACACTGCTTTGTGACGTCCATGACTACGAAATATTCCACTCTACAGTTAGCTGAACACTGAAGATAGTTGAAACACGTAGGGTAAGATGTCGGAATTTTGGTCTGCGAGTTTATACCTGCACCTCTCCCCACTCTCCTTTATGTCCTTTTGTCCAGTTATAGTGCACCTGGCAAGACAGCAGGAGTGATGACGTTGAAAGAAATAGATACGATCGATACCGCAGCTAGCAGATACGTTAAGTCATGTGGCGCGCCTAATCACGCAGTGAGCGTTTTATTTCCGCGGCTCTATTGTGAAAAGTATTGATCGGAAAAAAAAAAGTCGGGAAAAATTTATGTGGATAATTTTATGGGAATTAATTTTGTATGGAACTATTTTTACTGTGGGGCCCATAGTTTATGCAAAAAACACGAAAAACCAAAAAATCGTCCCTTTCCATTGTTTAAACAATAACTTCCCGATCGAATTCGACAATTATTTTTTAGTATGTTATTATTAATGCTAAAACCAAGCTATTCACGTAATAAAATCTTTGGAGGGGGTTTTTATGCTCATAAAACCCCTGACGCTTGGACTACAGTGGCTACTTTTGTTAACGATAGTTGTGACGAATCTGAATCACCATCGGAGGTGTCATTTCAAAACATTAGGCGGGACATGAGGCCCGTCTCCACGGGCTTTTTAAAAAATCTGAAAATCGTCTCCGCTTTAGGCCGTTGCAGTTCGTAAACTATTCAACCTAGAAAGAAATATGTAGTATAAAAGTTCTAGGGAATTTCCTCATCTACAATATTTAGCGAGATATTTTGATGGTAGGACCGACCGGAAAGGAGAAGGTGTCGACGCGAGCGGAACCTCGCCAAGGTCGAAAACTCAGGAAATCATTCATGACCTTGAACCCAATGACCCTGCCAAAAATCAAAACTCCCGGATCTCATGAACGGTAACCGCCTTATCTTGTCTCTATTGACTGGGCTAAAAGCGTGGTAAGATTTAACCTCAGATCCGGTAATTAGAAGTCGGGTTATGGGATACGAGATACCATTTACAAACCAGTGAAACAAATGTGCTCACATGAGGAAATAGAGCAATAATTACAATCGATTTCTCAATTAATGGCAAAAGGAACGGTTCGAAAATGTACCCCCATGGGCAATCAGTTTATATGAAAAAAATGTCTCGTGTCGAAACTCGATTGGTCGAAATAGGTTAATTCTTAATTTGAAAAAACTCAACGAATTCCGACAGCCAGAACATTTTAAGCTAGAAGATGGTAGAACGTTCATGAAATTAATCGAAACAGATTCATTTATGGCTGCTATCGACTGGAAAGATGCGGATTGCCTAATTCCAATAGCGGACTCAGAAAGGAAATACGTAAGATTCCTTTTTGCGGGCGAAGTTGGCGCGTTTGTTTGTTTGCCTTTTGGGCTAAGCACAGCACCATATTACGTTTTTACGAAAATGCTCAAACCTGTTATTGCATATTTGAGAAGCTTGGGATATTCGTCAGTAATTTATCTGGCGATTGCTAATGGGGAACACGTACGATGGGTGCGTAAATAGTGAACATATGCAGCCTTACAAAGACTTGAATTTGTTATAAATCACGGTAAGAGTCAAATCATAATACCGATACAAAGCGTAGATTTTTAGGGTTTTCTATTCATTTCGAGTCAAACTCGAAACGCATGATCGTTGAACTTCCGGATGATAAAAAACGGAAAGTTTTAGAACAAATAGAAAAGTTCGGCTCGAAGCAAAAATGTAATATACGAGATTTTGCAAAATTTATTGGTACCCTTGGATTGTGTTGCTTAGCCTTGACATACAGTTGGGTTTATATATGAAATATTTTGAGAGACCAAAATACTTGGCTCTGGAATCGAATAATAATAACTTCGAAGCGTTCATGAATATCCCGGATGAGCTGTCGACAGATTTTAAGTGGTGGGAAAATAATGTCATGACAGGAAATAATCGGATGAAGACTCAGAATTTTGTCTTGGAAATTTTTTCGGACGCTTCAATATCAGGATGGGGTGCGTGCTGTGATGGCGAGAATACTCACGGTTACTAGGATGAAAGGGAAGGAAAATTGTATATCAATTATTTGGAATTACAATCAGGGTTTTTTTACTTGAAATATTTCGCAAAAGATCTCATGCCAAAACCACCGCCATTGCGTATGGTCAAATGTATTAATCGTATTACGTATCGTATTACATCGTATTACGCATCGTGTACCTACGTATATCGTGTTACGTATTAATCGAATGGGCGGTATTCGATTTCGAGAGCTAAGTAAATTAGCAAAAAATATTTGGATGTGGTGTGACGAGAGAAATATTTGGCTTTTCGCATCATATATATCTCCAAAAGATAATGCCACAGCCGATTTTGAGTCAAGAAGACTAGAACCAGAGACCGAATTTGAACTATCTGAAAAAGCTTTTTGCTTTATAAGTAGAAAATTAGGCGAAATCGATCGTTTCGCGACTAGAGTGAATTCTAAGTGTAGAAAGTATATTTCGTGGTACAAAGATCCCGAATCATGGGCTATTGACGCTTTTACAGTCGATTGGAAACCTTTTTTCTTTTATGCGTTTCCACCTTTCGCTATTATTTTGAAGATGTTACAACAAATCCGTTCAGAGAGTTCCATGGGTATATTAATAGTTCCACTTAATAGATCACATTTCTAAATGGCTTAATAACGATACGACCAACTTAAAGTATTTGGTAATGAAACCAGTCACCTTACTAGCTCTAGTGAACGGACAAAGAGTACAAACTTTATCCCTCATTGACACGAGAGATATAAGAGATATTGACGGTCATATAGAGATCGAGATATCTCACAGAATAAAGACTTCGAATACAACGAAATTTGATCATACCTTTTTTTAATGACAATCGTTCATTGTGTGCTCATCGTTGTCATATCGTTGCTCATATCATTCAAAAATCACACAATAAGATTACTAACCGAACACTCAGCTGTTGGGTAAAACATACTCGTAGTCAGAGTGGTATCAATACTGACATTTTCACGGCTTATAGTACGCAATATGAACATAGAAAGTATTCGAAAAGCCGCGGGGTGGACTCGAAAATCCGGTACCGTTGCAAAGTTTTATACACTTCCTATTATCCCGGAAAAAGATGTGTTTGCAAAATCGATTTTCAAATTATAAGTATATTGTTAGCCCGCTTCATATCATAACAGTTTAATATCATTCCAAAAGATTTGTTACAGTTGATGTAATCATATCCTTTTCTGTAATCATATCTTATCAAAAACTGCCATAAACAACTTCAAACATCTACGAGTTCATCTTGAAGAAGAGGCATGAAATACAATTACATGATTAAACGAACTTACCTGAAAGTGAAATTTTATCATGATTGTATGAAGCGCCTCTTCCGAATAGATCAATCCCACCCTACCCATTATTTTCATATAACCCGAGATGTTATGGCAGCGCTTTAAAGAATGACAAATACAGGGCGCGTGCAGCGCGAGGCGGTATTTGTTTGTTTCTTTTTTATGATGGCTTTGAAATTGTGGCGACACCGATGTAAAGTAGAGGGACTACGAGTTGATCTATTCGGAATAGGCGCTTCAGCCAATCATGATAGAACTTCACTTACAAGCAGTTCGTGTAATCATGTAATTTTATTTAATTTATTAAAAGTTTTATTTCATAGTCATTCGTTAATTTGTAAAAAACACCAATTGATGTGAATAATATCATTACTGGAATTTTCGATGATTCGAACTTGAATGGAATATCATTTCCATTGGATAACTACAGAATGCGTGATTTTTTCATCGGTAACCTTAGCCAGCAATTATGAATTATTTACATTATCACGCTTACAGTCTCAACGTTGGAATAATATTTTTCATACATTTTTTTCGGATGACAATTCAATATCGCAGCAAATAAAAGATTTAAAAGTATTTATAAACGGTATACGATTTTTTACTTATTCAACAAATGAACTTGAATGTACTTTTATATTTCATTGTTGCTAGACATGTTTCGGACGGTATTTGAGAAAATGAGCGAAATCAATGTTACAACAAGACACATAAACGAGAGGCTGGACAACATAGAATGAACTGTCAATGCAGCACAGGTGTCTCCAACTGGACAGGAACTGTGCAGGAACTGCAGGAATTCGAAATCTATCTAACAGTCGGAGACATACGATCTCGATTTGTAAGTCATTTTCCATTTTTCTTCTGGTCATAAGCATTTATACGAAATTCTTTAAAATCATCCGAATTTTCATTTTGAATAACAAGTGTACCATTGGAACACCATCTTTTTGGTAGATTGTCTATCTTATATAAGTTGGTGGAAATAGCGCAATAGAGTGCATGACGTGAATGTTGAGCAAAGTATTCCGAGCTACAGCAGCCAAAGATTCATCGTGGTGTGGTCAAAAAGGAAATTTTAAAGTTTGCGTATTTGATATCATCAGCACGATTAAAGGTTAATTATTTTAATCATAGGCACCTAGAACATATTATATGCAGCTGAATTCGTCGTACCTCCTTTTTCAATTACGCAGAGACTGTCCGACGTTCTTTTTCATGTACGGAAAAAATGTTCGAAGATCAATCTAAAGAATGGTTCCGCCAAGGGACTCAGAAATATGGAAGACTGAACAAAAAATGATATAATGGTTAATAATTTTCCAAACGTTTCTATTTCCCAAACCGACTATATAGGATAATGAGACCAAAAATGTATTCTAATATAAAATACGATATATGTTATAACAGACCAAAAATATATTGAGATATAAGACAATAAATATCAATAAATGGAAATTCTATACATTCAGCTTTTGACCAAAATCAATTCTCCCAGTTTATCGTAACAGTAGTGTATTATAAATATAACAAAACGATGGTTAGAAGCCGTAACAGGTACGTTACGGCCGATAGATAACGTGATAGATCATTATAATAGAACATTTTCAAAAGAAGATCATATCGGTGTTACATCGATGTTACATAAAAATGATGTGTATATTCTCAGCTAAGTTACAAGAAACTTTTTCGTGACCGTTACTTGTTAAAATGATGATACATTTGAGAATAAACTCCGCTTCAAATACGGAGTTTCTGATATAACAGGTACTTTTGATATAACTGATGTTATGTAAAATTGGCGGGGCCGCTACGAGTTTGTGTTTGCTGGGGAGGTTATGAAAATTAAAAAAACTTTTATTCTTCATAATTTTCCAAAACGATACACCATTGGTAGGATATATCTATTTAAAGAAAAAATTACAAAATTCGTGTACTCCAACGAATAAAGCATTATCGATCTTAATATTCGGTAAAAGTATTGTACTTTATTGTTAGATACCCCAGCATGAAAAAAAAAATTAAGCTATGGTAATTTTTTGGGTGGCTAGCTTGGCGTGGAATGCCTCATATACGAATATACAATATCTTCGACGAAAAGTTAGATTTGAAATTAATTTTGTAATATATTTTCTTTTCATAGGGAATGCGTGTATATTTAGCGTGCTGTCAATATAATTATTTTTATTTATTTAGTTAGACTCTTAATGAAAAAATACCGCCAGTACTGCCGGTGTTACCTTTAACCTCGAAATGAGAAGTGCTTATTAATTAATCCTTTCGTCCCTGACTTTTTTTAATTACTTGATTTGGATTGAAATTCGGTACTCGAGGTTTCTGAGCTCGATGATTTGAAGATCACTATTATCAGTACCTAAATGAAGCCAAGTATACATGGAAAAAAATTTATCCCAGCTCGAAATTATGATTTCTTTTTGGTTTTTACCCGATTTTAGAGTTTATTTACACGTTCCTGTGAGTTAGGTGTGCATTATTGGATCATATGTCAACTTGAATGCAGTTATTAGGATATGCTTTTTTATCGTTAATTCTTTCGCTATGAATGTACTCGTCGCTGGAACGCTACCCGCTGAACCAGATGCCGTGCCAAAAATGTACACGTTGTGCGCGTACAATTTTTAGCGTTTGGGTGTACGCCTTACGCCTAAACAACGCCGCTTTGACAATGTTGCGAGTAAGTGGCGTCTTGCGGAAGGCGATGGTAGTCGCCCATCGTGCATAAGTTGCATCATCTCATGGAGACCGATTATAGTCACCCGTCGTGTCGAAACGGTTAAAATGAGCTCAAATTCGCTTCGTTAGGTCAATTTCGTAAACTAATAGTTTTTTTAATTCACTGGTGATTTTCAACTCCGTTGATCGCCATTGAATTCTTCATTGGGAAATCCCCATTTCGTTTCAAATGGGGAATTCAATGGGGACAATCTCCTTAGACTAATCGCCGTTCATCGCCATTGGCAAAGATGCCAATGGCGAATGAATGGCGTTTCTTTAATGGCGATCCATGAAGTTTTTTACCACGCAGTCATAATACGAAAAATGAGCAAAAAAATAGTTATAGTATTCGGGGAATTATCATATTCCAGCATGATCAATCGTCATGTAATGATTTCTCCGACTAATTTTTTTTTGCCTACGCGGGGATTCGAACCTGTGACCTACCTAACAAACAACGACGCTACCCACTACGCTATCGGCTACTTATTCATTTAATTTATTGTAAAGCTGTAATAGATACATCCAACATAAAACTTATGAAGCACTTTTTCCAAAGGTCTTCAATGAATTTACTATATAATGCTTGTCTAAGTAAGACCCAAATAACTTTTGATACCGAAATATTATAAAATTCTGGAAAATTCATAAAAATCTCGACAATCAATCAAAGTATCTTTACAACTGTCTCCAAGTTTTCCGTCATTCTCGTTGTCTCTCGCACAGGGTCTATTTCGTTGTATTCTAATATAGCACTGCTATATAAAATAGGCGCACGTGCCAGACCTAACCTGCAAAGGACACACCTAAAGTGAAGAGTACCAGGGTAAGCGAACGCGTACCGTCGTACTTATTAAGCCCCCTGATTTTTCGGCGTCCTATTTCCTTGACGTTGTGTGCTTCTGTTCTTTTTTCGACAATGCTAAGCTAATTATTATTATTTTTTTTACTACTATATCTGAACAGCCCAAAACCAAATACAATCGCAACCAAAAGATTGATTCGACGAGAATTGGAGTGCTTGTCGATACAATAAAAAAAAAACCATATCTGAAAAAATCAACCATATGAAAGATACTAAGAACATTGCTTTTGCAAAATGTCACAAAGTTATAGACTTCGTGAAAGTTTATTCGGCAGATTAACAGTAAACTTCTTTTGTGCATTTTTTTGAGAATTTCCGCATTTAGTTTTCAATGGACATATTTGTGTAATGTTGATCATTCAGTTCACCCGCTATTGCTTCCCAATGGACATCGATGGGACATGCTAACTTTCCAATGGATATCCATTGAGTCCTCTATGGTCTGTCCTATACGCCATTGACAAATGCGGAAATTTCAATGCGTCCCTATGCATTGTCCAATGGGATGATCGTATGGGGACCATTAGTTGCCATTGGCTGCTCAATGGACTTTTTTACTACGGGTTACCTTATAAATTTGTGTATCTACCACATGATTTTTGTATTTTTTCTTTAAGATTTCCGAATTCTGAGGTTATTCCACGATCAATTATTGAATTGTGATTGTTCAAAATGAAAAAATCTTATTCGAACAATCCGAAAAAAATCGGAAAGTTCTTGTCAAATATCAAATTTGTTGAACCACTGTAATGATCAGTTTATTTTATTGTTTTATATTTTATTTTATATATGAAAGGAGTCTAAGGAAATTGGTGGTTGATACGTATAGCGCATATAAACTCGTTTTTGATAGACAATAACATTGTTGAAATATAGATTTATAATTACTACCAGCAGGAGAATTAAGAGTACCATCGGGGCACCAAATGGATGCGATTCGGGCATATTAAAATTTATTATAATTTTGCACAGCGCAGTTCCCATACAACGCGAAGCGCGTACATTTGAATTTGCGTCATTACACCACATTCTGGAATAGGTTGACACAATTCCATTTAATTCCAAATATATTTATTTAAAACAAAAAAATTAAACAAAATATAAACAAAGGCTGGCTCACTCTGGGATGTGGCGTAAAATTTTTATACCTAGCACAACATTTTTGTGATTTTTTTCAGTTTCTTGATTTGCGTCTCACCTTTTTCTTCGTATATTTTTTTTTATAATCATCAAATGGGGTCTGGCAATAAAAATTACAAAAACACTGCATGCCTTTTCATATAATAATAATGCTCATGAAAATTGTTAATTAATTATCATAAAAATTCATTCATTTGTTGAATTACAGTCGGCCTACTTCTACCGTTCTATCAAAAATTGGATTAACAGTTACGACACCACTGATACTTATTATTGGAGTGGATACAATGTATAAATATAAAAAAGCTAATTAACAAAAAAAAAGAAAACGGTGTGTGTGGCGACACGCGCAGAAGTGAAGCTTCTTATTAAAAGAGTTAATTAATTGATAAACCACACAAGTCATAAACATATAGTGGGATATTAGTTATGATCTGAAAATGTATCACTTGAGCAATTTGCATAAAAAATATTATTAGCTGTGTATATATATATGTATATATATATATATATTTTTTTTTTATGCAAATTGCTCAAGTGATACATTATTGATACATTATATACATAATATATATATGATACATTATATATAGCTAATAATGTTTCAATGCAAATACATATATAGCACGGGGGCCCTATACAGCTGTAGCGCCCCTTGCTTCGCGGCAGAGCGAGAGCCTAGATGTAGCCATAGTATATGTATCTAAGTCTATATATAATACAACCCGCGCGAAAAAATAAAGTCTTGCAATAGTCGTAGAAGAGTCTTAGTTAAAATCCGCAGTAGTCTTGCAGAAGTTTCAGAAATAATCTGTTCTTCCAATACTTTTGCAAGACTATCCCAGTTCTCCCCCAAGAGTCTTCCAAGGCTTTCCCCAAGATTCTTTCCAAGATTCTCGTCCAAGGCTTTTTTGAAGGTTCTTACAAGGCTTTTTCCATGAAAGACTCTTCTTATGAGTTGAAAGGTAAATGCACAGAAAAATATTTTTCGAAATGTTTTTTTGTTCCGCAATATATAGATACTGCGATGATATTTTACATATGAGCACTGTGGCGGTAAGCTGCTTCCGCACTTACCGACATCTACAGAGTTCAGCAGAGCAACACAATCGAGCACACAAGGCAAGTCAACGAGAACAGCAGCGCCACAACTGCGGCGTTCGGTCGATCGTTTTGAGAACACGCACGTCGCTTTTCGGAACTCCCTAGATCGACTTAAGCCGAGTAATACCAACGAAGATTGAGGTCTATAGAAGCACAAAGCCTATAGCCTGCTTGGTTCCAAAAAAAGTTGGGGAGCTCGGACAATCTTTCTCCCCCAACGGTAAGATGTCGCTAGCGTCGAGTTTACATGTGTGCGCTCACGTACAGAACTAACACACGTGAGCGGCTGTATAACTGCGTTGGCTCCACCTACTGAGTCGGGGTGACGATGCTATTTCACTTTCACTCGCAGCTGGGATGATAGGTGCGCTCTCTCGCACAGGAGCGATACGGACGTAAAGTGGGGGTTTGGGTTTACATTGCTGATACCGACGAAGATAGAGCTATTCATTGCAAATACTTTTGCATTATAATTACCTCTACGTCGAAACAAACTTATTTTTTAAATTATTTCTTTATATTTACATAAACTAGGAGTTAATTAACCCAACCAAGTAAATCTAATGAAATCGAAATCCGAGCGGGGACACGATTTTTATACTTAAAAAGATAATAAAAGTATGCGTAGCCAAGTTGGGGTGATTGGTACGGTGCTGCTTCTGTATGTGCTACGTCGGTGGTTCAATCCCCGGCTTCATTATTATTATTTTTTGCAATTATGCAATTATATTCACAATCAATAAAATATAAAAAATCTGCGAAAAAAGGTTTTATAAGAGAGAGAGCCACATGTTAATACGAGCATGTCACGCGTTGGCCCTTGCTCGTACTGTAGGCCAGTCAAATGGAGACCAAAAAAGGCCTGAAATTCCAATAATTTTGCACTGGATGAAAAAATATGGAAAATGTTCGGGACGGTGCACATAATAAGGATCTCAGTTGTTGGGATTGTAGCACCGCTCGTTTTTGCCAAAAAAAATAAAAACCGTTAAATAATCACATTTTTTCCCGTTTTTGACACTTCCACGGCTTACGCTGCCAAAATGGTGCCAGTGAGGACAAAAATGTATAGGACCAATCTTGTAGAGCATAAAATTTCCTATAAAAAAGTCAGTGACGGCACCTATCTATCTATTGTAGTTTAGCGGCGAGAGCGACCGGAAAAAAAAGCTCGAAAATGCTCCATTTCCACGAAAACCCCAAAAACGCACTTTAGCTGCAAAATTCGGTTTACCCATGATAATTTGTATGAAGAAATTCGCCAATTTTTTTCATGCAATAGAACAATCGAAACAAAAGATTTCATGCCACAAAAATTTTTTTTTTCGCTTTTTCAATTTTTTGAGGTAATTTGTTGCTCATTTTTTTCAGAATTTACATTTTTTCGTAAAACGGGCGTAACTTTCGACCTAATTATCGGACAACGTACAAATTTTTAGAATCTCTTTGTCTGTAGATGATCTAAAAATGCGATCTCTTGACATGTTGCCGTATATGCAACAGCAGCGCCATTATTTGCAAGTAAACAAAGGACATTTTGTTTCGGACCGTTTTTAACAATAAACAATTCATTTATTGCAAATTTTTTTGATTGCTAATTTAACAATATCAGTTGAAGAGTGTCTCAGATTTTTTTTTTTTTCTCAAGGCAGCCATTTTTGTAAAATTGTTATTAACAATTGGAATAAATTAACATTTTCCAATTTTGATGTAGTGTAATTTTTTCTTTTATTTTTCCCTTTACAAATTTCATCATTTAAAAAATTAAAAAAAATGTATTAATGTCGAAATTGGTTTTTGCAATAACAATATGTGTTTACAACAATTTTTTTACAAGCTCGAAATGGATTTTTAAATGATTTTTTTCGCGCTGCACGATGATATTTTTTATTTTCATTCATTTCCGTTATTTATACTATTTGTTAATAACAATTTTGTTATAAAAAATGTCTCAAGAACGATTTTTTTTTTTTTGGTTCTTGTAATTATCCCAAATTTATATCACCGAATAATAATTCCCGGAAAAAATCCTGATATCCGAGCATAAATATGCACACCATCATATAATAGCGTCTGTGTGGGTTTTAACGGATACTGCCATGTGGAAAGAATTCTTGAAATAATAGAAACGATCGATCGGTTTATACCTGCTCTCCGAAACGATTCGAACACAATTGGGACATTTTTTTTATGAACGAAATATTTTGGAATATTATTTCCTTAAAGTATATTTCGATTTTTCTAGATAGTTTGAAATTATTCACTTATAATCGGTAAAAGCCATGGAAAAACGAAGAAAAATATTTATCAAAATTAAATATTTATCAGGATTTTTTTCGGGAATTATTATTCGGTGATATAAATTTGGTATAATTACAAGAACCAAAAAAAAAAAAATCATTGTTGAGACATTTTTTATAACAAAATTGTTATTAACAAATAGTATAAATAACGAAAATGAATGAAAATAAAAAATATTATCGTGCAGCGCGGAAAAAATCGTTTGAAAATCCATTTCGAGCTTGTAAAAAAAATGTTATAAACACATATTGTTATTGCAAAAACCAATTTCGACATTAACAAATTTTGTGTAATTTTTTAAATGGTGAAATTTGTAAAGGGAAAAATAAAAGAAAAAATTACACTACATTCAAATTGGAAAATGTTAATTTATTCCAATTGTTAATAACAATTTTACAACAATGGCTGTCTTGAGAAAAAAAAAAAAATCTGAGACACTCTTCAAATGATATTTTTAAATTAGCAAACAAAAAAATTTGCAATAAATGAATTGTTTATTGTTAAAAACGGTCCGAAACAAAATGTCTTTTGTTTACTTGCAAATAATAAAAAAAATGTAAATTCTGAAAAAAATGAGCAACAAATGACCTCAAAAAATTGAAAAAGAGAGAAAAAAAAATTTTGTGGCATGAAATCTTTTGTTTCGATTGTTCTATTGCATGTAAAAAATTGGCGGATTTCTTCATACAAATTATCATGGGTAAACTGAATTTTGCAGCTAAAGTGCGTTTTTGGGGTTTTCGTGGAAATGGAGCATTTTCGAGCTTTTTTTTCCGGTCGCTCTCGCCGCTAAACTACAATAGATAGATAGGTGCCGTCACTGACTTTTTTATAGGAAATTTTATGCTCTACAAGATTGGTCCTATACATTTTTGTCCTCACTGGCACCATTTTGGCAGCGTAAGCCGTGGAAGTGTCAAAAACGGGAAAAAATGTGATTATTTAACGGTTTTTTTTTTTTTTGGCAAAAACGAGCGGTGCTACAATCCCAACAACTGAGATCCTTATTATGTGCACCGTCCCGAACATTTTCCATATTTTTTCATCCAGTGCAAAATTATTGGAATTTGACTGGCCTACTGAGATGATATTGGACTCGATAGCGCTATCTCTCTCGCATTCACGATTAGCTCGAGGATGCGATCTCTCTCGCTCTGAGAGTAGGGGCTGATGAACGTCCCACTCTAAAGTGGGGCATTCAATAGCTTTACCCGCGTATATTCCTATCGCATGCACTTGCAAGTATGTGTTTAAAGTCCTCAGACTTGTTTTGCCGGTCTGGAATAGACGTTTTATCCGATACATCGGTAGAATGTTGTCAATAAAGACATGATTGCATGATTCGCAATATTAATAAGTTACAAACGCACTCGATACCGTCTTAAGTCTTTCATTCTTTTCTAAATTGCACGCGCTGTGCCTTTATTGTATAATTCAATACGGTTACTCTCTTCAAGATTTTTATCTTATTTCAAAGTACTCAAAAGAACTGAAAATAACAACCTAAATTGTAATCCCTGCAAGCTCACCATAATATTATTTTTCTATTTGAGCAATATCTGGCGGTCGTTGTTTAATCAAACAACAAAACATTCCACGCATTGTATTTTCTTCCTGGTTACATTTGTTTCTATAATGCTATAAAACTGAAATAAAAATTCCATATTTCACACAATGTCTAGTCTATGTTCAATGTAAAAAGTGTATGAAAATTAGTGAATATGTGAAATCGTTGGTGGAAAGACAATCAGGACGAAAAAAAAAAAAAAAAAAAAAAAAAAAAACCGTGTCTCGATCGGGCGCAGTCCGACTCGTATCTTGTCGCTCTACAAACTACGCTAGCGTAACTGATTGGCTATTGAATGAGCATTGTAATATTTATATTGTGTACCCGCTTGGATTAGGTGTTCTTAGGTTTGGGTTTGGGTTTCAATAATTTTCTCCGATTTACACGTACGTTGTTAATTCGAGCATAATACGCTATTTACACCGCGCATTACGCTCGATTTTAGTACATCGATGTTAGTAATATTGGAATAAAGCGTGACTTGTAGATGCAGTCATTGTTCGTACAAATAAGTCCACCGCCGCGCGTCGTCGAGGGGTTCAGAATGAGGGACGGTAGGGGTAACCACAGAGAGGGAAGTCAGGGGAAGCTACGTGACCCCACCTCAGCCACGTGGCTGCGAGCACGAGGATAGAAGGCGGATCATATCGATCGGTCGACACTAGAGCCTCCTTGCGTATGTTCGACTCACGAAAAATTGGGAGCCAAGCCGGCTGTAGGCTTTGTGCTTCTATAGACCTCAATCTTCATTGTTAAAACGTATCATACTTCATAATCGGCCTCCGATAATGGAAAACATACAAAACAACGGATAGGTGCAGGCTTCGATCTGTTATTTATATAATCTGAACTTAACAGCTAAACAATTGTCCTACTTTCTCACCTAATTTTGTTCTATCCCGTCTTAATTAGATAATACCTATTTGCCGATGATTAATGAACTAATTAAAATATGTAAAGGAGAATCATTCATTGCACGAGATAAAACAATTACATAATGTACCCGGCGATTGTGCAGAGTGCCGCAAGAGTTCTCTTATCGGCAACGATTATCGGTCACTTGCGGTCAAATTTGACGTCATTTCCGTTTAAATTTGATGTAACTTCCGGTCGCAGAGACGTCACTTCCGATCGCTTTGACGTCACTTCTGGTTGCTCTGACATCACTTCTGTTTGCTCTGACGTCACTTCCAGTTGCTTTGACGTCACTTCCACTCGCTTTGTCGTCACTTCCGGTCCATCTGTCGGTAAGTTCGCGAAGCTGCAAAATTTCAACGCGAACATTTTAATTTTCCCACCACGATGGTGGCGCCATCTGTCGGCGAGTTCAAGAAGCAGCAAAATTTCTAGGCAAAAATTTGAATTTTCCCGCCACGACGGTGGCGCCATCAGCCGGCAAGTTCGCGAAGCAGCAAAATTTCAAGGTAAAATTTTGAATTTTCCCGCCACGACGGAGGCGCCATCTGTTGGCAAGTTCGCGACACTTTTGCGACACTTCCGGTCGCGTTGACGTCACTTCCGGTCGCGTTGACGTCACTTCCGTTTGCTTCGACGTCACTTCCGGTCGCGTTGACGTCACTTCCGTTTGCTTCGACGTCACTTGCGTTTGGGTTAGATGTCACTTCCGGTCGCTTTGACGTCACCTCCGGTTGGGTTAGACCTCCGGTAGGAGTTAAGCGACCGGAAGTGACGTCCAAGCCAACCGGAAGTGACGCCTAACCCAACCGGAAGTGACTTCAAAGTGACCGGAAGTGGCGTCAAAGCGACCGAGAGTGACGTCAGAGAGGCCGGAAGTGACGTCGAAGCGACCGGGAGTGACGTCAAAGCGACCGGAAGTGACGACATTGCAACCAGAAATGACGTTAAAGCGACCGGAAATGACTTCAAAGTGACTGGAATTGACGTCAAAGCGACCGGAAGTGACGTCAAAGCGACCGGAAGTGACGTCAAAGTGACCGGAAGTGACGTTAAAGCAATCGGAAGTGACGTTAAAGCAACCGGATATGACGTCAAAGTGACCGGAAGCGACGTCAGAGCGACGTCAGAGCGGCCTGAAGTGACGTCGAAGCGACCAGAAGTGACGTTAAAGCGACCGGAAATTACGTCAAAGCGACCAGAAGTGACGTTAAAGCGACAAGAATTTTGTGACGTCATAGTGACGTCATCAACAATAGGAATTTTGTGATGTCATAGTGACGTCATAGTGACGTCATCAACAATAGGAATTTTGTGATTTCATAATGACGTCATCAACAATAGGAATGTTGTGATTTCATAATGACGTCATCAAGAACAGGCATTTTGTGACGTCATAGTGACGTCATCAAGAAAAGGCATTTTGTGACGTCACAGTGGCGTCATCAAGAACAGGCATTGTGTGACGTCATAGTGACGTCATCAAGAACAGGCATTTTGTGACGTCATAGTGACACGTCATCAAGAACAGGAATTTTGTGACGTCATAGTAACGTCGTCAAGAACAGGAATTTTGTGACGTCATAGTGACGTCATCAAGAACAGGAATTTTGTGACGTCATAGTGACTTCATCAACAACAGGCATTTTGTGACGTCATAGTGACGTCATCAAGAACAGGCATTTTGTGACGTCATAGTGACGTCATTAACAACAGGAATTTTGTGACGTCACGAATTCCGTTTTTCATGACGTCACAAATTCATGTTCTTGATGACGTCACGAATTCCGGTTCTTGATGAAGTCACTTAGATCGTTAATCATCGGCAAATAGGTATTATCAACGAAGATTAAGGTCTATAGAAGCACAAATCCTATAGCCAGCTTGGTTCCAAAAAAGTTGAGGTGCTAGGGCAAGCTTTCATCCCAACTATGTGAATATGTGAAATCGTTGGTAGAAAGAGAATCAGGACTTAAAAAAAAGAAAAAAAAAACCGTGTCTCGATCGCGTGCAGTCCGACTCGTATCTTGTCGCTCTACCAACTACGCTAGCGTAACTGATTGAATATTGAATGAGCATTGTCATATTTATGTTGTGTACCCGCTTGGATTAAGTGTTCTTAGGTTTGGGCTTGAGTTTCAATAATTTACTCCGGTTTACACGTACGTTGTTAATTCGAGTATGACCGCTCTATGCAAAAGTATTTGCAATGCTATCTTCGTCGGTATCAGCAATGTAAACCCAAACCCCCACTCTACGTTCGTATCGCTCCTGTGCGAGAGAGCGCACCCATCACCCCAGCTGCGAGTGCGAGTGAAATAGCATCATCACCCCGACTCAGTAGGTGGAGCCAACTCAGTTATACAGCCGCTCACGTGTGTTAGTTCTGTACGTGAGCGTGCACATGTAAACTCGACGCTAGTGACATCTTACCGTTGGGGTGATAGCTTGTCCGAGCACCCCAACTTTTTTGGATCAAGCAGGCTATAAGCTTTGTGCTTCTATAGACCTCAATCTTCGTTGGTAATACTTACGCTTAAAAATGAACAGTTGTATAAGAGAAGAGAATAAAGACTATCACGTTTATGTTAACACTCCAACCTTTGACTACCTCTACCAATAAACTAAGTTAAAAGTGTAGTAACCACTACATTTCTGGTGACCCCAAATTAAAAAGAATACAATCAATTATAAAACAAAAAATAAATAATATATATAAGAAACACAACACGTTACGCCGCAATACGCGCTTAACCTCACTTTCTTATTACGTTACGCCGCAACACGCGTTTAACCTCACTTTCTTATTTTGTCACGCCGCAACACGTGCTTAACCTAACTTTGTCGTTTCGTCTCGTCGCATCTGCGTACATCCGCGCAGCATCTAGCGAATCGACCGTCTTTCGCGTCACGCGTCACAAAATAAGCACAAAACAGCATTGATCCTACGCTTCTCATTTTTAAACATTGAAATGTCGTTATTGTGATCGCCAACGCTGACCAACAATAATAATACCGGCGAACAGCCGACTGCAAACTTACCTGAGGGTAATGACAACGACCTTCTAGATCCTTCACCTGCGCAACGCGAACAAAACAACAACAATTTCTAAAACGAGTTTCCTCAACCTTGAGAACGAACCACGAGTCACAGAGATACGACAAACGAAACTGCCTCCGTTTTGGCAGGAAGATCCAGAGCTCTGGTTCGCACAAGTCGACGCGCAATTTTATTCGCAAAGGATCACCTCTGACAACACTAAATATTATATCGTTGTTCGAGCACTCGACAGCCATGTGCTGAAACACGTATCCGACCTTATACGAGTACCACCGTTGATCGATAAGTACAATACTTTAAAGAAACATCTAATTCAGCGTTGTTCAGATTCACGAGAGTGACAATTACATCGTTTGCTCACGGAACTTGAGCTCGATGAAAAGAAGCCCTTGCAGCTCCTACGGGAAATGAAAAACCTTGCCGGCAGCAGCCTCTCCGCAGACGCCCTTCGCACCTTGTGGCTGAAGCGAATGCCGGTAAGCGTGCAATGCGTACTCTCGGCCAGCGAAGGGGTTGAGTTGTCGAAACTCGATAAAATCGCCGACAAAATGATCGAGACCACTACACAATCCCAGGTAATGTCGGTAGAACAAGTCGCCAAAATTTCGACGGCTAGTCCAACAGATACTCTTTCATTACAATTTGGAAAACGGGTATCTGCTCTCGAACAATGCATGGCGGACCACACGACGTTAATTGAGGATAAACTACTTATTACGCGTAACGAAAACAAAGAAACACATCGCTCGAGATCGAGAAACCGATCTGTCAGTCGTTCAGGAGACGCTCATATTTGTTATTTTCACAATCGAGTCAGACGAGAGGCTAGGAAGTGCCACTCCCCGTGCGCATTCAAAGAGCTTGCAACGCCGGAAAACTAGCAGCGTTGTCGCCAAGTGGTACCACCAACGACAGCGTAGCCTCACGGTACCGCCTTCATGTTTTCGACAAAGCAACGAGTAACCCAACGAGCAACCCAAACCCAAAAGCAATAATCGGAGCCGACTTCCTCGTCAATTTTAATCTCTTGATCGATCTCAAGAGGCACTGCCTCATTGACAATCAAACAGGTCTCACGACACACGGTGACCTGTACAAAACGCGGGAATACGGAATATCAGCAATCGAAAAAGAAGCACGATACAACGATTTGTTGCGAGAGTTCGCCGAAATTATCATGCCAACGCTCCCTCGTAAGACAATTCCGCACGAGATAACTCATCACATCGTTACGAAGGGACCGCCGGTTTTTGCACGATCTCGACGTCTAGCAGGCGAGAAATACGACGTAGCTAAATCCGAATTTCAAATCATGCTCGAGAAAGGATATATACGTCCGTCCAGCAGCCCGTGGGCCAGTCCATTGCACCTCGTGGCAAACAAATCGGGGGAATGGAGGCCATGCGGCGATTACAGGCAACTGAATACAGCAACAGTACCTGATCTCTATCCGATCGCTCACATCGACGATTTTACTCACAAGCTTCACGGAAAATCGATTTTTTCTACATTGGACCTCATCCGTGCCTATCACCAGGTACCCGTAGCGGAAGAGGACATACCCAAAATGGCAGTAATGACGCCTTTCGGCTTATACGAATTTCTCATGATACCGCTTAACTTACGAAACGCCGCTCAAACTTTTCAGCGATTTATCGACATCGTCCTTCGAGATCTCGACTTTGTCTTTTGCTATATTGACGATATACTCATCGCCTCAACAAACGAAGATGAGCACAAAGAGCATCTTCGCATGGTATTCGAACGACTCGCAGGATTTAATCTTACGATAAACCCCTCAAAATGTACGTTTGGAGAACCGGAAGTAAGTATTTGGGATACACAATTTTAAAAGATGGCGCAAAACCACCACTTTCGCAAGTACAGGCGATCCTCGATTATGAAAAACCCAAAACGATTTGCGAATTACGACGATTTTTGGGTGTAATAAACTTTTATCGTAGGTTCATCAAAGGAGCGTCCGAAATCCAAGCTCCCCTCAACGCCTACTTACATAATTCGAAGGAAAACGATAAAAGACCGGTAGAATGAACCGAACTCGCCGAAAAAGCATTCGAAGAGTGTAAACAACGTCTCGCCGGCGCAACGCTCCTCGTTTTTCCAATAGAAAACACACGTCTCACACTCGTTACAGACGCATCTGACACTGCAATGGGGGCTGTGTTAGAACAGAAACTAGACGACGAAACGTGGAGGCCACTCGGATTTTTTTCTCGGAAATTAAGCCCTACGCAACAAGGATACAACACATACGACAAAGAACTATTAGCTATATATAGCAGCGTCGAATACTTCCGACATCTACTCGAAGAAATGAAATTTATAATCAAAACGGATCACAAACCGCTAGTCTCAGAAGCCGGACAAAATCTCGCCTCGACAAATACGCCACCTGGATTACATCGCACATTTTACGACGGATATCGTCCACGTATCGGAAGCGGAAAACGCTGTGGCTGACGCGTTTTCACGTATTAACCAAATATCGATGCCAGTTATAGTCTCGACGGACGAATTACGAGAAAAACAAAACGACGACGAGGAGTTACAAGCTCTATTACAATCGAATAGTTCCCTCAAACTCACGCAAATCGCTCTTGGTAACGATGAATCGTTATATTGCGATACTTCGACCGGTATCATTCGACCGTATGTGCCAATAACGCTACGCAAACAAATTTTCGACGCCGTCCATGGATTATCTCATCCGTCCGGACGCAGCACCTGTCGAGCTATAAAAGTAAAATTCGTATGGCCGGCAATGAAAAAGATATCTTATATCGGGTACGCACTTGTATCCCGTGTCAGCGTGCGAAAATTCAGCGACATACAAAAAACGTTCCGAATAAATATGAGGTGCCGGACAAGCGCTTCGAGCACATTCATCTCGATCTCGTAGGACCGCTGTCGCCTTCCCAAGGTTATCGATATCTTTTAACGATGATCGATCGATTCTCACGCTGGCCAGAAATCGTTCCTCTAAAGAATATTACAGCAGACAGCGTCGCAACGGCGTTTTATGCCCAATGGGTCGCTCTTTTCGGTGCGCCTCGAACAATAACGACGGACTAAAGCTCACAATTCAAGGCCGCATTGTTCAAAGCTCTTACCAATCTCGTTAGAGCTAATCGTACGAGAAGTTCGCCATACCACCCGCAAGCAAATGGTCTAATAGAGCGATGGCATTGTTCTCTCAAAACGGCGCTCATGTGCCACGGAAATACCTCTTGGGTAGAACTCCTTCCCATGGTTCTGCTAGGTTTACGCACGTGTTTCAAAGAAGACATTAAAGCCACGTCAGCCGAGCTCGTATATATATATATAAAATACTAATATATAAAATTCTTATATACTAATGTATCTTTAATAGTTTGGGATGAATGTACGATGTCGCACAAGTCTCATATAGTTGCCGTAAGTAGAACCCTAAAAGACTTGAGAGCATCAGAATGAATTATGAGTGGTGCAACTTTTGTCTTTACCGGTGATTTTAGGCAAACATTACCAGTAGTGCCTAAAGGTACACGTGCTGATATTATAAAAGTGTGTATGAAGAAATCTGATGTTTGGCGACATATTAAAAAACTTCAACTGTCGATTAACATGTGAATTCATCTACAGGGAGATCAGAATTTAGAAGACTTTGCACAAGCTTTGCTTAAAATTGGTGACGGATCTACCTCTGAAAATGGCTATGTTGGTATTACCAATACTTGCGGAACTTGCTTTCAAACTATCACTCAACTTATTGATAATTTTTATCCAGATGTTGAACATGTATTGGAAAAAGGCACAGGTTGGCTTTGCGAACGCATTATAGTAACTCCAAAAAATGAAACCGTTGAAGAAATTAATGAAGTAATTTCACAAAAAATTACCACTGAATGCCGAATATACCAGTCTATAGACACATTGGTTAATAAAGATGAAGCCATCCCTTATCCCACTGAGTTTCTTAATTCTCTACAGCCTTCGGGAATGCCTCCACATGAACAAAAATTAAAAATTGGTACTCCGATAATGCTACTGCGAAATCTTAATCCACCACGGCTTTGCAACGGGACAAGACTGTAAATCAAGCGTCTTATGCCACATATAGTAGAAGCAACCATTTTGACAGGACCTGCAGTCGGTGAATTTGCATTGATTCCAAGAATACCTATGATCCCTCGAGATTTTCCATTTGCATTTAAGACTCCAATTCCCTGTTAAAACGTGTTTCGCTATAACAATTAATAAGTCCCAAGGACAAACCTTAAAAATAAGCGGCGTATAGATCTCCGAAGCGAAGTTTTTTCTCATGGACAACTATATGTGGGACTCTCACGAAATGGTTTACCAAAATCACAAAGAATACTAATTCCTGATACAAATAATACCACCCGCAATGTCGTCTATGAAGAAATTTTTAACGATTAAAAAAATAAATTATAACTGTTTTAATATTAAAAACACATATATAAAATAGATATATTCTAACCCGGGCAACGCCGGGTATTTCAGCTGGTATATATATATATTGTGACACGCGGCCATAAAAATATATAGCGCCTCACTCGAAGCGCCGCGGCGCACTGCCACTACAACCTGTAAAAAATAGTAATAGTTAGATTAAGTATAGCTAATCATTGAAGGACCGTATCACAAGGTCAAAATCCATCCCTTTTCCCCCATGACCCGCCTTATCCTCGATAAAACAATTATCTTCCCAAATATTTACCCTTTTGTTTACACACATAACCCCACCTGTTACCGAGACCACCGAGACGAGCCATCATAAAATGTTTCACGAGGACGGGGCCTGCGGCGAGGCAATGGAGGGCTGTCATTTGGCACTCCACACCCGTTGCCGACGTCAATTGGAAGTCATCTTTTGACATGCTGAGCTTTTCGATGCTGAGACACCAATACAACCCCAAAGTGACAGTTCGAGATCGGCGGCTATCTTCCGGCTGTTCCTCGTTGCCCGAAGGGCACCATAATTTAGCCCAAAGCCACGTGAGAGCAGCACCGGCCGGCGGATTATTCATCATTAGTCCAGAAGACCAGTAGAGAGGGTAGCCGTCGCGACATTTAGCGCGCATCTGCATAGCATTGCGAAACGGCTCTCTTGCTGCCCGCCAATCTTCGAGCCTCGCGAGGAGAAACCACCAGCCCGAGACCGACCGAGACACAAGCCATCGAGCCACGAGCAAGAGAGCCAGCCATCTATGGAAAACTCAGCCATCGATCGAGACACTACTGTCATCGGTATCCCTTCCTGCCCTCCCCCTCCTGCCCACGACGAGACCTCAGAGGTGTCGCCGTAAGAAAGTGTAAAAGAAAGAAAGAGAGAAAAGAGGCAACGAGACAAGGAAAGAGCCAATGTAAGTAGTGCATCCTCAATCTCATAAAGTGCATTTGCCGTATTCTTCTTGTGCGGGAGCCGGCGACACGTGTTGCCGACGAAATTGTTTCGCGTACGAGAATTTCTCCCCTTTTGAATTGTGTCGAGCCACGAGGGTGCCGCGGTGACCGTCCGCGACATTCTCCCCCTCTTCTTTCCCTTATTTGGCGATTCATTTTTATTTGCGTTGTTCTTTTTTTGTTTTTGTGTTATCGGTGATTCTCGCGTAAAATCTCACATAGGTAATTACTAAGAGGCCGTAAGAGGCCCGAGAGCCACGCCGACGAGGAATAATCATAGTTTAGCTACATTCGGTTTTTTTAAATAATAAACAAGAGCATATTATTGTTATCTTTTTTTTGCGTTTTATTTTTATTTGAAAGTCTCCCATTTTCCTCCCCAGGCGGATAATATATACACACTGGTGGGGCTACGCACTCCCCCCCCCCCCCCCCCACCCGACCGCAATTCTAAACCCAAATCCTCTCTGGTCGGTTAAAATAGGACACCCGGTATATTGGAAGGCTGTATCTAGCTTGATTTAAATGGGACACCTGGTATATAACCCCCTATGGTTTCACTCACCAGCGCCAACTCTCCTGCCTACCCCCTTAAGACTTAACTTATACAGGGTCTACCCTTTTCTTTATGGTGGTCAGGGGCCCTGGACGTAACTTATAGGGGATCGCTCCATTCTTCTACACAGGCAACCCAAACCCTCTTAGCAACGCCAATTCTTGTACACGGCGGTGCCGCCGTGGATCCTTTATAAGTCAAGTCCGGGGCCCTTGACCCCCATAAAGAAAAGATTGAACCTCGCATAAGCTAAGTCTTAAGAGGGTAGGCATTTTCATCTTCACCGTTTATCTTATACCGAAAACAGTTTCCTATCGTTTTGGAATTTGCAATAACTATTAACAAATCTCAGGGTCAAAGCTTAGAAAAACTTGGTATATATTTTCGTAGACCTTTGTTTTTCCACGGTCAATTATACGTTGCATAATTAGAATTATACAATTATACAGTTATATTACAACTATTATTATACGTAGATTAGAATTTGAGTGATGGGATGCAAATTGAATAATGTACTGATAAATTTAATGACGTTAAAATTTTCAGGTACCAAATTAGCAATTTCTTCAATGTTATCGATACTTTGAAAAAATTGTTAATTATAAAGTTGATTAGGCCTATTGGGGATACAACTTCCCACACAAAATCGATAATATGGCTGAAGTATTGAAAGTGAAAATATAAGGTCTGTCGTATTGAACTAACATACCTCCCATAGAGATACATATGTTTCGAGTATGTCGTGTCTGATATCCGAGTGACACATACATACTTCTACTTTCGATACAACAATATTGTTCCGTCCCAAACGGAATTCGTATATTTTCTGTAGAATTTATTTTTCACGAACAATCATTTTTTTTCTATTCATTTTATTCTTCGCATTTCTTTAGAGACGATAATTAAAAACTTTCCGTTTCCTTCGAGAAACACCTTTATATATGTGAGCATTTGCACGCCAAATGTTCGAAATATTTTTGGTCGGATTATCGATGTGAAACTCAGACATTCAATTTGTATATAAGATAAACCTCTAAATTATTTCATTGATCGCAGCTGCAACGCTTAGTTTTTGACCATTGGGTTTTTTTGTTAATCCTTTGCAAGGCGCGTCGATCTTCTCATCGAGCCTCGTCGAGTCTTTTATTGATTTATGGTTTGTGCCTTTTTGAACGTCTAGTCAGACGGCACGTTGCAGACGTCCTTCTCTCTCACGAAACGTCTTGCTACAGCCATCGCGTGAAGGGTTTTTCCCAAAAAGGCGCCAATGGCAAAAACTTCGTTTTCTCAATTTTATTTCAGCCAATCGAAAAATTCGTTATTATCCACCAATCATAATGTCAATGAATGTCTGGGACGCTCTTTCGAGACTTCGGAGCTCTTCATCATTTTTGTGTATAGTCAGTTATTCATCAATTTTCAACGAGACAAGACCTTCTCAAGAACGGTAGACTCTTAAGCTCTGTCGAGCTGCATTCAGTGCGCGGACTTAAACGTTTAGACTTGTCTCTTCGCGACCAATAGTACATATTAGTTGCGTGATAACTCGTGTAATATTTTTAACCTTAATAGTACAACAAGTGTAAATAATACCAATATATCAGAGTTTTTCAACTGTGCGTTATTATTTCACGACAAAATTACCTGCACCCCATTAATTTGAGTTGTAGGCAGTGCGCGGCATCACGGTGTTGAATCAATCTGTATCAGGATTTACGACCCTGGTTGACTCATCAAAAATCGAGTCGCACCGTAACGTGTGCATTAACATTTTTGGTCCTTCGAGCCGGATAAACGAATCCGGATAACAGTTTTCATAACTAAATTGTGTTTCAATCAACATTTCGATAAACATTGTGAAATTATTAAGTGCAGCAAGTGAAAGAAACCCTTATTAAAATTGGCGACTGAGAACACCGAACGAGAAGAGCCTATCTCTCCAAATCAACGGTTTCCACGTCACATGTGCCAACGGCTTCACTTTACAAATTGAAGACCGCGAAAAGGTTCATTTAAAGTCGCTTCCACTAATTTTGCTTGGTCTGTCCCGACGTGAATTATCCTCGCGCAAAATGTCGCTCACGCCAGCCGAGGATAAGCTCCGAGAAAGACTCGTGCGCAAACGTGCGATAGTGAAGGGACAACTTACGTCCTTTAACAAAATTTTGTCTTCGTTCAAAGAGGACGACGATGTGATCAGGCTCCGGGTCCACATGGAGCGACTTGAGAAGGCAATAACCAATCTCGACGAGATCACTGCCGATCTCCAGGAGCTTGAGCCCAACGCAGATCACGAAAGGACTCATGAACAAATTTACGAAGAGTTTTGCGATCTCATCGCGAAAGGGCGCTCGTTAGACGAAGAAGCTGTACGTGCTAGGTCAACCGAGGTCGCACGCAGTCACAGCGAGTCGCGTTCTCCTATGCAACAGTTCACGGCAACGCGTCTTCCTGAACAATCGCTACCCAAATTCGACGGAAAATACGAGGAATGGCTAGATTTTCAGGACGATTTTCAGTCTTCTGTCGGACAGCGCACCGATCTCAGCAACGCGTCGAAGTTAAAATACTTGCGTTCGTGTCTGCGAGGTGAGTCAGAACGACTCGTCAAAAGATTCGGGACAACGAACGATGGCTACGAACAAGCGTGGTCGCTCTTGAAGCAAACATTTGAACACAAGGGCAAAATTGTCGAACGTCACTTCGCCGGAATCTTCGCTATACCGGTGATGCAAAGGGAATCTCCAAAGGAACTCAGCGAGTTAATTAACAAAATGGAATTCCACCTCGCATCATTGCAATCACTTGGAGAGACCCTCTGGAGTAGCATGATGGTGCACATCATCCTGAAAAAAATCGACAAGGCCACCAGAAGTCGATTTAAACAATCGAAAAAGGGAACAGCCGTCCCCACATACGACGAGCTTATCAAGTTTCTACGCGAGGATGTGATCTCAGCAGACGAGCCTTTCCACAAGGCGTCGAGGGATGACAGGCCACCAGGAACATCACAAAGAGGTAACGGAAAATTTAAAAATTTGGCAACCACGGCCTCATCCCCACCTCATTGCCCTCTCTGCGGTGATGAGCATCAGCTGTTTCGATGCCACAAATTCAAAAATCTTCAGCCGAAAGAAAAATAGCAAGCAGCTACGAAGGCTCCTGTCTGCATTAACTGCTTGCGACCGGGCCACAGGTCGAAAGAGTGCACTTCGAAGTACATTTGTCGGACTTGCAGCAAACAACACCATTCGTGGCTGCATTACACCGAATCTAGTCCTCCGGCGGACACAGCAACTGTCTCTCCGGCGAATAACGCACAAGCATGACTAGAGAAGGAACAACCTTCATCATCCGCCAGTACCAGCCTTGTGACCAGCATCCCGTCAAAGGATCTGTTAGTGTCGGCTCAAATAAACGTTTTCAACGCGTGGACAGAACTTAGACCCTGTCGCGTTCTCCTCGACACGTGCTCTAACACGAACTTCATGACAGAAAAATTAGCCTTAGCGCTCGGTATACCTCAGAGGAAGCTATGTGTGCCAATCGGAGCAATGAACAATACACAAACTGTGACCAATCATCTCGTGACTGCCACAATACGGTCCAGATTGAACGATTTTGGAAGGACTTTGCAGTTTCAAACAGTGGAGAATATCGCAGGACTAGTGCCGGATGAAAAGATATCGAGAAACTCTATCTCGATACCACGCAATATAAGGCTTGCCGATCCAGCATTCGATCAACCGGCGGAAGTCGATATGCTTATTGGGTCGGGACCGACGCTATCGTCTTTTTGCGTGGGACAAATCAATCTTTCACCACCATGTGGGCCTGATCTTTGTCTACAAAAGACACGGCTTGGGTGGATTATCGGTGGAGCTATCGCTCCAGACAGCTTATCGTCTTGCAATCGACGGTGTCATGTCACCAATATGGAAGCCATAATGAAAAGATTCTGGGAAATCGAGGAAATCGCTACGTCGCGTCGTACCTCACCCGAAGAATCTAGATGTGAAGAGCACTTCCGAAAAACCGTTTGCCGCGACGACGTCGGTAGATACATCGTGGCCTTGCCATTCAACGAAAAAAAGGATCAGCTGGGAGAATCTCGAGCAACGGCCATGAGACGTCTCAATGGCATCGAACGAAAATTAAACAAAAATCTCGAGCTAAAAAAGCAGTACGAGGCAGTGCTTCAGGAGTACTTGACCTTGGGGCACATGACCAGAGTTCAGGACGAAACCTCGACTCAGAGAGCGTTTTACTTGCCTCACCACGCGGTCATAAAGGAGAGCAGTCTCACCACAAAGGTGAGAGTCGTCTTTGATGGATCAGCGAAGTCCAGCAGTGGACTCTCCTTGAACGATACCTTAATGGTAGGACCTTCCATTCAAGATGATATATTCTCGCTTCTGCTGAGGTTCCGGAATCACCAGTACGTCCTCACAGGAGATATTGAAAAAATTTACCGCGAATTCACGGTTCGCCCAGAGGACCGTAAATACCAAAGGATTCTCTGGAGAGATATGAACGGCCAAGTTGCGACATACGAACTTAAAACAGTGACCTTCGGCCTCTCTCCAGCACCATTTTTGGCGACACGCTGCCTTCAGCAATTAGCCGATGACGAAGCAGAAAACTTTCCCGTAGCAGCACAAGTTCTGAGACGCGATCTATATGTCGATGACTTACTCACGGGAGCTGCAACATTCGATGAAGCGCTCAAACTGCGTGATGAAATCAACAACCTACTGCAGAGAGGTGGCCTCAATCTTCGACAATGGGCCTCCAACGAGCCTTCTCTACTGCACGGTCTCCCGTCCAACAGCATCAACCTTAAGCTGTAATCCAGGGAGGATCAAAAGATCAAGACACTCGGCGTGCATTGGAACTCCGAACAGGATGCAATTGTCTACACGGTAAGCACTGTTTCTCCAACCAATCGTACCAGTAAGAGGTCTGTTCTTTCACACATCGCAAAAATATTCGACCCACTCGGATTGCTTGGTCCAGTGGTCACACACGCCAAACTTATTATGCAACAACTTTGGCGTGAAAAGCTCGATTGGGACGAGTCCATTCCGAGCCATAAACACACCGAATGGACTAATTATGCATCTCAGCTCAGTCTCCTGAATAACCTCACGTTTAACCGGAAGATCGTACCTCCTGGAGCGCAAGAGATTCAGCTTCACGGCTTCTGCGATGCCAGTGAAAGGGCATATGGAGCTTGCATCTATATCAGAGCTACCGATCACAACGGTCATACGACAATCACGCTCTTGTGTGCGAAATCACGAGTTGCACCTCTGAAGAAAATCTCCGAAGAAGGATCAACTGGTCCACACGCAGCATCCAGTGCGACGACACACCATCCGACAGAAGTAATTCCACCAATGACAATCCCAAAGTTGGAGCTGTGTGGAGCCGTTCTGTTGGCTAAACTGTACTCAACGGTCCATCAAGCACTTAACGTTGCGATAGACAAGATGGTTTTTTGGTGTGACAATACAGCCGTCCTACACTGGATCAACACGCCGTCGTATCAGTTGCTTCCGTTCGTTGGCAATCGTATATCCGTGATTCAAACGCTTACGAACAAGGATGCATGGAGATATGTCAGACCGAGGGATAATCCTGCGGATCTTATATCTAGAGGTCAACTACCATCGGAATTCATCATCGATAAAAAATGGAAAAACGGTCCAGCCTGGCTCTCAGATCATGAAGACACATGGCCTAAGCTGGGAATACCAACGATCGAACAACTGCCTGGGTTGCGCAAGGTCAAGTGCTTCGCCTCGCCACTACGCAATGACATCCTCGAACACTATTCGTCAATCACGCGGCTTCGAAGATTCATCTGCTATGCCATGAGGTTCAAGAATCCACGCCAACATCACAATAGTCTCACCATCGATGAACTTCAATCAGCAAACAACATTATCCTGAAACTTGTTAAAGCTTCAAATTACTCTGAAGAATTGAAGAAGTTAGCGATGGGACGCCTCGTCGACTCAAAAAGCAAACTTTTGTCGTTATCACCATTTTTGGACGATAAGGGGCTCATTCGCGTAGGCGGATGCCTAAAAAATTCGACAGCACCTTTCTCAGAGAAACATCCTGTACTTCTCCCACCATCACATCATGTGACGGACTTGATAATTCGTTACGAGCACCTCGCAAATTATCATAGTGGCACACAATCTACCCTGTATGCGCTGCGCAGGAAGTACTGGATCACAAACGGTCGAAGGGCAGTTCGCAAGCTCCTCCGCAATTGCATCATATGTGCTAAGGCAAGGCCACCATCAGCAGAATACATAATGGGAAATCTACCCAGCATCCGAGTCACCGAAGCACGACCATTCATCAACGTGGGTGTTGACTATTGCGGGCCTTTTTACATAAAGGAGAAAAAGGAACGCAACAGAAGCAAGGTCAAAACATATGTCGCTGTATTTGTCTGTCTCGTGGTTAAGGCAGTGCATCTCGAACTTGTCAGCGATTTGTTCACCGAAGCATTTTTGGCAGCTCTCAAACGATTTATCTCAAGAAGAGGGAAATGCAAAAATATCTACTCCGACAACGGAACCAATTTCATCGGAGCAAACAACGAGATGAAACAAATCATGGACCATATGCGCGTCGTCATCCACAAGGAGGAGGTCATCAATTGTTTTACCGAGCATGGAATCAGGTGGCATTTCATTCCTCCTCAATCACCGAACTTCGGTGGGATTTGGGAAGCTGCTGTGAAATCTTTCAAACATCATCTGAGACGAGTGGTGGGGGAACAGTTGCTTACTTTCGAGCAGCTGCACACGTTCCTCACCGAAGTAGAAGCGATACTCAACTCTCGTCCGATGACTCCACTGTCGTCAGATCCAAATGATCCGCCGGTGCTATCACCCGGACATTACATAATCGGCAGTTCTCTGACAAGTATACCGGAAGTGGATTTCAACAACACTCCATACAACCGACTCTCATTATGGCAACATATCCAGAAAATGAAACAAGATTTCTGGACGAGATGGCATAAGGAATATCTGAATGAACTCAGTAGTCGGCACAAATGGTCCAAGGGGGGCCACAGCATCCAAGAAGGTTCTCTCGTTCTACTGAAGGAAGACAATTTACCACCACTTCGATGGCTCATGGGAAGAGTTATCGAAGCACGACCTGGGGCTGATGCGGTCACGCGAGTGGTCCGCGTAAAGACGGCTCGAGGCATCCTCGACCGAAATGTGCGCAAACTCGCGCCACTCCCGATCAACAGTGACAGTGGACCGAATGATCCAAGGAAGGATGATACAGATTAAAGGGACTGTATATTTAACATATCTATTCGAATCACATTGTCTCAAATTTCTTGATTGGTACCCTCTCAAGGGGGGAGTATGTTCCGTCCGAAACGGAATTCGTATATTTTCTGTAGAATTTATTTTTCACGAACAATCATTTTTTTTCTATTCATTTTATTCTTCGCATTTCTTTAGAGACGATAATTAAAAACTTTCCGTTTCCTTCGAGAAACACCTTTATATATGTGAGCATTTGCACGCCTAATGTTCGAAATATTTTTGGTCGGATTATCGATGAGAAACTCAGACATTCAATTTGTATATAAGATGAACCTCTAAATTATTTCATTGATCGCAGCTGCAACGCTTAGTTTTTGACCATTGGGTTTTTATGTTAATCCTTTGCAATGCGCGTCGATCTTCTCATCGAGCCTCGTCAAGTCTTTTATTGTTTTATGGTTTGCGCCTTTTTGAACGTCCAGTCAGACGGCACGTTGCAGACGTCCTTCTCTCTCACGAAACGTCTTGCTACAGCCATCGCGTGAAGGGTTTTTCCCAAAAAGGCGCCAATGGCAAAAACTTCGCTTTCTCAATTTTATTTCAGCCAATCGAAAAATTCGTTATTATCCACCAATCATAATGTCAATGAATGTCTGGGACGCTCTTTCGAGACTTCGGAGCTCTTCATCATTTTTGTGTATAGTCAGTTATTCATCAATTTTCAACGAGACAAGACCTTCTCAAGAACGGTAGACTCTTAAGCTCTGTCGAGCTGCATTCAGTGCGCGGACTTAAACGTTTAGACTTGTCTCTTCGCGACCAATAGTACATATTAGTTGCGTGATAACTCGTGTAATATTTTTAACCTTAATAGTACAACAAGTGTAAATAATACCAATATATCAGAGTTTTTCAACTGTGCGTTATTATTTCACGACAAAATTACCTGCACCCCATCAATTTGAGTTGTAGGCAGTGCGCGGCATCACGGTGTTGAATCAATCTGTATCAGGATTTACGACCCTGGTTGACTCATCAAAAATCGAGTCGCACCGTAACGTGTGCATTAACAAATATTGATTTCATATTATTTATTTTTTGTGTGGGTTACGCACGAATCACTTACAATTTGTATGTATATATATATATATATATATATATATATATATATATATGTATATATATATGTACATGTATATATATATATAGATTGGAGAGTGGTGGGAACGGATCCCCACCACTACTTCCATCACCGAAAATGTTCCACAGCACTCGATATTTCACCGTGACATAAGAAGTTTTACTTCAAAAATCCGACTACAACAAATAATACATATGTACATGTCAGCACTTTTGTCTTTCCTTTTTAATTTTATAAAAACGCATTAAAAAAAAATCAGCCGATTAAAACCTAGTTTTCGCTAACTTCATACTTTGTCGCGCTGTCACATCGTATCTACTGCGGTGGTAGTTTCTAGTAGCTCCTTCACTACGTGTAATGAGGAACTACAGCGGAATGCCATTTTTATGTGTGCAAAATAAGAGCTAATGGAGTTAGGAGTTGCAAGATATTGTTTGACTTCGCGATATCACAAGACTTGCAAAATTTTCAAGTTCTAGCCGCAAGAGGAGAAACTGACTAGGTTTTAAAGTGGTTGCGTACTCAAAAAAGTTAAGGTTTGCGGTACCTATAGTACCGTTCCCGTAATATTAATCGTAGTACCAGAAAACGGAAGGTACAAAAAATTGTAATTTTTTTTTTTTTAAATCGGTTTGTAGTCAATGGAAAAAGGAAAAAAAAAGTCCTTACATAATTTACTTTCAGTGGAATATATGAGATGTAATAGCGTGCTAGAGTTTATTTTTGCAGATGCAGACATCTTGAAGTATCATGTAATGAAGTATATTAATGTACCAATATAATTCAATTAAAAATGTAATTAAATTACAAATATAAATAAATTAAAAATGTACATAATGCTGAAAGTAATAGAAATTTCAAGTAATTGAAGCTTAAAACCATTACTTATTTAGTCAAATGTATTTCCATATCGTTGCAGTAATTAACAAATAATTGGAGTTAAATGACATTATCTGTGCAATGAGTAATTAATTCCAAACTTGTAATGATATCATTAATTTGAAATATTACCATGTACAAATATGAAGCACGAAAAAGGACATAAAACACAAAAATAAGAGCGATGAAGGTCTTTGCACTCGTCAAATAAAATGTATATTATCTATCCTTTATGATATATTTAGACAGAGAGAAAGAGTGCATAAATATATCATATACACAGATGATCTTCAGGATAAAATATTTTCATATAATGCACACAATTCAACAATAAATGATCGTTTGAGTTTTCTCTATGTTTAACATATCATTTTAACGATTTTCCGACACATCATCAAGAAATTGAACCGATCATATTTCCGTGACAACAATTATCGAAACATTCGCACGGAAACAGATCGTACACAAATATTTAATAAAACCGCAAAATAATTCGATCGAACGTTCCAATAAGTCACATACACAATACAAATGCGGTCGAGTGGGATGTAATACAGATATCACACTCATGTAATACAGATATCACACTCATGTAATACAGATATCACACTCATGTAATACAGATATCACACTCATGTAATACAGACATGACACTCATGTAATACAGATATCACACTCATGTAATACAGATATGACACTCATGTAATACAGATATCACACTCATGTAAAACAGATATCACACTCATGTAATATAGATATCACACTCATGTAATACAGATATCACACTCATGTAATACAGATATCACACTCATGTAATACAGATATTACACTCATTTGATACAGATATCACACTCATGTAATACAGATATCGTTATATATATTGTGACACGTTTTCCCGAGACCCACTCGGCGTACACAAAATCCTCGCTCACCGGCTCGAAGGGCGCCAGCCACGAGAGCCAAAGCGGCCCGTGGCCAATTTTATTCTCTCACCGGCGAACGAGGAAACTGCCCGACTTGGCTGCAGCCTTCTTGGATGGTAGAGGGGCTGGGTTTCTCGCGGGATGGTCCTTAAATAAAACAATGCTCTTCGACTTTAACTCGGATGTTTAATTGCACAAATAATCTCTTGGGATTTATCCCTTGGTGGACTCGATACAATACTACAAATAAATATGACCGAACTAAACGGACAGACGGAAAGGAAATCTCGACCCCGGGAACAATACACCGCGCGGGGGGTAAAGCTTTAATCTTCGAGCAACCAACTTGGTAGCCGAGACGGCGTACAAGATGGCGCCGATAGAAAACGTGCTAACGAGAGCCGTTACACGAAAATGCGCGATGAATTCCTTCCCCGGCCGAGACTCGGATCGACACTTAGCCTTAAAATTAATTGGACTCGCTCCTCGCGCTACAAAATATAAAAGAACGGACTCGGTGAGACGATCCAACAAAAATCACCAGAACGAGAAATTCCACACACCATAAAAGGCGGGACAATAAGACGCGATCGGGCTCTCGTACGTTAACCGGCCGTTACGACAATATCGCTACGGCTCTATACAATTCTACCGCCATACAAATTCCCAAAACACGGAACCGAGCGAAGCAACGACCCTACCGGTTTATTTCCTTTGGCTGGACCCCGGATAATCCACGGTATGCCCAACCGTGATGGTATTCGGAGGGATTGCTTATCTTGAGCAACGGGAGCGGCCACGACACGAAACGCCACGTCTTTCCTCGTACGCGACGGAAGCTTGAGTCCCCGAGAAATTAGGCGAGCTTTTCCCTCTCGCCGCGGGTGCTTTTACCCCCACCCCTTGCCCCGTCAACGCTCGCGAATAACTTTGAACCCGCCGATCGGGACGGTAGCTGCACGAGACTCGAAATCGACTGAAAGGACGATTCGAGGGCTGGCAACGATAGAAAATCGCTTCTAAGCTCGATAATGTGACTTCAACGGCCACGAACTCCGTTGCAGCGGCCCTGCAGATGGCCTTGATGCAGTTTTAGGGTTGCGAAGCGTGAATCCCAGGCGAGACGCACGGCTCGGGGTGGGTGGCGTGGCGATAGCCTATCATTAGCCACGATTCAAATCTCGACTCTCGTAAGATGGTCTGAGAGCAGTGGCAGCGACGAGAAACACGTGTGTAAACCCACTCACACCGGTAAAGCTCAGGCAGATGGTAGTGTAGGAGAGAGAAAACCCCTCTCTCTCGTCGGTATCGATTCGAGCCGTGGATCTCGTGTCGTTAGCCCGTAGCTGCGCGTTTGACCTGCGCGCATCCTTCGGTGACGATGGTGTCCTCGTAGGCCGGTAAGACCGAAGCTCGCCCAGAGATAATGGGGAAATAAAAGATACGAAAAATATTAGCATAATCGAACGGCTGTTAACGTATTGGCCCTGTTGGATCGTCTCGGCGGGACTCAACGAGACGAGACGTCGCTCTCGTGTCGTGCCGGGAGCTCTTTTCTATGCTTGGTAACGTGTAGCAGAAATGCCACGTTACAATATATATGTATATATATAGCTATCGTTCATCATCGAGACCGTGTTAAATTTAAAAGGCTGACGTGTTATTACAGAGGCATTCGACGTGAGCCAGGTACAAATACCGCGGAGTACTTTTTTGATTTGGATGCGCTCTCAACTCAACGTATACAAAAATAGCAAAAATCCTTTTCTCTTTATAAATATAGCCGCACCAAATCATTGACGCCTTTTAAACTCCTCTTTTTGGCTATTACAAATACACGTCTAATCGCTTCGCACGTCCCGGTGAAAAGTCCTCGATCTTCAATTTTCTCTCATCGATCAATGCTCCACCTCTCCCTCTCTCCATTTCACTCGCCACGCTCTCTCACTATTGTTTCTCTCTCTCTTCCCACTCTACACTCTCATTGTACTCTCGAATATCGTGATTCATCTCACAAATTTTACACATTTTCTGAGCAATTAGTGATTATTATAATTCCGGTTAATTGAATGATTAAACGAACTTACCTAAGTGAAGTTCTATCATAATTGTATGAAGCGCCTCCTCCGAAAGATCACCAATTGTAGTACCCCGCCTCGTGCCGATGGCGCCACAAAGTTTACAGTAACTCAACTTTTTGTTGATTCACTGTCTTATCCACGGTCGGTACATATCAGCCCCATTTCATCATTATTTTAAAGAATTTTTGCCGTACGTTATTTTGGGTTCGGAAAAGAAGCGAGGGACTGATCTTTCGGAAGAGGCGCTTCATACAATTATGATAGAACTTCACTTAGGTAAGTTCGTTTAATCATTCAATTGTATTTCGCGCCTCCTCCTCAGATCACCAATTGTAGATGTTTAAAGATGTACGGCAATATAGGACGATGAACTGTCTTGTAATTTCATTTTTTTTTTTTTTTTTTCGTTTCAAAACTGCTTTCGCAAAATTTCTGCAGTCGTCTTCTAAATGACAATCGTAAAATCTTGCAAAGGTTTTAGATGACGTAGTCCATCCAGCGGTTTTTTATTATTTAAGCGATGTTTACACCGTTTCTTTTAGCCGCTGATGTTGATGCATGGCGTGTGCTGTACGTCGAGAACCTCGAGGTGTCCAGTCCACTTTGTTCTAACGTATCTTTTATCCACCTGCTGAGAGATTGGCTTGTTATGGCCCTGTGTGGTTTTTTCCAGGAATTAAAAAATTCGTTCGCATCCTTGCGCAAAGTTCTAGTTCGATGCAAATATGTTTCCAGGGCTGATGCTACGCATACAGCCGGGTCATCTGGGAAATAAGGTGCGATCAAGTTTGGTTGTGGTCTGTTTGGACCAGACGTCTTAAGTTGTGTCGGGATTTTTATTTCTATTTGATTGTTTTTTCTTTTCAATGTTTTGAATGTTAATTGCTGCTAAAGTCTGCATCCGATGTCCTGTTGTTAAGACTAACAATGCAGCAACTTTTTTTTTTTTTTTATAGCAGCTCTAACGAGATTTCTTCGTTTGGAAACCATTGCGAGACCAGGTCCAGGACAATTCTGGGATCCCACGTTGAATCATATTTGCGTTGTGTTGGTCGTAACTTGGCAGTTCCTCTGCAAAGCCTTTTTATATACGTGTCTTCTCCAATGTGCGGTCCCAAGATCAGGGCCACTGCTGATATCATCGAGTTTATTGATCCATACGCAGCTCCATTCTCGAATTCCTTGATGAGGAATTGTAGGACATTCGGGATAGTCGCAGACAATACCGAAATTTTTGAAAGGTGGCAAAATTTCCACCATTTTTTTTTTTTTTTTTGTCGAATCGTATTGACGTAAGAATGATGGTGACAGTGATGCGTTGGTGATTTTTATCGTTTTCGGCATAAGGCTTTTTAATTTGTAAGCTTGTTCGATAAGACTCCTGTCACCAGGGAAAGCTGGGACCAGAGGGGGTGAGGTTCTCTGTTAGAAAATAATAAAAGATTAATGTCAGGTTTGAACTTTATGAACGATTCAAACAGACCAGAATCCCTCTAGCGTTGTCTTTTATTACTTTCTTTAGGACTTTTGGAATTATGGCGAATGGTGGGAAGGCGTAAAAGTATATTTCGTTCCAATCAAGAGTGAAAGCGTCTATTGCGACTGATCCCGGATCCTGTTTCCAAGAAATATATTTTTGACATTTTTTGTTTATTCGACTGGCAAACAAGTCAATGTCTGGATTTCCAAAGGCTTCCTTCAATCTTTGGAAGGCGTTCTGTGAAGGACTGTATTCGGTTTCTGGTTCAAGGCGACGGGACTTGTAATCCGCCGTAACGTTATCTTCAGATCGAATGTATGAAGCAAAAAATCAGATGTTTCTAAATTCACACCGTTCCCAAATAATCTTTGCCATTTTGCTTAGGTTTTTAAACCGTATTCTCCCCATACGATTGACGTACGAAATAGCAGTCGTATTGTCGATCCGTAATAGAATATCACAGTTTTTGAGGTCATTGGCGAAGCATTTTAGCCCGAAAAAAGCTGCCTTTAATTCAAGGTAATTTATAGCTTGTTGTCGCTCTTCCATATCCCAGAATCCATGAGCTGAATTATTCTCACAACAAGCACTCCAGCCCGAGAGAGATGCATCAGAAAATATTTCTCTCACAAATCTTGGACTAAATATAGGGTTAGAAATGTGTGAAATATTTTGCTTCCACCATGATAGATCGTCATCCACAGAAGACGTTAGTTTTATTAATGCATCGAAATCGACCCTATTCTTGTTCAATGCATGATACTTTTCTCGCTCAAGATCTTTCAAATGGGCCCAGCCATATTTACTTGCTAAGCAGCAGGAACCCAATGTGCCTATCAGGGATGCAAAATCTCGAATTTTATAATACGAATTTGTTTTAAGATTTTTTAACAATTTTTGTACCCTTTCCTTCTTCTCTTGTGGCAACTCGATTTTCATTTCCTTAGAATTTAAGGAGACCTAAAAACTTGCGTTTTGTGGCCGGTTTTAATTGACTTTTTTCCTTGTTGATAATGAACCCTAATTTTTCTAGTAAAAAACAAGTTTCGTGTGTGTTTTCTGCACATTCTTGTTCCGAATCTCCAAACAAGAGTAAATGATCCAAGTAAATTACAGACACAAAACCCCTTTTCCGCAATAATGATACTACAGGTTTCATTAGTTTCGTGAAGACGTATGGTGCGACGTTTAGACCAAAGGGTAAACAAACAAACTCAAAAGTTTGACCATTGAAAGTGAATCGTAAAATTTTTTTACATGAATCTTCAATTGGAACTAGATAATATGCGTCTTTGAGGTCCAAGGTTGCCATGAGACAGTTTGGTTTCATTAAATCCCGAGTGGTTCGTATGTCCTCTAATTTGAAGTGTTCTGTGTTTATAAACTTGATTAATTTTTTGAGGTTGAGAATAAATCGATAGGAGCCGTCCGGTTTTGGGGTAAGAAAAATTGGCGAAAGAAACTGGTCTTCCCTATCCGGATATCTTTGAATAGCTCCTTTGTCGAGAAATTTTTCGATTTGTGCTGACATTTGTTGTTTTTCTTTTTTGGACCAGCATGGTTCGACCGGTTTTTCAGTTTCAATCGATTTTCTCGAAAAGGGGATGACGTACCCGCCAATCCAGTCAAGAACAATTTTGTCCGAGATAAGGCTCTTCCACATAGGTTGAAAAAATTTTTGTTGTAGGTTTCAAGTCCTGCGATGATTTGTCCAAACTTTTTGCCGCTTTCAGAGTCTCCGCAAGATTGTCTCCAAACAACCACTCGTCTGTTTGAGTAGTGGTTAGGGTTTCTTTCAGCGCTGGATTGAGGACGGACGTAAGTATAAGACGCCTTGTGACAGTCTCGTCCCGCTGTAAATCTACCAGGATACGAGAAACGTCACTTAACATAGTTATCATGTCAAGTCTTTCGACTGTTTCCTTTATCAATAGTTTTGACAAGGTTGTGCTCAGTGCTGCTCATAATACTGCTACTTTCCCTTCTTTATCGATAATTCGATTATCTCTTATGATAATCGGTTCATTAAGCGAAGCCTTAATTTATTTGTTAAGTTTTGGAGGTTCAAATTGAACGCAGTTCTTCGGTGTTGGATATGTTTCGTATATTCTTTTTCGATCTTCTTTTGGTAATCCCTCTTTCAATATTTCATCCCAACGTACCACGATGTCTGTGTGAATTGCTGCACCCCGTTTTTTCTCTGCCTCCAGACGGTTTCCCATAGCTTCTAGAGCTTCTGCATCGAGGATAGGTTCTATTTCAGGCTCTGTCTGGGTTTTTCCGTTTAATTCAATTACCACCGATGTTGGGTCTGAAATTTTATTATTATTTGCCTCTCCCGGTGGGTTAGTGGAAGAATCAATGCTTTGGTTCCTCGTAGAGAAATTTTCTCCATCGATTTTTTCCGGGATAGTCTGTTCTTCCCCTTGATGGAGTGATGGAGATTTTGATTTCTGTGGGCTTTTTCCCTTCTCTGAATGCCGATGGTACGACCCACTTGGAGTGTAGCTAAGTGAGCGTGATCTGTCGTATCGAGATCGTGCTCTGCGATGTCGACGTTGCGATCTGTCATTTGGAGATCTGTCCCGGTGAGAGGATTCTTCTTGAGAACCATGATCGTCCGATAGGCCCGGTGAGCGACTTTTTCTGGTCAAGGTGTCGAAACTGGCGTTCCCTCCTGGGAAAAAACGAAAAATGTCACCGGGACGGCCAGGATTGTAGAAAGTATATCTTTCGTTTTCATTTTGTGAGAACTTGTCTACACTACAATGAATGAAGAAAAGATCGTCTTCTCTCATCTCGACAGAAGATCGCATAAATGCGTGTGACTTGCACCGATCTATATTGTGTATCAGGGAGAAAAGCTTGTTTTCTGACGGAAACTTGTCCGACCTGATAGCAAAAACAAGAACCTTACTTGAAGGTCATGTCATGTTTTGCATTTGTCTATCCTCATGGCGTTTTTCACGATCTTGTTGATTTCTGTAACAAAAGTGAGGTTATACTTACTTCCCTCGTGTAGTCTGCGAAATTTTTCCATTTCTGCCTCCATTTTCCGCAACTTTTTGGTAATTTTCCCGTCTTTACTCTCATGTTTTCGTTTATGCCCCATTTGTTTGGATACGTATTAATTTTTTGATGATTTTGAAAGATTTTTAATCAAGACAGTTCAATCGATGTGGCGATTCTTTGGCACAAAGAAAAGGAATGATGAAATGGGGCTGGTATGTACCGACCGTGGATAAGACAGTGAGTCAACAAAAAGTTGAGTTACTGTAAACTTTGTGGCGCCATCGGCACGAGGCTACAATTGGTGATCTGAGGAGGAGGCGCGAAATACATATTACTGGCATCATCATTAATAGGATTTTTTAAATTAAAATTTCCCTTACTTAAAATTTTACACTGCTGTTGAATAATTTGAAAACTTTGAGGAGCGATCAAATTTAAACAATATCTTAGACTATCTAGATGACATGCGGAAGAAAAAACTTACAAATTCAAACAATATCTTAGACTACCTAGATGAAATGCGGGAGAAAAACTTACAAATTCAAACATACACAATGCTTCCTCTAATTTCCACCAATTAACAAAGCTTCCTTGAAGGATGCCTTACCCAAACATTCCCAACCAAAAGTTAGTTCAGATGAGGAGTTGAGTACTTCACGATACGTTAAAAAACTGGAAAAAATCACCATATTGAAGATAATAAGAACTTCGATTCCAAATAATAATATAAGCAAAAAGTTATTAACAAATTAGTTTTACAAAAATTGTTCAACACACTTGCCCAGTACTAATATTTTTTTACGTACCAAGTGTATTCCCTGATTTTTCTGAATACATGTGCATTTTTTGAGAATTCTCTCTTAATTTTGCAATATGTATTTGAATATGTATTTTTGAAAATCGAAAAATTGAAAGAATATTGCAAATTTCGGATGTTTCCTTTGCACATTTTGAGTTTCAAGGTTATTAAACAACCAGATTCATAAATACAGTATTTTGACATTCTCATGAAACAAAATGCCAAAATGGAAAGAAATCTTTCAAAGAATTCGTGTGTTCGGAAAAGTCAAGGAATACATTTTCGTAAGTGAAAAAAGAATGGTTTCCGCTCAATTTGTTGAAATTTTTTTTTGTTCACCAATTTCTTAATAACTTCTTGGTATTATTATTATTAAAAATGAATGTTCTCTTCATCTTCAATGTGGTTGATTTTGTTCAGATGTTTGTCGTACTATGAAGTGTTTAAGGAGGTATGCTAGATACGTTAAAGTCGTTGCACAACTAATCGTCAAATTTGCAAATATTGCATGCAATGACTAACTAAAATAATTGTACTGTCGAGGGAAGTTAAAAGTAAATATTCCTATCGCTGAAAGTGAAAATTATCGCACCAAAATAAAGTTTTCCGATTTTTGTTGAGAAATTATGTTGTTGATTTGATGCACTTTTGTCCTGACGAGGACGCTTGAAAAAGAAAGATAAAATATTTCGAAATGAGAAAAAATAATATCTGTGTGGGTTTTTAGTGCACAGAGCATACACTAATATATCCTGAATATTTATTAATAACTACAAACGATTATACAATCATTTTTTGTTATAAACGCGACTATTAGATTTGTATTCTTGAGGCGAATCGATTCGGCAACGTCGCAATGTTCAAATGTTGGTAGCAGTGGGTCCAGCTCCGACGCCTGCCAATAGTAAGCAAATATGGCGGCGCCGATAATGGATGGTCAGTTACGTTGTAAGCTCGGTAGATTCACGACAAAATCGAATGAAAAGTGGAAAGAGAATTTGAAAGCTGCGAAACGAAGAAAATTAGAAACTCCAGACGAAACCAAAGAAATCGTAATCGAAGGATGACGTTGTAGAATTGGCACAATTGGCAGATAATTGGTGGCGCCACGTGTGGTTGAAGCCCTTATCCCTGCGATACATTACAAACGAAAAACAACTTGGCCTTATCAGTGTCTTGAAAATTCGTTGGCATGATTGCTTCCAAATATTTGACGTTGATACAAAAAAGTTCGTATCCAACTCCGGGCGCATAAGATACGATGTCAACTTGAAGACCGCAATTGGTAAGAATTTGACCACCAATACGTATTGTCATACATCAGTTATTGCAATTGTATAACATTATCTAACACTGTACCGTTAAGTATGCTGTTAAATATTACACTCGCATGTTAAGATATTATATTTAGAATGGTTATTAATTTTACACTCGTTTGCAATGTATTTGTTTGCTGCAGCTACTCTTGATGCTGGTATTCGAATAAGCCATCACTACTCTATATTATCAGCATTGAATGTGCCAGTTGTAAATCTTCGTACCCTGAAAGCGTACGAGCGAATTGTTGGTTCTGCGATTGAAAATGTATCTGCGGAAAGTTGCCAGGAGGCTATTCGACTCGAAAAGGAGCTTAGACTGCAAGAATATGGGTCGATCGTATTCAACATTCTTTTAAAAAAATGTGTCGGTTAATTCAGTTTCCATGTACTCATATTTGATTATTCCTTGCAGTTGTACGGTTTTCAAAAAGGTGACGCAGAGTCATCGACTTGTATTTTCCGAACTTTTACGCAAGTTATTTTGCATTATGAGTTTTTATTGCTGCTTTCGTGATGCTCGAATTTACCCTTTTTATAACTAAAACCAACGGAAACCTATGTCGTTTTCAATTTGTCATAATTCGTGTTTTTACCAGATCGTGAAATCACGCAATGATTTGTGCAATTGGCTGGTGCAGCGGGTTTTTTTCTTGCTTCGATATAAAAATATAATAATTTGTGGTTGTTTTGAAAATTCTTTGTTTCATATAATACTCAAAATAGCGATTAAATTATGTAATTGTAGGACTGCTATGACGGATGATGGACGAGTTAACATTAAAGGTAGTATCGATGCAGCATGACAAACTAGGGGAAATGGTCATTCATATGACAGCCCGACTGGTGAGAGAAGATATTTATTTTCATGCTAGGAAAAAGATGTACTTTTGCGGCATATAAGAACAATATGCTCATGCTTTTGTTTGGTATATAGGTCATTCTTCACTAATCAATGTACTCGGTGGACGAGTTTTGGTAAAAGTTGTCCGGATAAAAATATGCGCATTATGCAGTAACGGCCATGATCCGAGCGATCACGATTGAGAAATAACACCACCGCAAATTACTTACACAACATTCATCTCGTTTCTGAACAGTATATCGCATAACGTTATTCTCGTAGCCCACAAAGGGGGTACCCCTTTCGATGGCCCCCAAATTGGAAACACGGTGCACCTAGGTGGATTACTTGAAGAGTTCGGGTCTGTCGCGAAAGGATTCGCCGATGTCCTCCCCGTATTCAATAGCTCGAAAAAATTAGCTCTGCGAAGAGCAAGAAAAGAAAGTTTCAAACAATCCGATCTTGCTTGGGTTATTTGAGGCCTGAAAGTGTAAGACGGGCCCATAACGCGGTCATAGATGTACGAATGCTCAGCGATCTGCTAAAGAAATTTGGGATCGCAGAGACAGATTTCGAGCATAATCGGCAATCGCCGATTATGCTCGAATAGAAAAAAAAAAGAATAGATGCTATATGGCTGTCTTAAAAGGATCGGTATCTGCTTCTATGATACTGAAAATCGCGAGTGCGCGCCTCACTTTGGATCGACTCAAGTGTGCGCTCAACGTAAATATAAATGATGGTTTTACTATGCTTTTCGGTAAAGATATTGGCGGAAAACCGAGAGTAACAAAAAATAAAACGGTCCTACGTAAGCTCAGTGATTTACTTTAAACTCAATCGGATCAATGTAATTCGTCTACTCTTAAATTACACGGGCACATAATGTTGATTTTTCTTTCTCGAAGTGTTAAATATACTCCAGTGCTGCGGTAAAAAAAATCCCAACAAGTGTAATCTTGAAGAATACATTTGTCGCGCATGAACGATACTGAAATTCACTTTCCACTCACTTCCCTATGTATACTTAAGCACTTATATCCACACGGGCAGTTTTTTTTCTATCTCAAAAAATTCTTTATAAATTCATTTATAACATCCGCCAGGTTCAACTCAAAAAGTAATAAATGACCTACCTAACATACCTTCTCCCCCGAATTAAACTTGTGGTTGGGAATGTCCATCCATAAGAGGCAGCTAGTAATACGAAAAATATTTAGCGGTAAACATAATCATAAGCATAAAGCGGTAAGCTTTAGGAGTGAGAGGAAATTACGAAGAAACAGTGTCTAAGTATCGATTCGAAGGTTTTTGTATTCTTAAATATAAGGTTCTTACCTACGTGGGAATATGAATCAAGAAATATTTAAATTGAATATTGTTACAATTTCAATAGAAACTGTAATTTCGCCGTTTTTACCCACCATGTCGAAACCACAGAAGTCTTAAACTCAACGACACATTCGATCATCGACACGATTGAAATTATGGAGATTAAAACGGGAGATCATAAACTTCAATTCGGGTAGTTGACGAGCCCCTCTGTAACTGCTACTTCACGAACCTCATGCCTTATTGTTCGATAGATACACATGCTCCCCTTGCAGATCCCCTCGACGATTGTTAGTGCCACACCATGTTGCCATAGAATCCGCAATATTTCTCATTCCCCTTTTATACCCTCGCATCAGGTTCGTATATCTCATCCAAAACAAAATACTCCGAATATAAAACTATCGGATCACAGACACCAGTGAGTTGGAAAACGATCGGTTGCAGGCGATGAGACACGCCCAAACCAGGAAATATTTCGTCGAAATAACCCATTCGTTTTCACCACAAGAAGCTGTCCTGATCAGATACATCCTGGATTTCATCATGATAAGTTTTGGGTAGCTGGCAGTAAGTTCGAAAAAGTGGCGGTAAATCAAATTTTGAAAGCTAGATGTTCAAATTAGAATTCCATGTGCACATAAAAGAACAAAATTGGATATATCCTTGACAACTCCGTCATTAACCGGGCACTACAACACGTGTATGACCACGGGACATTCTAAGACCCGATATAAAAAATGTCACGTAAGTAGAGGGGAGAACGGTATAATGCTAATCATGCACCAACACCAGATGCCCCCATATTTCACAGGATACCATGACTCTTTTTGTTATTTTCTTCCCTATCTCTTCACTTCATAAGCAACAACTAATTTATGAATCCGTGCCCGGGATCAAAATCAGTTGAACTCGACGTTTCAAGCATTACGCATATCACCGAGCACCTGGTCACCTTACAAAGTCCATGCATGCGCATGTCATTCTCCCTACATGTAAGTCTTACACTCCTGACTGCCTGTATGGCAAATCGAGGGGAACTATATCTTTCGCTGTGGGTACCTATGCATTTAGCTAATGGAGAGTATTTTAAAAAATATACAATGTTTTCCTTAACGGAAAAAAGTCAATTAACGATACTTATTACAGTAAGTTTGTGAGTCATAGCACTGATTCTTGGCAATAAATTGTTCATACTCACACGCAAGGTAAAAACACTTTTAGAAAACGAAACACAATTTTCTGTATGCTGCAATAGCATGAAATAGTCATAGCCTACGGTTACCTTTATTTGCGTTTGGTGGCGTTTTTATATTTTCGAGCAGATATTAACTTATGTTTGCCAATATTGAGAACTGTGGGCATTATGCATATTCTCCGATCTATATTAATAACTGGTTATTATTAACCCTTTCATTATGGGCGCCGTATATATACAGCATCCAGCGACAATCTGGGTGTACGATGTACGAGCGTCGGATATATACGGCATCCACGCGAAAAAGTGTACATGCAAAAGCATGTCAAGGTTGTTCAGGCATAATATAAGACGTAAACCCATACCCGTAGTCCTGTTCAGTGGCGACGCTCAGGCGGAGCGGACTGCCGTAGCGAAAGGGTTAACTAGCATCAACGAAGATAGACCTCAATCTTCGTTGCTAGCATCTACGAAACAATATCATTCCTAATGGCAGAAATGGGCGAAGCATGACTTGAATGTAAACCTAGTGCTATCTGGATTCGTCTGTTACTAATGTTTTGCCGCAAATAATTCCACTAACAAATTCATGTTATCACTATTTTATCGACACTTATTGCTTGTACAATTCATTGAAAAATAGTGCAACAACCAGTCTCGATATTTTTATCATTAAGAAATCGTGAAAGACTTTCATCTCAGTCCGGGATCGAACATAAGCCAAGAGCCGGGTACTTTTTTTCTGCAATCTTCTACAGAATGGATTCTCTTATTGGAAAATGTTTAGGGGTGTCCCCTGAATGTAAATTTAAGTTAGCGGGACGGGGGGGGGGTTGAGCTTCAGCCGCCATCTTGGAAAACACGTTTTATCAAATATCTCGTAAACCGTGCATCGTACAACAAAAAGAGTGGAAATTGTTTTCGTAGATAATAAAATTCTCTACAACTTTTATTTGAAATTTCTTTCTGTATAGTGCATAAGTTTTTATTTATAACGAACCAAACTTTTTTTAACATGGTTATATGTATATCACATGCTTATATTAATGCTTACATTTTTAAATATTTTTTTCGCAACTGACATCTTTGTTTCAAAAAACTATTCAAACTGATGTCAAAAAGGTCCTATCGACATTTTCGATACGGTCAGTATTTCAAAACCTTTCTGTTATAGCGGTCATCACAATCGGAACTTTTAACGTCGAGTTACACGAAAACATTCCCAAGCTATAACCAAAAAGTGCCGAGTGAATCGCAGTGACGAACTCGCCTCGTTAAATCATTCAAGAAAAAAAAAGCATTTTCTGTTAGTGGGAGTACGACGAAAATGGTTTAACCATAATAATCTCTGTGAAAAAATTGAGGAACGCAGCTTTGTTACCATCTGAGGCAGTTTTACATTACCTTAAAGTGATGTCCAACATACTATACTGCATTAAGGTGAAGTAAAACCAATGAAGATAGCTTCATCTTCATTGGTAAAACATACTACTTCATATTAAGGTGATACGAAACATATTACAATACCTTAAGGTCATGTAAAACATTCTAAGGTGCTTTCGATCACAATACTCGTCTCGGTGAAAAAAACTGGGAAACGCTGCTTTGTTATCACCTGAGGCGATTTTATATCACTTTGAGTAATGTGGAACAGACTAATCACCTTAAACAACATGTAAAATAATATATGATGTAATAAGGTGATGTAAAACAAACTCAGTCGGTAATAAGAACTGTAAACAATGTCACTCAGAGAAGAATAACTACGCTTACACGGCGCGCGTTATTCCGGATTTACTATATCCGATTTATGTAAACTGCATGTAAAAACACGCGTAAGCGGTGCAATACCACCCAAAATTCTTTAGTCCGGGCTCAATACACCATTTACACGACACACTAAAGCCGGTTGTACTATAACCTTCATAGTAATTCGGTAAGAACGCGCGTTGTGTAAGCATGACATATGTCGTGATAACAAATAATGCCTCTGTCAGTATATCAAGTTACATCAGATCCCTCTGCCCCTCGGTTGTTAAGGAATACAAGAACCTCAGTCTGTAACAAAAATTGTGAATTATGCCAGAGAGAAAGTATCGATTTTGAGGAAGAGCGAATTATTAGCGGATACTCTATAAGGTAACGCATTAAAAAAAAAAGATTCAGTCTTCGGCCTTGTTTACAGTTTTTGTTTGTTATTTTTTATCGTTATTTGTCATTATTATAGATACACTTGGGCTAGCCCATACAGCCAACCAAAAAACCATCCTTTTTCTCTTTTTTATTAAAAAGAACTTCCGGCTGCAAAGCGTTCAATTACCGACAAATTAGTGTAAACAGTGAACTGAATAACGGAAGTTGAGTTCGAAACAACACTTGACAAAATAAAAAAATGAATTTCATCAATAAAAAAAAGGATGAAATAATTATCTACAATATCCCCTGACTATCAGTATACCTGTTGTCAGATATCCTTTGTAAGAGGATCGCATCCTCCCGATACCCATCCTCCCGATTCCCGTCCCAATTGAAGTTAAATAAGTTTTTCGTCACTTGACTGTAATACGTAATTAATCGACCGGTCTCACTACAGTGGAGAACCACCGAGAGCGCAGAACCCACTTAAAACTATAGGTACACGGGAAACCAAGTGCTTGGGTGTGGCGAAACCAAAAACTCGAAAGCGTGTCTCGGGTTTGATTCCCGGTGCTGAAGTGTCCTGCAAGTGAAAAACATAAGGGACATGAACGCAACTCCAGATATGGGACGTGCGAACCATGACTATATCTGTGTCAGTGATGACACCTTGCGGGCAGCGACGAGTTTCGGTGCCGAGGATCGGACCGGTGACAAACGAATAGGGAGATGCCGAGGTGGAGAAAAGGAGCGTAGCCCCGAAGGATATCAGTATAAAATCTCATACGTACATACAAAAACTCACCAATTTTAATTTCAATCCTTCTTCAGAAAAATAGTTTTTTCTTCATCCGATTAACAATATTTAAATGTAGGATGAATGAAGGGAAAGCTGAGGGCTGGTTTGCCTCCACACACTCACGCAATATTTTTTCAGATGGGAAAACGTATAATTTAAGGTGATATTAGTATTAAAAATCTGCAGATATATTAGAAACAGAGAGAAAATTACTTCGATATGGAAATTATAGTAAGAGATAGTTTACCTCCTAAAACTTACTTTTTTAAAAATATTTGCGAAAATACGTCAACTTTAATTTTGTCCCTCTTTATAACTGTCCCTGTTTTACTCACTCCGATTTAAAAGTTTTGAATGGAAGGTGGGAAAAAGAGAATTTGAGGGGTGGTTCACCTCTTATTTTGATTTTTGTTGTGTACCTGATTGATATTTGATAACTTTGGATAAGGAATAATTACGTTTTTATTTCGATTAAATCAGTTGACTAGTTGTGGGTGAAGCAACATGATCGCCCTTAACATGCCTAGCTTTAAAGGGTGGTGTCACCCCTCAAATCCGTTTTTCCGCATATAAATAAAAAATAGGAATCGATTAGTTTTCAAAGCATAGGATGGGATTCAGCAGATCGGAAAAAAGATTCAACGAAATCTCCCAAACAGATCTTCCTTGTCAGAATATGTTTCACATTTCTTGAATAATATAATTCAATGTTATTAAAATATGGAAAAGATTCATCTATCAAAGCAGAGGTAGAGAAGATTTTTAATTACTCTTACTTTTCTAACTGAATGAAAATAACTTAAATTTGTTACTTTGGTCATTTAAAAGGAAAATGTCTTCATGAATGGTAGTTATTGTATACATGAAAAATTTGTATACTGTGTAATACCTGTGTAATCCGCAAAATCCGTGTATTTTATAACCGTAATATCATTGGGTGCTGCTTTTTATTTCGTAGATAATTGGAGACTGACAATAGTTGATAGTTTTGTCGATAAAATTGATAAATATATACGGTTTTATTTAATTCGACTTAAACTATTTAAATAATGTTCAAGGGTATATTGTATAATCGAAGTATACCTTCAGCTTATAATATTTTATTATAATTTATCTTATGGATAAGGAATTGAAAGTAATTTCGTTCCCTGATAGAGAAAGCTTATTCGTAATGGTGAAATAATTTTTTTCTGAGGATTTTGTATTAAGGTTCTTTGAAATATCTAAAAAGTAAAAAAAAAATACATTAAGAAATGGTGTTCGGATGAGTATTCTGCGCTCAAAAAAAATGAAGTCTTGGAAAGAATCTGCGTGAGTCTTCCAAAAGCCCCGGATATAATCCGTCTTTCCAAGACTCTTGCCAACACTTTTTCGAAGACTTTTTTCAAGACCATGACTTAAAAGTTAAATGCCCAGGAAAACATTGCGGGATAATAAAACATTAAAAATGTTTTCCTGAGCATTTATCTCCCAAGTCATTAAAAGAGTCTTGGAAAAAGCCTTGGAAGTCTTGGTAAGAATTTGGGCGAGACTCTTTCCAAGAGTTCATTTTTCTGCACGGGAAAGACAACTCAAAGATTTAGTATTGGAAAAACAGATTATATTAAAGAATTTTGCAAGACTCCCGCAAACTCTTCCTATGACTCTTTCCAAAACTTCAAAACTCTGTTCAAGACTTCATTTTTCTGCGCGGGCATTGACAAAAAGAAAAGATGATAGTAGTTTCTAAATACGATTTTCTGAGTTTTTGGAAAATTTTGAGCATTTTGCATAAGAATCTCGAAAACAATTGTTTGTTCGCAAAAACCTAACCTCTAAAAACTGTATGAGAAATACAAAAATGGAAAAAAGAAAAATATTGTTAAAAAGAACCCAAGGGTGTATTATGTTCGTATCGGTTAGAAAATTGGAATGTGTTAATAATATTATGGAACCTCGGCGCAAAATCTTGATGCATCAATGTAAAGGTACATTTGTGTGATCAGAAGACGTCTCCTGAATGTAGCTCCTGTAAATGATGAATGCATGAACTTTTGTAATAATCAATTGACATTCATAATTATTCTTATAATGCTCTAAATTATTTCATTCTTTTCAAATCTTATTGTCTGATAAAAAAATTCTAAACTAAGGTCCTGCAGTCGGTAATTTTTGAACATTATTTTTTTTTTTCAATTTGTGTGGGTTGTACTGATTTTTGAAATCCTTCAAGACAACAGAATTTTATTTTCCACATTGAATATCAATATCCGAGCTTATTATTAAGCAAATTTTTATACAACACTTTGCACTTTACTTCAGTTCTATCTTCTATCATTTCATTCATCCCCATCCCTTCCCCACCCGCTGCCACTCCTTCCTCATTCCCACTTTACTTCGCTCCTTTTCTTCATCGTTGTGTCGCACGTCTTCCAAACCCTCCAGGAGTACGCCGCCGTTCTCCGCGCTCACGGTCTGCACACACCTCGCTCCCGGCTATAATTCGAAAAACTTTCGAGGCGAACAGAAGTGAGAACTTTTGTTCCAAGTTTTAGTTCCATGGGATCCGTTTGCGCAAGAGAGCGGCGGGACGTTGGGGCGGGGGTGACAAGGGAAAATGTGAGGGAGAGGCAACCGCGCGCTGGTCTGCGACGTGCCCAGCGACGCCCCGACATTGTTTTGTTCGCATTGCCTTTGTTCCTGTTAGGTATAATATAATACCTAACTGTCATAACCCCCTCTCAGCCCTCCTGCTACGCATCAAACCAATCGCGGCATTAGTGGGAAAAATGCGACCGCACCATCTCCCACTCCTCCAATCCCCACAGCTAATCTACCCGACACAATATTTAATTCACGTTAACTTTGCTCTGCTTCTTACTCATTATTTAGAGTATTCCTCACTAGTTATTGTTTATTCTTTCGCTTTCTCTCGTAGAGCATTCTTACGCAGACTTCTACTCACACTAAGTTCAGATATTGAAGTCCGCGTAGTACGCCAAGCATATCGGAGGTCCAACGCCAAAAACGGGTGTAAGCCATGCCCCTACCTTTTTTTGACGAGATTTTTCGGAAAATTTCTAGGATCAATAAATATTTAGTGGTCCCTACCCAAGTTTTGAATTATTTTATATCATTTTTACTTATTTTGTACTGTATGACTTCCTGTTAGTATATAACCTTGTGATTTCTATTGGGTTATACAAAGAAACCGAACGAGCCTAGCTGTTAGTACTCGCAACAGTTAGGTGTAAACATCTTAACGCGTTTGGGAAAGTGGATACAATTGCGTTCTGACAGTGTTTCTAGAATAATATTTAAATGGTTTTATAAAAACTTTAGTCTTCTTGGAAATCCTTTTTCAATATTATCCAATATTGAAAGAAAAATTAAATTTTTTTAACAACTGCTGACTAATATTAAATCACAAAATTGAGTGATAAAATGCCATTCAAGAAGAGTGAAATGATTCATAGCGTAAAAAGAATAATGATCCATTAATTATTATAAGACGGGTTACTAACACCAACTGTCATTCATCTTAAGCACATCATCTTAAGGAGCGCGTGTGCGTGTGAGCTATTTCGTAGCTCTGATGTCGCATAGCAATAGGGTACGTAATATTTCTGCTTTTCTGGAGCATCAGTACCATACTAATTACAGTTTTTATAATAGGCGTGGGCCTAGTATTACTTGAAATAATTGCCAATCCTGGTAGCTCCTCAATTACAGTCTTGTTATTCAAATTATCATAAACGTTCGGAATATCACGAAAAGTGTCAGTTCAATTTGTCGTGATTTCGTTCGCATTCGGTAAAGGAACTTCATATGAATTATGGTCGTTATTCATTATTAATTGATGTGTTCTTCAAACGATAAATCGGACGATTTGGGCTGCACCGTGTCTCTCCGGTTCCCCGTACATCAAGGGAGTGCAGCTTCGCCGTCGTCCTTAGTAGGGAGTGGGGTCAAGGAGGGAGAATGGATAAACGGGAGGACGGTGAAACGACTTTACCTTTTATATAATAGATTTATCGACCGTTACGGAAAGAGCATCACGAGTAGTTAGTTCTGAGTCTGAGTCGTTCGCAAGTAGCTAAAGCCACTCAAGTCATTATAGGATCAGAGACCGCTTCGTATCATAATACCGTTTATCGATAACAGAAGAGAATAACAGAAGCCTCAAATGGGAATTCGGCATGTAATCTGTGACAAAAACCAATAAACATAATGCAAAACTTCACGCGTTTCGACTATGGCTTCCTCTCGCTAGACACGGTGTGGCGAGCGAATACATGCAATCACTAGTCACTATCTTTTTAACGCCTGAACATTACTATGTCATCTCACGATATACGCCCTATGTAAAGAAAGTATATTCAAAGTATATACAAATCACGAAATTCGACAATAAGTTGTATTATGTATATATTTTTTATATTATATCCATCTTATATATAATACATTGTATATGTGAAATACAAAATATATACAGTGAGGGGCAATTGAAGTGGGACAAAGTGTTTTTTGGCGATTTCAGCGAAAATTGAACCGATTTCGAAAAACTAAGAAAGTACTTTCGAGGTAATTTAATTATCGTCCGAATAAATCTAGTTTTATTATGATCGGATGCGAATTGACTTCGTACAAAGGTATGGTACGATCACGTGTAAATCGAGGATTTCATCGACAGGAGCAGATTTCATAATAAAAAATCACTTAAGGTGTAAGGGCACTACAAAAGACGATTACACAACAAGTTTCAATCGATTCCATCGACTCGTTTTCGCTTAATCACCGATAACGTCCCCAAAAACCGAGAATCGCTTCCTGGACTGTAGCTTCTTCTGGAGTAGGCCAACCGAAATTTTTTAGGGGTATTTTTTGATCGCCACGAGCTGCCCTTTTGACTGATACCCATCGTTAAGGGAGTTTCAACGACTCCAATATCAATTCTGGGGGTAGTTTCGCGTAGTCGCATAGCCTCGATTTACACGTGATCGTGCCATACCTTTGCACCAGGTAATTCGCATCCGATCATAATAAAACTAGTTTTATTCGGACGATAATTAAATTACCTCGAAAGTACTTTTTTAGTTTTTAGTTTATATGATATACATATACATATACTGACTCCTCAAAGCCCAGTTCAAAACATTAGACCTAGAACCATGAAATGTAGGGAGTATATTCCTTCTATGATGTAGGCATCCACTAAAAAGGGATTTCTCGAAATTCAGCCCCGGAGGTGGTAAAAATAGATAAAATGTATTTACTTCGATTCAACGCTTGCGAAACCGCGGGCAGCAGCTCAGTATTTGTTGTATGATATATATTTTTTATATATTATCACGATACATGAATATGTATTGTGCACGGAAATGTGTATTGCAATACGGGTTGAAGAAAAAATCTTGAACAACGAAAAAATTGAAAATAAAAATCATTTTTGATTGTTGAAAAAGGTATTTCGAAACAAATAATTTTGAGCATATCTTAATGAAATTCAAAACATATTTTGTTTTTTGAATCCTGATTATTTTTGTTAGACCAATTCGGAAAGTACGAACCTGTTATTGGAATCAATGCAAAAATAATGTATTATGCATCTAGGGAAGGAAGTAAGGGTTTTTTGTCAAGCGCCGATGTTTGCAAAAACGACACGAAAAACATTTCCTTCCCGTGCTGCATACGATATTTTCTACAACAAATGCATGAAAAACGAGAAAAAATGCATCAGGCTTCGGTCTGGGGTTGGGGGCTTGAACGGGGTTGAGGGGCAGAGCCCCTGTATAAATGAAAGGTAATTTTTATATTTTTTTTCAACAGTTTTATGTAAACGCTGAATAAAAATAAGGTTAGAACTGTAAGAACGGCTGATTTGTATATAAGTCGTCATAAAAATGTCGTGCTGAACATAGTTTTCCATTTACGAGTTTATTTCACTGTTACGAGAGTTTTTTTCCCTGGCGCGAGTTCTTTTCCCGTCTGCGAAGTTTTTTTCCCTGGTTTTTTTTCCTGTATCAAAAAACCGTGACTTTTATTCTGCTTTATGCCCCTAAAGTCACTCGTCTACGACTCGTTTTGCAAACATCAGCGCTCGACCAAAAACGTGTACTTCCTTCGCTAGATGCATAATATGCTATTTTTTATACCGAACAAAAAACAATAGAATTTAGAAAGTAGGTAATAACGTAGTGGCTAACATGTTAGGTTCATAGGCCGAAGATCAACAATTCAAATCCTGAATATGACAAGAATTCTTCTTCGATAAACTACTCAATCGATTAGGCCAACAAAACTAATCGACAAATTAATTTCCTGACGATATAAGTTTATTTTGAATAAACTTAGAGCTGCATAAATGCTGGTGCATTTATATAACCAAAATATATAATAGATGTATGTGAGATATATGTTTGGTATATCCGAAATATATATTTACATAAAAAGTGCCAAACAATTCTATATCCTACATATATATAAAGATCCACATATATGTATATTGGATGTATACTTTATACATCAAATATATTTCTTATGTATGTTCAAATATATCGAAAAGTATACTTTCGAAAATAATTTATTTTCATGTGGGTTATCTTTACAAAGTCCAGGATAATCAAGATGGTTTTTAAAAAAAGATGGAGGTATAATTTCAGCGGTTATATTGTGATCGATAGGTACTAATAATCCTCCAATACACCCCCGAGATCAACGCTCGTATATTCCCGGGGCCGGCAACAATTGAAACCCAAAATATAATCCGGCATTGTAGACCGTAATTGTAGAATAATTCCAGGGGAACCTCGAGGGCAGGATTGAAACTCAAGTATGACAGTTAACCCTCTTCGCATGCACTCAAGAGCTATTAAGAGTATGGGAGTGTAAGCGCGAGCACACACGGTTGCAAGAGACGGAGTTAGATCCAGTAGTTTGCATACAGGGTGTTTCATGAAGTGGGTTCCGATAACAGGAGAGCGAGGCAACGTTTCCTCTGATAATCTGGATTTGTTATAAATCATAAAACTATTTTCGGGAGCAGTATGAATGGCAAATAGAACAATGTTTTCTGTGTTAGTCCAGGGACAAAATATTTCTGCTTATCCACCCAGATTTTTTTCTCGTCATAAAATCCACTGTTCTCAAAAAAAAAAATGACGTCTTTACTAGCCAGATAGATCATCGACAATTAACAAGCATCGAAATTCTCGTATGCTGAAGCTGGTTCGTCAAAAAATGCATCGATCAGTCTGACAACGTAATTGCGGGGCCCATGTTGATAATTAAATAAGCATAGAAAGGAACAATTAGTCAAACAGTTTTTTACGAAACAATCAATTTCAATTTAACTGTATTTGAAAGCCCCCATGTGTCTGTTTAGCACCAATCGGAAGTTTATCACAAAGATTATCATACGTTATCCGATTTTAACAAATGTCTCTGAACTCTGCAGTTACATACATACAAAGTTGGCCATTCTCGTTGCGGTTGTGCGTATCCTGCAAAGGCGTGCCTATCAGGTCTACGGCAACGTCAATGGTCCAATGAATGGACAACCCTAACCCAAACCCAAAACCAAACGTCTTAAGTTCTTTCAGGATTTTAAAAGAATCATGCATGCATGCTTAGAAATATTGGCATAGATCTCATTCTTTTTACTTGGACATCATAAGCGGACGTCAAATTAGATGATTGAGCAACTCAATGGAGATTTATTCAATATTTGAATTCCATCAATCTGATTCATGATTCAAGTATGCTAAAACCTGAATAGGTACCATATGTCTTCGAGTTACTGAAATTCACTCTCCTGTACTTTTCAACATTTTGGTACATGGCGTGAGTTTATGCAATATTGAACATTTTTGTGTTAAAGATATAATGAATGTGTACATTAATGTACGTCAAATGTACGATTTTATGTACTTTTATTCTTGCGTAAAATTAGTAACACATAGATCGTGTGTTAAATTTACACAAATATGTTGTATGATTTTATAGGGTGTTTACATGTATACAGTTAACTTAAAACTTTCTTCAAATTCTACATAGATTTCCAGCGGTGTGGTTTCTCATCAAATTTGTACCTCATTGAGCGGTCGTGAGTTTTTAGAACATCCTGTAGAATGGAGTATAGAGCTGTTCGGACAATGCAATGCACGGGACAATGATATGATTTCAAATGTGCTCTCAGTAAGGACAAAGAGCGAGAGAGGGTCGGACAGACCCGACACTGACGACTATATCGTTTCAGTGTTAACCGCAAACACAGATTCAAATGTACAATATAACCCATACCAAAATGTGAGCTTATATATGTATATATGCATACACATTATATTCCAATGGAATAAAGCTGTGCTGTATAATAATATTGTATTATATAGGTGGATCGGAGTGGTGTATATGATCGAAGAACAAGGTAGCCAGGTAACCAGATAGGGTGATAATCATAAGGCAGTCACTTATTTTTTTTAGGAATCTCCGTGGCGCTATCGCGTTGGAGTTTGAGTAGTTTTTAAATAGTTTTTTTATCTGCTTGGAAAAAACACTGATTTATAATATATTTTAGATTATCGAAGTTCATAAAATTCCGAATACAAAGCACCCTATTTGGCGTAGTGGTGAGGGTTTGATAGGCGAAAAAAAAATTATCCAAGTTAATAACGATGATGATAATATCCGGTTCTAGTTTAAGGAACGAGGAAGAATGAGATATGGAGCCTATAATAAAGGAGGCCCAGCAGCAATAGTTCACGAATGATGTATAAAAGTGCCAAAATTTACGTCGAGTTTTTTACATGGTGGCGATAATGCGGCTTTCGACGGATGACAGAGACAGATAGACAAAAGACAGAGACAAATATGTATACATAATTGTAGCATCGATAGTTTGAGGCTGCATAAAAAAATTAAGTATCAGTTATTTCGTGTAAAAACATAAATAGATGTTATCTATCAGTGTTTAATATTACTCGTAATATGTTATGTCTATAAATATTTTAATAGTTAGTGTGCAGTGTTATAAGGGTTTGGTTAAAGGATATTTTTATTGACGATTGTTGTTGTTTCGATTAATTGATTGATTTATTTATTTATTTACTTAAGATTCTGATTTGTTTGAGCTAAAACATATTGTAGCACCTGTGTAAGAAGAGAATTCCAAACAGTCTCTTTCATCTAGGCTCCATGATTGACAGTAAACAATCGAATAAAATATATTATGCGTTCCTCAAAACCTTGTATAATAATTTATTTCTTACCAGAGCAAACGATTACTTTGATAAAATATTTAAAAGTGCCACAAACAACTTTCTTGACTTACGAAGAAATTAGTGGAAAAATCAATGTAATTCACTGACCTGTTCAAAAATAATCGAACTGTACACACACTTTTTATAAGTTTGATCACAATAGAAGAGGCACAACGGCTCCACTTTAAAAATTAACAACAACAAAAAAATCAGTCTTCTTGATTTGCTTCATTTATTTGTCAGGCTCGTTCAACCGCACATTAGGACACACAAATAATTATTGATCAATTTTGAATGAATAATATACGTGAAAAAATGTGTCAGTGCGACGATTATCAATCTTTATGTTAAAAGTTCTAATTATTTGAATTTATATGTTTCAGAATAAAAAAATTATAAAGATGAAGTAATTAAGGGTGATGTGATCAAAAGTAAAAACGAAACAAAGACACAGACGAATGTATGTGTAACATGTCCTATCTTTCGATCCATATAACTAACACCGAAGGCACTTCGTAAAGGAAGAAAGGGAAACAAAAGGAAAATTGCAGGAGCAAATCGAAGCCGAGAAAATTAATGTAACAAAAGGAAGAATTAGAAAAAATAAAACAAAAAACGTGAGAGCGAAAAAACATCCCGAGCAGAAATTTAGTCAGGGTATCCAATGTTTTATGACGGCAGGATCAGGCATGAATAAGGCTTTTCTGGACCGACTAGCCAGACAAGCTGGATGTGGGCCAGATCAGGTATCGATAAGGCATATCTGATCCGGCTCACGGGATTTTAGTCAAATATAGACCGGATCAGGCACACCTTATTGATACCTGATTAGGCAGCCAGAGATGGCCGGACATAAAATTAACATCGAAGTCAATTCAATTACGAGATGTAATATTCATTTCCTCTATACGTATGCAAAAGTCTGGCCCAAAATTTATATCTGACCAACTCATTGTCAGCTAGATCCATTAGAAACGTTTAGAAATTAACTTTCACTTGATTTTTTGGTGCATATTTCGATATCGGAATCCCTCTGACCCCCTTAAGACCCCTCGAGTCTAACCGAAAACATTGGACTTCTACAGCGATCTTTCTAAAACGATTCTCTCACATGATTGCGAGTGATGCTTTTTTTTTATTATTGAAATACGGTCATCGGCCCCTTATGTCTGGTCAGAAAAATGTTCTGAAGAATGGCTATATAGAAACCGAATTTTCCTGGAACGAAATTCTATAGCATGATTCCATGATACAAGATTTTCATCCGAATTCGTCTACCCCCTTAAAATACTTTAAAACCAACCAAAAAATCGTTCCATCAACCCTAAATCAGCCAAAATAAATTTTAAAGATGATTCGGTCGCCTATATATTAGCGTCAAGATTCGTCTACCCCCTTACCACCTCTTAATACCAGCAGAAAAAAATATGATTGAACTGAATAGCTATATCGACTCCACATCTCCTAAAACAAATTTCTAGTATAAATCTACGCCGCATTTTTTGGCATCAGAATATCACCGTTCTATTAAGACTGGTACAGCTAAATAGTCTGTTAATCTTTAAAAGTCGAATTCTAATATAATTTCCCCCATGAATTCCTTTTGATTGACGGATCATACATATGATGTGAATCGACAGAAATTCTACACGGAGAGAAAAGTATGGCTCTGCCTCCCAGATTTCACAACAGTGGTATTGCCCAGTTGCCACAGCGGAACATTTGCGCCTAACTTAAGGTTATTTAGAAGTAGGGTGGGGTGGATCAGAGTGGGGGAGATTTTCCTATGCTTATACATTGGGCGCTGTAGCTATTTTTTTTTTGGTGCCCTATAGGCTATCCATCAATAATTTTTTTTTCCTCGGTAATTATGATTAAAATTTGCATTAGACGTAGCCTTTATCAAAGTTATAATGATATCTTATTTTCGTTTATTTTTAAATGGTTAAACATTTGAATAATTAAACATTTCTAAATCACGAATAACCGCGGCAACGTTGGGGCCCTTTTGTCGCCCGTAAACAGTAACGTAGGCTCGCGTCAAGCCCGTTGCTAGCTGATTTATTGTAGCAACGAAGATATACCTCTATCTTCGTTGATTGTAGTGGAGAAGTGCGTCAACACATAACCACTGAGTAAATTTGTAATTACGATATAATAATTACGGCATTATGGATAGTGAGTGAAGTAAAGAGACAAATAGTAAAACGCATGATTCTTCAAAAGACAAATCATAAAAAAAAAAAAAAAACAATCGTTTTTGTGAATTTTTATAATTATTCTATACTAAAGCGTCACGCACGCTATGAAATTTTCAAATTTCGCGCGTATATTCAATACCCACGCTCAGTCCTATGTACTTCCCTTCTTTCTACCGCGAAAATCCGGCGCTGCCATGTCTGTCAGACACTCACTCGCTCGGAGTGAAGATATATCGCGAGTTTACTCAGATCGCGCATGGCTCTGTCCATTAGAGACTGCAGTCGGACGCTCAAAAGTACACAACTTTGCGATTTTTTTTCTCCATAAATAAGCTCCAAATTCACTTGAAATTTTACAGAGACATAGTTCAAATGTTCGACTATTCACTGTAAAAATTTCTAATTTTTGTCATAAGACGTGATTTGCTTCTAAACAACCTTAAATCTACGAACATACCTAATTTCCTGCGACTCCAAGTCTTCGGGAATTCCAGGGTGTCAATCCCCTTGGGGCTATCGGTTTCTATTGTATTCTTATTCTCTTAATCGTGAGGCGAGAGGTAAAGTCAAAGTCACCTCAAAAAATTGCTAACAGCTTTTTCTCGAAAATGCCTTGATGGAATCAAAAATGAATAGTGAGGCCGTTTGCGTAATTGATAGATGCGGTCGGCCTCATCATTAGTTTTTTATTCCATCAAGTCGTTTTCGGGAAAAATATATTAGCAATTTGTGCTATATCTCTCTCGCACTCGTACGTGCCAGGAAAGGCAGGGTGAGGGGCTGCACATTAACCTCGCCTTAAACAATCCATTCGAAAAAACTCACCATATACCGCAACGGCACGTGATCACATATGTTAGTCATGCAGAAAGATAAACTCACGTTTTAAGAGTTGTTGAATAAGGTAACGTAATATCAATAACAAATGATCGCCATAATTTCACAATTAGATCCTAATTACATGATAATAAATACTGATCAAATAGGCTGTGCGTGTAGAATTTCGAGTCATCGTACCGTCTCGCATAAATGCGAAAAAGTCACGGAAATTGTTGTTATGCAAATGAATAATAAATTAGCACATTCGTATACAGCTCAATACGCCCTTACATTATCTTGAAAATTTCGGCCTATGTCTACAAGAAGTCAATGGGAAATTCGGTCAACAAGTACAAAAACAAGTCGACAAATACATGGCTCATTACAACAACGTATACGCTACGTGCTTCAAATCTGGAAAACTTCCTGGGAAAAATCCTTGTGTCCAGCCTCATCGATTTCTGCACATCGCCAATTCCTGGGGCGGGTAGACATGTGCCACTTTACATCAGAGAAAATTTACCGATGATAACGGCTTTCCGAGTTTTTAGAATATTTTTAATAACCAAATAACAATATGCGTGTTTAATAGAGGACAATGTCCTCACGTTTATGATCAATTAGCGGTCTACATGAGTAAGCAACATATGTAGTATTTATTCAAGGAGTATATAGTATATTGGACCAGCAATGAGTATCATGTGACTGACAGCTTGAACTAATTTAATCTTGACTCTGTTTATTTGCGTCGAGACAAATCGAGACTCGAACGTTGGGTTACGATGATTCAAAGAAAATTCCTGACTGTCAGATGTTGAATCCCAAAATTGAATGACAAAGTGTTATTCACAAAGGGTGAAATAATTCATAATATATCAAGAATGATGATCTATTAACTATTATAATAATTTATTCATAATTTCCACTACAGTCGGAACTCATCCCCGACCTATAATTATCATTATGAATGAATTTAAACAGATATTTTCACTCATACTGAAAGGAAGTACTGCAGCTCCAGTAGTGACTACTCAGATTTTACTATTTACTAGAAATTAGTATTGAGTGTGAAGTAGTTCCCCCAATCCATCTATAACAATGAGCCTGCCGATAATAAATATAATTGTTACTAAGGTGACGATGAAACACAAGAAGAGCTCCGACGACGAGAGCAGTTCGCGCCCAGGTCCCGTGCAGTATCGACGTGTTATTCTAATTATGGTAATAAAAGTAATATACTGTTCCCTATGGTAAACGAGCCATCCTGAGTTTTATTTATTTTTTATTATATACATGACATTATCTTATGAAAAATATATTATTTTGTCGCATAATAATTTTTTTTAAATATGCCAATTCGATGTTACTAATCACGAGCTGACATTTGTTCATGCTACCCACAAATTATTACTAATTTACAACCATTTCTGTAACGTAGTCGTTATACAATAACGGTTATTGAGTCGAGTATTGAACATTGAAGATTTTTACTAGCATGTTCCGAGTAGTGAGAAAAAATTGCCCGGTTAAAAAAAAAAAATTGTACGAAAATTATTAATGGAGATATAACATTTGTTAGTTAGGCGACATCCCCACTAAAAGCGTGACGGGCCGCGACGCCTCTCACCACGCTACCCAGCGAGAGTCGCTCGGGCGATCGCCATTCTCCACCCGCCCGATAGTATTTGACACCTTGGGATAATAAGATAATCGCTTCGAGGTATACAAAACAAATTCGAGATCACACCAAAAGATGTGAAGAATGCTCTCGAACTTGATTCGTGCCTTAATATTGATTAGAATAACATTAAATGAAAAAGAGGTATCAGCCCTTGTAGGCCTTGTTGTAACAAAGATATCGGGACGTTTTTTTTATTACGGACCTCCGAAAGACTCACAAGAATCTCGAAGAACATTTGCGATAAGTTGAACATTATCAAAGCTATTTTTATTTGTTTAAAAGCTAAAATGTTATATTTCTTCCAAAAAGACACTTCAAGAATTTTTTTTTTTTTTTGTAGATTCTGAAAGGTCCAAAAACAACCACCATGAGTTTCTTTCCCCTGGTGAGACGACTATTATGAGAGTAGCTATGCAACAAAGCTGGATTTTCAGAGATCGTTCATTCTTGCCAAACTCTATCGCTAGATAAACTTTTAACAAATCCTTCGGGGACAAATCGATCTATATGTTATATGAGTTTCCAAACAGTCCTTCAATGCATCATTGAGTTGCTTGCAATAAATGAAACGATGCATTTCCGTCTTCCTCGGCAATTTGCAGTTAAACTAACAATGATACGTCATTTCTTTATAGAACTTATTTCGCAGATGGCGATATGACTCATAACTTTTGTCCGAAATTTTTTTTAACAGACCCGATAGAAAAAAATAAAGGTCTAAATAGAGCTTTTTCAATTTTTCATCAGTTTTAGCGCACCAACCCGTACCTAACTTTTGACTAGAACTTAGGGATACCTTCCTCTGGGCAGGTCGATCTCAGATCTATCTATAAAAAAACCGCCAGCTTTATGTTATTCCAGAATAGAAGTGATTAGATTCCATGTCCATTCCAACTGGACCAGTGGGAGTCTTTCCAAGACTCCAAGACTCTTGCCAAGATCTTGGTAAGACTTCATGTTTCTGCGCGAGATTTTCACTATTTTTTACCGTATGATGACTATTATAAATGCATATTTAGGCTCCTAGGAGATTTATTACTAATAAAAAACGACTGGTAAGGTATTATTTTTCACCTAGTGGATTTTATAAACGAAACAGCGTTTTTTGCGTTGTGAGTAATCAACCAGGTAAATCATAAACAAAAAATGGTTAGGAAGTTTTTTTTTAGGAATAGTGAATGCTAATCCGATTCCAAAAACACCAAATTCAAGATGGTGGTTCGAATGTGGTCGATTCAAAAAATGCCTTCATTTGGATAAAATTCTATACTCTAGGGTTTTTAAGATTCCTGATTACAAATCTGAAATGGAAATTCACAAATCCTAAATGGAAGATCCAATACCGACCGAATATCTGAAAAATTATTCAATTCATTCGAAAATTGGAACTCAAGAGGTTATGAGGATGCTCATTCCGAATCTTGCATGTAAATTATCAGTCGAATAACCCGAAAAATTTTCAACACCCTATGTAATATATTATTCACATTTGAATATTCTTCAATTGAGCATGCAAAGAGCAGCGCAATTTTTCCGTCCTTTATCGGTTTGATGAACGGTAGAGATAGGAGGTCATTATTCGACATAAGCTTTCTGTTAGTAATATACTCTGGAAAAAAAAATTATCATAGACTGGTAATAAAAGACACAAACACGTTTAGGGCGTTGAAGTAACGCAGGTCTATAGAAAAAGAAGTTCTCTTCATTTCGCATTATGAAACGCTAAGGGTACACGTCATGGCGCATACCTCGCGTTAAGGAGGGCGGCTACACACCTCGTGGGGCAGGCGGTAAAGGGGGCAACCCTATACTTATACACGGGCGCCTGTAACGGCTGCCAACTGCGAAAAATTACAATTTTTTGTCGTTTACGTACATAAAAATGAACAAGTTCAAGCAAATATTTGTGTATAGTACAAATAATTAGTTATATATGAATGTCTAAAAGCGTTTTTTATATCATTAAAACCAAAATACTCGATTATCAATGCTGAAATGTGGCAAACGCGCAATTCAGATTTAAGTAGCTGGCAGCACTGAAGGGCTTGAGAACGCAAGACGTAAACACAAACGGTATCGTAAATGGTGCCGGCGTACATTCGTAGGTAGTTTAGTGTTCTCTCGATATAAATAGTAAATAATAATAATGATTAAATAATTAAATAGTGCATCGAATATTTGAGTTTTTAATGACAAAATCCTAAAACGAAAAATCGTTTATAAAGACTCGGGATTATTTGAGTGTTCAAATTATCGCGCCCATTTATCATGTCAGTCGAAATAATCGCAAAATGCTGTTTTATTTTTCCAATATCTTGATAACTATGTAGACAAAGCATTTCGCTCTTCATAAAACTTCTTCCCAAACATGTACAGAATCATTTCGAACTATTCTCATTAAATTCTTACCATTTTTGACGTAGTTATGAAGTATTTCATGAAATATCGTACGGTTTTGCGATGGGCACGCATGTACAAGAGTACAACTTCAATAATTAATTACAGGACAACCATGCAGACGATTGACTTGAAGTTTTTCACAGACCCCTATGGACGTAAATACTAAAAAAATTAAAACTCATTCTTATAATTTTGACGAATGTAGCCACCCTCCTTAACTTAACTGAAATTCCCAATTCTCTTGCCGTGAATTACGCAACGCACAACTCGTGAACTCAATCATAAGCCAGCATTTCAGTTGTATCGGCACAATGGAACATTAAATCCGACATATAATTCTCCACCACAGACTTTATGACACGCTATTTATTAGTGCTGTACGGCTTAACCGGCTAAAATAGATTAGCACGCTAAAACGGCTTGCGGTTAGAACAATCTGCAACCATGTTGCAAACGGCCTAATTTCGCATAGAGTGTTGTAGTTCCGCCATAGTTTTACATACTAAGTTACAGTTTAGACATACTTCTGTGTATTATGTCGAAGTTTCGGCATAGTTTTTCATAGCATAGTTGTAGTTTCATGTATTTGTTTTTGGTATCAAATAGCAATGAGCCAGTGTTTGTTTGTTTATTATAGGCTTCGCTTTCCTAGTATCAACATTAATCGATTCGTGCATGTTAATTTCGGTTACAGGTAGGCAGTAAGGAACGCCAAAAACGGAACCAGGATATCGCATATATCACGCAAAGTCGCGGCCGCAACAGTTAAAAATACTTTTTTAAAATTTTACTGCAAGAGTACTTAACATTTTTTTTACAGTCGAAAAACCCTATTTAATGACCGATATGACTTTTCGTGTGTATGAGCCAGTGTGACAGCGTTCAAACTTAAATAACTCCAGTTATAGCTGTCACGGTGAAACTCGCCACGCAAATAGAGCAACGCATCGCAACTCTCGACTGCCCGTAGAGCAAAGAGGCAGGAGTTATGCGTTCCACTGCGACGACTTATGGGGAAGGGGGGGAGGGATTTCGTTGTCCTTTGATTTCTCAAGAACAGCTGATAATGGCTTGACGAAATCTTGCAGAAATTTTCTCTAAATGACGAACTTGGTTCTTAGATATAGTTTGATAGAGTCTATTGTGTAAATAATGAAATTAATGCGTTTGTTTAGCACAGTAAACAAAAATATTATCGAAATTCGATGGCGATAGACTCTACTATTCCACGTGATCGTCAGTGTTGCTCATTTTACGACGTCTTCTGCCATGTGCTGCGCGATTCAGCGTTTACATTTTTGTTATGAAAACAGGTTACGAATTAGATCATTGAGATTGTTCAACTTTGTCGTGTTTCATACGTTACAATTTAATCGTGATGGGATTGTCTACTGAGCCAATGATAATAAATATTGGTATAAGTGAATTTTGATACAAAGTACTAGATTTTTTTTTTCTTTAAACGTGAAATTATTTCGCAAACAATAGGTTATAATGAATACAGTGATTGAGATTTTTAGAATTAGTCGTGTTTCACGCCACACAATTGAACTGTAACGGAATTTGCTACGCAACTACGAAAATTTAGAAAGAATGATTTTTTTTTTTAATTCCTGTCGGTCCATTATTAAATCACAAAATTGGATGACAGAATGCCTTTCAAAAAGAGTGAAATAATTCATAGCATATCGAGAATATTATTGATCCATTAATTATTATAATAATTTATTCATAGGTCTTACCATTGTCGGGAGACGTCCCTGGAACAAGAAAATATTGATTTGAATTCACTCACTAAGGCTTTTACACTCAGTTATTAGGAAATTGTATAAAACTATGCGTTGACGCAAAGTTTGAGTAACGTAGTTTAACAAGGAAACATTTCCAAGTGCTCCACGCCGATTTTGGTAATTCTTATATCTATGTTGTAGAACTTAAAAATCTAAAGGACACATATTTTTTTTATCTGCCATGATGACCATCTAAAGGATGAAACAGCCTTCAAAAGTTTGGCGAAAAGCTGGACTGAAAATTTTATTTCCGTAAAAGCTCTCGACGGAATTCAGTGAAACTTGGCAGGAATATATTTCGTGTTAGCACGATCCAAAAACAATACTGTCTGACAAAGGTGCACCCCCTGAAGGAGGTAAACTACCCTCAAGAATATATATGTATATATATTTTTTTCGGCAACGAATAGTCCGAACGAAAAAAAAATAAGGTGACGTTAATGCTTACACAAAAATAGAATTTAGATGTTTTTGCTTTTTTTTTTTTTAAATCACTATTATAGGTATATTATAGGTATTGAAAGGACGGGGTGTATGTATAATTCAGTTTCTCGATCAGAGAAAACCTTGTAGACATCGCATTTCATAGAAGCCTGTCTGGTTTCTATCATATAATTTTTCATTTAATAAATAATCACGAAACTTATAATATATATAGCCTTACAACAGATTCTACGAGGAGGTTATCGTCTGTTTTGAATGTGTATTAAAATTTCCTTGAAAAACAAGATAATATTATTTAATCCGAACTTATCTGTCAGTCGGAGGTCAAAGATATATCGATATAAAAATATACGATAGGCTTCGCAAACGGCTTGGGCAGCTCTTTATAAATTGCGAGCGCAATAAGCGACGCCTGAATATTTCTTATTTGAAGCTCTTCGTTTAAAATCGTCCGTGTTGTGTCGGTGTTTCGATTTTTTATCGATATGATTGTAAATCCAATAAACGTGACCAATGTGTTGCTTGCGAAATTTCGAATCATGTAGTTACAGAAGACTGATGTCAATCGACATAGTCCAGTAGAAATGTACAAAAAAAACGGATGAAAGGGAAATAATTCTTGGCAACGATTTTCTTTTTTTCATCTTAGAGGAGGTAGTGGGTAGTCTAAATCCAGATTTGTGGGGTGATCGCACCGTTGCTTTAGCCGCCATCTTGATTTAAAGGGTCATTTTTTTTCCAAATAACTCGCTTATTATCAACTTTAGAGTAAAAATGATAATAACAAAATTTGTGGAGAATTCAATTTTCTACAACTCTGGTCCTTAATATTTTCACTCTAGGATCGATATTTACAGAGTTGGGTTTGAAATAAGGGCGGAAATTGTTTTTTTCAAATAACTCGTTTATTTGACTTCAAAATGAGTTTGACGTGAAAATGACAATGAACAAACTTGTACCTCGTTTATTTTCGACTTTGACGTAGAAATAATTATAAATAAATACAAACTACGCATTACTTCTTCGTCCTTTTGATGGCCTAGCCAAATTTTCATAATTGATTTTATTTTCCGTTACTCCGTTATCATCGGGATCGTCGTCATCGTGGTCGGTAAAAATTCATTCAGCACGGACGTCAAGATATGAAGGAACGCAAAAGGTGGAATGTTATACGAAATCGATATCGTCATCCACTTCCAGTTATACGATTCAACCAATAATATTTAGCGATAGATGATTATCATAATTTTTATCGATAGTTTTGAAAGAAGTAGGCGGTCAATTCGAACCAGTATTTGAGAAAACATTTTTCCGCCCACAAAACGCCCACATCCGCCCACATGTTTCCGTCCACGTGTTTCTTCTGGCTTCAAAGCCTGGCAAGCTGACCTCAGGTAATGCACTCGTATTTATTTTTATCATTGCAATGTATGCAGCGGTTATTAGTAAAGATGTTTGAAAAATTGCACTCCAATGCAATCACTTCAAAACATGGTTGGAAGAAGTCGCTTTTCCTAACATTGGAGAAAAAAGTCTTCTACTAGATTCGTAGAGTGGACACTGTAGTAATATTATTCAAGAGATGAAGACGATACCATTTTGAAGAAAATCAAATTTTCGTAAAACGCTACGTCCAGTCTCTAGAATATGCGTTTCTCAATAAATGAATGCAATGACATTTATTTCAGATAAACCAGTTCTGAACTAGAGCGGTCACCGCAAGGTACCTTGAAAAAGAAGACCGTCAGGAGAGCGGCCTTTACTTCGAACATGGTTATAATTTTTTTGTAACTAAAATACTAAAATAAAGTTCAGACATTGTACTATAAAATAATTAAAAAATTTGAAAATAATGCATTATTTAATGAAATAAATGCATGAAAATCGCCATTTTTCAGCCGCATGACTAGGTATAATCCTTAATACTTTTCCTCTTTCTCAAACCTTTCTCGATCAGGAAAGGAATAATGCGAACAAAGAGAAATTAATGGGGAAGGTATGTGTAAATTTCTCATCTGGAGGGAGCGTTTAAATTTATTTTTTTTGTTATATTTTTTCAGAGTAGGTTAAAAGACGAAACGGCGTTCGACGAGACGTCTATCGAAACTCGCACTTTACTTCGCCATACTTCTTGCAGCAAATTTAATTTCATCTTTAAGTTAAGTTACTTTCATATCCCGGTCCCAAAAACACCGAAAATTGTGAACAAAAACTAGAGACGTTTACATAAATACTTCATCTGTCCTCACAAAAAGTTATGAAATCGTTGAAAAATATATACATATATATTGAATACTTGCGAGCTACACCTAGTTTCATAATCAAAGTTGCTGAAATTTAATTGGCATAGTAGAAATTCCGATTGGAAACAAAAGGCTTAGTATTTTATGTAGTTTCCGCGGCCGTGGTAAATGACGATGTAACATGCAAACACTTTTATTGCAGAAATTAAATGTTGACTACATGGCAAGAGTATGCCGTGTAATCACTACCATAAAAGGTACATAAAATATTGAGTCTTTTGTCACCAACCTTAATTTGCACTATACAAATGAAATGTCAACAAGTTTAACTGCCTGTGAGAAAAGATTTGTTGAAGCAAACGAAATTCAGATGTCCGAACTAAACCCTACTGTCACCGGCTGCCACAAGATTATTCAGTTAGTAGATCAACATGGTTTTGTTGGTTGGATAAATGGCACATACTTGACTCAACAAAATGCAATTTTTAATCAACTGAAATGGAATTTCAAGGAACAAATTAATCCGTCGATAGAAATAAATATCTTGCACTGAATATGTATGTAGTTCTTGGAGGTATATATCGATTTAAAACGAAATAATATAGTGTTCAATCAGCATTACATTTATTCCACTCAACTGAATTTACAATTTGTTCAACTCAATCATGTATAGAAACGACCAAGTAGTCTTTTCCGTAGAATGGATGATGAGTTTATTTAACACCACATGCCGTCCAACGAACTCAATATTTAGTTGTATTGATGCATAAGTACTGTAGAACGAACTTTGTATTTATTTAACACAACGCAATATCCGGTTGCATACAAAGCGTAGAATTACATTAATTACTGCTAAAACCTGCCAGTAAAATTATAATAGTGACTTTATGACGTGAGAAATGATGGAGTAAGAATATTAAAAAAACAAAAAAACAAAAAAAAATCATACAATCACATACACTCAATTTACTGATGTTCACGGAGATGGGGATTTGGATTTGACCTCCACCTACCTTAGGGCTACCTATACCAATACGGACACGCTACCGACTACGCTATCGAACGGCTTGTGATTTATTTGATTCAAAATCTCATATATGTTTCATCAAGGGGTTGCATATTCAAGTCAATATTTCAATGACATATTCCTATTCCATATTCATATTCATATACGTATATGTTAATCTTTTAATTGAATGAGGATTAAAAAAAAAAAATTAAATGATTCATTTATTTAGATTTTAGAAACATGTTTCTTGTTTGATTTTAGGCGCATGCGCTGAGTTCGGAAAAGCAAACAACGGTTTAGGTGATGGTTCACAGCTGACGCCACGACCTACGTTGCACGGAGCGCCACGTAGTGGCGACAGCAAGATCGATGAGTCGTACTGGTTTCAAGTTTCAAGACCTGTATGTAAGACCGTGATATACATATACTAACATTGGTTATAGCAAAATCGGAATAACGCGCGTCATGTAAACGTAGTTACTATTTTATGGCCAACGTCTTTTGATTGCATATATCACTGAGCGAGTGATCGGGGCATCGTCCCCGTTAACGAGTCGCGGTAAAATACATATAATATGCGAGAAACGAGTTCTGCATCGCCACGTTACCCCGCCGCACCTCATGCTACTTTATAGAGACTTTGTTTATATCTGTAATCGCAAGAGACGCAATCGTCTTGAAGCCACATGACATTGTATGGTTCGGCAGCAGTATGAGACTATAATGTATGTGATAGTCAAATCCCATTTTTTTTTTTTTTTTTCACTGATTACGTTTGATACGTCGCTTACATGGTAACATTGGTTATAGCAAAATCGAAATAACGCGCGATCCAATCCAATCGGTAATTCAGTTCTCCCAAGTGTTTAATTACGGTTGAAACAACTGAACATTGAGTTGTTTCAACAACACTCGCTGGTTTTTCGGAACAAGTTGGCTTACACCGCATTTAGTTGGTTCAAAAATGTAGTTTAGTTCCAGCAATGCATAATATGTGTTCACCCAACTATATCCGGTGAAATATTTATTGTATATAGTGAATCATTTATTTTGTCTACTATAATACTATACACTGTTGCTCCAACTATATTAGTGTTCAGTCAACCAATTAGATGTCAACTATATTTATTTATTCGAATTGGAAAATCCTTTCTCTTAGTGTATGATACTACATATAGTTCGCAAGGTGAGCTGATCGTGTTTTCATATTATTTCACAGGTTGTTGTGAGGACAGGTGAACTATTTATATAAATGTATGCGCCTCAAGTTTTTGTACACCATTTTTTGTGTTTTTTAACGATTTGGCTACTTTTTGCAGGGTTTCCTCCCGCGGAGATAAATGAAATCTTGGAAAGAGTCTTGCCAAGAGCCTTGGAGTCTTCGAAAGAATCTTACCATTAGAAAGAGTCTGCGGGAGTCCTGCAAAAGTCCTGGATATAATCAATTTTTTCAATACTTTATGTCTTTGAGTTGCCTTTTCCGCGCAGAAAAATAAACGAATGAGTCTTGGCGAGACCCTTTTGACGACTCTTCCAAAACTCTTTCCCAGACCCTTCCAAGACTTTTTCCATGACTTGGAAGTTAAATGGCCAGGGAAACAACATATATAGATGCTGTTATATGAAATATCACCTCAGCGTCTATATTATTGCGGGGCAACAGAACGTATTCAAAAAGGCTTTCCTAGGCATTTAGATTCCAAGTCATGGAAAGAGTCTTAGAAACAGTCTAAGTGAGCGTCTTGATGAGAGTCTTGGAAGGGTCTTGGAAAAGCAACTTAAAGACGAAAATATTGAACCCGAGATTCCAGATATCCGAGACTTCTGCAAGACTATCGCAGATTCTTTCTAAGACTTTTTCCAAGACCCCAAGATTCTTGCCAAGACTTCATTTTTCTGCGCGGGTTGGCATTTAACTTCTAAATCATAGAAAGAGTCTTAGCGAGATTGGAAAAACGGATTAAATCCGGTACTTTTGCAAAACCCCCACAGACTCTTTCTAAGACTCTTCCCAAGACCACAAGACTCTTTCTAAGACTTCATTTTTCTGCCTGGCTACTCAATAGTACACTCGCATTGTTGTTTTTTCACTCATATCCATTATTGTATCTACATCGTAGATTTGACGGCTAAATCCATGGCTGTATTACTCGTGCTGGCCATTTAACTTATTTTGAAGGTTCCATTTAGTAGGACCCGGATAATTGAGGTTTTATGGTATATATGACAATGTTACTGGAATGTTTATGGTACCATTTCAGTGCAATTTTTCATCATGAAAAATTACTTTGTTGTTCATCACGAAGCGCACTACTATTAGGGTATATTCCTTGAACTCTGACTAAAAAGAAATTCCGTAAGTGTTTGCTTTCATTTATATTTATGAATTTCAAGATCGAGGGTGAACTTATTGTGGAAAAAGCCTAACCACAAGCCCATAAAACACGAGAATCATTGCGAAATTGTTATCAACGAGCAAATAATTTATAAGCAAATGCCGTTTGCTTATCGTTAAGAGAAAAAATCAGCCTCTATTTCGAGTCATACGAGGTCGGACATGTTCATAAAATATATTTTCTTGGTACATTTCGACCTTTTAAATATTATCCGGTAATTTTAGCTTAAAAAGTTTCAAATAACGTGAAACCAGATTTTCGCCTACCCACAGGTTCTTCTTTATGGGTAAAATGGCTTTTTCAATTATAGCTCCCACATAGAGAAAGTTTTGTCTCGTAATTGTGCGAAAATCACAGGGAGCGCTGAAATACAAATGTACCTCAGTTTAAAATGGAATAAAAATTCCATAAAACCCTAACCCCTCGATTTATTCTTGCCCAACTTGATGCCAAATATCCTCATTGCTTAGTGAATTTGTGTAGCAAAAGTTTTGTTTTGATAGGTGAAAATTTACGAAAGTTAGAGCGAAAATAGATTTTTGTTAATTCAAAATTTTTTATAAAATCTGAACGCCTCAATTGATTCTTCCTAAACTTAATGCGAAATACCGCCGCCCCCTAGCGCATTTTCCTAGATCGCTCAATAGCTGAAAATTTACGGAAGCTAGAGAGATAACCCTTTTTCGACAAATTGAAACTACCACCAAATAGGGCACCCGTTAGTGATCTCCACAAAAAATGCAGTACACCGACGAGGTTTGTGGCCTGATTTGTGTGCATAGTTTCAATAAGATTGGTCACGCCGTTCTAGAGGTATAGCTATGTTAATTTTACAAGACCATCATATATATACATACACATACACATAAATACATACATACGGATATTTTGTCTGAATATTATTTTTTGAAATATTTTAATTACTCTGGTATTAAAGCGTTAAAAAAAATGTTTCACGAAAACAAAGCTGGAAATGTTACGATTTTTTTTGTTGAAGTCTCTTTCTTCCCAATTTAGATTTTTCGGAGCTTGTTGTCGTTTCATTTGTTATGTTATTATTAAGAAATATATTCTGCAATGTTTAAAGTATGTCCCATAACTTTTTAGTTTTACTCAGGGGGACAATTTAAAAATAGCAGCCATTGCAAAATCAATTCGGCCAATTTAGTCCAATGTAGCCTACGAGGTTCTAAATAGGGTGATGAACAACGGCTAACTTCTAGGTCATACAGACGTGCACTCCTCCAAATGGACAAATATGTACTTATTGTGCACATCAATCAAATATCAATCATTCGGTAACTCATTCATTCACACCTGTCCGACAATATGATCACATTCACATGGCTGCAATCGAGTTTAGGGATGCTGATAAGTGTCGAATGCTGAGACCCACTATTTTTCTCTCACCGAAAAATAACGATTCTCTCGTTTCTTCTCTGTCGAAATAAGTTGACACCTGCCGCGGCAGTGGTCCGTCAGCTGGCAGAGCCCTGATGCGTATTGCGATTTTCTTAGTTTTAACCAGTGGACGCCAATTAGTTTTTAAAAAATTAATAAAACAAATATATTGAATAGATATTTATCTATCGACGATTCGTTGACACGATTCACAATGTTTTACGGTATGCACGGCACTTGACATTTTGATACGATATACTCGACAATTCGCAATATTATACAGTATATGCTAGACAATTTGCAATTATGCTACTTGACCGCTTTCGAGTAATCGTGACTCTTCGAGAGACCTCTCAGTCAATCCTCTCCTGTCTCTCATCAATCGTCTGTCGCTGGCCCTTTTTGGGTTCCCTTTTCACGCGTTTTGTAAGGGAGTAGGGCCTACGGCTGATCGTTCAGAAATTGTCGATTCTTTAAGTTCCTATTATATGTCTGTTCCTTCAACCTATATCCCTTTCCTACTGATTTTGCTATAGTTTCGGAATAAAGTACGATGGAAAGAGATGTCTCGGAGGATCTTATAAAACCATCCCGGCGAGAAGTGTTCAAATGATAATTTTTTCTCGTGTCACAAAACTGACAGAGGCCTTTCACATGATCTCAAAATAAAGAAAATTATATTTTTTTCACTATCAAACCATTTTATATCAGAATAATATTATGTACATACGGATTACTAGTTAACGTATGGATGCATGAATATCGCAAATACACAGCAGTCACTGACGATCAGCGACTCTTGTACATTCTGTCCATGCACATGGTAAGCACATTTCTGTACATACCGCGTGAACGTATTTACACCTAATACCAGGTATCCTTCCATTCATATACCTATCTACTTCTATCTGTCCACACCATATCCCCCTTCTCCACCCGCCCATGCGCACACTTCTCTTCGAGGTTCACGGCTATTATTATCCAGTGACGCGCAATATTCTCGAACCCATCTGCCGGATATTGCTCGGCGAGCCGTGCCGATAAAAATTTCCATGCAAATTATAGTGGCAGAAACGCCCTTCAGTGACTGTCCCATCAACAACCCCTGCAAACATCAGCCGCAACCTCCCGAATCCCAGCTCGCACTCCACGTGCCTCAACATCACGTTCATTCCAAACGATCGTCACTTACTCTACCTTTTTTTAGTCCTTCACAACATTCTTTTCAGCTTTTTCCATTACTATAGCAGTACTGCCCCATTCCTTGCATATTTTATTCTTCCGACCTACGACGTTCCCACCTCGAATCATTTCTCCTCATCATTCTTATCTTACAATTAGAACTGGAAATAATTGAGGCACCAAACATCATTGTGGATACAAAATCATAACATAGACAATACTTAACGTTTTCACTACATGTATTGAAGGAGACGAGAATGCATTCGCTTGATTTTTTTTTGCAACTGGACTACATGTTGTGAAGATAAGACGCCGGTAGATTTTAGAACTAATTCGGCAACTGTAAATTATTTATTTATGAAGAATATGTTTTTTTTTAGTTTTTGCACATTTAAACTATTAATTCCAAAATTTACGAAAGAAATCTCTCCTAACTTACAGGATTTCTTCATTTCATCACCAAAAGATTTTTCACAAACTTCAAGCCCATTCAGGCAACTGTAGATGTGATAACTTTGCACTAATTCAACTATTACTATGACATCAAAATTATAAAAAAAAAACAGATTCAGGCTTATAATTCCAAAATTTACGAAAGAAATCTCGCATAATTCACAAAGGTTCTTCATTTCACTACAACAAAATGTTTGACAACGTTTAGGACCTCTCAGACAACTTTGAAAGTTATACTTTAACATATTCGATTTTTAGTATAGCAAAATTAGAGAAAAATAATTTACTCACAATCGAAATCCTTTAAACCGTTAATTTTTTTCCTATGTTTTTAAGCCTTTCCACTACGAAAGATTTTTTTCTCAATTTTCTAAAAATGTCAATCATGACTGGAATAATCAAGCACTGAAAGTTTTTATGTTTTATAATATTAAACTGTAGTTTCATGAATGATTATTTTTCATTGATATCACGATTAAATTGAATTACTAAGTGTCAATCACTATTAAACACAATTACGCAATTGCACATTATACTAAAACAACACACAAATTTATTTAAGGTAATGTGCTACATGTTCTCGGCGTGTCTCTCTCGCTCGGCATGATCGCCAATCGCAGTATCTCTCTCGCACCCGCGCAAACTCCGGCCTGTAGCGCATCACGTTAAGGCGATGTGCTACTGTTCAGGCACTAAAACAGATTTTTCGTACGCCCTTATGAGTGCGAGAAAGCTGCTGTTTTTCCGGCATCAAAATTCTCCTAAATAATTGATCTTTTGGATAAACGAAGAGAACCACGAACTGCAGAATCGTTATGCGCAGTCCGTGGTTCCCTTCGTTTGTCCGCAAGATCAACCGTTTAGGAGAATTTTGATACGCAGTTTTTGTTACCAACAGAAGAGTAGCCCATCGTCTTCGTCACGTAAAATTTAAAAACAAAAACATTATTTTCCTCGTATCAGTCCGATGACTGTGGCAATAGTGGCTATTGCATATTCAATCGCTGTATGCAGGATGAATGTAACTATGCCCCGTAATCAATGTCCCTGTTCCTTATATGTATGGTCAACTAATTCAGACGCCTATAGAAGCTTATTCCCTACCCCTGACTTGAAGACAAATTTTCAGCGAGTGAAAGTGTCGTCGGATGGCGCCACGATATTTGTGTCAAGTTATTATCAGAGAGAATGGATCGTTTCCATTCCCTAAATTAATCATTAAAACATTCATTTATCACTCGATATTAAGGCTGAAAAATGAGGCGGAAAAAATGAACAAAAATGTTTACATGAAAAATATCACGAAATGGCTAATGGTACAGATATTATCGGGGAATGGATTGTATCCATTCTTTATAAAGCAATCATTAAAACATCTACTTAAATCTATCGTGCACCATTTTATTATTCGTCAGTCATCCTCATTACGTTTCACCACTAGCAGTGAACAAGGTAAGAGCATTTTCTTTATTCAATATTTTATTTTCTTGGAGATGATTTAACGTCATTATCATCTTCCTTTAAACAACCAGTCGCATTAGTTCGAAATCGTTCCGTTGTCAGTGTACCGCTAAGCCTCGTCATCATTTTTAAAGATAAAAGAAACGACATCCTGCACTCATTTAATCAATATTTGATCCAATCTTTTTTATATGCAAAGCATTCCTAGCCTTATCTCGAATAATTTTCCTCACGGTTAGACTAAAAAACGAGCAGTTGTGATCGAGACTGATGTGTAGGTGAACTAAAGAGAGAATTTCTCGTTGACCAGAATGTCCCAATTACTACCGATGCAAAATTTTTTTTTCTGCATTATATAATAGGGTTTTAGGAAAAACTTGTACTTTTGACGTAACAAAACATCCATTTTTCACTCGAAATTGAGGCTGGAAAATGAGGGAAAAAAATAAAATAAAAAAATTTCCACGAAAAATATCACGAAATGGCCACTGGCAAAGCTATTATCCGGAAATGGATCGTCATTCCCTAAATCAATCATTAAAACATTCATTTATCACTTGACATTAAGGATAAAAAATGACGGAAAAAAAAGTTTTACATTAAAAAAAACTTTTCGCACGATCTACCAATAATTTTTTTTTTTACTCGATAATTATGATTAAAATTTGCATTAGACGTAGTCTTTATCAAAGTTATAATGATATCTTGTTTTCATTTATTTTTAAATGATGAATATTTAAATAATTTAATAAAATTGAATGACGAATAACCGCGGCAACGCTGGGGCCTTTTTGTCGCTCGTAAACAGTAACATAGCCTCGAGTCAAGTCCGTTATTGCCAGCTGATTTATTATAATGCAAAAGTGACATAACCTCAACACATTTAACCGCTGAGTAAATTTTTTATTCCGATATAATAATTACGGCATTATGGATAGTGAGCGAAGTAAAGAGACAAATAGTGAAACGCATGATTCTTCAAAAGACAATGAGAAAAAAAAACGTTTTATGTAGAAAAATAAGTGTGGGACGGAAGCACACATTTATATGACTTCATAGAATCATAAAAATATGAAAAAATATTTTTTTTTTTTGTTTTTCGGAATTTTTATAATTATTCTGTACTAAAGCGGCACGCACGGTATTTAATTTTCGAATTTCGCGCCTGTATTCAATACCCGCGGTCAGTCCTATATGTACACTCCTTCCTTCTGCCGCGAAACTCGAAAGTCCGGCGGTGCCGTGACTCACCCGCTCGGAGTGAATTTTGACGCGATTTTTAATATATGAGCGAATACACGTTAAACCGGACGAAACCGACCAAAATTTTTCATCAATCTTCTCGATTATTGTGATTTTTTTTTAATGGATTCTATGGGTGAAATAAATACATACGACAATTTTTATTTTTTTTACTCTCAATATTTCAAAAGTTACACGTGGTTGATAATTGCAAAAATGCCAAAAACCGCCAAACACGCTTTCCTTTGAGTCTTCATATCTTAAGTTTTATTTGTCTTATCAATTCGTCCCCGGGCTCATTCGAAAAAGATGGAATCAGGCTTTCGTTTCATGTCCAAATTTTATAATAACAACAATTGAAAATTGTTATAAACAATTTAATTTTCAAAACTCAATTTTCATTACCGAAACCGCTCTTAAAAATCAAAAAAAAAAGGAGCGTATTTCTTGAGTAATTTCCGATAAGATAGGTGAGTTTCTAGTTGGAGAATTAATGGAAAGTATTTTAAAAATATTAATAAACGAGCCGAAGCGCGCACGCGGTGACAATCCATCTGTCCCGCGTGGAGTAGGCGATAATGTATAGTTTGGAAGAATCGTGTTTAGGTGTACTCTTTTGCACTACAATAATGTATCATTAACTAAACCTCTCGCTTGTAGACAGTCTCCTGCGCTAAATCATTCCTCAACGCCTGCAGCATACAACTGCCCTTAAACGCACCGTCACCCCTTTTCATTCACTCATTAGCCAACGCCCCTAAATGGCCACGTTGACAACTTTGTGGCAACTCTTTACTCACACACACACCACTGCAACTCATCATTTTATGGTGAAACCTGTAATGAACATCAGTAAACTCATTAAAGTCCTATTAGCCTTGATCACAATCTAATGATTACACTTCATACTCTCAATTATAATTCGTAGTTTTCGTTTTTTTTTTATACTACTGTTATATCGTAAAGTGACATTACAAAAATTGGACCATAGTTGTTTTCCTCAATTTTGATCTTTTTAATTATTTTAAGCAATACAAATTTGGTAGCCGTTTTTATAAATTGAATGATGATCGGGACGGATCCTAGTACTAAGAGAATTAATGAAGATACAATCAAGATGGGGTTCATGGAACCCAGATGGGATGAATTTCGGAATAGAGATGCGAAATGACTTTCCAAGTGGAAAATCAAACTATTAAAATATAGATGGCGAAATAATTATCCCCCACATCACTTTTGGCGTATTATAGAAAAGCTATTATGATAGAAACCGAGTTTGGATCCATAGAATGCGGATACAAAATAATTACGTGGAGATCCAAAAGGAAATGGTTTCTCAGCGAGACTTACAGAGCGCAGATGAAAAGCGATTCCTCACATAACAAAAATGCATTATATAAATTAGAAGACAGTTGTAGTCTTCAATCTCGATCTTTTTAATCATTGTCCTCATTACAAATTCGGTAGCCATTTTCATAAATTAAATGATGATCGATACGGCTCCTACTACTGATAGAACACGTAAGCAAAATTAGTTCAAGCAAGTCAAATAAGCGGAACAGGTACATCCAATGAGTGAATGGAAGAGTGACGCAGAGAGATCGAGAGTGTGGCGTGGAGTGGAGACAGCTAGAATTAGGAGCGGCCATTTGGTAAAATTTTTCCATAAGTTAATGTTAATTAATTGACAGCAGTGACATGACCGAGGGCACTTGGAGGCTGGGTGGATTCTATGTCAGTCTCTGCCAGCAGGTCTCTGATCGTCAGGAACACACAACGTGAATAATAATAAGCAGACTCGTGAATGTAGTATGATAATACTAAACAGCGCTGCGTACATTACAAACAACAGCTACAGCATTAAAAATCCTATTGTAATTCACCGGACCTTATGGCAAAAGGTCGAAAAAGCAGCAGGTTTTTAACTGTCATGTTACACTTTTTCACGGATCTTTCGAATATGCATACATAATACAATCAAAAGCGAAATAAAACGATATTCTAGACAAAGAAAATTGTAATTAAATATTCATAATGATGCATGTGCCCGAGACGACAAGTGTGCTTCTGAGAGAATTATAATGATACAATGCCTGCAGGATGGCAGCAGGAAATTCTACCACCTGTCATACCATCGCCGTGTCATGTGGTCGGCATTACGGCAGTTTTGGAACAATACAGGATAGGTTTACTGTTGCAATTCGCTGGTGTGACACTGCAGCCCAGCATAATCGAAAATAGTCTCATCCTCCAAGAAAGTTCTGAATCAGTTCTACAAGCGTCCCGTACCATACCCAAACAAGTTTCAAATCTTGCTATCGGATGGGAATTCGGTTCATTTTCGCGAAAACCCTCGATTTCCAGTTCATTTCATGCATGGAACGTAATGGAGTAAACGTATTTTGATGGTATTACGCAGATAATTATAAAATGAGCGGATAATTTTCCCATTCATTCAAAATTATGGGAATTCAAAATTCCACTAGCTAGATTTCTCCCATGAAAAATGGAACATGTTCACTTTTTGTCGGTTTGTATACGAAAAATAATATATGACACATTCTACATGAAATCGGCCGGATTCGGGTGTTTTTTGACCGCGTATTTTTTGATTTGGCGTAAACTGTGAGTTCCAGTATTCAAGAGATGAGTGATGATTCTGCGCATGATTATCCGAAAAGGGGGTGAGAGGGGATCGAGAGAATGAAATAAATTAGAATCCATCGAGCGCTCGTCGAAAGAAGTCAATCAGGTGGGGTGACTGATTGTTAACGGTAATACCATTATTTAGTTAATCTTTTTTTCCGGCAGTACCGACCACCTAAGGTTTTTTCATTTTTTTAAACTGAAGCCTGTACAATATTCATCAAACAAATTTTGAGAAATGTTTATCGTGTTCCTACCTATCAATAAATTAAATGAAACACAGTTATGCTTAGACTATATAAGTTTTATTACTATATAAGTTTTTATATTCATCAAACAACTTTTGAGAAATGTTTATCGTGTTCCTACCTATCAATAAATTGAATGAAACACAGTTATGCTTAGACTATATAAGTTTTATTGCGAAAATGAGAATCAATAGAGAAATTGAGTTCGAGAAAAGTGGCAGGCAGTATCGGACATAGTAAATTAAACACGTTACAAGAGGCAATAGTCACAAATATACTGTTCTGAAGTAGCTGATATGTTAGCACAGGTTTCATGCACCCATGCCTTACAGGTTCCACACTGAATCCACATTGGAATGTTCAGCCAGTTGATACGGAAGATCGAGGAGTTCTTTTTTATTAAATGGCATCAACCTATCCGCTAAGTCCTTGGCTTGCTCCACCCAAAAAAATTTCGTATTCAGGCGAGAAGGTTCTTTGAAAGCGACCCATCATAGGCTTAAAACATATTTCCTTATCTTGTTTGACGAGACGAACTCTATCGTTCAAGGTGCTCCTTGGAACCTGATAGCGATCAGCTGCCATCGTCAAACTCATCTCTCCAGACAATACCTTAACAACCGCTCGATGCATATTATCTGGTTCCCAAGTCCCTCTCTTTCTCCCCGTATCATCTTTCTCTTGATCTGCCATTATTATCTGTATTAATGTGTCCGATATTGTCAAAAACAAAGTGTCCGGTACTGTCAGAATAAAAACAATATTTAATTTGAATATGGGTCTGGAATCACATACATTTCACGAACAATCTCTTCATTCCTGATAGGAAGATGAATGAAGAATACACACCAAAAACAACTGCTCGAATAGACTTTTTCAAAATGACGTAGTTACACGGAGAAATCTAGAAATGTGTCGCAAGCGGTTCTCCAAATACACATTCGGCAACCATTCTGACGAACATGCATCGTCATGAAGTTGCCGCTCTTTTCTCGCACTCGTGGGTGAGCAATGCGTCGGCTGCAACACTCGGACTTACCCCATCTACCACAAAAACCCTAAAACTACTAATGACCGATACTGCTTGCTGACCAATACTGCCGGACTTTCCCCTATAGTTCAAGGCTTTTCCATATAACCTGCATTGAAAATGCGAGTTTCAATGCCTGTTGAGCCAACCGAAACTAGTCAATTTCAGACCAATGCGACTGTTGCCGGACAGAAAACGATCATTTTCTTCCCGAGGGCAGAATCTAATGATTTTCTGCCCGCGAGATGAAGTTGCAGCTTTATTTTCAATCCTATCAGAGTATCTTTTGTTTTTTTCATACCTTTATAATTGTCATTCTAACCGTTAACTATACTGACATATTATAATTCTGTTACTAAGTATAAATAAGAATGAGAATATAATAAATATGGATACAGCAACTCAAAATACACCACAGCATCTTATTGATAAAGCAGCAGCTGCAACTTTGAATTTATTACCGGAAAAATCAAAATCAAAGTATTTAAATGTGTACGACAAATTTGTCATTGCACAACTGTACTATTAACACTATGAACTTCTAGGTTAAGCATATAAAAAAACTATTTAATTTACGAATAATGTTTAATAAAAAATAAACCATTAGTTTCTTGAATGTAGTTTTTAATTTCCTTAATAAGTTTAATAATAAAATGGTATTTTCGCTATTTGTCTGAAATTATCTAGTTCTGGTTGGCTCTAGACATTGAAACTAGCATTTTTAATGCAACTTATATGAAAAACATAATGTGTGACGCGCGATGAAACACGATTTCAGACCGAGTGATGCCGACCGAGTGAAATCGTTTTGTTTCATCCCTAGTCACACAATATACTATTCCACCCTTTGAACATTTTCCAAAATTTCGACAATTTGTCGCGGGACGCCCTCCACCGATCTCTCGGGATCCTCACCCGTCCCATTACCACGAGAAAGAATGAAATAAAAAAATAAGTACTGCGATTTATTGATTATACTAAGAAAATTGATATCAAAATTGTCTGTGTGCGTGCGTGTTTTGTGAATGAGGGTAATTTGACATGAAATGTAAGCGATCGATCATTTAAATTTCTGTCTTCGTTTTCGTATTCGACTCGATATTGCCTGAGATTGTTCACCAAGAAGACGATCAACTATACCATCGAACGTAAAGTCGAGTATAGGAAATTTCAATGTTAATAAATTTAATAGCGAATAAAGTTGAATCTGGTAAATGTTTACGTTTCATTATAAATGATTACAAAACTTTTTGTACGTCAATTATATACAAAAGAAAAAACTTTTATTTTTTATTTGGCCAAAATATTTTTTTTTCCAAAAATTATGGGTCATGACATTTTTTCGAAAAACGAATGCCCGCTAGACTTTGAAAATTAATATCTTAGGTTCTATCTCTGTCGTAGAGAGATAAACCAAAGTGCGTTTTAAAGCGAAATGGCCTTTTATGTCAAATTTTTCAAGTTGCTGTCAAACTGAAAATTCATATGATTATTAACCATTAAAATGTTCATTAATTTTTCTAGCCAAATATTCATCTTTCTTTTGATTTTTATGTATTTATTGTATTCAATTCTTCATTCAATTCTGTGATATATACAATTTTTTTTAGAATGGACATTTCGTAGACACTATTTTTTTCTATTTCTTTATGAAGCCGATCGCGCGTTCTCTGACGTCGAAAGTATAACGCAGCCCGTCGGAAAATGGATGCTGATAAATAAAGAACATTTTGCAATTGTTTTGATAAACTCTTCTGAACATAGAGACATTAGAAAAAATTGTTAACATTTTTTCACAATCTGCCAATCATAGCAAATTTCAAAATGCGTTGTCGGAGTGTTGTATAGGATGTTACATAATAAATGTACCGTTTCATTACCTACGTTAATCGTAATTCTTCCATTTAACCATGTCCTAACGGTTCCAATGAAATTACGTATTGCTTTCTTGACAATGCAAGGATTAGTCTTTACCACCGAACAAACTCCTAAGCTCTGCATTCGACGGGCTTAAAAGAATACACTACCCATAGAACAGCCGATATTTTCGACGATTTTAAAATCCGTTGATAACAATAAAATAATAAAATTGAGGGAAGCCACATCTCAAATTTTATGAATGAAAGTTGTTTACGGCTGTAAGCCACATGGTTTGATGGTCCATCTCCACTCGAGAGTTCGAAAGGGACATGGAAACCCTTTAGATATTTTATGATAGCAGCATTACAAAACTTTGAACCCTACGTGGGTACTTTCTATCCTGGAAAAACTAGCAATTGTTAATCAGCCAATAGAAATTATCGCCGTGACACCTCTAATGCTTGCCCGTTGCACTTATATTTTGCCGCAAATTAATTCTTGGAGTCAGTCGTATTCTTACAACCGACAAGCATGAAACGTAGAACAAAAACCTTTCAACAGATTTTTTTTTGGAAAAGAGCGTGTCAGAGAATGTGAGGGCAAAAATCGCTGAAAAACCTTTTCCAAAGTGCTTCAATCCTTTTCAATTTGAGCACCATTTAGTCCAAGACCGAAAATGCCTCAAAATTGTTACACCAGCACAGCTAACGAAACAGAAAAAGGATGAAACATTAGTCGACTTATTCTTCTGTAATGTGTCCGTCGATTGAAAATTTCAAGATTGACTCCGAGCAGTATTAACACTGAAGTTTCAACTATATGTGAATAGAAAGCTACTATACCGTTGAATCTGAAAACGTGCTCCCTACATCAGACCGTAGGGAAATATTGGAAACAGCATCAATTTTGAGTATTGATGATACTGTCATTTTACCGGATGACGAAGATACGACAGAAACCGAACATACTGCGGCATCATCAACGGTGACGATTCTAATTTTAAAAAATTAATAATTGAAAAAAAACTCCGAACTGCAAAGCGTTTAATTACCACCAAATTAATGCAAAAATTGAACTGAATAACGGGAACTGAGTTCGAGTAAGCACTTGACAAAATAAAATATAAAAAAATTAATGTTATCAATAAAAAAGGATGAAATAATAATCTACTATATCCACTCTCTATATGTACGTGCTGTTAGATATCCTTGTAAGAAGATCGCATTCTCCCAATTTCTATCTCAATTGAAGTTAAATAATTTTTTATTACATGAATGTAATACGCAATTAATCGATCGTTATTACAGCGAATGATTTGCAGCCCTCCATGTGTCGATTGTAACTTCATTGTAAAGAATGTCCAGGAACAACCAATTTGATAGATTCATTACATACTGCATATGATAAAGAAATAATTGATACAGCCGTATACGGACAGTGGGTAACTGTGGATCGAGCAACTCTAGACACGTTGCAAGTTTCTGTGCCAGATTTTTTGGAAAAATTGTCGTCTATGTTGTCTAAGCTGTTAACGCACAACTTTATAGCTAAGCAACAATCTAACTTTTTAAACAAAAAAAAAACAAATTAAAGAAACGATGAATGCATTATAACGTGAGACGTTTCAGAAAATTATGCATTCGTAATGCAAGATTCGATTTAAGGAGTGGGATGGAACATCGACCAACCAACTATACATCTTTTTGTCATTTAATATAAAGAAGAATCAACATTGAAACATAAAAGCTTTGCTAATATTTCGGACTGCTTGAAGCATGATAATGTTGCTGTCCACTGTGACAAAGCACTCGGCAGCTATACTGTTAAGTCATCGTTCACGATGTTTTGCCTCTCTTGCCTGGATTCAGAGATAAGTTTTCGATCCTTGTACCGATTTTTGGTTATCAGTTATCGAGATTGCGTTTTAATGTCTTGTTGAGTTTAGGCTACGTTTCGTTAAAGAATTGGAGGGCTCAGATTAGTCGCGAGTAGTATGGTTCAAAAAAACAAGCATCCGGACCAACAATAACTACCAACCAGATTGCTCCTGGGAATAGTGGAGGACCAGTTGCAATACCGACGCCCCAAAAGGTGCATGGCGCTAAGCAACAGGCGGAGATTTCGTTTGCGTTACAGACAAAGGCTGGTGCTCCTTTGTGCCGCTTTTGAGTTTGAGAATGCCTTATTTTCGCGCCATGAGTCAGGGCATACGATTCTGGAGATTCTCAATGCTACCGAAGAAAAAGTTTTCCTGCTTTGCTATCGATTATGAAAGGTGATTCCAGTGAGAAGGCAGTAGCTATTAGATAAGGAATTGCGGAATAGAAATTTTGCTACCGCGATTAGTTTTAATAATCAGTCTTTCGTGAGCCTCCGGCGAGGATTTTTAGCTCTCCCAATACCGAGTTTTCTGTAAACGCGTTCCGTCTCGTTCCCACTTGCACGCTCAGTATAGGGTATCTCGTTCTCGTGCGTGTGTGAGATACTGGGGTTTCACTTCCACTCGCACACGTGATAGTCGTGTCTCGCTCTCGTGCATACGATATAGTGTACTGTATTCTCGTTATACGTTTGGTCAACGAATACAGATGCCTTCTGAGTTCGTTGGTTTGGTGGTTTGGTGGTTTGGTTCTTGTGATTTAATAAATAGTAATTGATTGTTGCCGATCTCGGAATATCAAGTGGAGTATTCGTTCTCGGTAGGTCTGGTTTGTTCTGTTAAGAATTTACTAGCAAATCTCGACTCTTTTTACCGCAACCTGCAGCCTGATCGGGCGTGCATTTCGGCAACCGTTCGCTCTCGCGAGTGCGTTCAGTTCGACCGGTTTGTCAATTCCGGGGAAACAAAAATTGATATCGGTTCCGATTTTTGCTTGCGTTATTGGGGTTTCGTTCCCTTCAACCCCAGATTATACCGGTTTCTTAATTCCGATGAACCAAAAATTAACTGGCGCCTGCCGGCATGTGCGGATGCGCAAGCGGGGGCGGACAGCCGACCATGACGTTTCGTGCATTACTTAGATCCCGTTAGAAGAGAGATATAGTTAACGGAGCTCAGAATCAAGAAAATACGTCATACCACTTATTTCAAACCAAAATAATCGAAATAATTAAGAACATGATAGGTGACGTCAAAAAACTGTTTTCTTTCACTGATGGTCCTGCAGGAGAGTATAAAAATTAAAAGAATTTTATCAGTCTTCCGCACCATCGTGATGACTTTGGGCTTCTTGCAGAATAGCATTTTTTGCTACGAGTTATAGAAAGGAACCTTGTGATGGAATTAGTGGATTACTTAAAAGATTAGCAGCAAGATTAGCGTCTTCAACGACGTGATTAAAGTATAAAAACTCCAAACGAATTATTTGAATGGGCAAGGATTAATATTCCAAGTCTAGAGTGTATATATGTAGGCAAAAATGAGTAGGTGCAGTTATCACAAGAAAATATTGAAACCGCGTTTCGATCAAGCAAACGCCATAAATGACACACAACAAAGTTACTGCTGTATACCGATTAATAATAAAAACATTGAAATGTGAGAATTTTCACTTTGAAGCGAGTATTCGGTTGTTAATGTAATGAAATTATATTTTATTACACATCGTATCTTTTGTTTATATAAAAACGACTTTTGGAAAAAACAAAAAATGTATCATTCAAACAAACCTTATTCATCCTTTTCTAAGAAAACTAAAAAACGTCCCGAATATGTCTGGCTGGCGATGCACCTTACAAATTTAAAAAAAAGTATAGTGTCCAAGAAATATCTATTATCCTGAACAAATTATACATGTTACAGAATTGAATGAAGAATTTAATATAATACAAAAAAAGTAATATGTATTTGACGAAGAAATGAATAAACTTTTCAATGGATAATAACAATACGAATTTGTAATTTGACAGCAGCTTGAAAAATATGATATAAAACATTGTTTCATTAGTTTTAAACCGCGCTTTTTCTTATCTCTCTACGACAGATAGAATCTGAGATATTAATTTTTTTAATCCAGCGCGCGGTCGTTTTTCATCGTGCGTTTTTTTGTTGTCACATGGATACGGGTCGACAATAAAAAATGCCCACATTTTACCAATGGAATGCTTATTTCTATTGTATGCAATTAGTTTTATCGTAATTGGTTCGGCCAATCCTGAGAAATGATCATTTTCAAGCAAATTAGTTTGCAAGTTTCAGTTTTCCTTCCACAATTCGATGTCCCCTTTTCAACCTATCACTTTATGTAGATATAGCCTTGTGCAGTAGTATATAGTAGGTATTTCACTGCTGAACCCTTATGCATGCCAATTCGCGGAGAGAGGAAGAGCGATTAATTGTTTGATTTTATTCTGCCGATGCATAGGTATCGGGCAGATAATGATAATGCTGACAAGGAAAGGTCCCCAGGTGTATCTCTCCGTTTTCGTTCATTCTGGGATATGTTAGTCTCCATCGAAATCCAAGCGCCCGTTTTTGTTTTTTATCTGCGGAAAAACGGCTCGAAGGGGTGAAATCACCCCCCAAAGTTGGGCACCTCCAGCGGTAGTTTCGCAGTTCGCATATTTCCAGTTGAGATATCTGAATGAAACCAATTGGAGAATAATGCTCATGAAGAACGATGAAAAAAGGGTTTCACCCGGTTCTGATGGGGTAAGAATTCCATCAAAATTTATAGGGGTTGGAGTTGTACATTTTTTATAACAAAAAAACAATCGCTCGTATTTTAGTGCATCCAATTGCATACAAAAGAGCAGAAAAAGTGGGGGATACCTGTTTTTGCGTTTTTCTAAAAAACGTCGTTTAAGGGGTGAACTACTCGCATACATGTGCACATAAGTTTCTTTTGAGTTATGATTGAGCAGCTCATTTATTCCGATGACATTCAGTTGCATCTCTCACAGAAGCCACCCCCTCCCCCCGTAGCCATTTCCGACCCCCTTTCAGCGAAATTTCTCGTACGTTTACGAAGTCATGCGGAGCCCTGTACTTCAATGGTGTTTGAGGTCGCCGGAATCGATCCCGTACTTGTAATTTTGAAGTTCAACATGGTGAATGTGTAGAAAATGGTTTCTTTATTTCTTATTCGCATTTATAATAAAATCGATCATCATATATTTGATCACATACAGTATTACAGAAATATGTCATGTTAAATTAAAATAATGACATGTTATTCGCTTTTACAAAGTCTTGGTACTTGAAATAATGTGTTACATTACTCATTATAAGTATCGCAATAATGATAATCATCACAAAAATGTTTGAAACATGAAGATTTCTTGCACAAAGAACAGCGAATAACCGCAATATTATCGCATCCTAGAACCTGGCAATGAGTTGTACAAGCTTCACCGAAACTGAACGCCACGGGATTTTCAAATGTTTCTGGCTTTACTTCAATATAGCCACTTTTAAGCCAAGAATACTTGAAAAGATTGACATATCGTGCAGATGATAACTGATTATGATTCAGAGATTGTAATTTAATAATGTTATTCCTCAAATACAGATTCAGATCATAATTTATTAACAAAACACTGTCAGAGAAATGTCTGACGAAATTTCTCCACGCTCTAAAACCAAAGACGCCAAAGGGTTGAATCTGGTCGGTTATTTCTTTCGGTATCATTTTCACCGTCACATCTTTATTCGGAGCAGTGCAGTGGCCACTCCACGAATCAAGTAAGAGTACACTTTGTAAACCGACGTTTGGGAAAAAAACGTTCTGCAACCAAATTCACCCCTTAAACGACGTTTTTTAGGAAAACGCAAAAACAGGTATCCCGCACTTTTCTCTGCTCTTTCGAATGCAATTGGCTGCAATGAAACACGAGATATAGTTTTTTTGTTATCAAAAATTTACAACTCCAACCCCTATAAATTTTGATGGGCTTCTTACCGCGTCAGAACCGGGTAAACCCCTTTTTCATCGTTCTTCATGAGCATTATTTTCCAATTGGTTTCATCCAGATATCTCAACTGGAAATATGCGAAACTACCGCTGGAGGTGCCCAACTTTGGGGAATGATTTCACCCCTTCAAACCGTTTTTCCGGAGATAAAAAACAAAAACGGGCGCTTGGACTTCGATGGAGAATAACATATCCCAGAATTAACGAAATCGAAGAGATACACCTGGGGACCTTTCTGTGAGATACAAGAGATATAATGATAAATAACAAGAAATCAAGTTTCCTAGAACCGAATATGCAGCTTCAGACCTCTTCTCCGCATTATTTTGTAAGAGACCGTGCCAAGTATTCTTACATTGGAGGAGGAGTAGCGGAATAATTTCTATATGCAACCGTTTATGGTATGTTTACAAATGATTCATTTTTTACGTTCCATTTCTTGTATACAGCTCACGTGCTGTCGCCCAAACCCAAACCCAAATATGTTCGCTCTAAAAATATATGTAGAAGTGTCCCATATTTTGTTTTATGTACAAACTTTATTTTTGTTAAAAATAATATGAATATTGAGAAATTGTATGCATCAGTGCAAACATATTTGTGTACGAGATGCACCACGAAGAGGCCAACCAACTTCGCATCTCATAAACAAAAATATTCATAGCACATAAACAATACAATACACTATCTTCTTTCGTTACTAAATATAAAAAGTCCACAGACTACTTCGGGGTACTTGTTTATTGCTAGGCCCCTTGCCTCTCACCATGCGGTGTATACATTTTCATTGTTTTCAGTTGACTTATATTATAGGGTACTTGTTTATAGTGAGTCCTCTTGCCTTTCACAATCAACCGAAAATTTAAGTCCTCAAGGCTTTTTCGACATATTAAAAATTGAGTAAGATTCAAAGTTACGTAAAATCTAAACTGCACGATCGATTTTTGCCAAACTTGATACCAAATATCCTAATCCAATTTGTGTAGCCATTCTCGGTTGGATAGGTGAAAATTGATAAAAATTAGAGCGAAAATAGATTAGGAAAATTTCACGAAAACAAAGCTTCCTCCATGAGGAAGCAATAACTTTATTCGGCGATTTTTGGTGGGATATCATCTCTTTTGGCAACTAACTGCTGTGCATATATACACATATAATCCCACAGAATCTAGTCTGCTGCATATATTAAGGTGATGATTCGGAATAATTAACGGTTCCGGAGAAAATAGAGAAATTCGTTTACAGTTCCGCATCTTCGTATTTAAAAACGTGTTTATTACAATGCAGTATATTGAAACCTGTTTTCTGTTTTACTCATAAGTCATGTACTTGAACTGGGTATCTAAAAGGATACTTCGCAATGCTGATTGCGAATGCAAAGTGCAAGCTTACATATTATTAAAATTTAGTATGGCGGAGTAAAGACGGTGGTCAGCAATTGATTAAAGTCGTTAAATTAACTCCAAATCCAAGAGTTACTGTTCTTTTTGAGATAATGGTTGCTAATCTAAAGTCAAAATATAATAAAAATACATAACACAATGTAATATAGAGGGCCGAAATTACAAAATATACGATGTTTTGCATAAATGTTGATATTCGGAGGTTTTATGGGACGTTGATTTCAATTCTAACGTCAAAATATAAAAAACGTACAAATTCAAAATTTGCACATTGCTTCCCCGTGGTTTTTTCCCACCCACGGATTCTGTTCTATGGATGATGCGTTTTTAATGCTGGCTTCCTCATTGAAGAAGCTTTTCCTTGAGAACGTGCAAAAATCACGGGAAGCTGTATAATGTTAAGGGTGATTTCTGCCTTGTTGGGTCATTTTTTTAATTTTTTTTTTTATGTATCGGAAAGAGCCAATGTTTAAGAATACGTATTATTATCAATTTTATTTCTGTTTTCCACACTTAGTGCCCTATTAAAATGCAAGGAATGTGAAAGTGAAGTAAAGTTTAACGTGAAAGGCGAACAAGGTTTGGGATTCAAGATCTGTGTCGTGTGTGATTGTGGCCCCACCGAAATTAAATCCAGCCCGAAATTTTGGGCAAATCTTTCGAAATCAATCGACGCATCGTGCTTGTAATGTGTTTACTAGAAATCGGATTGTAGGGTATAAATCTTTTTTGCGGCATGATGGATTTGGGTCAAGGAATGGCTAACAACACATATTATGCATGCTTGGACAATGTGTTGACTGCTGCGAAAGCCACGGCCGACATATTCCTCGGAAAGGCTGCAGAGGAAGAAACTGAAAAAAATGCTGCGGCGGGAAATGAGCCATCTCATTTCACCGTTTCAGGTGATGGAACTTGGAGCAGGAGAGGTTTTTCATCGTTGTTTGGCGCAGTCACTCTGATTGGAAAATATTCCAGTAAGATTCTGGACCTTGTTGTGAAATCCAAGTTTTGCCAAGCCTGTAATTACTGGAGTGGCAAAGAGGGCACTGAGGAGTTTGATAGCTGGTACGAAGAACACGAAGAAAATTGTGCATGCAATCACACTGAAAGCGTTGGAAAAATGGAAGTAGATGGTATTATCGAAATGTTTACACGATCCGAGGAGCTTCACGGTGTAAAATATGCCAACTACATAGGCGATAGGGATACGAAAACCTTCAAATCACTTCTGGAAATACAACCGTATGGGGATGAATTGATCGTAATGAAGAAAGAGTGCGTTGGACAAGTCAAAAAGCGAATGCGGTCAAGATTGAGATCCGGAAAGAAGAAGACGAAAGGGATTGGTGGAAAAGGTAGTGGCAAATTGACGGATACATTGAGTCGTGACTTGACCAATTACTATGGTTTGGCAATTATCAGAAATTCTGATTCTGTGACCGCTGTGAAAAATGCTATTTGGGCGACTTTCGATCACAAATGCTCGACAGATGCTAAGCCGAAGCACGGCAATTGTCCACCCGTGCCTGACTCGTGGTGCAAGTGGGGACGCGCAGAGACAGACAACAAATTACTTGATTTCAAACACGAGCAACCACTTGCGACTGAGGTTCAGAAACTCCTTCATCCGATATACTCAGATCTGCCGTCAGACGCAAAATAATAATGAAAGTTTCAACGCTGTCCTCTGGCGCTTGGCTCCAAAACACATTTTTTGCTCGAAAAAAATTATCGAACTGGCAGCTTTTATTGCCACATGTATTTTCAACGAAGGTACCACCCCAAGGATGGAAGTAATGGGAATCACAATTTCACCCCAAGCAAAAATAATGGCCGACAAAAGGGATATGGTGCGCGTGAAAAAAGCTCACGCTACACATACCGCAGCATCAAAAGAGGCAAGATTGGCCCGAAGACTGGAGCGGACGGCTCAAGAAGAACTTTTTGAAGAAGAAGAAGGTATCCTCGATGCTCCTGGTATAGCAGATTAGTTGTAAGTATGAACTAAAGTATGAACCCTCCCTTAATTCGTCACAATTTGGAACAAATTCAAAATTTTCTAAAATTTGAACCTCTTGATGGAGTTTTGCCAAACTCAATACCAAATATTCTTGTCTGCTAGCCAGTTTGCGTAGCAAGTTTTAACCTAATACGTAGAAATACATGAAACTTGGAGCGCAAGTATGTTTTTTTGGTTTGAAATATGGAAAATTTAGTAAAAAACTTTCATTTTCAAAGTTCCATTGAATTTTCGCCCTTATAGTTCGATTCTTGTCAAACTGAATACATAATATCCTTTTCTCTGAGCTCGTTTCTGCACGTTTTAGAGCTCGATAGCTGGTAATTTACGAAACTTCGAACGATCACACCCTTTGTTCGAAAAATTCAAATGATCATAATATGAGACACCCGTTATAGCGATCTGCGCAAAAATTGCAACAAACCAAGGTGGTTCGCAGTATAGGAAATAGGTTATGTAATAAATAACTCTCAGTTCTATATTCATTTTCATTAGAATTTATTCTTTATAGAACACTTGGAAGGGACATCTTTCTCCTAGCATATATTAGTCGAGACTGAAGAACTGCAGAGTCCGAATTAAGGGATCGGTTATTCGTTCCGTACTTATCGCTCTGGACCAATACGAACGTAATATGAACATAAACAGTATCGGTTGTACATAGCGTTCTCAGTATATAACAGATTAGTTTTTGTACATACACATATGAATATAAAGAAATCAACACGCGGCCCTACCCGTGTGGAAATTTCAACAAGATCGGTTGACTGATCTCGAGTCAACCGTCTCCCTCGAAACTATTCAACTTTTCTTCAAACCATTTTTCGATTAAATCGTCTACTCGTGAGATACGTTGATTGAAATGGGATACGCAGTACATTCTACACCCCTTTTTTGTGCGAAGGCAGTACCGAATACAAAATCGCTTGATAGCCGCGATAACAACATTTCAATTTCATCTTCGTCTCAATCATACATGCATACCACACACACACACACACACACATAACTCCATCCCAATAAGGGTCTCGTCGTAACTCTTTATTTTTTTCCGCGTTCGATTTACTCAGTTTACAAACTCGAGCTAAATGGCCCTGTTTGTTACAAATATTACATTTAATACTCCGATATTTATATACTGATGAACGATGATTTGGTCTTACGCAGCAGTAACAAAAAGCGTTGTCCTTGTTCTTCGAAGGTCGTGACTTGTGCTGTCCAACATAGTTGACAGATTCTGTTTGGCTTTTCAACACAATTCCCATCTCCCCCACATCCTTCGTTGCAGCTTCCATCGACTGCGCTAGGTCCATAGCTTTTGCGTATAACAGATCATGCTCCCCGAGCAAAGTTTTTTTAATCTGTCATACTTGAGAACCCAAACTAATTGGTTTCGCAGAGATGATTCGAGTCCGCTGCCAATATCATAATGTGCCGACAATTTCTTAAGGCATGCCAGATACTCCTTAATACTTTTGCTGTCCGTTTGACGCCACTCTTTAAATTTATAGTTTTCTGTTATTATACTGGGTTTTGGCTGCAAATGATCTTGCATTATTCGGTTTAACTCATGCAGAGTCTTTGTCGCCGGTAACACTGGAGTACAGAGGTTACGCAATAACGAATATCCTTCGCTGCCAAGAAGAGCAAGAAAAAGCGACACTCCCTTGGCGGCAGAAATTTCATATGCGATAACCTAACCTTTCAGCCCAAAGGTTCCAGTCCTCTTGCATGTTGTACTCTTTGATGTGTCCAATCCTTCCTGGGATCATAGGTTGCAGCCAGTCCTTTTGACCGGATGCATCTGATGGTCGTGTAGTCGTACTGGGAGAAATAGTTGGTTGATTCATAGATGCCACTCGTCCTTGCTCCGCCAAAATTTGCTTCCGCTGCTAGATCAATTGCTTCTTTCCTTCTTCCACCTCCGCTCGTTCTTTTTCTAAATTGATTCGGTCTTTTTCGAGCCTTGCCCTGAGTCGCCCAAGTTCTGCGGCCATATTTACTGACTCGATCGTGCCACGTTCATGAAATCCACCAAAATCCATCAAATCTTAGCGATCCTTTATCGCACCCTCCGATTTTTTTTCTCTCATCGCCACTGTGATATTCGAGGGTTTTATGAAATAAACCATATAGTAATTTGCGATAAATCGAAACAGTTTATTACTATGTATATTAATTAAGGTTATAAGAACATGTTCTATCGAGCTTGAAGTGGGGAGACCAATTCACGAGGAAAACGGATGTGACGTAAAACAATATGGCAGCTCAGATGCTGACTTCACGAGGCAGGATGCACGATTACTCCTTTGCGACAATTCAAATATACCACCGGTGGGACTGTTTTTTTCCCTCTATTTTATTGTGTTCTTAGGTTTTTTGTTTGTATTAGTTTTGAATAGAATTGAACGATATTGTCGTCAATGCGTGTGAGCCTGATAGCGTCCTTTGCTCGTTCCCCATCGTTCACTATCGGGTTAAAGTTCACTAGATTTAGTTTGTGAGTTTGTTGCCCGGCTCTCGGTTGAAATAACATCAGGATAATACATTTTATGAGCGAACGCTCTCGCGAGCGTGGTCGTCTGTCGTCGCCATGTTGCATGCCGTTACGGCTCCCATCACGAGGCGGCAGATTTCTCTTTGTATCTCGCCAAATTATTTGCATGGCCGAGAGTGCGAGAGTTATTGTTGTATTTTATCGAGCCGACGACCAAGTGGAGTTTGTGCACAAGTGAAGTAGGGGTCATGTTAAAGACGGGGACTTTTATGTATTCTTTTTGACTAGCATCGTTTCTGACTTCCTTTCCAATAAAATATATTGTGTTTTCCCGATTCAAATTCGTGTATGCGTTGCTGCATTATTTGAGTTACCCCCGCGTTAGACCCAACTCAACCCAGCCCAGCGTTTCTCAAAAGTGTCGCTAGAGACACTGGAAACTAGAAACTGACACTATAGAAACAGTTTAACTGATAGAAGAGTAGAACATCAAGTCAAAGCGAAACGGAAGAGACTAACTAGTCATATTTTCCTCTCATGGTCCGTTGCTATTTCGGACAACAGCAAAATAGCTTTCCGTCCGAAATTAATAAATGCTTGAAAACCTCATTACCATTTATTCAAAATATCAACCGTCTGTAAGAAAATAAGGAAACGTAGCTTTGTTACTATCTAAGTCTATGTGGGCTAAGAGTTCAGCTTTTTTCATATGGCCTTCAGAAAATTTATATGTAATTGCTCAAAGTTACATTATTAATATTGTAGTAGGATCCCTCTGTTCTCCGAGATGGTTGATACTACAGACACGAGCAAGATAGGCTATCATGCATAACGGGCGCGCGCACGCGCGCGCGTGTGTGTGTGTGTGCCCGTGTATGTTTACGGTATTCACATTCGATATATGGACTCGGTTACACGTGTAGCAAAATATTGCATATATCTGGATGATCAAGTTGAGTTCAACCACATCCAGTCGGATACATAGAACTAGAATAATAACAAATGCTTTGCAAAAAGTCGACAAATTCCCTAAAAAACACCATAAATGGTGTTGAAAAACGTGAGAAAAGTATATTTCAATCCTCTATCTTTACAAAAAATTGCTAAATAAATTAAAACTATTCAAAGTACGTGTTGTCAATAACATGCAGCTTATTAATGTTCATTCAACTTGTTAGGAATTCACTTTAAACATATGGTTATAATCACATATACATGTAGTTATAATCTGAAAATGTCTTACCCGAAGAATTTGTATTAATAAAAAATCTTGAATTAAAAAACTAAAAAAATCAAATGAAGTACTTGGCGAGTCCGTAACAAACTGCTCAGCGATTGTGTATTACATACAGTTTGTATATTAACTCGCCAAGTACTTCGTTCTAATTTTTGTTTTTCAATTGAAGTTTCTTTTTCAAATTCAAATTCTTCGAGTAACACACTTTCAGATTATGACCGCACTATATGTTTAACACGAATTCTTGACAAGTTGAATGGATATTAATAAGCTACGTGTTCTTGGCAACACGTTCTTTGAATGGTTCTAATTTATTTGACAATTTTTTGTAAGGATAGCGCAATGAACTCATGAAAATGTACTTGCCTTAGGTTTTTGTACACCATTTACGGTGTTTTTTGGGGAATACAATTTACTTTATTTATAATGGAATTTCATAAACTTCAATAATTATGCTCATGGCAGAGCGTGTTAACTATTTAAAGTTTTACATCAACTACTTATTTCCGTGATTTGTTTTCCGCATTTGCCATGAGCTTTATTCCAAAAGCGGTGCAGATTTAAACGGGAGAATCGAGTAGCCAAGATATATGGAAATCAGCGAGAAGGAATACTAGATTTTCTCTCTTAATGCGATGGAAGAAGCCACCGAACACTGTATCTAGTCGTGCAACAATGTGTGATCTTATTGGAAAGCACACCAGATAATATGGATATGCAAGTGCAGTTTAATAATATCTGTACAGCGGTGTATATTCTAGCCCCACTAAAGTTCACTATCGATCTTGACTTTGTTGAATGACAATATACCTGGGAAAGCCAATCTATATATACACCATATAGGTATATAACCCCGTGAGAGGTTTCAGAGTGGAAGCCTTCCTGGATTCTGCGTATCATCCTGGGCATGGAGAAGGCATTGCTGCTCCACCCTCATGCCTCCCTTCCCAGTCCCCGCAGTGGCTCGATATCTGAATTGAAATAACTTTGAGACCTCAATATCAGCTTGACGCGACCTCTGCTTGGCATTGGTGTTGTAAAGATGCATGGGTTGTAGGAGTGATCACAGCGGCGTTGGGGGTGGCATCCCCGGAGAACTTTCATATCGACTTAACGATGCACTCGAGCGCCCTCACTGCATTTGATCATCTACCACTTTTGCTTCCTAATACAACAACCACGTTGATTGTATATCGTTTACCTGTACTTTGCAGAAGTACTATTGGATTGTATACATACATATTGGCATGTATGTACCTATGTTTATCGATATGGTTCCTTCAGTGAGGACAAATATTAAAAATTTTAGCTTTTCATAGGATTCGGTCAGAATATGTTTCTTTCTTCAAATTTCGAGGGTGTGAGATACTTTCTGGGGATACGTTTTATTAATGCTAGTCCTTTTCCGTTCGTTTGTCCCGAAGATTTATTTAAGAACATATTATACATGCAGAATGTATCAATTTATCACGAGCACCCATGTTTAATAGTGACTATGCGAATATCCATGGGCTCACGCCCATGGATATTCTCACATAGTCTCATTATCAGATGCTCATGCATCTGATAATGAGAGTATTGGATGTAACGGTATCTGTGAATATCCGTTCAAGTATCTATTAATATTATTCACCCTCTGCAAGTATGTATTGTATTGTATGTTATTGAGTAGACCCATCAAGCGAGTATACGATGACATTTCCTTAATTAGTGTAGAACCGATGCAGCGCATAACTTGGTCGAATTACGGGCCGACAAACGTTTTCCAAACGGATCTCTATTGATACGGATATAGTGGATCAAGGCTTATTTCTCGCTATGAAACGCGGTAAAGATATTGCCTCAACCAATGTGACCGAAGCAATCTTTTTCCACCCCTTTTTTCATTTTAATCCTCATCGCTGTTCCCTCCCCCACACTCCTCAATCGCCCATTCTCTTTTTCCATCTCCATCTTCGCGACCTTTAACGCACTGCCACCCACCAATGGGTAGCAGCATCAAAAGCTCTTCAAATAAATTGAAAACGGTTGGTAGCATTGCGCTGCACGACGAGACGATATCCCTTTCCATACGTCTATTTCCCTCTCTTGATCATTCACGTATTCACAACTCGACCTCGGCAACCCCTATCGCCAAGCACTATCTCCTTGCTGCCACTTGATATGATTTTCCTCGATACCTTTTTAAATCAGTTCCCTGCTTCCTTTTCTTATTTTTAAATGAAATATAATAGTAACAATGTCATGCAGCAAAAGGTTTTAAAAAGAATCGTTCCTTTCTTTTTATTCCCTCAGACGTTCACGGTTCGTTGCAGATGAGATTTCGTTGATGATGATTCCCAATAAAGTCTGGTGCAATGGCGATATGGAGATGAAGTTTGCACCATTTGTCCAGCTCTTGCGAAAAAATGTTATTCGACCCTTGTTGCGACTTCAATAGTATAATATTTTGTTCTAGTACCGAATAGTGCGTGAACTTTTCAGTAAATATGTGTTCAACACTTTCTCCAGCTCATAGAAACAACTCTATCAATTTTTAGCCATGGAAGAATAATGAGAGGTAAAGTAAATTTATTATATTCAATAGTTAAGCCTTTGTTAAGAGGTGACATTCCTCAATGCATCGTCCATTCCATCCTTAATTATTATCCAATCGCCGCAAAAGTTGACAGTTGTTTTATTCATCAGTGTATGCAGCACAGGAAATACTTGATAAACTTTCTTAACATTCTCGTAATTATATATACGCAATATACACTGAGAGTCCATTGACCTGCGATCTTCTCACCGTCTTTTTTGAGCTTTCTCTGTATGTATTGGTACCTGTCTCGAGATAATTGGTATAGTTCAGAGAATTCCGTCTGGTTCCATTATTTAAAGGACTCACTTCGAGTCTTTTTCCATACTTGAAATAATTCGCAACTTTTTGGCTTCATTATAGTCAAATTAAATCTAAACATGTTATGTACCAAAACTCAGTAACTGTTTCTATAAAATATTAAGATTTTTTTCTTGACAAAAAACTACAAAGTTGATGGAATTATTGTTTTTTTATTTTTTATTATAGAACATTATAGATTTAGTTTGCGACATAATTTTTGCACGAGCTATATTTGTCCCAACGCAGTGGACTACAATAATAGAGCAATAATAGAGCGTTTCCCAAATAGTTGGACTTAAAAATATAAAATTATGGTGCTACATGATACATGCTAGCAGAGGTTCCAAAACTTTGCGAGGACACCAGAATAAAGTGGCCGATTCTATGAAGAATGTTCCATAACAGGATTAGGATATAATAGCCTTGTTTATATCGAAAATTTTTGTAGTGACATGTAAAAAGTAAAAAAGTCTCCGAGGCCATGCGTATTTTGACTTCAACGCGACACAGTAAACCGGTAAAATTGGTCTAAAAGTTAATACCGTCAAAATTTAGACAATTGAGGGTGGCGTTGTTCTCGCGGTCGAGGGTCGTCGACCACGCAGTTCTTGAGTTACAGGTCGATGACGATATCACTCTAGCGATCCGGGTCCAGGTCGACGACAGCATAGTCTGCAGGTCCTTTTCCCTCTGAACGGGACGGTCAATAATAAAGTCATTCTTGCAGTCCAAAGCACCTCTACATCGTTCTCGAGGACCATGACTCTAACCTGGCCACGGAAAACGTCGTCCTCCAACATGAACCCCGCGGTGATCGACATTTTCGGTCCTTTGTGACTTAAGAATTCCGTCACGATAGACCTGACCTCATTATCTAGAACGCATTCATTTTATATTCAACAGTGTTCTTTTTAGCGTTTTTATTCATTTTTAAACCGACCTGACTCAACTCATACCCTGATCCAACCCTTATTCCGCTCTGAAGCCTAAAATGTCATCGCGACTGCGTGATGAAAATGCTCACTAAAAAAAAACAGATAAGGTAGAAGGTTGAAATTCACCCCCAATAAAGTGGCACGCTTCTACTACACTACGCAATTGATTTTATTATCTGACGTAGACGTTAGGCCATTTTTTTTCTCCAAATCGGAACCAAAAATTGATCCGACTTACCTCATTTGCATCTATATTTTTGAAATACAATGTGTAAATGACTCCTTGGGATCGTGGGTTAATGATCGGTTTCGGCCGGAAATCCGTCGAATGCGAGCCATCTTTCTGTCATGAAACCACCAATATGAACTGCTTGGCTTTAGCTCGATATCCACCATAGTCTTCGAGCCAAAGATACGCGATATTTCTTGTTCCTGGAGCTGATCCAGATTTTCGCGTTATTATGGGTTTACCACAGTCTAGAATATGTAATTTAATCACCAATACGTAATTGAATTACATGAATATAATATCATTACATGGAAGTAGTTAAATTATACCCAGGTAATTACATTACATGAAAGTAATTATACGGCATTAATGTAATTGAATTATTATGCTTCGATCACCAATTACTATCAGCATCGATTACAAATGTTAATAGTTATATGTAATTAAATGTTTAATTTTTGGAGACAAAAGTATTTGCTATTGTCAACCCCTGGTTACGAGACGAAAAGTCCAACAACCCCTGATACGAGACGGCGTTTGACATTTATTTACGACCCACAATGTATGACACTTGAATACCCAGAGGAAAAAAGGGTTCGTTCCAAGAACGAAATTCGGAATTTTTTCATAAACAAGAACTAAGAAATATGGAAATTGACAAAACTACCAGTATTTTAATATCTTATTGTCGTGCTATGAATTATGGCTGGGAATATTCCAAGGCTTGAGAGACTGAAATACTCAGCTGTTTGGAAAAGTAATATAACTAACAAGGAAAGTACCCGCGGTGACCCCACCCCCCGATTTCGATGAAACTTTGTAGGTGAGCAGAGTGCTTCGAGACATGAATTATGCGCACAAAATTAGCGGGACGTTTTCGGTTCGAAGGGATCAAATATCCCTATATAGATGCAAGATGACTTTTCTATTAGACCGGTTACCGCGGAAGCTATGGAAAATATAGAAAAATGTTTCATACAAAAGTTACATATTTTCGAACGTAGTTTTAGACGACGTGGTCGAAAATTTGTTAGCATTGTTTCTTTACTAGATAATTAACCCCACTATGCTTATTTCTGGGAATTCGAGCTTCTTTGTAAGGACTTAGAATATGCAGAATCATATTCCGCATTCAAATATGTATGATAAATATCTTTTTGGTTCGCTTTCCATTAAAAGTATTGGAGGGACTTGGGGATATCAAAGTCATGGAAATTAAATTTACACGTACAACGTCATATCATTAATTAACTTTTGTATGATATATAATCTAATATATATCATACAATATATAATATAATATAATATGATATGATATATAATATAATATAATCTATGTTGATGTTACAACCTGATGACTTATTTTGTTTAATAGGAAATATCACCATGGTAAAAATTTCACATCATATGAAAAACAAAATTTCCAAAATGTAATAACAATATATGTATCAGCGTTAAATAATACACATATTTGCGAACGAACGATTCAAATTTCCCCTAAATGCAATATCTATATCTAATCTTGCTAGTTACGTTCATTCGCACATATAAATCAATGAAATATTACTATATAGAATAATAATGAATGGTTATAAAAGAATCGAATAATGAACGCAATATAATAAAGCATAAAATAATAGAACGAGACTAACAATGAACAAAATCTAAAATCCTACATTTAATTTCTGATTATTTAACGCTGATACATATATTGTTGTTATATTTTATGAACTTCGTTTCTCGTATGATGTGAAATTTTTACCGTGGTGATATTTTCCATAAAAAAAAAAAAAAAAATGGTGTGAGTGACGCGGTACTCACGCGAATTGATGTGTAAACATGTCAGCTGATACTAGTACGGTTTGAGAAAATCCAGCTCGTGCATCTGGTTTTGGTGAAAATGTATGTTATTATTTCTGTCACAAAAGGATAAGAAACATTACATAGATACTTCAACTTCAAAATTTATTGTTCCTTAATTTATTTTATACGTGAACTGTTTTATTGGCAAATCTCAGTGATTTTCCGACAACAGAAAAACCCGATCACGGTATGCACTCTATATAACCCACTGTGCCCATTACTAATATATATCGTCTTACGCAAGTTCCGCTGAACTATTTACACCTTTAAATTCAATACACTCGCAAATGTACGTATAATTGTATTCATCCGAGAACAGCTGACGTCGCTTATACATTTGACTACAAGGCTCATGGTTGTGTGCGCGAGTAGCGAGTGCGTGAGCAGTCTGCGCAAACAGTATGCGCGACAGCGCTGCACTCACACACTAACGCAGTTATATCTACATGACTTACGTCTGAGGCTCAACACAGGCACAAGCATGGTGGGGTTAATTATCTAGTTGAAAAACAATGCTAACAAATTTTCAATCACGTCATCTAAAAGTACGTTCGAAAATATGCGACATTTGTACGAAATATTTTTCTATATTTTCCATAGCTTCCGCGGTAACCGGTCTGATAGAAAAGTCGTCTTGCATCTATATAGGGATATTTGATCCCTTCGAACTGAAAACGTCCCGCTAATTTTGTGCGCATAATTCATGTCTCGAAGCACTCTGCTCACCGGCAAAGCTTCATCGGAATCGAGGGGGGCGGGGGCACCACGAATACTATTCTCCTTAGACAAGGACTAGTTAGAAAAATCATTGAAGTCCCGTGGGAAAACTGCTCCATAAGTTTTACAATGGATGTACCTATTATGGCATTACAATAAATGAAATGAATAAGTAAGTCATAGTGTAGTGGTTAGCGTCACTGTTTGTTAGGTAGTTAGACAGGTAGGTCATGCAGGTTCGAATCCCCTCCGCAGGCAAAACAAATTTCTTCGGAAAAATCATTACAGGACGATTGATCATGCTGAAATATGATTAGTAAATTCATCTGAACGCTATAACTATTTTTTTGATCATTTTTAGTATTATGACCCCGTAGTAAGAAACTCCATTGATCGCCATTAAAAATCGTCATTCATTCGCCATTAGCAAAGATGCTAGTGGCAATGAATGCCGAATCGCCTAAGGAGATTTTCCCATTGAATTCCCCATTCGAAACGAAATGGGGAATTTAATGGGGAAAATCTCCTTAGGCAAATCGGCATTCATTGCCACTGGCATCTTTGCTAATGGCGAATAAATGACGATTTTTCAATGGCGATCAATGGGGTTGTAAACTATGGGTTAATATGCTATGATTATTGAAAATAGCGGATGAATTTGTGCAATAAAAATGTTGGTGACGTCGCTTACAATGTACAGTCGACTATCTGTAAGATCGCGCTCTGTAAGGTCACGTTTCCCCTGAATTCTCTTTCTAAAATTTCGCATAGAGAGGAGAAGGCTACCCCACTCTCATGCGCCTCGTAGCGCTCGCGGGCACTCTGTAATATCGCGTTTTTCTCTAATATCGCGCGGCTAGAGCCCCGAGGGCGCGATCTTACCGAGAGTCGACTGTAATTAATTATTTGCACTTTGTCGAAAATGTTAATAATTCAGGAGATAATCATCACTGGAGTAAGGAATGTAAGGGTCGGTTGGCAAATTTTTTGAGCTGCCAACACATCCCCTACATCCCATATTAAGAAATTCATTGCGGTATTATGTCGAAGTTCGATGTTCGATTGAACCCGAAATAAGGGCCAATGAAAAGTATAGAAAGACGGGAGAGCATTCGCGCAGCTCGCGCGGCGATACGAAAAGTTGACAGAGAAAACAACGGCGCGCGTAGCGCGCGTGGCGATACTAGTATATATATATATATATATATATATATATATATATATATATATAATATATATATAATGATAATTATTATCATTATCATCAACAAAGTGCAAATAACTATTTATATTGTCAACGACGTCATGAAGATTTTTGATGCACAAATTTATCCGCTTAGCCGTGTGCTGGGTTGACACATCAAATCACTGAGCGGGTGGTCATCTTTCCAGAATCTGATAAGAGCGATAGATTTTGTAAAAGGGGAAGATCCCCATCCACAGGATAAAATATATTTAAACAAAATATTAATTTAACCAGATCTCTATTGTAGTTGAGGTACACAAACATTCGTAATGTATGCAAATTTTCTGTTGCTAGTTCGAAGGCCGTTCCACATCAATATCAGAAATTGCTGGTTCGTAAAGGGATCATGAGTGGACAAAATGTAAATATTCACATCTAGGCTTATATACTATGTATAAATTATGTGGGGCCAAATAAACGTTGTTCTTTTATTAAAACTGTTAATAAACAATTTCAGTGCTAAAGAACTATGCGTAAATGAAAGTTAGAATTACTATCGGCGTTTTCTCAAATAGAAATAGGGAGATGTCGATGCAAACTGATGTCGGATTACTTTGCAGTAATTCTCTTAACCAATCATTAATTTGTCAGTAAGTGGAGATACAACATTTACAAATATCATATGCCAGTTTATACCAGAATTGATAGTGGAGAATGTTGTGATGAAGAAGTAGGGAGGGTTAGTTTATTTTTTTCGGGTAATTCGGATGTAAACAGCACGAATGAATGAGTGAGAAAATAATTGAAACATGAGTGAACTTTGCAAAAAGAAATGGAACCCTACCAAAAATTGCCTGCGACAAAATAAAATTGGGACAAGTATGTACATGTCCCTTTATTACCATAGTGTTCCATAAAAAGAGCTTCATGTCGCAATACAAAAAACATTGAAATCATTATATATGGCTATATTATTGTGATTATAACAGAAGATAGCTGCTGATGATCAACAGACCTTTTTGTTGATAAGACCGCATGTATCAAATCATAATTTCTTCACTTAATTTCACTTTTTTTTAAACTATCAAATCTATCATGCGATCCACGTGCCAATGGACCCGTCTTTTACTCACACTTCGTTCCATTTACCTCCTCATTCGCTACGCTGCATAACCTAGCCTAACTTAACAATAATTATTTCGTCATTTCAAACACGTTTTTTCTCGTTTGTTATGTATTTATTCTAGAAAATATCGTATACGTGACGGTCGGGAAACCTTTTTTTGACTCGTGCGCTGTGTGCTTTCTTCCCTAGATGCATTATATAATAGTAACATGCAAAAGAAGCGTTTAAAAATGTAAGTTCATATCTTGGTATTTTTTTTTGCTCGACAAATAATAGTTTCCGTAATGAAAAATATTCAAAGTTAATTTAAAAAAAAACCGTATTTTTTCCAGCCAAAATGTGCTATTCAAAAATTAAAAAAGATTGTATATTTTCTGGACAATTATACTTACTTTCTAAAGAAATATTACGGGTTTTGAAGATCAGGAAAAATGGGGTGGCTGACTTGACGTGGAACGCCTAATATATTACGGAAATTACATCAAGTATTATAATAATTTCTCCATCCAGCTGAACAGCTCCAGTATACATAAACTACAGCTGTTAATCAACAGCGATACCTTGATCCTTGCAAGCGTGCGAATCGTGTTTAACGAAAAAATATTAAATTATCTGATTAGGTTCCGCTATAACTTCTAATTCACTATTGCGAACCGTAGCAGGCAAATTGAAAAAATATCTATATTGAAACAATACCTAAGGCTTTCACAGCTTGTAAATTATGTGGCACCAAAAAAGGATTACATCAAGTGGCTGACAGCAGAACTGCTATTCAACAATTTCATAATGGTCGGGATATGCATGGTTAAAAAATAAGGATATGTATTAGAGCTTCGGAAAATACAAATGGAGAGGTATGAAAGAAAATTTATATCTGATGGGTTTCCAATAAATGTCTGATACTAAACAATTAACCCTAGCACGTCGCACTCATTTTTGGTACTTTAGACCGTCACATATGGGCTGCCAGATCGACAATTTTCAATGCTCTGTATCTTTTGAACAAAAGGGTATTTCGAGAGTAAGGAAATTGATACGCCAGGGGGCTATATCCTACCCCAAAAATTGATATGTAGTTAGTTCATACAAGCAATGTTTATTAAGAACTTGGTTGCTCAAGAACTTTGGATATGGATTTATTAAAAAATGAATATTGGTAACTCGACACGAAAATGAATTAACGAATCCATGAAGCCAATTGTTTACAAACAGAAATTATATTCTACTAAAAATAGCTGATTGAGAAAACAAATTGGACAAGTACATTTTACAGTATTAACATGTAGTTTCAGAGAAAATTACCAATATATTATATAATGACTGTACAAAAATCATAGATACCATTATATACGGTCAAGCCACTATTACTAGAATAATGCATGACGAAGTATACAAATGCGGGCAAATGCAATTACTGTCACAGTATATATTTTTGTTTATAGAACCAGGTATATAACAAAATTATAGTTTTCCAGGTGCCACTCTTCTGCACATATAAAAACTGTATCATACTATTAAAAACGTTAGAGTTTAAAAAATATTAAGGAACTAGTTCTAATAACAATAAAACAAATAAAAAACAAAAAAAACTTTGCCATACTGTTATTTGATAAATCAATTTCAATTTTAAGTCCGTCGCGCAAAGTAGTTTTTTGTTTGTTTTATTTTTATTGGAACAACTATTTAGTGGGATTGTTATTTCTGTAATAATGAATTATTAATTTTCTGTAACTTATTCTTCTCACAGCATGGCACCTTTTGCAAAATATCGCAAACTTGATTTCGATTGCACGGATCGACTGCGAGGGGCGAATGCGCCCGACCCATCATACGGTAGTGAGATAATGGAGTGTCTGCATCAGTTGTGTGTGAATGTATGCGTGAAGGTTTGCGGTGACGAGCATTGTCGGTGAGGAAAAGATTTCATTTTGAATCGATTATAGTCGCACGTGACGGAGAGCAAAGGTGTCAACCTGCGATTGACAAGCCGAGTGGCCGTTGTAGAGGAGGGGATGATCATGATTCTAGGGGTTGTTTGAAATTACACGATTTGAAGCAGGGGTATAAGAAATAAAATTAGGTGGTTGGCTGATCATGTGGCCCGATCACGTGGCACTTTTGGTTCCCAGTGCCTCTGTACCAATTCTATGCATCTACTTGTATTCACGCCTGCAAGTAATCCAGGTTTGATAGGACGCACCCATTCAACGGTTACTGATGTACAATGATAACTGGCAGGCGATTATAAATTTTACCAAAAACTGGAGTAGAACCTCGGTGTTTGCGTTTATTTTTAATGCTGCTTTACGTAATCATTGCTTTATGGTATCACGGTATGACTCGATATTTTCGATTGATACTTATTCTTTATTCTTTATTGCGTATTTAGAAATGAACCTTATCGTTGATGCTCAGAGTACAGGATCACGTTTCGAAATATCTTTCTTATGTAACAAGCAATATCACAAAGTGAGTTCAAGATATCGTGGTCCACAGAATGGTATATTCGTTAAAGTAATATTTGTTGTGTGCAAAATGTAAATCCTCCACATATTCTTGAATGTCTTTATTTCACACTTTATTTTTCACGTTGATCAGTCACATGGCTTAATTTGAGTGGAAATCCCTACGTTCATAACACCACGTAGGGAGCTTTTTATAAAAAACCCCATTGTATTTTCTTTTTACAAAAACAATTTCATTTCTCCGATTTCTTAAAAATAAAATCAGAAATTCACCATTTTGTTAGTTTTTGAGATATTGACTTTTCCCTACGTGATGTTGTAGTCGTAGGTCTAGCTTCTAAATATTTTTTGTTTCTTGATTTCAGATTTATCGTATGGTCAAATCACTGTCAACGCCACAGCAATAATTTTGCCCGAGTGCATTCTTTGGAGGGGTGTATACAGGAGACAGAGCGATAAATCACAGCGCAATCTTTTTATACACTCTTTAATATATATTAACCACGTGTATCAATCAATTCATTCTGTTTCATCGTTTGTTTTAGAAAAAACCCGAAAATGGGCCTACTTCCCCTGCTATTACCGCGGTATCGTACCTTAAATAGGATGGTAATTGAATATGATGTGCCCAGTATGGCCGAACAAAAAACATGGAACATTGCACATTCAAAGCTTGAGAGGAAGGTTTGTGAATGCTGGGAATAACGAGGAAGCAATGTGTGAACTTCAATTTGCACTATGTTTCTCCATTAATTTCATCTATTATAGATAATCTAAGATTTGCTCGGATTTGATCATTATAAAAAGATTTCAAAACATTCGGAATTCTATAAAATCTAAATCCCTTGGTTAATCTTTGCCAAATTGAGTATACACAATCTACGAATGTCACTTCATTCATGCATGACAAAAGTTTCATATCAAAACGTGATGCTTCATTCGGGATGTCAGGTGTAAGTCGATTTTTCGAAAAAATCAAAATTTCCTGAAATCTAAACTTCGTCATCACCCGCGCAAAAAAGAAGTCTTGGCAAGAGTCTAAATATCTTGGAAAAAGTTTTAGAAAGAGTCTGTGAGAGTCTCGCAAAAGTCCCGGGAATAATCAGTTTTTCCAATACTTTACGTCTTCGCGGGATAGAATTTTTTGCCAATCAGTTAGTAACTTTTTTCACGGTTACTCAGCGTTTGAAAAAAGTTTCATTCATCCAAATCTATTCAACATGGGTGCGGGTGACTGCAGAAAAAGTGGTAAACTCTTAACCATATATCTGTGGTCACTAATCAAAACGCCACAAGTCACGTTTTTTTTCAAAATCGAGATAAGGCCACGTTTGAAGTTGGGGAGGCTGACTAAATTTTTTCTGAAGGTATAAAACGTTTGTAGTGGATATATTCTAAGTAAGCACCTCATACAAAATAGCATAAGTACAAATATATCATATTAATGCCATGCACAACGTCACAAGCCCATTTATTTTCACCTGCAAAGATGAAACCCCATGTATTCGATCGTTTTGTGGACAACTAGCTTTTCCAACACCAGACATGTAAACTGCTGAATTAGCGGATGTATCGACGGCACTAAATATTGTAATTTCCAGAACTGAAGCTAGCTCCACTAGCAAGGCAGCTATTATAAAGGGTTTACACCCACATAAGCGTTCAATTGACTGTCTGGAAACGATTTTAGGCATCCGCGCCTATTTATAATGCCTTAGTTTTTGAGATATAAAAGAAAAAGTGAATAAAATATGTTAAAACTATTTTTTTTTTACCATTTCGGTACTCTACAGCATCTAATGAAAATGTGCGACGCTTTCCCTTCATTTTTCCAACCATTTTCCCTCATTTTCAGCTGTTTTTCTCAAAAAATTAAAATACCGAAACACATAATCCTAATTTGGAGCTTAAAGTCTATTAATTCACGGGTTATTCTTATGACAAATACAAACTTTGATTGAGCGACCGCTAAATGTTAACGAATTTTGATAAAATTTTAATATGTTCCTCCCAGTCAAACTACCGGACAATTTCTATAGCTGGAGCAAAAAAATAAAGCCTTTTTTTTTTCAAATCACTCTAATGTATATATTGTAGAACTTAAAAATCTAAGGACCCGTATCTTTTTTTATCTGCCAAGTTGACCATTTAAACGGTGAAACGGCCCCTATAACATTGACGAAAAATCGACTGAAATTTTGATTTCCATAGAAGCTCTCAACGGAATTCAATGAAACTTGGCAGCAATATAATTCTCGTCAGCACGATCTAAAAACAATACTGTCTGACAAGGGTGTACCCCCTTAAGGGGGTAATCCAAATGACATGTTTTTGCTTTTCATCTAAAAATCACGTTTATAGGTATTGAAACGACGGGGTGTATGTGTAATTCAGTTTCTCAATCAGAGCATGCCGTGACCATTTTATTGAAACGAAATCCGTCAGGAGCTCTTATGGAAATCGAAATTTCAGTCGATTTTTCACCAAACTTTTGCGGGCTGTTTCACCCTTTGAATGATCATCTTGGCAGATAAAAAAAGATAGGTGTCCCTTAGATTTTTAAGTTCTACAACATATATCAGAATTATTAAAATCAGCGTGGGATACTTGGGAATCCTTCCTTGTCAGATTTCAATACTGTTGCTAAGTACTCAGAATTCCTATTTGACCAAGCTTTTGACTGGCAATATATAATGTATATATACTTAAAGATCTGGAGAATATCAATTGAGATATAAATCAATATTAATTGTCGCGGCAGCGACTCAAGGCAATACCGCCTTATACCGATCGACCGACAAGAAATGTGGAGCTCTGTGACTCTTTTACCTGAAACAACTTGCTTTTTCATAGAAATATATAATATATTTATATACTACAATTTACTTTCCCCATCTGTAATTAGTTGTAGCATCTTGGAGAATATTCTGTATGCGATGTATAAATAGGGTGGTCCATTTTAATCAACCCAGGCCGATATCTCCGAAATTAAGCAAGATGCAAAGAAATGTTTTATATGAAATATTTAGGGTTCAGAAGAAGAAAAGACATGACGGTATTGGGTTTCTCGTGAGAATAGCCGCTAATGTCAAATAAAGGTGAACTTGGTTTTTTTAAATGGAATGGTATTTTTTTCCCCTGAATCTGAAAGAACATCAAATTCTGCAATAAACGTACTAACATTTATATGGCCTAAATTTAATGGGTGATGAGATAGAAGCCGGTAAAAGCGGTAAGGGAAAAAAAATTGGAAAAAAAGATTTTCTTTTATCAAAACATTTTTCCCACTGAATACTTTGGCGCAGATCAGGTCCGAAAATCAAAAGTTTGAAAGGAAGCCATTGGAAAAAAAATCGTGAGTTAAACGAAAACGATTAACGGCATTAGTTCTCCTGAAATGGTTACGCTAACAAGAACTTCGAACCGTTCTTTCGCCCGATTTTTCTAAAAATTGATTACGATCGATTATTTGCGATTAATTGGATTAATTATTTTTTGGAAGTAAACTCTCAAAGAATAATGAATCCAAACTTTATAAAGTAACGTTTTATCTATGCTGCCAGGCCCTTAAGTATAAATGAACTCTTCATTATTACTGTTAGTGATATAACACAGAATCGACGTTGGTCGATATTCAGCAAATCGATTAATTTCTTACAAAGATAAATTCATATGAAATATTAATACTTCCTCTCCTCCTCTGAAATTATTATTATCTTGTAGATGTATACCAGGCTGCAGAAGTTTTGTTTTTCTTTTGTATCTTTCTTGTTTCTCTTTTGTTTGACTTTTGTTTCTTTTTCCTTTCTCTTTTGTTTCCCTTTCATTTGTTTTTTGGTTTTCATTTCTTTTTTTCCTTTTTTTTGCGAGCGGCGTCGAAGAGGCGAAGGGCCGTCTAACCCAACCCAACCGAACCTAATCCAACTTGACCCAACCAAAATTTACCAAAATTTAATAAGGAAAACTTAATTTCTATTCATGCGGTTGAGAGGCAACCGCTGAAGACTGAGTAGACAATTGTGTACTATGCAAATCGCCAAGGGATTGAGAGGCAATCAAAATCTATATTTTTTTATTGATTGTGCCCAAACTAGAGTTTGAAAGCATGAGGATGTGAAGCATCCTATGCTGAGTTTTGTGATTTTCTATGATACGACAAACTCAAGTGGCATCGCAGCTTCGAGTGACTTATCGAGAGAAAATAATGCTGCCACAAAGATGTTAGCGAGATGGACAGTATTTATCTCGTTACGGAGCTCGATATTGTTGTGCAATGAGAGAAAATAATGGGAATTTGTCTTCGCATGCAGCTGTCTACCACTAGAGCGACAAAATCTACCGAAAGAAGAGTCGTTATAAGTTTGTTCCCGGATGTAGCTGTCTGCTACACGAGCGACACAATCTGTACAATATCTTTGTTTAGAGTCACGATATTTAATTCTAACGTTGTTTAATATTCTGTATATGCACTTAACTAGCATCTACTACCGATCCAACTTCCTAACGCAATACTAGGGGCTTTGCGATAGGATCCTATGGAGAGGACTTATGATGTTATTAAAAAGAGCTGAAGCTCTAATGATTGCAAACGTAGTTAGTTCTATGACCACGATGTGAAGGAGTGTCGAAAGTCGCTCTGCAACGAGTTTTATTGAAATTGTTCCCGTGAGGGGAACAATATGGCTGTGTTAGAGCTTAGTGGGGATGCGCGCGATCTGTTGCGCCGATGAGCAATCCTTCTTCCCTTTAGGTGGGAAATCTCTCTCTCGCCTGAGCGTCGTCCAATGTTGATAGAGAGACTACCGTTTCCCTCGGCTGATTATCCACAGTTCAGGAAAGAAAGTAAGTAGCAAATAATGATTGCTCTTATCGATCGCTGGATGGGTTGTGAGAGAGCACGCGAAGGGGGGCCCTTGCGTCCACACGTGAAGCCGAAAAGATGGCCTGCGCTAATTGCTGTCACATCTTAGTGAGTGTTACGTCCGAGGGCGCGCGAAAATTCGAATCAAACGTCGAGCGGTAAACGTTGACTCTATTTATTAATCCTAATCAATATTTTAAAACGACTGATCAATAGGGGAGTGGGAATGTTCGCTGTAAGACCTCGAGAGATCTTGTTAGTTTCGACTAGGTGATTTGAATAGGTTAGTTTCTACTGAATAAAGAAGTATAAGGTCCAACTTTATGCACACAATTGGGGTATATTTATTGAATATAAATGCAATGTGATTAGTTGAGTACATTCGTTACATTCGTGATCAATTCCGTTAACATTGTAATCATTAACATAAATCGTTTAGTTACCTTATCGGAGAGGTGTCTTTTGTTTGTTTGAGCGTTGAATTGGTTTTCACAATCTTTCTTATTTATTATAATTATTATGTCGTAATCTATCTTTCTCGATTTTTAGAAGTCTTTATGTGACTTTATATTTCACTTTGATATTCTTTAACTTGATACTTGTTTTAACAACAATTCACTCTCTTCTACAGAAGACCCGAGATCGCGGACAGAGTTTAAGTATGTGATAATTTCGAAAATATATAAGTGTGATCTGCACAGTCCGGCTCACTCTCTTCTACTGAAGACCTGGAGTCGGAGAGCGTGACCGCGTTGATAAGATTTTGGAAAAACTCTGCCAAATATAAAGGCGACTAACCACTACCCGACTCACTCTCTTCTACAGAAGACCTGGAGACACGCAGCGTTACGCCGCGGTGAAGTTCTGAGATGGACTAACTTGCTGAAGGAAAAGCGGGTGGTGTTTTTATAATGGGAAAAGTGGCTAAGTGGGGGACAACTATTACAAATTTGGGCATAGATATGGTAGGCTCATTTCGTCTTTCTCAGAAATTGTGGTGCTTCCTGGAGCGGCAATAAAAATTAGATATTATAGTTTGTCGCTCAAGTAACACAGATGCGCGAGTGACTTCTAGGGTTACTATTGGTGTTCTTTCCAAAATAACTTTTATTGTCGCTCTCTTGGAGAGCATTCGAATAGACCTATGATCTCTTGGTCGATGAACACGTGTTTTACACAATACTATGTGTGCAGCTAATATGGCATAGCCATGGGTGTGGGAAAGAAGGGTGATAAGTAGCTCTCCTAGTGAGAATGAGTCGTGAAATGTATTAATATTTTGTATAGTTGGTTGTGATGGCTATGTTACTGTGGTTTTTCGAGAACGCAGAATATGGATAAAAGATCTTAGAATTAACTATAAAAATTTCGTCGTACGTGACATGAGCATGTAGCCTGGGGACGGGCGCTGGGAAAGCGCTCCGTTACAATATATTGCGACGTGGTATTTTGCACCACGTCCCAAAGCGTACATTTTTGTCGCTACTTGCTTTCGCACGGCATGAGAGCGACACCTCTTCTCGGATAAGTCTTCCCCGAGGCAATTCAACAGGGCCATACATTACTTTACCGTCACATTTCTACTGTTTCTGTACTATTATTTTCCCGTAGCGCGCGAATGCTTTATTGCTTTTTCATCGTCATCACATCAGAGTATGTGCGAGCACGGTGGACGTCATATCAACGCTCGATATCGACGGCAACGCAAATGAATTGTGGAATATCAACGCGAGCGAGAGCAGAGCGCTCTCTCCACACCATCTGCTCGAGCATCACGTCGTGAGTGTGTGTGGCTCATACATGCATCTTGTCGTCGGCACTACTATCAACAGTTATGGAGAGAGAGCGGAAATTTGGGTTCTCGTTGAGCGACGTTTTCTCATCGACGTTTCGTGTCGCTATCGTTGTCCGTTGCCCAAGAATGCGACGCCACCGAATAGTCACGGGCGGACAAACCGAGGATTATCCGGGGGGGATTATCATATACAGAGAACAAATAGGTGGGATCGTCGTTTCGCTCTATTTTACTGTGTTTTTGGGATTTTTGGTCCGCGTTGTCAACATAACCATTTAGCGACGTTGGCCAATGATTATGGTGTGGTGGTGGGGATTCCTTCTGACAGAGGGGAAGAGTGAAAAAGTCGCCGAGGTAGGAGAACGGGATGGACCAACTGAGGTAAGTAATAGTACTCAGCCAGTGTCGCGTCAGCAGGTGAGTTTACTATCAATTAAGCCATTCGTCTTTTCGAGTTTGAGAGGAATTCGTTTATATTGCTCGGCGATTCTCTCCTGGACAAGTTCCCAATATCGATCGTTGCCGTAGTAGAGCCGCACCAAGGCAGATAGATAGCGAGGGTCCTTTCTGCTCGCAAGATCGTCCGAGTGAATAGGCCCAATCGGCGAGAGACGGATCCTCCTTAGCTGATATTACCTTGGCGTTGCCTTACCTTGGTTCCAGTGTTGGCATAAAGCTCTCGCAACGGTAACCCTTTCTCAGGTGTTCGGAGGGCTGTGCTGGGGTTCAACCGTACTCTTAGAGCTCGTCCACAGGCTATTTCGGAATTACTGCTGGGTCGTCCGAGAAATCGATTGCTCTGGGAATGATATTCTTGTGGTGCCCCAAGAAGGGAAGCTTCTTTCCAGGCGTTGGCGGGATCCTGTCGATGACCGGGGGTACCTGAAGTTCAGCCTAGACGCCGGCCAACTCAGAACCAGGGAAGGTGTTGTTGTCCTGAGATCGGAAATTGATCCGGTTCCGGAAGGAGAAGGTGCGCTGGCAGACCTCTTTTCCGATTTGTAGAGCTCTCTCACCCGAGAATCCGAGTTCCGAACAATTTGGAACGTCAAATATTCTTAGTCCTAACGAGAAACAACAACAACCTTGACAGTAGTATAAAGCTCGATTCCAATCTCATTCAAGAAGATATCGAATGGTGGATAAACAATATACGGTCGTATTCTCAATATACATATATGCAATACGAAATACACTCGTGTCCTCGAGCATCGTTGTTGGAAACGCTGTCAGCGTTGTAAATCGGCTACTTGCACAGCATGTATGTGTAACCTGTCTCAATAACGAGGATATAGAGATTGATTGTCAGATATGTGGTAAACGAGAGTTTGTATTTTCTGAGGATCCAGTAGGACAGCTTCTTAAATTAGCAATAAAATTGAAATTTCAAGAGACAATTTATATCGCTCATAACGCCAGAGATTTTCATGCTCAATTTATACTTTGAGAACAAAACGACGCAAATGCTGGGACTCATTATGAATGATACCAAAATTATTTCAATAAAAGGCGCTCGAGTTACCTTTCTCGATAGTCTGAATTATTTGCCGATGGCTCTCAGCGCTGACCTGAATTCCAGACGTACGTAGCTCCATTACCATCTTTGCTTTATTACGTTCGTGAAGGTGAGTAAGATCGTGAACACTCCATAGCATGGTATGAGGAGGTACGTCGTACAAATTATGAATTCCATTTCGCAAAAAAGCTAGTTCGGTAGTGCCGTACCGATATTACAGTTTTGCGTACAGCCTGCTTAGCCTTCCAAAAGTTATTCGGAGTGTGCCCCTTTACGGAAACTTATATGATTACTTCGGCTTGTTCTCGCGCTTTTCGTAAAAATATTCTACAACCGGATCTAATTGCAATTATGCCACCAGATGGAGGTCGTTGGGGCGATAAGCTGTCGCAGAAGACCGTCGCATGGCTTATATTACAGGAGCAAGATCTCGGGCGTATTATCATGCATGTTGGACAAGCACGCGAAGTTCGCTTACCGTGCTGTCTACCAGCTGTCGATGGTTGTTGCGAGGAAGAAAGTTTGAAACGAGTATTTCAGTTTCACAGATGTTTTTGGCATGGTTATCCACGCTGTTATCGCGTAAATAGGGATAAATTACTGAGTATTTCAGACACGATGGATGAGAGATACGAGCGAACAATTTCTATATCAGGGCGAATCAGATCGCAGGAATATAATCTGACTGAAATTTGGGAGTGTGGGCTCGATAAAATACTCGAAACTAACAATCGAATGACAGCGTGAATTGGTGCCAATCAATTGGTATCAATTGGAAATGGCATCAATTGATAATCATTCAATGATCGCACGATCGCCTCTTGAACCACATGATGCTTTTTCGGCTGTCGAACCGAAAATTTCGTGATTTTATATGATATCAAGAATGACAAGCAGATCCGTTACGTTGACGTATATATCTGGTATCTCTGGGTATGTAAGACGAGGAAATTTCCTGTCGGCCATCCAAATTTATACGTAGGGTATGACTACCATGAGCTCGTGGGACCCGATAACGATCTCACGGCTGTTGAAGGCCTGGTAAAATGCGTAGTCTTACCACCTCGTAATTTGTATCTCCTCGTATTGCCACGTTGTATGCATGGCAAATTATTATTTGTGCTTTGCGAGGGATGTTGCCCCGAAATGAATCAAGCGGAATGCACGCACGAGGATCCGGCGGAGCGTGAAGCACGAGCGTGTACGCACGAGGTCCGGCGAGGGTATATGGGTCGTGGACGAATTTACAAAGGAATGTCGCTAGAGCGTGGGGTCACACGAATTTATGCAATTTAGGATTACACGGTGACACAATATGATCCTGTAATACGAGAGGACGGTCTCTTTATACAATACGTCATTACTTTTCAAGATTCAACATGAGATAACTGGTTCGCCTGACGAATGTGTGGTTGATGATGGCACAATAAACCGTTTTATCAGTGAATATGAAAAAGCTGAGTGTATAACACTTGATGCAAATGCACTGTGCTTGAATTCGGGACTACGATCGCTCGTTGAACTCATGCTCAATTCGTTTTGGGGTAAGTTTGGGCAACGTGAAAATATGACTAAAACGATGATTGTATCGATACGTGGTGAGGTCATGGATTTACTCTGTTGAGGATTATATCCGTTAATTATATAAGCAAAAGCTGAGGCAATTCGACCGTCCCAAAAGTCGAATGTTGTAATCGCAGCAGATACCACAGCTTGTCTCAAATTGTATGACTGTCTCGAGGGATAGAACTTGGAAATAGAGCATTATATTGCGATACTGATTCATGAACGTATGTTACACGACCAGGTAGTGGAGTATACCAGCTTCTGACAGGGCCTTTTCTTGGTGATTACACAAATCAATTGGGTGCCTACGGTGTAGGAAGTTATATCGTATCGTTCGTTCTGGAGGTCCAAAATTGTATGCATAGTATATCATACGTAAAACCGATAGCACGACTACTGAGATGTGTAAGGTAACAGGTATTACGTTGAATTTTGCAAAGAGTTGGCAGATTAATTACGCTGCTGTGCGCTTATTCGTGACGGGCAAAAGAAATTCACCGGCTGGATTGAAATTCGATTCCATTCGTCGTACGTAACTCCATCATGCAGCTACGCGCGAGAAGACAAAATACTGCGAGCTTCTCAGCATCAATACATGCTATATATTAAAGGATGAAATGAATTATATTTTTTCACCTACTCTGGTATCATTGGTATCAGACAGAATAGTCATTTACTTTTTCGTAAAATTCATTCTAGATTTACGACCTGAGACCTGCAATTTTAATAATTCCTACGGATTGTCATATGAGATGCACGTATATCATCATCGTCCACGGGATCAGCTTGAATTTATTGATACTTCTGACCGTCACTTGTTTCCAGAAGTAGGACGTCACCCATTTATTTAAAGAAACATACAAGATGTCACTCCGTCAGCACGAGCCAATGTCACTGATCAACCGCAATAACCAGCTAGCATCCCGCCTACGAAAACCTGACGCTTACCTGACGTACACAGATATTCGAGTATTGGTATATTTATATATATATATTGTAACGTGGTAATTCTGCCCCGTTACAAAGCGCCCATTTTTGGCGCCTATTTTTTTTGGCATGACACGGGAGCGACATCTCTTCTCGGCTGAGTCCCCCCGAGGCAATCCAACAAGGCCATGTGTTAGCTTACCGTCCTGTTTTCTAATTTTCTGGTATTATTTTATTTCTTTATGTTCGAGCAAGCGACGGCTTGGCCGGTTCAACGAGAGCCTCGAATCACATCTGGGCATGCGTTAGCCTGGCTGACGTCACAGCCACATTCGGGATTCACGGCACGACGAATCGATGGTGAAGTATCGACACGAGTGAGAACAGAGCGCTCTCTCCCCCACCATCTGCCTGAGCATCGACCGTGTGTGTGGCTCTCACATACTTGTTACCGTTGCCAACACTTCGGGAATTACCGAAAGAGAGCGGGAATTGGGATCTCGTTAAGCGACGTTGTCTCGCCATATTATCCACCCGAGCCGTTAGGCTAATTATGCATCGTTCGCTGTATCGAAGTTCGTAACCGTTGAGGTTCCACTGTCGAGCTTTTGGAGTTTATCGTTGCGCGCTCTCGGATCGCCCAATAAATCGATTCCAAGTTGCATGCCACTGCCATATAGATCAGCGGTTCAATTATAACGAGCGTTTGTTGGCGTGGGGTGGGGGTAAAAAAGACCCACGCCGAGTAACGAGAGCGCGCCTAATTGCTCTAGCCTTTGTCGTGAACGAGGAGAGACGCGATTCTCGTGTCGCTGCCGTTTCCGTTTCTCAAGAACGCGACCGAATAATGTCACGGGTGGACAACCGAGGACGTTCCGGGGTCCGTCTACAGAAAACAAACTGGTGGGGCTGTCGTTTCGCTCTTTTTTGTATTTTGTATCAGGGATTCAGTGTGTAGAATCGAGCGATATTGTCGTGACGGTACGTTAACGCGCGTGAGCCCGATAGCGTCTTTGTTCCCGCGCATTTCATCGTTGCGTGTGTGTTTCCGCGTTCGGTATATTTTCCGGATTGCCTAACGGGGTCCAACTTTTTATTACGCGGGGTTAGGTGCATTAGATTTAATTGTGTTTGTCGCCCGGCTCTCGGCCGAATTAGTACCGTAATCATCAGTTTGGTGCGAGACCGCTCTCGTGAGCGAGGATGTCTGTCGTCGCCATCTGGCATGCCGTTACGGCTCCCAACATGAGGCGGCAGATTTCTCGTCGTCTTCCCAAATTGTTTGTGTGGCCGGGAGTGCGAGGGTTCATGTTAAATTATATCAAGCCGAGGACCAATGCACTGTTGCAACGTAAATTATTAAGGATGTGGTTGAACCCGGGAACTTTTATTTTATTCTTTTTCATGATACTTGATATTAAATAATGCACAGGTTTTCAACAAAATGTTCTCCTCTCGTTTGCAGATGGCCACCATCAAGTGGCAGATAACCAACGTATGTCTGCCGTCGCTTCGGGTGGTACGCGATATTAAAAAAAAAATCATTTCGCGCGAAACGCCAATACAATGTACAGCTGGTAAGAGTACTGGAAACAAGCTTGTACTAAACAAAACAAAGGTTTTTTTACCTCAATGGCGAGTAAAACACTTCCTAGATTTCTTCGAAGTATCAGGATCAATTCATGTTTTAATAAATTGACTATTTTCGGTAATCGATGAAAAATATCAGACGTTACGATGGAAAAATATTAAAAAATCGACAGTGTTCTGTCAGCAGAAATTAACAAAAAATCCCTCAAGCAAGCAATGGGGAAAATTCTTAACAATACAGAGGATTGGAAAGGCCATAGATCATGCCAAAAAGCCAACTAAAGAAGCTCTTTGTGTAATATTCGTAAGATCTCAAATCTATTATTTTATGTAGAATTAATGAATAAAGTTTGTAGATTGAATACTGGAAAATTGAATTAAAAATCATTAAAATATAATATAGGTGAAAAAAGTTCAGGTGTTGGAGCGTCGATAGAGGCGCTATGTATAATAAAATGAAAAATTAATAAGTAGTTTTCAAATATACAGTCGTACAAAAACATACACATTCAAAATACACAAATCCAAAGATTATAGACATATACAGTCAAGCGCGTATTCTCAAAAGATCTTTTAAGGTTTTAATCCTACGTTGAAAATGAAAGTATAAACTTTTGGCACGGAGATGTTTTATTACTGGGAAAACCGATGAGTGAGTCTCTGGCGACCAACTGTTTTATTACGGGTTAACTGTTAGGGTTTTTTCCGCGAGTCGACGCGTCAAGACGCTCCATACCTACCTGCGGGGGACGCCAACCCTTAAACCAATCACACAAAAAGTCATGCTCTGTACAAAAATTAACCAATGAGAATACGTAATACAAATTCTTGAAGGCTTCTCCTTCCACTGCAAAATGAAGCGAGAGTTTTTGGGTCTTTTCTAAATTTTGTCAGTCTTCAGCGACTTGTTGCCGAGTCAACATCGAGAGTCAAATTAAATCTTTCGACACACACACGAATACTTGTAAAATAGATTTAACTGTGAGAGTTTTGAAATATAGTTCATTTTTATCGTTAAAGTGGATCCTTACATTCATTTATCTACGCGAAACTAGTTGTAGGCGATTAAGTTCAACTGCAACACGTACCGTTTGATTTCGTCGCAACAACGCGCACGTGAATTTACAACTCCCGTGGAGTTTATTAGTTATTAGTTAATCGCGATATCTACCGTACAGGTGTCAATATTGTGCATACATAGAGGCTTCATCACGTTGCCACATATGATTATGATACGATTGCCGTAGTAAGTCGTCAGGCGTTAGTACGTAAGCCGTATCATAACCTTACATCGCAGGCTGCTCAGGCCGCTATGTGACAAAGCGTTACGGATATGAGGACGACTTGATAGACAGTCCGACCGCCTAATATCGCCCTGACCAGGGCAGTACCGAATTTCGTAGTGTATCATGTAAATACACGTTTTCTTTGAAAAAGATAAAAACTAAAGAAAATGGACGGAAAATGCCTTCAAACTTCTTCATGTCTAGACTTTATGATGATAATCGTTAGCTTTATCTTCCCCACATTGACCTGTGGATGACGGCAACTCTCAAGCGTATCATAAGGGATTACGAACGTTATAGAACGAGAACAGTTTGCTTCAGCGCCAGAAGGAAAAAATAATAATAAAGATTCACCCCTTTCGACCCTATCGTTGATTCATTGACGGCCGTGTAAGGTAGGGAAAGCTTTCCGAATAGCTTATATATTGTCGTATGAGGAGTCAGATGGAGTGAAGAGCTCTGGAGGGTGAACAAGGGCCTGTATGCAGGCCACGTGTCAATCGCTCTGGAATTGCAGCAAAAAACTCTCAATATCCTTTCTAGGATGCATAGTAGAAACAGCGTTATGCGATTTAACGAAGTAGCACCTAGAATATGGGCAATCTCAGTGCGCTACAATAGCTTTAAACATGCCTAGCGCTGCTGGAATTCGTTGCTAACAAGGAAACATTCCCAAGTGTCGCACACCGATTTTGGTAATGCTTATATATGTTGTAGAACTTAAAAATCTAAGGGACACGTATTTTTTATCTGCCAAGATGACTATTTACAGAGTGAAACAACCCCCAAAAGTTTGACGGAAAATCGACTGCAATTTCGATTTCCGTAGAAGCTTTTGACAGATTTTAATGAAACTAGGCAGGAATATATTTCATGTCAGTACGGTCCAAAAACAATACTGTCTGACAATGTTGCACCCCCTTAAGGGGGTAGACTATCCTCAAGAATATATTATATATATTTTTTTCGGCAACGAATAGTCCGAACGAAATAAAAATAAGGTGACGTTAATGCTTACACAAAAATAGAATTTACATGTTTTTGCTTTTTTTGTTAAATCACTCATAGAGGTATTGAAAGAACGAGGTGTATGTGTAAATCATTTTGTCGATCAGAGCACGGCGCGACCAGTTTATTGAAATGAAAATCTTGTAGACATTGTATTTTATCGAAACTTTGTGGTTTCTATCATATAAATTTTCATAAAAAGTAATTATAAAACTTATGCTACCATAAGTGCCTTACAACAGACAACATTTGTTTCCAATGTGTGTTAATATTTTCGTGAAAACAAGATAAACTTAGTAAATCCGAACTTATCTATCAGTCAGAGGTAGAAAATATTGGTATAAAAATATACAACCAGTCTTCGCAAACGGCTTCCGCGGCTCTTTATAAATTCGGAGCGCAGCCGACCGCTGAATACTTCTTATTAGAAGCTCTTCGTATAAAGTCGTTCGTGTTGTGTCGGTATTTTGATTTTTTTTCGAAATGATTGTAAGTCCAATAAACGTGATCAATCTCTTGTTTGCAATATTTCGAACAATTTATTCTCCAAAAACTGATGTTAATCAACATAAATACTTCTGAAACAATCAATACAAAAGATTGTTATAGATAGTATATACGACTACCATATGTTGGAAATTACTGAAGAATCTACATTGGAATTCCAAGAAACTTTTAAAGAAGGGGAGGCGGAATATGTTTAAGATGAAGAAGATTGAAGTGAGCAAGGAGTGCCTAGAACCTCTTCGTTTCTTTGTCCATATCCAATAAGAGAAGAAGTTGATTTTGATCACAAAAAGGGAGCAATCGATTACTGGAGAAGTCGAAAAAGGGTATCTCACATACTCCACTATCCAAACGCAATTTACAAAACTTTCTGATCATCGTCAATTAACGAGGTGAGCAAAGCAAGTGGATGACGGAGGGACCCGAAGAGAAAAATTAATGCATGTGTCTACATTCACATTAAACAAAGTACGAAATGCTATCAGAGCTGGTTTAATAGTGCACAACGCAGATATTAAAAAATGGGCTCTGGAAGTGTGGGAATAACAGTCAAGCAATATGCATTATGTGGCTTCCGCAAAATGGTTGCACAATTTTAAAAAAGGATCGCATTATTTCAAGAAAAATAACAAAGTTTGTCTCAATGAATACGATAGAAGACGCTGACAGTTTATAAAAAAAATCTGATGAGTTCCTCTGTGAGGCCTCTGATAGCACAGTACAGGTTCGAAAACTCTCATCAAAGTGGATTCCAGCTAGAAATTAATTCAGGACGGTCGTTAACATATGAAGGAACGCAAAACGTGGAATTTTTCGCCCGATCGATATCTTCAACGACTCACAGTTATACGATTCCACCAATAATATTTATATAGCAATGGCCGACTACTGTCACCCTTATTCATAGTTTTAAAAGAAGTAGGCGGCTAATTCGGGCCAGTTGTTGAACAAAACATGGTTCCGCCCACAAAATGTGTTTCTGCTGGCTTGAAAGTCTGGAAAGCTGACCTCAGTTACCGAGAACCTTGAATTTATTTTTATTATTGCAATGTATTGTGCCAGTTAATTTTTATTTCGCCGGTATTAACGAACTGGGTTGAGCTGGGAGTTAAGTGGAACCCTGCTCAACTTCACCAACGTAACTTCGGAACCGATGTCAATTGTTACTTCCCCGGAATCGACAAACCGATCGAATTGGGTGCACTCACGAGAAGGGATGGTTCCGGAAATGCACGGCCGCTCAGGCTGTCGGTGGTGGTGGAGAAGGCTGGGATCCACCAATAAATAGTGGTAATTCTTAACAAAGCGCAAATCTGCCGAACACTAATAACTGCATCATAGATTACAAGAACCGAATCGATTACACTAGGGAACACACGTTCCCCAATCTTCTCGTTAGCGTAAAATACTTGTCATATGTGGTAATAGGGTTCTATTATCCATAAATCTTTTCGTTTTTTAATAACGAAGAAAACGGTATATGATAAAGACAGTTTCGAAAAACAACAATTAGTAAAAAAATCATTCAATCCTAATGTGTCTAAAAATTACTTTGACTTGACTTTTACACAATAAAAATGGCTTTTTTCACATAAAAATGTATAACTTTTTTGAGCCATGGACGTGCTGCCATTATCGTTTTGTGAGAATGAAGGTTTCAAAAAGTTTATTCGAATCGTAGAGCCAGCCTACAAGGTTTCAACAAGGCATACACTCGAAAAACGAATAGAGATCATAGGTAAAGATCTGCAGATGAATGTGTAACATTCATCTGCAGATCAGCAAAGCTCGAGAAGGCAGAGTCGGTTGCCTTTCGAGGAATGAACGTCTCTTACAGTCGTACCGTACGAAACAGTAACCGGCGATTTCATCAACCTGAAATGGGAAGCGATATGTGTCACACTGTCCACAGAATCTATGGAAGAAAGTCACATCGAAGAAAATATTGCAGAGAGAATATACAGTGTCGCTGCCGATTTAGATATCGGAAATAAGGTTACGGGCGTGGTGCACGATAACGCGGCAAACACAGAGGCTGCTGCACGCATTTTGAGCTGAACTACGGAATTAAAGACAACATACGATGTGCCACTTACACCCTCCAGCTATGCATAAATAGTGGGCTGGAGACGTTCAAATCATTTCTCTAGAAGGTCAGTAAATTGGTTGGCCACTTCAAGTACTCCCACAAGGCAACGAACGCGTTGCATAATATGCAGGTACAATTGGATTTACCAAGGGAGTAAAATTGTAAGACTAGGTGGAATTCGACGTATTATATGACGTGTCGCCTCCTGAAACATGGCACTGACGTTACAGCTGTGCTTTCTGACCAAACCATAACCGCTGCACAACATATACAACCACTGGAAATTTCTACGGAAAGCTGACGTATTATGGAAGATATTTCTCAAGCTCTACACCCCTTACAGATAGTAACAATTCTGTTGCGTGCGGATGAAAAGGCAACGCTGTCCACGGTGCAACCCATCACGCACAGCTCTCTGTCTCTCTCTGTCTCTCTCTCTCTCTGCCTCTCTCTCTCTCTCTGCCTCTCTCTCTCTCTCTGCCTCTCTCTCTGCCTCTCTCTCTCTCTCTCTCTCTGTCTCTCTCTGCCTCTGTCTCTGTCTCTCTGTCTCTCTCTCTGTCTCTCTCTCTGTCTCTCTCACTGTCTCTCTCTCTCTGTCTCTGTCTCTGTCTCTCTCTCTCTCTCTCTCTGTCTCTCTCACTGTCTCTCTCACTGTCTCTCTCACTGTCTCTCTCTGTCTGTCTCTCTCTCTCTCTGTGTCTCTCTCTCTGTCTCTGTCTCTCTCTCTCTCTCTCTCTCTCTCTCTCTGTCTCTCTCTCTCTGTGTGTCTCTCTCTCTGTCTCTGTCTCTCTCTCTCTCTCTCTCTCTCTCTCTCTCTCTCTGTCTCTCTCTCTCTGTTTCTCTCTGTCTCTGTCTCTCTCTATCTCTCTGTCTCTCTCTCTCTATCTCTCTCTCCATCTCTATTTCCATCTCCATCTCCATCTGTTTGGTGAGTGATAGTCGTTTGAATTTCGCGCCATTATAATTTCTCGAGACCGCCACGCTTTATCGACTTACGTCAGCATTGATGCCAGATCTCTCGCAGACGAGTGAGCAAGCGCGCACGCTTGTTTAAACCAGTCGTCCGAACGACGCCCTTCGGTGACACGCGCTAACGGAAAGGCTCGAAACCGATACGTATCCAACCTAAACGTGGTTGACGAAAACCGTTCTTGTTATAGAGATCAAGAGAACGGCAACAGCTCGAGATTCTCTGATCCTTGACAATGAAACTCTAACCGAGAGGACAGCGATGGCTCGAGATCCTCCGGCAAGAGTTTACGAAAATAACGCGATGAACAGCGAATTATACACGCGAAACTGCGATGGTGCGAGTCAAACGGGCAATATACGCTCACATTAAGGCGATAGAATATATATCGACAATATATGTAACGATAAGATATATAAAAATAATCTCGTCGTGACATTATGGGTTTTTATGCCTCAGGGCTTTTCCCACATGAGCCAATAAATATTATTACCATTCGACTGCTCAATCATCGCGAGTCTTCTTTCAAAAACCATAATAGAATTTAAACCCTTCCTCATTGATCCTGAAATTACTAACGAAAATCCGAGGTAACCTTAACTTGAAGGAGCTTCGACAATACACCATCTCCATCTCCGTCTCCGTCTCCGTCTCCGTCTCCGTCTCGATCTCTATCTCTATCTCTATCTCTATCTCTCTATCTCTATCCATTGCGTGCCGATTAGCAACGGAATACTCGCCAAGTTTTCATCCTTTTCTCGTCTCAAACAGGTCGTAGCACTTTGCCTACGATTCAAGACAAAAGCGCTGCGCTCAAAAAACAATCTCGGCGAATGGGTCCGTTGTCGGTCGAAAAATCGGAAACAGCTACGTCGGCTACAATAAAAAAGGCTCAATCAGTTCACTTCGAATCAGAAAAGGCCTATCTCCAAGCAAACCGCGCGATTCACAACAAAAGTAAACTTATCGCATTGAACCCGTTCATCGATTCGGAGGAGATAATTCGAATCGGTAGCAGACTTCGTCACGCTGACATCGATTATTCGAGACGACACCCGATAATATTGACAGCAAAACATCCGGTCACGGAATTGATCATTCCTGACACTCACCTCAAATAATTGCATATCGGTCCTCAGGGCCTCCTCGCTCACTTGCGTCAGCCATATCGGCCTCTATCTGGGCGACAAGCAGTGCGACGAGTATTATGAAATTGTGTTGTTGGTTTTCGAGTACGTCCGACAGTAAAAAATCAACTTATTGGATATTTACCAGAATCCCGCGTTAATCCTGCATGAGTATTTCTAAATTCCGGTTTTGATTCTGCGGGACCATTCAACATCAAAATATCACGAAACAAAATCGGAAAGGCGTATTTATGTATTTTTGTATGTTTCGCGACTAAAGCCACGCATCTAGAGGTCGTGAGCGATCTTTCTACGACAGCTTTTCTGAACGCCTTAAAACGATTCATTGCAAGACGCGGCGGATGCGCAAGACTGTTCTCGGATAACGGATCGAATTTTATTGGCGCAAGTAATGAGCTCAAGGCTTTCGCAAACATGATAAAAATGGAGTATGAAAAAATCGAACGATTTCTTGCCGATCAAGCGATACAGTGGGCTTTCAATCCCCCATATTCTCCACATATGGGAGGACTCTGGGAAGCAGCAGTAAAATCGGCTAACATTCACTTAAAAAAGGTTGTCGGGTCTTTGACGTTCGAGGAACTCGGCACAATTTTTGCACAAATCGAGGCAGTATTAAATTCACGGCCATTGTGTCCGATGTCAAACGAGCCTCAAGAGTACGAAATGCTTACACCAGGACACTTCATTATCGGTGGGCCACTCAACTCCTTCCCAGAGCCCGACCTAAGTGACGTGCCAACGAATAGACTAACTCGATTTCAATTGCTGTTACAAATGCGACAAAATTTTTAGTCAAGTTGGTCTCGAAACTATCTCACTCGACTACAAAATCTGTATAAGTGGCAAAGGACAAATAACGAAACGATTAAAGTCAATGCGTTGGTACTCTTCGAGGACAATGATTTGCGTTCGCTGAAATGGCGCTTAGAGCAAATAATCGAAACACATGCAGGAGTTGATAACCATGTACGCGTTGTGAGTGTAAACAAATCCAGCGGCATAAACAAACGAGCGATAAACAAGATTTGCGTACTTACGATCGAAGTGTAAAATAAATGAAAAACCACGTATATATATATATATATCTTATAGTCTTAAGAAACCATTGTATTCACTGATGTATTCGATTTTTACTTGCGTTTATGATTTTGTATGATACGGCTGCCTGACAATATGCAGCAGTTGAAAGGTCAAACCTTCCAATACAAGGCGGACCGGATGTTTGCGCGCAGTGCTATTATCTCTTTATATTTTCAAATGTCGCGCGCGATACGTTATTGACCGTGTCACGTACGACGAAATTTTTACAGCTAGTTCTAAGATCTTTTACTCGTATTCTGAGTTCTCGAAAAACCACAGCAATATAGACCTCACAACCAACTATACAAAATATTAACACATTTAACTATCCATACTCACTAGGAGATCTGCTGTTATCATCTGTCCTTCTCACACTCGTGTCTATGCCATATCAGCTCCACACATATTAACGTAGTACACGTGTACACCGGCCAAGAGATCATAGATCTGTTCGACTGCTCTCCAAGACAGCGACAATAAAACTTACTTTGGAAAGAACACCAAAAGTAACCCTAGAAGCCACTTGCGCATCTGCGACACTTGGGCGATAAACTATAATATCCAATTTTTATTGCCACTCCAGGAAACACCACAATTTCTGAGAAAGACGAAATAAGCCTAGGTACCGCATCTATGCCCAAATCTGTAAAAGCTGTCTCCCACTTAGCCATTTCTTCTATTATAAAAACACCACCCGCTTATCCTTCAGCAAGTTAGTCCATCTCAAAACTTCACCGCGGCGTAACGCTGCCCATCTCCAGATCTACTGTAGAAAAGAGTAAGTTGGGTGGTAGTCGCCTTTATATTTAGCAGAGTTTCTCCAAAATTTTATCGACGCGGTCACGCTCTCCGAATTCAGATCTTCAGTAGAAGAGAGTGAGCTGGAGCGTCAAGATCACACTTATGTATTTTTCAAATCATTACATAGTTATACTCTGTCCGCGATTTTGGGTCTTCTGTAGAAGAGTGTGCATCGTTGTTGAACAAATAGAAAGTATCAAGTCAAAGAATATTAAAGTGAAATATAAATTTATAAAAATTTCTAAAAATCGAGAATATAGATTACGACACAATAATTATAATAAATAAGAACAAATTGTTAAAACCAACTCGACGCCTAAACAAGCGAAAGACGCCTCTCCAATAACGTAACTAAACGTTTTATATTAATAATTACAATGTTAATGGAATTGATTACAAATGTAACGAATGTATTTAACTAATCACATTGCATTTATATTCAATAAATCTACCTCAATTCTGTGCATAAAAGGGGCCTTGTATCTCTTTATTCAGTAGAAATTAATCTCTTCGAAGTACGTAGTCGAAACTAACAAGATCGCTCGACGTCTTACAGCTTGTAATTTCGAATTTCGTAATTTCGAGAGAGCGCTCTCGTGGATGGGAGCAGGGAGAAAGGTGGGGAGAGCAAGAATGGGTAGTTGGTAGTTGCGAAGCACGCAAGCGACGAGGCACACGTCTTATTTTTATGTTCTATTTCTATTAAACATATATGTATCAAATAAAAATATATTCAAATGAGAAAATAATCGGGAGTGGATTCAAACAATTAATTTGAATTCCTAACTCGACACACGAATCCTCTAACGTGGTGGCGAATACATAAAGCGCAATATTAGCTACATTAGCTAAAAAGTATTTGGTTATGCTAGCTATGTCGGCTAGCGCTGAACGGGTGTTCTCCTCCGACGGGAACATAGTGACGGCCAAAAGGAGCTGCTTGTCTCGAGATCACGTGAACATTTTGATTTTTATTCGCGAAAACAAACATTTAATGTAGTTTGAAAAGATTAAAAGTGAAAAATGAATCAAATGTTATTTTTGCATTGTATATTAGTCTAGTTTCGTTTGTCTTTCATGAAATAAAAATTCCTCTACATTTTGATTGTTTTTGCCCAGCCGAGCCATGACCCGTCTGGTAAGACGGTCTGCAGAAAATTCATCCATTAATTTTAATACAATCGGGAGACGTTCCCGCTTCGTTTGTGTGATCGGAAGGCGTCTCCCAAGTGTATTAAAAATAATGGATGACTTTTTATAATAATTAATAAACATTTACAATTATTCTTATAATGCTGAAAATTATTTCACCCTTTTTAAATCTCATAGTGTGATTAAATTTTTGGTAACTTTTGCACTCGGGAGTTTTTTTTTATGTTTAATTTTTTTTTAGATATGTTCAAAACAAAGGTATATTTTATCAACAATGTTTTAACAAACAATAAAATATTTATTCTAGTTTTTTAATATTTTAGAGCTGCTTTGTTCTTGTTGGCTTGATTGTAACCTTTTTGATTGGCGACGCCACGTAATTGTCCGGCAAAAGAAAATTTGCGGCATGTACGCACTAAATATCCCCCGCTATTTTTGCAGCCGAGATATATTAAAGGATTATTACACTATATACTGAACGTTTCACACATTACAGAAACGTGCAAATCCAGAAACCTATATCATTCACCTGAAAACAGCTGATGTCGCCGATACACAAGTGCCGTGGTTGTGTGCGTAAGCAGCGTGCACAAGTAGTATGCCCAAGAACGCTCCACACACACTAACACATGCATATTAACAAGACTTACGGTCTGACGGTCTGACGCTCGAAGTCTCACGTAGCCCCTACCGAGAGCTAAGATGTTTACACATCAAAAATATCTGCAATGATCACTCGCCCTACTGTCAAAAATCAGTTGGAGGAGAAGGAAAAAGAAAGCTTAATGCAAAGGAACGTAAACAGGGCAAATTGAAGAACAACAACGTGATGAAAAAACGAGTCACCAAGCGAGCCATAGCGAAAAATAAGGAAGCAGCATCGAGTGATGATGCCGACATTCTCTGCTCAGTGTGTCAGACACAATATGACGATCTACCAACTGATGACTGGATTCAATGCCAAACTTACGAACAATAGTGGTGTAAGGCATGTTCCAACGTAGAAGGAGCAGGACAATTCGCCTTGAGTATATAAAGTCTGTCCATAAATCCTTTTTTAAAGTAAATAAAGTGATATATATTCCTAAAAAAGCGTTATTCTATGCCCATTGCAGCGAAATCTGATATTCGGCAGCTTGCCCTAATACACTCGTTATCGTGCTCCGTGCTCGGAGTAAGATGACAAGTTCACAACACCTCTGAAAAACGAATACTACACACTTTGTAAAGGACCGAATTCAGTGTCAATTTTTTTAAATAGCTAACACCTTATAGTTACGGAAAATTCCGATAGGTTTTTAATTTCGCTTACGATCGAGTGAAAAAAATAATTTAAAGTTCAAGGTCTCCAGCTTGCCCCAGTCTCCTCAACAGAAAATATGAATAAGGTACTATACATACTAGCCCGATATTAATAATATTTACCTTTAATTATTGGAACTATAATTTGATACACAATGTGCGATTGGGTTTGGGTTTGGGTTTGGGTTTGGGTCAGAGCCATACATAAGCTTGAACATTTTTTACGCATAAATAAAATGTTATTCACAGTATAACAAATGATGTGACTAGCTCATTGTCAGTGAAGAGGCGGCGGTAAATGGGAAGGGGCAAAGAAAACGTCAAACGTTCACGAATGTGTATTCTACGCACTGTTTGGGACTGAACTGTGTGTATTTAGTACAATACTACATACTATGTCGTATGTTCATTGTGTGGTCCGCATGAAGAGATCTATTTGTTCTCGGTAACCGCGCTATTGTATTCAGCCTTGTTCAGGGAATACAGCATTGGCGCTGGAGAGACCTGAGTGGGTGAAGATATGGTTATTCTGGGAGCGGAAAAAAATGAGAGAAAGGGCACGTTGAGGAGTGAGAATTGTGCGGAAAAGGTTGAGTGGGGCGTTGTATAGAGAGTTAGCGATGAGAATAGGATATGTATAGGATGTAATATAACCATGATGAAAGAAAAGAATTATAAACACATCAAAAAAATTAGGGGTACCTGTACGCACAAAACTGTTTCTTTTATGATTCTACAGGGTTCCTTTCTTTCACTTGTCAACATACTCAATATTATTTTGTAATTTGCGTTTGGGTGGATGGATGGAATAACTGCGGAACTCGAAAATGTCACCTCTAACAAAAATGAGAAAAACGTAGTTATTTTTAGCTATGGCGGAGAATTTTAAAGCAATACAAGTGTTCTAGAAAAGATCTCTAGTGAGAAGAGTAGCTCTAGATCTGTCTAGAAGAAGTTCTTCATTCAAAATCACGATTATTAGTTTATTTTAAGGGTCGCAAGTGAAGTAATTGATGCAGAATGGTCAACTCTCACGACACAGGTGGATAGCGCTTGTATAATTCCACAAAAACACAATTTCTGGTGTCAATAAAACTGTAAAAACATGTACTCGTCTTGAGTATTTTTACACCAGAAATTCGCTAAAAATTCGTATGTATTCGGGATAATCCGGAAATACATTCTGTAAATAAAAAAGAAAACATTTGCGGCAAATTTGTTAAATAATTTTTTTTTCCAATTTGTTAATAGCTTTTTGGTATTATTATAACTCATGTCAGAATTGATCATCTTAATATCATCAAAATGATACATTTTTTTCCGATTTTTGTCATATCATGTTCCAGCTGGTTCTCTCGAAAAATTAAAATACCGAAACACATAATCGTAATCTGGAGCTTAAAGTCTATTAATTCACGGGTTATTCTTATGACAAATACAAACATTGGGCGATCGCTAAACGTTAACGAATTTTGATAAAATTTTAATATGTTCCTCCCAGTCAAACTATTGGACAATTTGTATAACTGGAGCAAAAAAATAAACACTTTTTTTTTTTCAAATCACTAATCTATACATATATATATATCTTATGTGCGGAAGTGGGGCAAGCATATATGAAATACGAACATATTATATGTATAGATGTAGGGACTTTTGCGTGAAATCAACATTTTGAAATCCTCACCATTTTTAATCAGTCCGAATTTTTAATACGTTATTGCTCACCAAAAATGGATCAGAATTTTTTTATTATTTTGCAATTTGATGATTGTTGTATACATTTTCATATTTTTTCTGGATTTCTAAAATTTCAAGAATTTACAATGAAGATATCTCGATAACCATTGGCAAAACTAATTATTCTATCAAAGTTGAAGAGTTTCTATTGTATTGATGTAAAAAATAGCACAATAATGTTTGAATAATCAAAACACTTTTTTCGTGTATTAAAAAAAAATTACGTTCATTAACTCATAGATTCCCGATATTTGTAATTTTGTTTCTAATACATCATTTTTTACTGCATATTTATTACATTAAAATTATTCAAAATTCAATAACTCAAGTTACAATTCCAGTAGTTCCTGTTTCGGATATTGTTTACATGCCCACTGACTGGTAAGGGAAAACTTGCTAATATTGGACCACTAAGAAATATCGAGCATTAAAATTTTGGTGTCTTTCAGTTTTATTATAAAATTATCTTGATTAGTCTTTCATTTTTCAATTATCATGCATTTAATTGTTTTATTACTTTACATTTCGTTTTACATTTCTTTTCAAAAACTGTATACACGTGTGCTGTATCTACATATGCGCAAAATCTATTTAGAGAAAATTTAGAGAAATTTTATGATCCTGTATAGTTTGATGAGTTATAAAATTAATTTTTAATTTACGCAGTCTTCATGCGCCTCACGGCGGAAAAACTCGACACTAAATTCTCCATTTCAGGCACTTGATATACGTGTCATATCTGCCTGTCAGGAGTTTGGGTAGCTGGTTCATCGGTTTCGAATTAAAAGTTATATTGTGATGTTACAGGCCTGAAAGTGCATTGATAATATTCTTTCATTATGTGGGTGTGCACCTCCGGTCATTAACAGTACAATCAGTTCATTAAAACTGTATAATAATTAATTTTATCACGTAGACCTAGATTGTTGGAAGATCCGTCTGTCACGCTTGGCGATTTGTTATATTATTTTTAATTTATTATAAGTAAATGTGCTTGTTTTTCCACCAGAGGCGTAATCCTGAGGACTAATAGATTATTTTGCGTTTTGTAGATTATGGAGAGATGCTAATATGGCTCATTAATTCGAAGCCGCGGAACCCTCGCTTTTTCTCGCCTTCGAAAAAACTGTCATGGTGGGTATCCCATGCCCTTAAACTAGTGTTATGAACTTTATTCCTTCGTTACTATTTCATTTTCACAAAATACTTACCGCGCCTCTCCCCACTCGGCGCTCCAATACCTGATCGGTGCATTCCGATCTCAAATGGAGCAACCATTTAACAATCCGACGTTGCGCTTACGGTGATTATATTACAAGCCTCATTTTCGAGATTACATGTAGTAGTTTGCTTGCAGGCTAGATGGCACCACACGTTTCGAGCTACGTTGAAAGTGATACGCCACTCGTTGGCGATCTCCGGCCACTTGGTTCATTATTCTGTGTGTGCGCGAGGTGAACACCACGCGACAGAGCTAGTATCATTATTATATTATTCCTTTCTCTTTGCATTTGGTGTTATTATCAATAATTTCAATGGGGAAGCATCGTAAACGTTGTCACTACGTTCGTGACCACCAAAGAAATCGCCAAGGGTTCGTTAATTCAACAGTTTTTTAAAGCAAGTTTTAAACTGAGGTCATCGACGCCGAAATATACACAAAGCTCGGAAATGCCGCCGAACGAGTCATTGAATCTTCATGATTTAGCGGAAAAGACTGTAACTCTGCTAGTGCTTAGTACTTCTCATAGAGCCCAGACATTCTCGCTGATAGACGTGAATCAGATCGGAAAACGTCGGACGCGATAGAAATAAAAATCCCAGACAGGATTAAATCGTCAAGGCCTGGTAATTACCAGCCTCTCTTATATCTACCATTCTTCGCAGAAAGACCTAATTTAAGCGTAGCGAGTGCCGTGATTGCTTACATAGAAAGTACCAAAAAGATCAAATCGGACGAGAAAAGGCTTTTCTTGACGGCGAAAAAACCATATCGGGCAGCTTCGACGCAAACGCTTCGTCGCTGGGTTAAATCAACCGTACAAGCCTCGTGGATCGACATTAACAAGTTTTCGGCATATAGCACAAAACACGCAGCAGCGCCCGCTGCATTTCAGAGAGGAGTGGAGATCGAGACGTAACGGGATGGTCCGAAAAATCTTCTATATTTGCGAAGTTTTATAACCGACCCGTGCCGGCCGAAAACAGTACCGTCGCTAGAACTATCTTAAAGGGAACATCTAACACTATAAAATAAGTTACATTCGTTTATTCATTTCCTAACTATAACTACAAAACCCTCTGTTTTGTAATTAATTATAGGACGAAGGAAATTGGGAAGCCTCTAAACAGCTACATGTAATCTGGAAAGTAAGGCTTGTAATATAATTGAACGATCAAACGAACTTACCTGTCAATGAAGTTCCATCGTTACTATATAAAAGTCTCGTTGAGAGATTACCACCCTCCAAAACAAATACCCCAACCCAGCAAATTCCTTGCTAACTCTAAAGAATGAACCAAGATGGCCAGAGATCGCCAACGTGCGGCGTATACCGGCTCTTTCAACCTAGCCATAAATGTGTGGTGTCATCTAGCCTGCAAGCGCAGACTACTACATGTGTAATGATTCTCCTATTTTTGTTATATATATATATATATACATATAAATAACATTCAAGAGGTATATAACGGATGAGATGGTCGAAATATATATATTTTTAAAATAATTTATAAAAATCACCTCGTCAATTAACATGAAATATATTATTTAATTACGCATCATTCGCAAATAAATAAAAAGGAGCATATAGCCATCAAATACGAATATATAGATATAGACATAATCAGTCGATTAAAATAAAGATCTATCAGGCACACGATTCAACTATAAAATATCAATAACTTTTTTTTATATCAAAAATTAATATACTAATTCGACTTGGAAGATTTCATTCAATGCTCGTGTGGTACATTTGATATATATCATTCAATACAAGTAAAAATAATTGAATACGCAATTATCTTGGTATACACATTCATGTACAGTGTGCTCGAGTGGGGTTACAAACTTACAGATAGATATGGGTATATACAGTGAGGGGCAATTGAAGTGGGACAAAGTGTTTTTTGGCGATTTCAGCGAAACTTGAACCGATTTCGAAAAACTAAAAAAGTACTTTCGACGTAGTTTAATTATCGTCCGAATGTAACTAGTTTTATTACGATCGGATGCGAATTGACCTGGTGCAAAGGTATGGCACGATCACGTGTAAATCGAGGCTATGCGACCACGCGAAACTACCCCCAGAATTGATATTGGAGTCCTTGAAACTCCCTTAACGATGAGTATCAGTCAAAAGAGAAGCTTGTGGCGATCAAAAAACACCCCTTAAAAATTTCGGTCGGCCTACTCCAGAAGAAGCTGCAGTTCAGGAAGCGATTCTCGGTTTTTGGGGATGTTATCGGTGATTAAGCGAAAACGAATCGATGGAATCGATTGAAACTTGTTGTGTAATCGTCTTTTGTAGTGTCCTTATACCTCAGGTGATTTTTTATTATGAAATCTGCTCCTGTCGATGAAATCCAGATGTTACGAGGTTACATTATCTCATGAATCAACATTTTTCGTATTGAATCACTGTAGTGTCGACATTATAACCTGGTGCATGATAAAGAGGAAGCTTTAACGATTAAAATGGGTATTGACTTAATACCGGAAACTCCCTCTTATACGCCAAGAAAATCGTTAAAAAGTTAGTAAAAAATCGCGATATCTCGAAAATTCATTCCCGGGATGCGCGGCTGTGTTTGCATGCTTCGCTCCAGGGCCGGGCCTGGGAGGGGGTTCCTACCAGCAACAGTAGCTGTCGCAGTTAAATTAACTTGGCGATATAAAAATATTTCGTAAGAATGTTTAATAATAAATAATTAATCATCAATGTTTAATAATAAATAATTAATCATCAATGGTTAATAATTAACAATTAATAATTATTGTCATTTTTTTATTATTAATTATCGAATTTATCAACAAAAGATATTTAATTATTAATTGTTAATTATTAATCATTGAGGATTCATTTTTTATTATTAAACATTCTTACGAAATATTTTTATATCGCCAAGTTAATTTGGCGTGGACTTGGTACCAAACAGTAAAGCATATCATACAGAATTTCAAGCAATTGAAGACTGCTTTTTTAGAAGAATTTTACTCTGTGCCCATTCAGGTTCAGATAAAAAGTCGTTGATTCGCGCGGAAATATAGTTTAAAGGCTGGGTCATTGCATTCGTATTTCAGACAAGAAATCAGAAAAACGCGTCATTTTGAACCCCCGCTTTCTGCATACGACATTAATTATAGAATTATACAGCAATCGCTCCAGGAAATTCGGAACGTATTATCGACTTCACCTTTTTCGCAAACGGGTTCACTTGCCCAAGCTCTTACTCAAATGGATAATTCTCAAGAAGATATAAGTCCAGAGCGTGGTGGGGAATGGAAAAATTCGAATATCATCATACGTATAACTGTGTCACACAAACGGCGTAAATAGCGTACAGCTACCAAATGAATCGTTTCCGAACCTACTATATACAAACCATTCGCAGCCGAACGGTTAGCGTGGAAAAAATAATAACAGAAATAGATTCTCGTGCTTCGAACGCTCATTAATTACTCGTCGTTACTGTTTCCCCACCAAATTATTTTCCGAAGCAAGCTAATTTCAATCATCAGTTCACGCGTCCAACGCAAACGAACGGTCACAATAATTTAAACTTAGCTGTCGGCACGATACAAGAGAACAATAAAAAAGCGGCAGTATCGTGCCGTAATCCGTTTGATTCTATTGAAGAGTTTTGGATATTAGGATAGATGGAGGTCTATCGTAGCCTCACAAATTGATTCCCAAAATATATGATCGTCCCCGATTAAAATTGCAAGTAAATGAAAATAAGATTAAAGATTTAATTGATACCGGCAGTATAGTGACGTGGATATCAGTAACTTTGTACGACAAACTCCGAAAGCAATTCGAAATTAAAGAACTTCCTGTATCAAATGTACATGTAACATTAGCCGTCGGAAAAAAAAGATCAACCGTGGAACGGCAAGTTTTGGTTGAGATATCTATCGGCTCGCTAGTCTACAGGCATGCTTTTTTTGTAGTGCGCTGTTTGACCAGTGATATGATTTTAGGAAACGATTGGCCACACAAAAATATGGCAATTATTAATTATAACTCATCGACTTTAACCATTCGTAGTATTCGCCTGTACTTTACGATTGTGTCATTCGATGAGAGAGCGTCGGAGAAAGTTATAATTAAAATAAGAGAACACGAAACGTATCATGAGATAATCGAACCTTTAGAGTACCTCTCGAGAAATGATGTATCATCGAGTAAAAATTCCGCTCGCGAAAAATATTGTGAAACGGTTTGAGCCCACAGTCGAACATGCGTGTCAAAATGAATCATAAAATCATGTTAAAGGAGGATTTTTGAAGAGACAAAAATCCTACAGCCTCATCGAATCAATCGTCTCCCTGTGAAATTAATAATTTTCAAGAAACGACGGATGCTATTGATTTATCAAGAAAATCGAATTATCTAATTGATAATCGTGATAACGCGAAAACTTCAGCAGTTGACGTGACGATGGAAAATATTGATAATGACAATAAAAATCATGAAAATTTCGAATCTTTGGATTTAGTCGCATTATTCGATGAATCCACTCGCGGCGTGTATATCCATGTGAATTGAGTGGTATACATGAATAAGTTTGAATAATGAGATAGTTGATATGATTGATCATGAGGTTATTTTTTATGATCTGAGTCTCGATTAGCAGATCGAATTAAAAATAAGAACCACGGATAATGATAACAGAATTATTTCCAATTTTCCTCTTAATTATGAGTCTCACGATCTCGAAGTCGTCGCGCGTAAGCTAACGGCAATCAGTCCGGAACAGGCGAATGCGATGGTAAATCTCGTCAGTCGATATTGGGCCTTGTTTTCTAACAAGCTTGGATGTGTAAATGTATATGAATGCCGAATTAAATTGAAAACAAGGAAGGCAATCGTCAAAAAATCATGTCCTGTCCCATCGGCATATCACGAATCGGTACGTCGCGAGATCAGAACTATGTTGGATCAAGAGGTGATAGAACGTTCCACGAGGGAATTTTGCAATCATCTTAGGAATGTTAAAAAAAAAGATGGAAGCGTACGACCATGTATCGATGCTCGTTATAACGAGCATCGATCAATGAAATAATAGCAGGGAACAATAAGTCTCCTCCTAAGATCGACGAATTGATGCAAAAATATCATGGAAAATAATTAATGTCAACCCTTGATCTAACACATGGATATTGGCAAGTGCCATTAGAAAAGGAATCTAGGCAATACACAGCATTTTTATTTGACGGAATCCTATATCACTTCACGAGGATCCCCTTTGGCTTAAAAACTGCGGGGAGTGGCTTTATTAGGATGATCTATTGGTCACTTCAGAAAATTTCGAACAGCATTGTTGACATTTGAATCGAATTTTCCATAAATTGTTAAAAATAATTTTACGCTCCGTTTGAGCAAGGCTTGACTGTGTCAGACATTTGTTTCATTTCTAGGATTTATTGTTACACTCTCAGGAATAAGACCAGATCTAATGAGATTGGCTACGATCGTGAACTTCGAGGAGCCGCATAATAAATTGGAACTTCAAAGATTTTTTGGAGTTTGCAATTATTACACGCAATTCAGTCACAATCACGCAAAATACATTGAACCGTTCAGAGGATTGCTAAACAAAAATTCACAATGAGAATGGACAGCTGTACACTCAGAAGCATAATATAAAGAATTGAAAAGAAACTTCATGAAACTTCATCCCAGCAGAAAAAAGTTACGCTACGACCGAGAAAGAACTCTTGGCAATAGTTTATTCCCTTAGCAAATTTCGAGTATATGTGATTGGTAAATCTTTTCAAATTGTCACTGACCATCAAGCTCTAACATTTTTTAATAAAACCCCATTTTTGGTTTCGAGACTTAGTCGATAGTCTATTTTTTTATATGAATATACATTCTCAATTTCTTATTGTCTCGGCAAAGATAATATCGCGGCAGATTTCATCAGTCGTAATCCAGAGGGAACTTATCACAGATGTGAGTCAGAATAAATCATAATATCAACGCTTATTGTGGCATGATACTGAGACGTCCAGTTATTATATCAACGAGACGCATTGATTATGATTTGTCAATTAGAACTCAATCCAGAATTTCGCAAACAATTGAAGCTAATTGGCAGGTTTCAACGAGAAGATTCTGGGCTCATGAAAACGATAAACTGGCAACGATCGAACGAAGATGATAGTAGATACGAAGAACATAATCGGATTTGGTTTCATCGACGTTCTTGCACACAAATTTGGTGTGTTATCGTTTTTGATCAATTGAAACTTACCATAGTTATAGCGGAACACGAGAGATTAGGTCGTACCGGAGCATATAAAATGCTTAGTCATCTGAAAAGGTTTTATTATTGGCAGAATATGGCTCGTGACGTAAAAAAATCTATTAGAACTTGTGGCCTCTGTCAGCGTGTGAAGCATATGTCACGTGCAGTTGCAGGAGAGTATGGTATAATAAAATAAGAGGCACCCAAAGATTTAATTATAGTGCATATTTATGGTCCCCTCCCTAGGTCAATCAGTGGCGTACAATATTTGTTTGTTGTGATCGATTCCTTTTCTAAATTAGTCACATTGTACCCGATAAAGCATGCGATTGCGAATATTGGTTGCTTCGTTTTGCAGCTACCTGTACCGTTGTTCGTCGACCATATGAGCTCAGGATCGGCGGCCATCTCGCAAATTTAGCGATATTCTTAAACGAGAATTCTATCACAATTCTTCAAAATGTATTATCTCTCTGAGTTCGAATGCAATCTTAGTAAATATCGCCTTAAACATAGTCCATTAGTTACAGATGTAGTATGTAAAAATTTGTTAAAACATTTTTAGCCGACTAGACAACGAGAACACGAATAGTGACGGGACCTCAGTGAAACGCATAACTCCCGTCTTTTGCCCGGCGGGCAGTCGGAAGTTTAAAAATCGAGATCGATAACCGAATATAAAGTTGGTGATCATGTTTTGCTGTTGGTTCCCCATTTGTCTAGCAATACCGACCGAGTGGCGCATAATTTTTTTCATTTATATGAAGGCCCCTACGAGATTAGTAGAATGAGAGGGTCGAACGCTTTTGTACTCGTGCACATTGCTGTTAAGAATATTGTATAATCGTGTGAGTTTGCGGGGATATTATCGGCCCACCGAACAATAATGACCGGTAGGTATCCTCTCTCGGGTCCTGCAGGTCATCCTCATGTGGCGTAGTTTTTAAAAATTATTTTGTCGTTATTATGAATTTTGTTTAAATCATGATATGAGTGAGTGTGTATGTTCGCGGCAATTACAGGACGCCGAAGCTAAAAAAAAATATTTTGTTGTAATTATTTTGTTTGCATGTAAATTAATTATTATGGAAAATGTTCTTTATAATTGTCGAACATAAATTTAACGTGGATGATATATTGAGTTATAAGAAACAAAATTATTTTATCCTTATGTGACGAAGAGATGAAATGACTAGAGCTTGATGCATGACTCTGTGTGACGATATGTAACTTAAAAAAGTGTGACAAATCTATACCTTGAAAAGAATTGACTTTCCTAAAACCCGTACCGCTTTACTAACTCCTGTTTCGTCGGAGGCAGGGAGGAAACGAACGTGGTTAGCGGGGATCTACTCCTCTGCTGCACCGAGGTAGCCGGCTTTCGCCTGGCTCCTCGCTGCATCACCAAGGCAGCGGCTCCAGCCCGCTCCTGAAGCTGACCATCATTTCGGACATCGTCTACAAGGCAACTGATGCCTAAAAGAGATGGCGAGTGCCAGCCTCGACTCAACGGGACATAAATGGGAGCTCTTACCGACCCGCGGTCTTACTTTTGGCTACCTAAATTTCTCTTCGACTTCGTTGGGTCCTCACTCATCGACTGTTCATTGGCTAACGTCGCTTTCAAAGCAAACGTCATTTGACAATGTGATGATTTAAAATTGAATGAGATTATAAATAACGAATAGCGCACGAAAATATGACAAATATTACCGAGTGTTAAGTATCCTTATACCCGAACTAGTGCTATCGAGGCCGCTGTCACTCGCTTCGCGGTTAGAAATTCTGATATCAGTTCTTAATCGTGTCCCAAACGACACACTTCGATTATATTTTATATTACTGAAAAGGCATACGGGAGTCTGATGTGTGTGAGGCTATCGCGTTGGTCTGCGTCTCATCAAATTTATCGACGTCTATTATCCATCTACCAAGCCAGGCTTGGTCGTATTTCAATTGTTACGAAGTGGATCTGGGTGTATCAAATCCATTTATCTGAGATGAGTACTTCACACACACACACAAACGCACACACACACACACGCACGCGCGCGCAATTGATTTATTGATTTATTGATTTATTGATTTATTGATTTATTGATTTATTGATTTATTGATTTATTGATTTATTGATTTATTGATTTATTGATTTATTGATTTATTGATTTATTGATTTATTGATTTATTGATTTATTGATTTATTGATTTATTGATTTATTGATTTATTGATTTATTGATTTATTGATTTATTGATTTATTGATTTATTGATTTATTGATTTATTGATTTATTGATTTATTGATTTATTGATTTATTGATTTATTGATTTATTGATTTATTGATTTATTGATTTATTGATTTATTGATTTATTGATTTATTGATTTATTGATTTATTGATTTATTGATTTATTGATTTATTGATTTATTGATTTATTGATTTATTGATTTATTGATTTATTGATTTATTGATTTATTGATTTATTGATTTATTGATTTATTGATTTATTGATTTATTGATTTATTGATTTATTGATTTATTGATTTATTGATTTATTGATTTATTGATTTATTGATTTATTGATTTATTGATTTATTGATTTATTGATTTATTGATTTATTGATTTATCGATTTATTGATTTATTGATTTATTGATTTATTGATTTATTGATTTATTGATTTATTGATTTATTGATTTATTGATTTATTGATTTATTGATTTATTGATTTATTGATTTATTGATTTATTGATTTATTGATTTATTGGTTTATTGATTTATTGATAAGCACTATGTACTATGTAATCAAATTATTTAATTTACTTCCCTTTCCTTTTCTTTTTGTTTTATTGAGTCATTTGTAGCTTATCACATACTTTTTGAGACAAAGAACATGTAGTTTTCCGGGTACTCCGATTCTGAAATTTCATATTACATGAAAACAGCCATTTTCAAACATTTCAAGCATCTTTGAGGCTTGAGTCAAATCTTGCCTCAGGCGTGCTGTATAACAGGCTTTTTTGATCCATGAAGGGTTGATTCGCCCTATTAAAACGAATACGAACGATTATTTTCTCGTCATATTCCATAACTCGAAGGCCTCCACATATATACCAAGTTTCATCAAAATCGGATGTAGACACCTCGGGTAGGTTCCTTGTCACACTTTTGATCCTTTCAATGAGTAGAATTTTCTAGAGTCCCATGGTCATAATTAATTTTTACTGTACATGTGGGCTCTGAATAAAGTTTCTTCCATGAGGAAGCGACAACTTAAATACTACTTGAGCATGGAGATTGCTTTGTGAAACGGAATAAATTATCAGGAAGCAATGACCAAATTTTAATTTACACGTTCTTGGCAGAAAGGAAGAGACGAAAATATATTAGAACCATCTTCTCGGATGAAAAATATTTACAGTGGGTTTAAAACTTCCTACATTCGATTTTATACCTATTTTCTTTAAGTTATCGATCAATTAAGATGACAATTTTACACGGATCAATAAATCGTTTGACCAAATTCATCAATATTTTTTAAACGCGCGCGGTATACGTATTTTGTTCACTCTGAAATTGAGTCGTGGTAATTCGAAGTAACAAATTTAGTGGTGACAAGGATCTTCCAAAGCGTTACCGACCGCTATAGAGTATATTATGTATTATGTACCGTCAATAATATACTTACATATGCATAAGTATAAATATAGCTTCTTCTTGCGGTTACTGAAAGAAAATCTGAAGAGCGGCATAAAGCAACCGTCCTTCTTGTTATTGTAGCGCTAATGGATGAGCAAATACCCTACGGGGATGAGGACAGTATAGTTTATACAGAGAAGAAAACGAAGCCAAAACTTTGTCAGCGGTATTTTCACGCTGGTATACATATATATATATGTCCTCAAAGCTTGTATACATATATGGGTCATTCCACAACTAGTAGATCAGGCCATAACACCGTGTCGTGCCATAACACCGCCACGATATGAACGTTTTTTTTTATCAATATGGCGTCGGAAAAAAATACCCTAAAAATGTTTTGGCTTAATTGCAGAATCGATTTAGTCATTATAAAAAACCATGCAAATCCGAAATTTGCCTATTGCTTCCTCGCGATTTTCGCCCATCCATAGATTCTGCTCAATAGGTAATGACTTTCTCAATTCTGGCTTCCTCATAGAGGAAGCTTTCTCTTGTGATGGTATGAAAATCATGAGAAGTGCTACAATTAAAATGTACCTCAGTATTTCAACCGAAAGTTCGAGCGTATGCGCTATTTTTCGAAAAATGGACAATTTTGAGAAATTCGAAACTTCATCAAATCTCTACACCAAGTATCCTTGTCCCTTAGCCATTGTGTGCAGCAAGTTTCAGTCCGATTGTTAAAATTTTTTTATGAAAGTTAGAGCAAAAATAGTTTTTTTTTCGAAAAATTCAAAAAATTAAAAATTCTATAAAACCTGAACGCTCTTGCTTAAGTTTCGGCAAGATCGGTGAAGCCGTTCTCGAGAAATAGCCATTTTTATTTTTTACAAGCTCATCACATACATACAGCAAAGCTTCCTCATAGAGGAAGCTTTGCTGTATGTATGTGATGTATGTATGTGATGTATGTAAAGAGAAGAAAAAATAATAATTGTTCTCACAAACAATGGTACCACACGCAGTAGTAGCACAGGTTATCGATGTTCGAAAATTTGTACAGTACTATGAGGGAAAATTTTTTGGACTTCCCCGAATTGAATTGTAGCTCTATAATTTAGGTAGGAAAATCAACGTAATCCAACATTTTAAAAATCAACAAATCATTTTAAAAGGAACATTATAAGATTCAATGTTATTCAAGGGTTAAAAATAAACAAATCATTTTAACAGGAACATTATAAGTTTCAATGTTATTCGAGGGTAATGTAAAAATGAATAACCAGTCTAAACGATTATTTTACAAAAGTAATTATTCTACGTAAATTTTGTTACTAATTAATAAATAAAAATTCCACCAAGGTAATTCGGCATTAGGTTTGACTGGTGATGAGAGGTCTACATGATTTATTAAGTATTCGATGCTTTCGACCAACTTAATAGTGTAATAATATTTTTCCTGTGTAGGTGACCTTTATGAAGATGCCTAATTCTCCTTGTGACATGAAATTATTTTCGAAACATCGAATAAGAGTACTTCAGAAGTATTAATAAAAACTTTTTTCGGATTTTTCTGTAGCAGCACCTGAACTAGAGACAATTTATTCCGATAGCTTCTAAGAAATTTAGTTTGTTTATAAAAGAATTCCTATATGAATTTCAAGAAAATCGATTACGTCCAATATTATCAAGTCAATCGATTAATTTTCCATCCATTAATCAATAATTCAATCAATTCTTCATTAAGCTTTCAACAAATCGCACATTTTAACTCGGGACTTCTTCGCAATGTCGTACATCATAGTGATCAGAGAATAATGGCAACTGATAAGTTATGAGCATCACAATTGTGAAGCGGTCAAGCGTTCAAGCGGTCAAGCGGTCAAGCGTTGGGGACCCCATATAAGTGGGCATAGTAAGAGGGCTCGTAGAGATCTCGGAGCGTATGAGATACATATCATAGAGTGCCATTCCCCACTGTAGCATCCTCACACATCGATGAAGAGCTGATGACTACACTTGTCTCCACTCCTCGAGCCATCACCTATTCGAGTTACCTCCTCGTATATTAAATACTATTAACATACCTCTATAATATTTATCTTGAATCATCATTTTAAATATTGTACTTTTTTGTTAGGGTCTTTTCCCAAAATTAAGGCTCAGTCACGTATGGTGGGCACAAAACAAAATGATATCTTAGGCGAGTTATGAATATAACTGCTTTGAGATAGTGTGAAACCTATACGAGTGCCAGAGAAATAACCGCAGTTTTTATGACAATGCCATTAAAGGAGGTTTTTACTTTTTGGGACCAAAAAAGTCGTTGATTTTTCAATATTTTTCATGAACAACATATTAAATATAGCGAAAAATAAAGTACAGTAAATATTCATTGAACATATACATGGGTTCGGTTGGTACGAGTTCGGGCCACAAAAACGTATCTTTACCTTGATGCATCAGGCCTTTGCGCCGAGGTAACATGATATTATTTTAAAAACGAAGTTTGAATGAACAGCTAATTTGTAAACGGGATTCGTGATCGTCTCCAGACTGCATTAAAATTAATGAATGATTTTTTTAAATAATTAATTAACATTAATTGTTCTTATGATGATATAAATTATTTCGTTCTATTTAAGTCTTATTGTGTGATCACGTTTCTTTGGGTTCAAGTTTTACAATCTAAATAATTTTTTTTGATTTCATCTTTTTTGAAGTTGTCAAAAACTTCATTCGGCTTAAAACCGAAGTCAAAAAAGTAACACACTCGGATGTTTTTTACCGATATCAATTTTAATATTTTACACCCATGAGTTCATGTCAATAATATTTTTTCATGTTCTATTTTTCGATTCTTTATATAGTTTTCAGAGAAAGATTTGTTGTTATGAAAAAATATTGTATCCGAGATTTTAATTCAGGATACTCAAAATGTTCCATTAATATCTTTACCAACGTTGCTATTGGCACTTCCCGCGCAAAAAAAAATGAATTCTTAGCAAGAGTCCGTGGCAGTCTTGCCGTAGATCCGGAAATAATCCGTTTTTCCAATACTTTGAGTCTGTACGTTGCGTTTCCGCGACTTTTCCAAGATTCTTCTCAGTCTTTTTCCAAAACTCTTTTCATGAATCAGAAGATCTAAGAGTCTCCCAAGACTCTCTCAAGACTCCCAAAAGTCTTTCTAAGAGTTTTTCCAAGACTCTTGCCAAAACTTTTGCCAAGACTTCATTATATTTACGCGGGTTTTTTACACACGATATAATTCAATCCCATTTACTTAACATCATTTAATTTAATTCTAGCCACGGACTCAAAATTTCAATTGTTTTATCGAATAACAGTAGCGCCAAGTATTTTTTTGTTGCTTGTTTCTTTTATTTTTATTGGCACTAGTCAGCTAATATTTTCCAACGCTAGAATAGAGGGGTAAAGTTTCGATCTGTGGAGAAGAGTTTAACCTGGAAAAGTATATGATGTTGTATAGGTGTTCCTGAAAACAAAGTGATCTCCTGTAACAGTAATGACATTTGTTTGTACTTGGTCCATTACATCATAGTAATAGTGGCTTGACCGTATATAATGATATCAATGTTTTTTGTATTGTCGTCATATATTAGTGTAGTCTTTTTGTGAATCAATATGTTACAACTGTGAAGCGTACACTTCAAAAAATACCATAAATAGTGTACAAAAACGCGAGACAATTGCATTTTCTTGAGTCCATTATCTTTACAGAAAGTTTTCAAATAAATCAAAATCATTCAAAGCAGATGTCGCCAAGAACATGTAACTAACTATTAATCATCCAACTTTGTCAGAATTCATGTTAAACATATAATGTGGTTATGACCTAAACATTTATTCCTTGAAGAATACACATTTAAAAAAAATTGTGAATTAAATAAAATCAACCGAAGTACTTGACGAGTTAATATGCAAAGTGTCTATACACTATAATTCGTAATCGCTGAACACTTTGTCACGGACTCACCAATTACTTCATTTGATTTTTTTTTTAATTCGAAATTTTGTTTTAATGCGAATTCTTCAAGGGATCATTCAATATCTCACGAGTCCTGGAAATGTACTATTGCAAAATCGTTGAACAAAACGCATTTATCCTCATACCAATTAGAAAATTTTAAAATTAAAATACGTATTATGCCAAATATAAGAGATGAAATCAACGATTATCCATGATGTACGTATTGTATTCATTCTTCTACAAATTAAGTGTCGTTTTTTAAAATAAGTACATTGTTTACATACATTTTGTTCGAAAAAAATAAAAATAATTATATTGATGACGAGCTAATAGAAATATCCCCTATGAAAAGAAAATTCATTATAAAATATACTTGAAATCTAACTTTTCGTCAGACATAAATATTTTAAATATATTCTATCTATATATGTGGAAATATGTGTAGGTACATATACATACTCATTATTCCGTAGGGTGCACTATACATACAGTATAATTACCAGTATATCTATAATATAATATGTAGGATCATTCCAGGCAGTAATTATAGAAGTAATTTTAATTATGAATGGATTTATTTAATACAAGAAAAGACTAAGTAATACACTATAATTACATTATTCAAACTTCCGCGATCTTACTTCATCCGCTCCTCATTTCTGACTCTCGCATACCCGCAGTCACACATAACACTCAGCCCTAATTTCTTTATTCATTCTTTCTCTCTTCAACATATTTCTAATTCACTCTCACTCATGCACTCTCAAACACAGCTTCGTCCATATCGATGATGTCATGCATTCGCCACACACGCCTCAGTCACTCGCTCGAACTCTCATACTATAAACGTTCTCTGACAACTCGATAAACACTCTTTCTTCACACTTTCAAACTCCATACCTTATTTATTTCTATTTAGTCTTAGGCCCATAATATTAGCGTCGAAACTCAATATCTTAATACTACGCGATTTTCACTTGAAACTCTTATTTCAACTAGGCTTTATTTCTATGTTACTTTTATATTCTTAAACTCTACCAGGAAAACGCACTACACTACAAATATATGCGGTAGAAGCTTCGAAACAGGTATATCATGGAACGAAGCCTTTTTGAGAAGTACCGGTTCCGATGCCTTGGCCTTGCTTGGCCTCGTGATTATCAATAATTTGAACTTAACGTATGGTGGCTTGTGCAGCGTGTTTATCACGATCACGTTATTACCGGTTTCAGAAGCTTATAAACGCTCGCGAATTTAAATATGTGATTTAAATTTTCGTGTTTGTTTTCCTTCTTATTCTTGTCGGATTTTTCTTTTACCTGGTGGAGGGACAATAATATCCTTGCAGTTCTGTAAGCGAGGAGACGCCTCAGGTACTCAAACAGTGCGTTTACAATATTTAAAGATTCACACGAGTGAACGTGGTTTTATCGTATGGAGCTTAACACTCAATTTTAACCGTTTTTTATGTGTACACATCTTATCGCACGCTCTACCCGTACTGTTTCGGCTGGGAGTAATTCGATGAAAACTCAGGAATGCGTAAACAGCATTAGTGTATGTTCGTGTGACCTCAACAGAGTTGGCCGAGCCGCCTACAGATGGTCAGTTAAATTGGGCCCACACTAAGCCAACGGATTCCGTCGCGAAATCGTTGAGCAAGCGTGGAATCATGCACACCTGCAATTACTAACCCTTCTGCCACTCCAATAAATACACCAATAAAAACGAAAATAATTGTAGATAGAAATGATCGTTGAGTGACTGTGTATTATTGAATGAGTGTAGATAAGAACCTAGCGCAGAACATTTTGTTAAAGTGAAGAATTAGTCATGGGACAATAGTTTTCCGTAGTTTCAGTGGAATCAGTAGGTAGAGGGCATAGTGTTGTTATTTTACTGGGATCTTTCATGGGATAATGTAGTAAATAAGTGAGCGTTCAGTGCATCTAGTATAAGGAAAACGTTGGACTTATTTATATTTATTTCACAATCATTTTAGAAATAAAATATGTAGTAATATTAATAAGTCAATATTCACATCTTATTCCCAAAAACAATCAAGTACAAACTCATTACGAGTAAAGATGTTTATACATAAATCTCGAGTTCTGAAAGACTAGCTCGCTTAGGGTTTTTTTTTATAAACCGAAAATGGGGCGTTCCTCGTGCTCGATACGTGTAACGCTAATAGGAAAGGGTTGATAACCTCGTACCTCCGACAACCCAACTCACGTCGCGTCATCCTCGAGGAAGACCCAAAGTTCCTATATCATACCCCTACGCTAATGGGTCGTAGCCTCACTGTACTTGAGTTTCTCACCGCACTCACAGACGCAATGCTGACAGATTGGTGAGGTTCAAGGTCCTAAGTTATTGGCACGGGTATGCTCTAAAGACGACATGAACGTGAGTGAATGTGCTCAATAGCTCTCAAGTGGCGATTCGTGATCGCAACTCGAAATACTTCGTGTGCAGACACTCGACGGTTACTGGGACGACCTCTTTCAACTTTCATCTTTGAGACTATGCATTGTCTTGTTTTCCTCACAGTCGCAATGATGACAGGAAAACAGACAACCTCAAGCGGAAAAATCTTCCTCAGTTAGTTATTGGAAAGATGCATTCAAACCAGGAGAATGCACACACACGATCACCTCTCCTCGCGTCTCACTACATGCTTCAATGCTCAGCCCCACAAGACCCAGCAAAGAAACAAAGAGCGGTGCTCCTGATTGGCGATTAATGATTGCGATTGGAGCTGTCTTCGCACAAGAATTTACGCCCGCTACTGAGATGACACTTGCCAACGGTGGTTCTTGAGATTTGTGTGTTGCACTTTCCTCACAGACGGAATGCTGACAGGAAAGTGCCACATACTCAAACAGAATAAATTCCTATGATCGCTATAGGTAAAGTACCTTCAAGCAAAGTAGTGAATGCCAATGCGATCAGTTTGTCCTCGTTTCACACTGAACGCTTCCATACTCAGCCTGAAAGACCGAGTAACGAATCAAATGCGATCCTCTCGAGTGGCGATTCGTGATCGTAATTCGAGACAATTCCCAAGAGAATGCACGCCAGTCACAGGGATGACACTCAAACCGTCACGTAATTGCGTAATTATCACGTATTGAGTCCCACAGGTCACAGTCGTAATGCTAACACCCATGAACAACAATCTCAAACGGAATAGAATTCCTTTGTCGGTGTCAAGAGAGTGTCTTCGATCCGGACGATAAACTCTAATGTACCTGACTTTCCTCACTTCTCACTTCACGCCCCAATTCGGTGCCCCTACTGAGATTTCATTCTGGCTGGAACAATACGCAGTGATGCGAGTGAGCTAAATATGTACTAATTCAAAAAAACGACACTTTATTATTTGTTTATGGATGAATAAATAAAATACGTGAATCATTAAAAAACGTTGTGTTTTCATTTTATGTAACTAGCATAATACGCCAAACTGCATGTAAAAGTATAAGGTATAGGATAAAGTAAATCATATAATAATAATAATGATGTTGATAATGATACTTCATCACTATTATAACAATCCAATCATTATTTCTTCGGCAGTCGGAAAACATCTCCCGTTTTATTATAAATCGAGTTACTATGGCACTCATACTTCAATTGGATAAAAAGTATGAATGTAAAAAAGGTTCTACGATGGAATTTCAAATGCAAATTCCTACAGTAATAAAAACAATATTAAAAATCCTTTTTCGGAGAGAATCAGTCTTTGCACAGTCAATTCCGAGCATTCATGCAATCTAAACTTGATCGCGGCGTGTTCAAAAATAAAATTCTGTTATTGAACTGAAACCGGTTTTGAATTTGTAGTCACTCACAGGAAAACATATCTATGTAAAATATTTGAGTGTATGTTTCGATGTTTGCAATATTCACGTTTGATATCTATATATATACTGAGTTACACATCTACCCAAAGGTCTAGGAGGAACAAAATTAGTTTAAGCACGTTTATGCGGATACATGGAATCAAAATATTGCCGAACGATTCGCAAAAAGTAGCCAAATCCCACAAAAAACACCGTAAATGCCGTACAAAAACTTGAGACAAGCACATTTCGTCCATTCCTGTACATTGCCATTCCATTTCTCTACCCTTACAAAAATAGCTTAAATAAATCAAAATTATTCACAGCACATGTCGGCAAGAACATGTACGCGCACATGTCGCTTCTTGTCTGTCGATCGATATCGTTGGTATAGTAGAAAAATGTACTTGTCTCGAGTCGCTACCGCGACTCTTGATTTATCCAATTTATTTTGCGTCACTGGCGATTTTTGATAGGATATCATTTCTTTTTGAAAACAACTCAGTCCATCGATTCGTTAATTTATTTTCAAGTCAAGTTACCAATATACATATTTTAATAAATCCGGCCATGTGCAACCCACGCAGAAAAATAAAGTCTTGGAAAATATCTTGCCAAGATTTTCACGGGAGTCTTTCCATGACTTAGAAGTTAGATGCGCCGGAAAATATTTTATATATAATCTGTTGCCCCGCAATAACCACGATATGATCGCGAGTTTCCTTGTACGTCATCTAGCGGGACGTCTTGTACTACTGCACGCTAGATGGCGTACATGGAAACCCACGCTCATATGTGGAATACGCCCTCAGCATCTACATTATTGCGGGGCAACAGAACATTTTAAATATATTTTTCTGAGCACTCAGCTTCCGAGTCATGGAAATAGTCTTGAAAAAATCCTTGGTAAGAGTCTTGGAGAAAGCATTGGGAAAGTCTTGGTGACAGCAACGAACGAACTCGGAAGGAGTCTTGGAAACTGTCTTGGAAAGAGTCTTGGAAGCTGTCTTGATGAGAATATTGAAAAAAGTCTTGGAAGGGTCTTGGTAAAAGTATTGGAAAGGCAACAGAAATATGTAAAGTCAATACTCTTGTAATGACTTAATTTTTCTGCGCGGGTACCTACGCGTGCAGAAATTTGTTTGGGTATCCCAGCTTCCAGCCGCATCCTGTTCGGGATATTTTAGGAAAATCCTAAAAAGAGAGTCTTTCCGGGTATCCAGATGGAATCTGCGTTGTTTTCACATCAACGCTGATCCAGCGATTCTCACTCAATTGGGATTCATTGGGAGCTCATTCGCAAAAAGGGTTTCCCCTAAAAAGCCCAGCTAGACCCCGAGCCGTTTCCCAATTTGTGTCCTTTGAAATACTTCCACCATGTGAATCAGATCCCTTGAAACTGACAACAAAATCGTCTCTAGGCCAACAGCTATTATATCGACTAGAATCTGCCCAAAAGAATTTCTTTGTTATCAGTACACCAGCATATGGGAAATGAATTTCTCGCATGATTCTTCGCGATGCATTTTTCGGCATTGAAATACCTTTACCACCTTAGAGCTACCCAGATAAATATTTTCGAGGTGAATGGCTGCATCGACACCGAAATTCTACCATGATTATACGATGCATTTTTTTAAATCCCAATTTGTATACCCCCTTCAGGGAGGAAAAAACGTTTTTTGGGTGACTCAACCAGATCATCCAGAAGTCTCTGGAAATTAATTTTGAACATGATTCTATGACTCATTTTTTAGCATCGAGATACCTCCACTCCTTTACAATCCTTTAAGACTGGCAGATAAAAACGGTTGCTGAGCGAATAGCCATATCACTCTATATCTCGTAAAACGAATTTATATCATAATTCTGCTATGCATTTTTCAGCATCAAAATATGTTTATCTTCTTAAGATTGGTTTTTTGGGCATCACCATATCTAGATCGTTTTCTAATCTCAGAAAGCCTAATTCTAATATAATTTTCTCCATGAATTTCTTCTGATCGATGTATCGTACATATGATATGAATCGCTATAGACATTGAGCAATCTATAGCGTAGTGGTTAGCGTCGTAGTCGTTACATCTGTAGTTCGCGATACGTAGGGGCTAGGTAAAACCCCAATGTAGGCGATGAATTTTCTGCGACCGCAAACATTACAGGATCAACAAGGAATAACAAAATATGCCTAATCAGGTCTTTTACGGAAGTTATAATTTTTATAAATATAACTTTCGAAATTTAATTAATTAACGGTATTTTGTTATTGGAAGTTGTTCCTTTAATCATTGCGGATGCAGAAAATTTATTGTACCTATATCGGAGGTTCATCTAATACTACCTACCTATGGAGCCTAACTACGGATCTAACGACCACGACGCTAATCACTACGCTATCGATTGCTTACAATTTGTAGCGATACATATGATATGTATGACACATCGATCAGAAGAAAGTCATGGGGAAAATAATATTAGAATTAAACTTTCTGACATATTGAAAGACGATCTAGTTATAGTAACGCCCAACAAACAAGACTGAAGGGGATAGAAATATTTCAATACCAAACAATGCATTTCAGAATTATGCTAGAAATTAGTTTTAGGAGATGTAGAGTCAATATACCTATACGTTGAGCGACTATTTTTATTTGCTCATTTTAAGGGGTTGTAATGAGGTGGAGTATCTCAATGCTAAAAAAAAGATCACAGAATCATGATCAAAAATGATTTCAAGAGATTTCTGATTAATCTAGTTATTACCCAAAAACCGTTTTTTGAAATTGGGATTAAAAAAATGCATCGTAGAATTATACTAGGAATTCATTTCATGAAATTCAGTGTCGATATAGCCATTCATCTGAACAACATTTTTTTGGGTATAGTCTTAAAGGGCTGGTGGTGAAGGTATTTCAATGCTACAAATATACATTGCGAAGAATCATGCGAGAAATTCGCTTCAGAAAGTTTGTTAGCGATGTAGCCAAACCATTTTTGTGGTAAGTCTCGAGGGACTTAAGAGATTCGCATAAGCTTGGGATCCAAAAAACTGGTCGATTTTCAATATTTTTTTCTGATGAGAGTATTGGGATGACGAGGTCAAGATTTTGCAAACAATTAACACATAGTCAGCTTGCCAAGTTTGAGTTTTTTTTTATTGAACAATAGTAATAAGCAATAAAGTTATTATTATTTAAACTAAGTGTCGCCGTCGCTGCATGGCCAATCTGTGTAGGTGGTTCTGCCAATCTGAAATGAAAGATTAAAAAAACTTACTTTTGATGATTTTTGATGATTTTTAATGAAAGATTAAAAAACGTACTTTTAGTATAATAACGAAAGCTTCGTATGACCGGACACTTTTTTGAACCATTGAAAATTACGAAAATGGCAAGCTGTAGAAAAAAAAGTTTGATTTCCGACAAAAAAAAGAACTTAGTCATTTATTATTTATAGTATAAAGATATCAAAAAATCATCCGGTCATACGACAGAAAATGTTATAAACTATGCTCTGTCCAAATTTGAAGTGAATCGGACGAATAGATTTTGGGATACGACTTCCACCGTTTCTTTGTTTGACTACTTTGTTTAAATAATAATAACTTCATAGCTTATCAATATTTTTCAATACAAAACAAAACAAACTTGACAAGACTATGTATTAATTGTGTGTAAATCCCGACCTCGTCATTCCAATACTCTCATCAGAAACAAATATTGAAAATCGACCTGTTTTTTGGGCCTCAAGCTTATGCAGATTCCTTAAAAATGTTTTCCTGGGCATTTAACTTCCAAATCATAGGAAGATTCTTGGAAAGAGTCTTGGAAAAACTCTTGGAAAGCATGTTGGAACGAGTCTTGGAAAAACTCTTGGAAAGCATGTTGGAAAGAGTCTTGGAAAATGTCTTGGAAAGAATTTTGGAAAAAATCTTGGAAAGTGTCTTGGTACACTCTTTCCAAGACTTCATTTTTCTGCGCAGAAAAGGCAGTTCAGAGACGTAAAGTATTGAAAAAGCGGATTATATCCGAGACTTTCACAAGACTCTCGCAGACCCTTTCAAAGACACTTTTCGAGACTCCAAGATTCTTTCCAAGACTCTTTCCCAGACTCTTGACAGATTAACCCCAGATTTCACTCCAAACCCACAAATTGTACTATAAATACATACCCCTATGCGTTTTGAAATGAATTTTCGAAGTATCAATGAAGTATGTCTCCGTCTAATATAATAGATTTTGCATACTTTGACTCTTAATACTCCAGCCATACTATATTCATGCTATCGTTTTGCGTGGGAAAGTACAAAAGCGCCGCTGATCTTACAAAAACGTCAGAAAGTCATTTTCACATGTTGTGAAAGCTTACGGAGTGATGGGTGAAAACATTTTATGAAAACTAGCTCCATGTTTTCCGAAAATACCAGAAATGGTTTACAAAAACTTGAACCAAGTACACATATATCATTATATATCTAGTTCCATCTATCCGCAAAAAAAGTTGCGATAAATTTAAAATATTAAGAGCACATATAATTGCCAATTTCATTTAATTTCCTAATTTAATTTGGTAAAATTTCAAGTATAATTATAACGCTGATTGGTACCAGAATATTCAATATTTCAAGAGTTGAATTGTGAAAGTAATCATTCCAGTCGTGGTGCTTGGCGGGTTTATGTCATGTATTCATTACTGTGTCAGGTACGATGAATTTTTCAGAACTATATTATAAGATCTATTTTACTCATATTCTCCGTTCTTGATAACCATAGTAATATAGACATCACTATCACATATACATAGTACTAACATATCTGACTATATGAACTACTCACACTATCGTACTCACACGCATGCCTATCCCATATTAGCTGTACGTATATCCGCATAGTACCCGTGCACACCGGCCCAAGAGAGCATAGTTCCGTTCGACTGCTCTGCAAGAGAGCGACAATAAAAGTGTTTTCGGCAAGAGCACGAAGTGTAATTCTAGAAGCCCGTTGTGCTTCTACGGTACTTAGGTGATAGGTCATGATATTCGATTTTTATTACTGCTCCAGAAAGCACTACAAATACTATAAATTCAGAGAAAGACGAAATACGTCGACCGTATTTATGCCCAAATCTATAGAAGTTGTTTCCCACTAAGACATTTTTTCTAATATTTCTGCGGGGATGGAAAAGCAGCATCCATCCATCCCCGCAGAGTTTTTCTCAAATTTTATTTGCGTGGTTACGCTGTTCATCACCAGGTCTTCAGCAGGACGGAACGGATTAGAGCGTTATCATAGCACTTTTGTATTTCACTATCATAAATAAATACCAATCGTTACATCAATTCGACGATTAAACAGGCGGAAGACACCTCTTCGAAAAAAAATAAGATTAAAAAAAACTCCCGACTGCAACAGGCACCAAAAATTCAATCATACAATAAGATTTAAAAAGGGTGAAAAAATTTTGAGCATCATAAAAATATTTATGAATGTTAATTAATTATTATAAAAGTTCATCCATCATTTGTACTACACTCATGAGACGCTTTTTCCGATCACACAAACGAAGTGGAAACGTCTCCCGACTGTATTAAAAATAATAGATGAATTTTCATAATAACTAATTAACATTTATAGGTATTCTTATAATGCCGAAGAATATTTCATCCTTTTTAAATCTTATTATGTGATTGAATTTTTGGTGGCTGTTGCAGTTGGGAGTTTTTTTAAATTTATTTAATTTTTTTTTATTTCATCCTTTTCCTTTCGAACATGGACGTCATACTAATAACAAATCCGGATGTTTTTTACCGATATGAATTATGCACACTTGGTTTATTTTTAACAATTTTTTTCTTGTTATATTTCCTGATTCCTCAGACACTTTTTAGAGAAAATTTTGTTTCCGTAACAAAAAAATTGTTTCCGACATTCTTATGCAAGATGCTCAAAATGTTCCAAAAAGTTAGCAAAACTTATTTAGAAATTACTATCACCTTTTTGTTTGTAAATTTCTATACCGACGACGACAGCGTTACTTTATTTCAGCTTTTCCGCCCTGTGACCTTTACACGCTTTGAGATGGCGCTTTACAAAAGAACATTCCACAATTAAAGAAAAAGTATTTATCTCCGCGGAGACACGTCAGAAGGATACGACGACTCATAAGTGTGAACGTAGCATTACGATATATTTCGTTATATTTTCGATATGTATACGCAGCCAATAAAATACCTTTTGCCTGAAAGTATTATAACAGCGTGAGTAAACACCCAATTTCAGTAATACATTACTACAAACACGTCACCAACAGATTCATTATGCAAAACTAGTTTAAGACATATTCAGCCGTTTTGGTAATCATCGGACAAATCGAAAAACGTATGACGTCATATGGCCACAGTGAAACGCATATTCCCGTCTTGTTGTCCTGTGGGCAATCGGGAGTAATAAAGTAATTAAAACACTTGTATAACATTAATAGTTACAATGTTAATGATGATCATGCATAAATGTATTAAATCAATCAAATTACATTTATGTAGGATCATTCCAGGCAGTAATTATAGAAGTAATTTTAATTATGAATGGATTTATTTAATACAAGAAAAGACTAAGTAATACACTATAATTACATTATTCAAACTTCCGCGATCTTACTTCATCCGCTCCTCATTTCCGACTCTCGCATACCCCCAGTCACACACAATACCCAGCCCTAATTTCTTTATTCATTCTTTCTCTCTTCAACATATTTCTAATTCACTCTCACTCATGCACTCTCAATCACAGCTTTGTCCCTATCGATGATTCACTCTCATTCGTGCACGCTCAATCACAGCTTTGTCCATATCGATGATTTCATGCATTCGCCACACACGCCTCAGTCACTCGCTCGAACTCTCATACTATAAACGTTCTCTGACAACTCGATAAACACTCTTTCTTCACACTTTCAAACTCCATACCTTATTTATTTCTATTTAGTCTTAGTCCCATAATATTGGCGTCGAAACTCAATATCTTAATACTACACGATTTTCACTTGAAACTCTTATTTCAACTAGGCTTTATTTCTATGTTACTTTTATATTCTTAAACTCGACCAGAAAAACGCACTACACTACATTTATATTAAATAGATCTACCTCAACTGTGTGCATAAAGGGTCGCATGTATCTTTATTCAGTACAAATTAATCTCTCGGAATTATTCCGTCAAAACTAACAGGATCTTTCGAGGTTCTTATTAATCCACCGTTTAATAAAATTGATCAGGATCGATAGTCAACGTTTGCCGCTCGATGTTCGATTCGAATTTTCGCGCCTCCTCGGACGTCACGAGTGTATTCATGCGACCAAAATATTTGCATTTGAGACATTCTACATCAAATCAGCTGGATTTGGGTGTTTTTTGACCTCGTATTTCTCGATTTGATTGAAACTTTTTATACGTCAATTATATAAAAAAAAGGGACATTTTTTGGTTTGGCCAACATTTTCGTTTTTTATTGTGGGTCATGATATTTTTTTTTAAACGAGCGACTGCCAGACTTAAAAAATTATTATCTCAGGTTCTGTCTGTCGTCGAGAGATAAACCAAAGCGCGTTTTGAAGTTAATGAAATAACCTTTTACATAATATTTTTCAAGCTGCTATCAAATTTCAAATTTGTTATAAACAATTGAAAAGTTTATTAATTTTCTCGCCAAATACACATTTTTTAAATTATTATTATTTTTTTAATGCATTAAATTCTTCATTTAATTGTGTAACGTATACAATTTTTTTTTAGCATGTACACTATTTTTTTAAACATTTTTTTAGGAAGCGTGTAGCCGGTCGAGCGTTTACTGACGTCCGCGTACTGACTGCCGCGTTGTACGTGACAGTACAACGCGGCGCGTCGGAAATCGATGCTGATAAACAGAACATTTTCCAATTTTATTGATAGATTCTTGTAAGTGTAGAGATATTAGAAAAAATGTTTAAAAATTTGGATCATCTGCCAATCATAGTAAATTTCGAAATGTGTTATTGGAGAGTCGTATAAGACGTTACAGGCCGAATGTACCGTGTCATTCGGTATGCTAATCGTAATTTCTTTAATTTGACTATGTCCTAACGGTTCCAACAAAAATAAGTATTGCTTTTTTGACAATACAAGGATTGGTCTTTACTACTAAACAAACTCCTAAGCTCATAATCCATTGATACTATAAAACAATAAAATTGGGAGAAGCTAACTATCAAATTCAAATCGAAACAATCGAAATAATCAAGAACATGATAAGTAACGTCAAAAAACTTTTATTTCACTGATCGTGCTGCAGCTCAGTATAAAAATAAAAAGAATGTCATCAATCTTTCGGACCATCATGATGACTTTGAACTTGCTGCATAATGGCATTTTTTCTACTACAAGTCATGGATGGTCATGCGATGGAATTTGTGGATTGCTTAAATATTAGCAGCAAGCTCGTCTTGAACGACCTGATCAAAGTATAAAGACTCCAATAGGATTATTTGAGTGGGCAAAGATTAATATCCCAAGTGTATAGTGTATATACGTCGCCAAAAATGAGTACAGTGATCATAATAAAATATTGAAACCGCGTTTTGATCAAGCAAAACCATAAATGGCATACAAAACAGTTACTCCTTTATACGAATTAATAATAAACACATGGAAATGCGAGAGTTTCCACTTTCAAGCAAGTATTCTGTTATTAATGTAGTGAAGTGAAATTTTACTTTGTTTAAATGAAAACGACATTTGTAAAAAAACAAATATTGTATCTTTCATTAACAAATCATATGCATTCTTTCCTAACAGAACTATATAACATTCCGGAGATGTCGATACTAAAAAAAAATGATAAAAAAAATGATACACGTTCCAGAATTGAATGAAGAATTTAATACAATTAATAAAATGTGTATTTGGTAAAAAAAAATAATAAACTTTTCAATGGTTAATAAGAATACGAATTTGCAAATTGATAGCAACTTGGAAAATATGATACAAAAGGTTATTTCATTAGCTTTAAAATGCGCTTTGGGTTATCTCTGTGTCATAGTTAGAACCTGAGGTATTAACTTTTTAAGTCTAGCGCGCACTCCGTTTTTGACAGAATGTCATAACCCATAATTTTTTTAATCAAAAAAATAATATTTTGGCCAAACAAAAAAAAATATCCTTTTTTTTCGTACATAATTGACATACAAAAAGTTTCAATCGAATCAAGAAATACGCGGCGAATCCTTGGCCGATTTGATGTGAAATGTGACATGTCTATCGTAAAATTAGCGGAAAAATGAAGAAGAACTAGCGCTCCGAAAAGTTCGGCAATACGTGCTTCTTCATCATGCGCCTTGAGCGTTACGAATGACAAAACGAAAGAGAGTCGAGTAGAAGGATATGGATACAAAGAGAAAGCAAAAAAAAGCAGAAAAAAAATATTTCGATGTGAGCCCACGCAACTATGCAGACGTTCACCTCCACTCATCGTTCGTAAATTACCGCTGCCGATCACGTGTCAACGAATACACGTGTGCACGTGCGTGTGAGGGTCATACTGTGTATACTCATTCTCGAATTACATTATGCTACAGATGACCAGTATGCCCATCTTCATATATTACAATACCATATGCGGGGTTTATACCTGGAGTCACAGGTAGACGGATCGGCAGGATGGGTTTATTCTTCCCACATTGGCGCTCGGAGCTGACAAATATTTGATGAATTTTTGAACGTTGGGAGCGAACGAACACGATATTTGACTCTTTTCAACCACCGCTTCATCATTTGCTTGTACTATATACCGTGATATAGCTCAAAGAACGAGATATTTTATACTTGGCCATGATGTGTCTATTCATAATCCTATATTCTTATGGATTTTCAAACGCCTGGATAAAAAACAATTATGTATTAATGCGACTTGACTCATTTCATTTTAAATCCGAAGCTTTCACGACCAATCTATATATATAGCTAGATTCAGTCGAATACACATATAATAGCCGAATGCCAGATACAACCTAAACGTCTAATTGACGTAATGTGTATACTGTAAAAACAATCTGCTGCAAAATTAATAAACTGGTATTGGAAGTTTTTAGGCATAAACCGTTTGTTAAATTTCGAACACACTTAGTGTGTTCGTGCCAGTGAAGGTCAGTGAAGGTCATTACAGGAACTGTGTACTTGAAATTTACTAAACAGGTGCTTATATGACGAGTTAATATGCAAAATGTATTATACTGCATAATTTATAATCGATAAGCGGTTTCTGACGGCATCACCAATTACTTCGTTCGAAGTTTTGTTGCAATTCGCATTTTGTTTTAAACCCAAGTTCTACGAGTAATAAATCTGTAGATCATAATCACTATGTGTTTAACCCTTTAAGGGCCAATAGGGCACATATGTCCCACCTTCCGCCAAAGTCGGCAATTAAAGGGGTAATATGAATTCTCACAAAGTTTGACGGAAAATAATAAACTACATGTTCTTACCGTCACGTGCTTTGAATGACTTAAATTTATTGGACAACTTTTTGTAAGGTCAGAGAAACGGACTCATGTGAATGCATTTGTCTCACGTTTTTGTACACTGTATTGTAACGGAACGCTTCTTCAGCGACTGTCACCTTTAATTGCGCTAGGAAGTTGAATCAGCAGTATAGGCTAGATGAATATAACTAAAGAGTCTCGATCATTGTTAAAAAAGTGGATATCGCGAGTTTAAATAAAATATATCAGCAGATTGTGTGGCTCTTGTGGTAGACAACTGCAAATTGGTACAAATTCTCGTTAATTTCTCTTTGCGTATAATTAATCAAGCCTCAACGGTGATCAACATTGTACTAAATCGATCTAACATCTTTAGGTATTAAACATGTTTACCGTCTAAAATCTCGCCCATGCCAATCGAGTTTGTCGTAGCTCAAATAATAGGGGAATGTTGGGTATATTAGACCACCAACTAGATTGGACCAGTCACGTAACTACAAACTCGTTGCTCCACACTGCGATCTAACAGTTCAAAGTGGTAGGTATAATATACTAAATTCAACATATTTTGGCGATCCGGGGAAGTATCGTTCAGTCACAAAACGCCGGTGCATATTTTAGGCCTCGTAACAGGTAGTTTTCAGGGTATTTATCTAGGGTCTGACTCCGCCATATAAGTACCTGTAAAATACTATTATGGCTCATGAACAGTATCCGATAGGCAACAAAGATGTACTTATACAAAAGTTTGCTGAACACATGTCAACAATAGGTTACATTTCTATAAAAATGACGAAGTCGAGTAACTAGTACCATGCGATGTTCTTGAAATTGGACCGGGGCTGCCGTACCTACTAACCAGTAGTCTGTATAAAAATGATCTTGAACAAAACGAAGTGAGCAGTGCAAAGAGATCAAACAAAAATCCACAAAAACCAGCACCAAGAAAGAAAACTAAAATACAGAATAAAAAACAACGTGATCAAGGAAACAGGTGAGACTGTTGCATTTGTGACGAAAAGGTCATCGATTCGATGATACAGTGTATCAGATGCAAGGGTTAGGTGCATGAAACGTGTGCACAAGTACGTGCTGGAGCAAAAAAATACTTTTACGATGACTGCAAATAGATATATTCAAAATATACAGCGGTCCAATTAACAAGACCGGTTCTATAAACTGGACTTTTGCAGGGGTCGTGAAATATTAGTTTTAAGATACGTCATTAACTATTGAATAAAAAATACCATACGGGAATATGTTTGTAACTAATTATACTATCCTATGTAACCTTGTTCAAAACAATAAAACATTGTTTACTACGGAATAATTCAATAATTGTAAAAATGGTCCAATTTACCCGAATTTCCCCTATAAATAATCAGTTTTGGTTTTTCCTCAACGTTTGCTTCAAACTCAAGTTCAAGTCCATTAATAAATTATATTTTGTCTTCTTTTCAACCAATTGACCAATTGGGCAATAAATCTGATTGTCTACGGATATTGTAACGGTTGCTTCTCAACCGCATGGCTAGCTATTAAGTTATTTTTCATTATTACCAAATATTTCATCGATTGCTTCTCAACCGTTGGAATATCAATTACGCTTAATGATAGACCGATAATTATCCACGCCTGCGCCCAATGGTATAAAATGCAATCGAAACATTAACGTGTCGCGCTAATATTAAGATAGTATTGTTAAAGAGGCAGATACGCGATGTAACATAAAAACTACATCATCAATATTTATTGTCAACTGGCGAATATCTAACATCATCTTACCATTAGGAGAATATAAGCGAGCGAAACTCATATTGTGAAATTGTATCGCGTATACAAATTTTAAAGAGAATTGTCACGTGAATTCTCGGTGAGCTCAGGGAAGAAGAACCCATGAACTCACGAAGAAATCTGGGGTCAATTGTCGATTACCCTTTTCTATTACCTTCTTTATTTTAAGTCTGTCTAATCGGTTCAATTATAACTTCAGTATCATTATTTGAAATATTCTATAACAGTACATTTCCAACCTCTGCACCTCTATAGGATCCTATTCACATTTCTCCGATATTGCTTACGAATGTTCTTTACGAATCGTGAGTAAATATTGTACTATTCTGAGGCAATTTCTAAAACCAAAGTAAATATTCTCTTATTTCCTACCCAGTACTTCGGCTCCAGTACACGAATACTACACAAGAACACACAAGACGAAAGCTTCTTGTATGTGTATTTAAATTGAAATCATTGTGTTCGTAATTAACGCATGAAGATCTCGCGTGCTTATTGATCGGCTCGCGGATTGAAACCTCATGAAATTACGAAACGTTTCAATATATTTATGGTCTTTTATGAGGAATTTGTCGATTATTTCAAAGCGTCTGTCATTATTCTAATTCCATGTATCCCACTCATGTAACTGTGAAGCTGGTAACAAAAACTGTGACTAAAAACTGTGAAACAAAAAGCCTTGAATGGATGACAGTTCAAAAGAATGACAATGTACATACGTGTTTGTCGAGCATACAGACTTCAAATGGCCTGGATACTAAGAGTAAAACAATTGTTAATAATAACTCACCCGTGCATAACTCGTATCCGTAAAAAGTATCCGATTTTGTTATTAATGTGAAATTCATCCATTATTTTTAATACAATTCATTTGTGTGATCGGAAGGCGTCTCCTGAGTGTATTAAAAATGATGGATGAATTTTTATAATAATTAATTAACATTTATAGTTATTCTCATAATGCTGGAAATTATTTCACTGTTTTTAAATCTTATTGTGTGATTAAATTGTTGGTAACCGTTAAACCGTTTGGTAACCATGAGTTTTTTAAAAAATTTAATTTTTTTTTTATGTTCTTCAAAACTAAATAATTTTTTTCGAAAGTAGGTGCAGCTGCCAAGAAGAAGCATATTTTTTTCAGATTTTTGTATAGTCTATCTTGTCCGGAAAAAATACGACAAATTTCGAATTTTTGTTATGAATTATCTTCGATTACGTTTTAACCCAGAAACTATCCATCGCAGAAAAAAAATCATCAAGGCACAAAATTCACTTTTTCTAACGCACTTCTTAATGAAAAATGACTTTTTCATAATGATTTTCTTACAAATCATTGAAAACTTATGGAATGGAATGGAAATTTTACTTAACCCTAAACTGGCCAATAGATGAGTTTTTGGAGGACTTCATAAAAATTTGTATGAGAAAGCGCGTTGAAAAAGCTAATTTTTATGCGTCGAACATTTTTTTATACGATGAATAGTTTCTGAGTTGAAAAATATTCGAAGTTACTTCAAATAAATTCTGTATTTTTTTCTAGGAAAAATATGCTATATAAATATTTCGAAAAAATTCGATATTTTCTTGCCCACTTTACCTGCCCATCACCTAAAAAAAATTTTAGCGGGTTTTCGAGAACATAAAAAATGGTGTGCTTGACTTAACGTGGAGTGCCTCGTATATAACGAATATTTTTAATAAATCTTATGTATCTATTTATATTATGAAAATATATTGGAATCGCCGCCACCACTGCCACTTCCATGGACAAGAATCGGGGGATCAGGTAAGGTTGGATTTTCGTGAACGGGACCTGTCTTGGCATTGTCGTACATTTAAAATTTTCATCATATAGTGCTCGTGATTCTAAGCGGGACAAAATGATTTTGGGCGATTGCCAGCGAAGCTGGACCGATATCAAAAAGCTACGAAAGCACTTTCGAAGAAATTTAATTATCTTTCGATAGTTTTATTACGATCGGATGCGAATTGACCTGCTGCAAGGAGATGGTGCGACCCGTGCATATCGAGGCTGTGTGATCACGCAAAACCACCCCGAGAATTGTCATTGCGCTCGTGAAACTATCATAACGACGCATACCAGTCAAAAGGGAGCTCGCGGCGACCAAAAAACACCCTCTAAAAGACCTGGTTGGCCTAGTCCAGAAGAAGCCACAGTCCAGGAAGCAAAACTCGGGTTTTAAGGGATTACACGGAAACGCGCGAATCGATTTAATTGAAATTTGTCGTGCAATCGTTTTTTGCAATGTCCTCAGACCTCGAATGACTGTTATTGCGAAATATTCCCCAGGAGACGATGTCCAGGCAAACCGAGTTTTCCTTCCTGGACTGTAGCTTTTTCTGGAGCAGGCCAACCGGGTCTTTCAGGGGGTTTTTTTTTGGTCGCCGGGAGCTGTACTGCCCTTTTGACTGGTATGCGTCGTTAGTTTCTCGAGCCCAATGACACGGAGTCGCACCACCCCCTTGCATCAGGTCAATTCGCAACCGATCGCAATAAAACTAGTCTCATTCGAAAAATAATTAAATTTCCTCGAAAGTACTTTCATAGTTTTTCGATATCGATCCAGTTTTACTGGTTATCGGCCAAAATCATTTTGTCCCACTTAGAATGACGAGCACCTCGCATAGATTGTTGAGTCGCAAAGCGATCCAACAATTGGCGAACAATAGTCGAACATAAGGCGCTGTCATTACAATATATGTTTGTATTTATACATAGAAAAATGTGTCGGTGGATATACCCGCATTGCACATTCATATTTATTTTCGCATCCTTTCATAAACGCGTTGTTTATGGAAAGACAGAAATCGCGTATGCTGCGTATTAGCCTCTGCGTACGCGATCGTTTGAGAAATGGTCGGCGATGAAAACGAAGAGAACTCAATAAGGAAGCAAAAGCGGGGAGTGGGATTCCACTTGTCACTTCTCTGCTCCCTGTATTTGAATTTAATAGCTCTGTCGTCGGATAATATTATTCAGTTTGGAATTGTTTTCTGAAGCCCTCTACGCTTTGTTCTCGTTATTTTCTAGCTTTTTCTTTCCTGACTACGTTACGTTAAAGAGTTTGTTTCCTGATTACTTAACCAACACAGAACTTAAAGGCTGCTCTCACAGAAGTGCGAACTCAGCCCTCACTGAGAAGAAATACTGAGAACTCCTAAAAAAACTAACAGTTTTCTGTAGTTAACTACTAGTTAAGTACTCAAAGTTCACCAGTACTAAATTGACCGGCTACCAGGAATTCCCAGTAGTTGACTGCTGGGGAACTTGAATAGTTTTTAGTAGTTTACTACTGGAAATTTTCAATAGTATTCTGTGCCGTTCACTATTATGGATTTGCTCATTAACAATAAAACGTAACAAGTTTACTTGCTCGCATCTAGTCGACATTTTATACTTTTACGTTCACTTTTTATCGATTGACGTAAATTAATCTCTGAAAAAATCGGATTAAATTTTTTTGCCATGGGTGAAATTCGAACGTGGGAAGATGTAATACGAGTAACTTTTAACGTAGTAGAATGCACCGTGGGTAATATCGCAGGCTGTAACATTACAGGCTGCGTTACGCAAAATGTAATGTGGCCAATGTTCAACGTGACAGAATGTAACGTGGGCAATGTTCAACGTGGCGGAATGTAACGTGGGCAATGTTCAACGTGGCGGAATGTAACGTGGGCAGTTTCTAGCCTGGCAAAATTTAATTTGAACAACTTTCAACTTGGCAGGATGTAACGTGGATAATATTGTACTCGGCAGAATGTAAGGTTGGCAATATTCAACGTGGAAAATTGTCATATGGGCTATTTTCAATGCAACAGAAAGTTACGCGGGCCTATTTTCTGTATAAAAGTATGTGTAATGTTCATGTTGGCTGAAAGTATCATGGCAGTATTTACTGTCGCCAATGCTGGCTGAAACATCAGCGTGGATCATATAATAGTACAAAATGATTTATTTGACAAAGGTAATACTTTTGTGGGCGATGTTGAACAGTGCGTTGACATTAAAAAAACGTGCCAAAAAATGCGTGATCGAAATTTTCTAGCCGAAATAAATGGAAGCGACTGAACTTCCTATCAACAAAAATTTTCTCCTCTAATTCAATAGACGTGGTCATAAATTGACTTGAACAATAGTTAGATGAATCATTTTTAATGAGGCCATGGTGTGAGTGGTTAATAATTTGCGAGGCCATTCGATCATTGGCCGAATTTTTACATGGTTGAAGAGAGCGTTAAACAAAAACGTGGTCAAAATTGCGAAGCCGAAGATGCATGGTAGAAAGTGACATGGTCGCCTTAATTCGTGGTTATGAGAGGTTCTCCCATTTTGAAAACTTGCATGTAAACCGTGTATTCAATTCCGGTGAAACGCAGTTCGTATGTTTTCGAGTGAATGTATCTATTTATATCTCAATACTTTGTTTGTTTGTTTAAAATATATGGCAAGCAAAAAATTCACTTCAAAATCAAAATGTCGACATCAATAACATAAACGACAAAATTTTGAAAATCAGTAACCGTGGCCATTTTGCAACTTTCTGATTCTGCTTTCGAAGTAAATGTTTCGAGATTAAAAAGAAAAACATGTTTGGATTTAATGCAGTTTTTTATTTCATGCCGTTCTCATTTTTTCATAATTGATGTCCATTGACCGCGTAGCGGCAATTATAGAGCTATCAGGTAAAAAAAAACTGTCTAAATAGCTATTATAGACTGAATACTGCAAACGTACAGATAATCAATCTTATCAATTTAACATAGTGTGTATTTTACATATATATTGTTATGTCCCGGGTTTTTATTATTTTTACTTTTCGGCACTTACCATGAACCTAACTGTTTCAATGTTGTTTTGCTTGCCCCTGTTAGCATTGGTATGCCCCGATTTGGGATAGTAGCGTCGAGTGAGATCGATGATAAAATTAATTACTGCAAATTTTTTTTTTTTTTTATAATAGTGCGTTGCATTGAACCGTGCCGGGGTTTGAAATAATTATCATCGAATATCATTTCAAAAAAATAATTATTTATTTATTTGAAGAAATTAATTGTATTAAAGTGATGCAATTTCGATCCATATTTTCTATTACAATTTCGATTTATACTTTTCGCAAACGTATTGTTGTCAGTCAGAACTTGTTTTGCTCCCGCCCAGCAACTTCGTCGTCTCGCTCTTCGCTGCTGGGGTGTGACGCGTTTTTACGTTTCATAATTTCGTTAAAAGTTTCCCGGAGAATTGAACTCTATATTTACGACTTTGATCATCCTGGTCCTGGTTGAACAAAAAATCTTTTTAATAATGGCAGTGCGGTGCACCGCTTAAAAACATTAATACGCGAGAGCAGTCCGCGTTTTAACAAGCGTTGCATGAAAAATGATATATGATAAAAAGTAAAAAGAAGGTGTTCATTATTTTATAACTATTTAACGTTTAGGATATTAGAAGGAGTTATTATCTGTACGTTTGCAGTATTCAGTCAATCTATTTACACAGATTATTTTTACCGGATTGCTCTATAATTGCAAAAGCTATACGCTCAACATCAGACAATTATGAACAAATGAAAAATAGCATAAAATCCAAACGTGCTTGTTTTTAAATTTCGAAACATTTCTTTCGAATTTAAAATAAGGGACTTGCAAATTGGCTGCGGTTACTGATTTTCAATTTTTTATTATTTTTTGTCGGTCATATTATTGACGTCGATATTTTGATTTTACAGTGAATTTAATTTGTCTGGCCATATATTTCAAATCAAACTGTTGAAATATAGATACATTCACTCAAAAACATACGAACTGCGTTTTCCTCGTATTGAATACACGGTTTATATACAAGTTTTCAAAATGATGGTTCCAAATTCCGAATTAGCCGAATCAGTATGGTCGCAGTCCACAAATTTCAGAGTACGAGAATCGAATCTGACCGATGTCAAAAAAAATCAATACGTTTTTTACGACATTATACGATATTAATTTTTGTTAATTGATAAAAAGTGAGTCCAACAGTACAAAATGTCGTCTAGATGCGAGCAAATAAACGTGTTACATTTTATTGTTAATGAGGAAATCCGCAGTAATGATGAACTACTAAGAACTACTCAAGTTCCTCAGCAGACAACTACTAGAATTCCGAGTAGTGGTCCAATTTGGTACTAGTGAACTTGGAGTAGTAACTAGTAGTTAATACAGAAAACTGCCAGTATTTTTTTTAGTAGTTCTCAGTAGTTCTTTTCGGTGCATGGGCGGCCGAGGCAACAGCACAGGCAACTAGCAATTTCATTCTGGCTTGGAGTGGGTAGATGAAAATAATCCGGAGAACAAACAATCACACAACTATCAATTCAGATAATGTGCCCTTGAGAATTGTTACCCCTAATCCTATTTCTCAAAATTCCGGTAATTTGGTTGCCTCTACTTTCATTTTTCTACGATAAATTGATGAACTCACAATCCGATTCTTCTGCTGGTCAAATCACAATTTCCGTTGCAGGAAAATGGTCTAAAACCCGATATTTATGATGGGAAAAGTTCTTGGGAACAATATTTGAAACAGTTCGAAATGATTAATATTTTTAATTGATATTTGATCGAATAAGAAGCTATTGTACTGATCTCTTCACTCCGCGGGCCTGCTCGATCAATTCTTGATAGATTAAGTAAGGAATGAGGAACTCAGAGACTTAGGAAAAGTCAGAGAAAAGTTAAAGGGGCGGTCCTTTATTTCTCCTATGGGGTTAAGCATTTTGAGAATATTTAGTTCAATGAATTTAAAAGTAGAAAACAACAGAGTGCGAAAAGTCTCATCTCGTTCGCGACTGATTTTAAGCGTTGGTTAGGTTAGCTTTCTCAGAAGTAAATGATGATACATGAGATAAAATTGCGTGTGCTCACTTCATTGCTATGAATTTCAAATCATACAATACAATGAGTTCTCAGATTGGAAAATGTTTTACCCCTTCAAACAGCCTTAATTCATGCGGAAGAAATTCATGTCGTAAATCTTGTGAAAGGAAGCTTATATATTCAGCGATATCCTCGAAATTTTGCTCAATAGGGACACAAGAGGAATTTCAACAATGAGATACCGGCCGACATATCAAAAAAGAACTTACCCAGTTTGACAGTAGAACTCAAAACCCGAGAAACTTCGCGGATAGTCAAGATTAGTCGAAACGTCCAGTACTCGAATGGTGGAATTGCGGAAAAATTGAACATACCAAGCGTAATTGCAAAGCTCCACCTCGCCTCGACAATCATAATTCAAAGGAAAGTTCGAAAAACTAAAAGGAGTCGATTTGGGTTGGGGGGGGGGGCAGATCAATTCAAGATCAGGGTTCTCGGACAGTCTCAGTCAATATACTTTCTTCGGTATCAGAAATAAAATTACTATTGAACTTAACCCTTAACGGGAAAATCGCAAATAAATCATGCGTGATGATAGTGGATACTGCATCGGATATCACACCAGCAAATGTAGCTGTTTTCGGAAAGTCAGTTAATGACTCAGAAACTTGTTCCATTCAAGTCGATATGCAAAGCACGGGTTCAGATTGGAAATTTATCAATTGAAGTAGAAATCGGTTTCGGAACGATTCAAGAGGACTGTATGTCGGGTTTTGATTTCTTGTAAAAATCAGAATTACTGAAAGACTTTGAGACATTGATTAATACAAAATTCAATGCCAAAAGAAGTTAAAAAATCTTTTCAGTGCGTTACACATCAACTTCAAAAGACGTTGTCGATCAAATTCCCGAAAATTTAATTCCCTTATATGTAAGTTCAGTGAAACGTCTGACTCCTGAACAAATAGGTTGATTAAACAAATTTCTGCTCCGTTTATCTGAAATCTTCGCACCAAATTCGAACGATCTCGGTGTATGCGGCTACATTAAACATCAAATCGATACTGGAAACGCCAAACTGTTGAAACTCATACTGCGACGAATCCCTATCCATATTAGAGTGACATAGCATCGAATCTTTTAGAGAATAAAAAGGCAAATAATAATTGAATGGAGTTGTAGCCCTTATGTCTTCCCTCTTGTTTTTATTCGAAAAAGTCGGTTCACTTCGATTTTGTATCGATTGTCGTTTTATCAGCAGTATAATAAAGAAAGATTCATCCGAAACATCATTCCAATAGGGGCTGTTATTCCGAGAAATCTAATTGACAATTTGACTCGTCGCTAACGGAAAACTAATTGGGTAGACAATAATAAACGGTCTCTCATCAACAGTTGGGTATATATAGGAATTAATGAAGATCCATAATAATTCTTTACCAATAGCTTTTAGTGGCGGGCTTCAAAGGACTATTAGGGAGACTTAACAGTTTCTTCCAATAATTTGGTGAAAACTACGTTCTTTTTTTTCAACTGGTCGCTGTAGTTGTATTTATCTTAACGAATAATTTCTGTACAATATTCGATGGGCTTTCCGGCGTACTGCTATATATTTTTAGCGCCCTTCTTGAACCTTCACGCTGTATGGTTACTTTTATTGGCCTTCAATCATATATATATATATATATATATATATATATATATATATATATATATATATCTTTAACAATGAATCTCTGTGAATTATTTACGAGTAGCAAAAGACCCGTCCACGAAGGGGCGTCATTGGTAATAATATATCGGCATCCCGCCGCGTTTCGTCTGGCCGTTCCAAGTTCACCATTCATGGACAACGAATATTTCGACCGACTATCAACCTCGTATAATAAGGGTTAGGGGAGGGGTGTCAACTTCACAAGCTAGGAAACTGTCCCACCTGTTTCGACGGGAAGCTACTTTGCATGTGCTTCTGCGCCAATGTTGTAGAGGCCATGGGGTAACTATTCAGAATACATTATACAGCAATGCTAAAAGGCAAAAGGTCGTAATTGTAATGTGAAAAGCGATGTGGAATACGTCCTTTTGACCTCTTGCGATCGATATATGGATATAATACATTAAATAACTATATAGTATACCAGTCACCATAGCCCCAGTATCGTACAGTACTGCATAGTTGCGGGAGTATCCCCCTCGTTCTGTCCCTTCTCCGGCGCCGCTGGTTGCCCCCTCCCCTCAGCGTTTCGGGTTATTGTCTGCAATTTGTGGCACCCAGGCACACGTTGGGTGTTCTCGCAACCAAGAATGTTAAGCCTCATTTAATTGATATAAGGGTGGCAAGATGGGGCGTTCGAGTGAGCACCCTCTCACCCATATTCTCCCTGGGTACGGGGCATTCTATACGAACTCAACAAACGTCTGATCCGGACCCTCTCGGATTTACTTTATAATTTTTTATATGAATGCACTGACGATTTTAAAGGCTCCCTTAATTTTTTATAAATTTGGCCCACCAGTCCTTATTGCTTCGTCATAGATGTAGCTTTATTGTACACAAAAAAAATCGCCTCTTTAATGCCAAAGTGTTTGAAATGTTCCACAACGTCAAGAAAACGCAATTAGATAAAATGTCTGGATGTGTGTGTGTGTGTGTGTGTGTGTGTGTGTGTGTGTGCGTGCGTGCGTGCGTGCGTGCGTGCGTGCGTGCGTGCGTGCGTGCGTGCGTGCGTGCGTGCGTGCGTGCGTGCGTGCGTGCGTGTGTGAGTATGTGTGTGAAAGTGTTTGTGAGTGTACAATGAGAAGTTTCTACCAGGGTTCGATCGTGCCGTGAAAACTATATCAGCTTTAGATTGGATTGACAAGATCAACGACTGTGGTCTGTGGTACGAATGGGACGATAAGGTAAAACTGTATTTACCTAGGTGTAGATTGACAGGCCATGTGAAATTGTGGTAAGTGGTGTGGTATGGTCTTACGTATACAATTTTGGATTGGGAGGTATTTTTTCGCGAGTTGATTAAACAATTCCTGGGTGTGGAACGTTTTGGTGGATTGTTTAATGAAGCAGCTGAATACAAAAACAGACCAGGCCAAGACCTGCGAATATTGTTTCAATAAGCTGCGAATAATAAATAAGTTAAAGTTGGGTATAGCTGAGAGTCAGATAGTCGATCTCATTGCTCACGACATATTCACGACGACAGCATTCGAATAGCCCTGTTAACTCCTAAGTTGAGTACGAGTTTTACTCGAGTACGTTATTTTTCCGGTAAATACTAAGGTTAAAAGACTAATAAAAATACAAAGGAGGCAAAAGATTATAATGGATCTAATGAATCGAAACAGTCCAATTTCAAGAGAACAGGTGATCGCGACAGCAGAATTAAAAAATATATGGTGTGTCATGGTTGCAAAAAGCCTGGCCATTTTAGACGCGATTGTCCTGAACGCAAAGATAAAAGCGTTTCCGATACGCAGAGAAAAAACAAATCAATAACTAAATGTACCTGTTGTAAAACCTAGACTAGATCGACTAGACTAGACTATGTCAACTAGAGAGTAAAACATCCCAAGTGCTTGAGGTTAGTCGGATTGATGGGTCATTAATCGAGGAGTCGATTAGAAAAAGCGTTGTTAACGGCAAAGAAAGAGAATGTATGTTCGATTTGGGGAGCGATTGCTCGTTGATCTAGGAAGGCGTGGCTCGTTTAATGCAGCTTCAACCTGAAAAGATCGATAATGCTCGACAGAGGGCGTTAGTGTTAAAATCTTATAATATTTGTAGCTAAGTTCAAGTTCAGGGCGTATACCGCAGTTTTACCCATTATTCTTTTCCTCGATATCTCATTGACTACGTTTATACGATGCGCGGTGTCATGGAGACTATTCTCATTTTACTATGACCAATATAGTAAAACCGGCTTTAATGTGCCGTGTAAGCTCCCTGCGTATTGTACCTGGGATAACTAATGTTGGGTGATATTGCTTCGGAACGTGGAATATATGGAATGAGAGGGGCGTAGTGCGCGTAAGGGCGCCCGAATAAGGGAATGGACAAAAAAAATCTGAGCCAATTTTTGTAAAAAGTTCTCTATCTCAACGATTTAGTTATGTACTTGAGCGATGTACGTTTTCAAACGTAGACTATCAGTAACAGAATCGACGTTTCAAGTTCTGTTAAGACAACTTCTGCTGTTTCTGAGATCACTGGAGTCATAGGAAACGCGACTTGTAACTTGGACCACAGTGAAACGCATACTCCCGTCGTATGCCCGGCGGGCGCGGTCGGGTGTAAAAAAGAAAACGGGAGACGAAAGAATGTGCGTGGACTACAGAGCCTTAAATAGAATTACAAAACGCATGAAATACCCGTTTCCAATAATTGATGAACAGGTGGACCGTTTAGACGGAAAAAAATATTACATATCTCTCAACTTGAAATCTGGGTTTTATCAGATCCCCCTTATTTACCGAAGCAATCGGCATCAGCCTTTGTAACGCCAGACGGTCATTGCGAGTTTTTACGCGTGGCGTTCAGTTTAGTAAATACTCCGGAATATTTTATAACAACGATGATGACAACCTTTCGGGGTACCGATGTTCATGTTTACATCGACGATATACTTCTCGCTTGTGATTCTATAGAGGAAGGATTTAATCTGCTGATTAACGCGTTAGAGATATTACAGAGCAAGAAATTCTCAATAAATATTTCTGAATGCAGATTTTTTCGAGAAAAGATAGATTATTTAGGACGAGAAATATCACGGTCGGGAGTGCGACCAGATCAGCATAAAGTTGACGCTTTTAACTTTCAAGCTGTCTTTCAGCTGTCAAAGATTTTAACTTTCATGTTATTTGTCGACCGGGCACCCAAACTGCACACGTTGATTCTTTGAGTCGAAATCCTATACAATACTTGGCTGTTGATATCACTTCATCCGAATGGATAAGAGTAGCTCAGTTACAAGATGATGAGATTAGTGTCAATAAGGTAATACTCGCATCTGGTGATGTTCAACCCGATATACAAGAGTACTTCAAGAAATATAACCTAAAAGAGGGAGTAGATTTTCGTAAAACTGAAACAAGAAACAAGTGGCTCGTTCCACCAGCAGCCCGATGGAGCATGGTAAAGATGTGTCATAACAACTCTCGACATTTTGTCGTAGAAAAGACCTTAGAAAAAGTTAAAGAGCATTATTATTTCAAGGGGATACGTAGATCGTAACCAAATATGTGAAGGCTTGTTTCAACTGCTTATATTATAAACCATTCACTGGGAAAAGACCAGGATTTCTGCACCCGATAGAAAAAGGCAGCCATCTCATTCCACACGTTGCACCTCGATCACGTTGGACCGTTCAAATCTAGTGCACACAAGAACACTCAGATATTAACGATTGTCGACGCCTTCACAAAATTTTGCATACTGGAAGCGGTACGAAACACCAAAACCAGTATATGTTATTAAAGCTTTACTGATGGTCTTCGCGATTTTTGATATACCTACTCGGGTGATTACTGATGGAGGATTGCGTTCCCTTCACACTCGTTTGAAACCTTCTGCAAAGAGTACGCCATTAAACACGTGTTGAATGCGGTGACTATCCCCAGAGCTAATGGACAGTGTGAGAGAGTCAACCGCACTGTGCGTGATACATTGGCCATTACTAGCGCAGGAGAGCCCGAGGACTCGTGGGACGAGTGCATCAAGAAAGTTCACAGTGCCATAAACAATACCACAAATCGGAGTACGCGAAATACGCCATCAAAATTGCTGTATGGGTTCAAACCTCGCAGTATGGCTGATGGGGTATTGGTGTCTGCAATTCGGGAGACCGTGGATCAGGTGGAGCTAGAAGAGATACAGAATGTGTCAGCGGACAACGTCGTTATGGAGCAAGTGAAGCAGAAGAAAGCGTTTCATGCGTGGAGATTCAAACCTCCTAAGTATGTTATCGACGATGTCGTCATGTGGAAACCCATTGCAGCACCCGCTACAGGGAGAGCCGAAAACTGAATGCCAAATCCAAGGGGCCGGTCAAGGTCAGGGCGGCCTTACCCAATGATCGGTACGAGGTGGAGGATCTCAGGGATATGAAGAAGACGCTAGGGCAATGAACGGTGGTGGCTCAGCTGAGTGAATCAGCTGAGTCCGCGGGTCCTTTTTGATGCTACGGCGTAGTATTGGTAAGGCTACATTGGAATTTCGACGAACGATAATAGTCGAATCAGGTGTATGATAGTAACCTCGTGGCGAATTATAGTAACCCAAAGGTATCCAGACAATGACGTGAGACAGCTGAAACTCTTGGATCGGACTTCATCACTCTGATTTCAGAGCAAACGCTGTATCGCACGCCTATTGTATTTCTTGTAGACTGAATCTTTTGGTAATTTCGTATGGTGAACGCTTATTTTCAGATCGACAGTCAAATAAGGGCCAATGTAAATCCAGGAAGGCCGAATGAAGTCAACGTTTAAGCGTGTGAGTCTCGGCTGTGAGACGGAGATGCTGAGGATATTTCCGAGAACCCAAAACATCAACAAAGAGATCAGTATCGATGACGATTCGAATGCTGGAGGCCACGCAGGGCTGGTGTAACAGGGCATTACGCGACAACGCGTTTGAGAGGGCATAACTAAATCATCTCACGCATAATAGTCATCCTATATAATGTTATCATATCCAAGATCATATATATACTAATCGGATATTCTCTAAAATGTGACTTTTAATAATATCATTCTATATAATACAAATTGACATTATATATCTCAAGAAGTGTCATTATTGGTTTTGTCACATTGTACATATATGCAGTGGATAATACATAATGTACAATTTAAGTTTGAAGTTTACTTACGCTTTGACTACTTTAAATACATTTGCCGTATACGTTTTGCTTCCTCATGGAGGAAGCTTTGTTTTCGTGAAAACATTTTTTTTCGAGATTTTGATGCCAGAGTACCTACTTAAAATGTTCCAAGAAGTCGAAAAATCATATTTAGAAAAAATGTCCGTATGTATGCGTGTGTGTGCGTATGCATGTGATGAGCTTGTAAAAATTGAAGTGGCCATATCTCGAGAACGGCTTCACCGATCTTGCCGAACTTCGCACATAAATTGGTCCGCAAACCTCCTCGGTTTGCTGCAATTTTTGCTCCGATCGCTGCCGGGTGTCTCATTTTATGGTAGTATGAATTTTTCGAAAGAGCGTCATCTCTCTAACTTTCATAAATGTCCAGCTATCGGGCTCAAACTTACTATAACAATAGGCTAGGCTGCTTGGTATTGAGGTTGGCAATGATCGATTAAGGTGTTCAGGTTTTATAAAAAATTTCATTTTTCGAAAAAAAACTATTTTCGCTCTAACTTTTATAAAATTTCAACAATCGAACTGAAACTTGCTACAAACATTGTCTAAGGGATAAGGATACTCGGTGTCGAGTTTGACAAGAATCGATTTTAGATTTGATGAAATATTGAATTTCACTAAATTTTCAATTTTTTTCATAAATGGCGTGATCGCTCCAACTTTATTTTGAAATACTGAGGGTGTACATTTAATGGTAGCATTTCCGATGATTTTCATACTATCACAAGAGAAAGCTTCCTCTATGAGGAAGCCAGAATTGAGAAAGCCATTACTCATCGAGCAGAATCTATGGGTGGGCGAAAATCGTGAGGAAGCAATGGACACATTTCGAATTTGCACGGTTTTTTACTCTATGTATGTAATGTAAATATGGAACCGATGGAACTTCGATATTTCCTTCATATACTACAAATATATACCTACACGATAAAATTTCCATCTTTTATCAATATATTTTTAAGATTTTTGAAATGTAATTTCTCTATAAAAAATATGCAATGGAAGCAGATTGTTCTCAAAGGCAGTATATAAATGCAATATAAAAACAAAAATATTGGCATGTATTTTGCATATTAAAAGTAAATATGTGATTTATCATAAGATTATATATAGCGCTTATATTCAACATATATTTACTGTCGGAAGTGTTTATATCGAACATGTTTGCGCCATCTATTCAGTGTATATATGCGTAATATATACAAATAATACGACATTTTAGCATCATATATGCAAACGATATAAACATATCCAGCATATATTTTTCGCGTATATTTAACATAGATAAATTTACATGGGGGTTATCTTACCAAAAGAAGGTCTGTGTAAGATTTCAGTAAGATTAGAGGTTTCCGCTTTTCGGAAGTTTAGCCCAATATTTACTCGTGGCTTCGCGTCTTTGAAAGAAATTTTTTGGTGGCATAGGCATAGGATTCCTCCTTTGGATGACCGTTATATCCACCCAATCTCCCCTAAATCTGGTGAATAGGATCTATAGGATTTGCTATATAGAACGCAATACAATAGGTACTCATATTGAATCCCCCTCTGCGTGCACTTCATTACGGCAAAACTGAGCCAAGTTTTTTAGTGTGCATGAAATCGGATACATACCTTGCGTGGATCCTAAATCATTCTGGACCATTCCGTTTTCTTCATTCAGTAAACAGAATACGATTGATACATTATGTGAATGCTGCATATACTTACTACCGATTATGAGCACAAATAAACCTGCGTGCTAACAATGTTCGGTATTCTGTGATACATAACCAGAGAGCAATTCAGGATTTTTTTTTCGAGTGACCCGGTGGGGGCGGCGCGGGCACCATACGCTTGTCAGGATGCATTAGCTTATCGATCCGGACATCGAACATGATACATCGAACGACCAGGACACGCCTCACGCTTCGACGGAACATAACGCGTAAGGAAATATTTATGAATGGACTGGAAGAATATCTGGTTATCCAGTAATTTGTACGTTGCGGTTGAACGGTTTGTGTCAAATGTTTTGAACACTTCCACTTAGTATCGATTTTCATGACCCTCCCGATGATTTAGCTGCCAAAATCGTACCAACATAGTAATGTCTAAAAAAAACTTTTTTGACTACAGTACTTGGCGAGTTAGTGTGTAAATACGTCTACGGTTTTATTAACCGTTGACTCCATTTTTCAGTACGATCGCAGCAAAAATTTCTTGTACAATCTAAGTCGCAAAATGTTGTATGTTCACATCGTAATCTTCATCTTGACCAGCGCAGCCAAACTCAATGCGTAAGTGTCACAAGTGGATCAACAAAAATAGAAATTTTGAAGCGCCGGCTGTTAGTTTTTTGTAATTTTCTAAAAAATGGTTGATTCGGTAATAAAAACGCATATGGCCTACATGAAAGGTAACAAAACGCTTATACTTAGGCAAAAAATGTTCAGTTTATTCTAAATGATTTCGCAATGGGGTAAGCAAAATGTGACCTAATTCAGTGGTATGTTCCAATGTCAATAAGATATAGCTCGACATTGCCCTTACATACATATAAAGAGCCAGGGAGTCAACAAGGAATTGGATGATTTTTAAATATGTTATTTTCAAGTTACTGATATTCAGTGAAATTATGATATTTTGTTTTTTTTGCATAATTAATAGCTTCTAAGCTTATGAAGCCTCTTGGAAGCGATTCCGATTCCAGGCGAAAGAAATAATGGAGCGTAGATCGAGAGCATACAAAAATGGATTTTTTTTAAGGGCCTCACCAATCCTATTGGATGGAGTAAAAAAATATGCCCATAAACAATTCACTGTTTTCTTAAGTTCCAACGGTTTAAAAATGTAAAAGAAAATTATATACTTGTACTGTATCCAGATACGAATATTAAAAAAATTAAAAGTTGATGAAATATTATCCGGCAAAGTTATCAACGATCGAAAACTTGACAAAACTTTTTTCTCTGCTTCGGTAAAATTTAAAACTTTAAAAGAATTGACTACTTCCCTGTTATGATCGAATATATTTTCAGTTTTTTTCGGTCATTCCGGTGCAAGAAAAATGCAATTGCTTATGAAAATGGATTTCTGTGTCTTTGAAATTGGGCGGAAATAGCTTAGCAAATTCAGCATGTTTTTCCTGTATTTCACAAAATGCGATGGATTTTTAAAGATTTTTTGCGTACCATATTTAACAGGAAAATAATTATTTGTTCTACCGCAAAAAACCAGCCAAGGTGAATAAATCTCAAAAAATTTGGTTATTGGACTAATAAAACAAAAAAAAAATTAAAAAACAACTACTGACTGTCAAATGTTAAATCACAAAATTGAATGACAAAATGAATGATAGTATATCAAGAATAATGATCTATCAATTACTATAATAATTTATTCACCATTTTCACTACAGTTGGAGGACGTCCACCCAATACTTACGTATTCAAATAATTTTATGTATTCAAATTATGTACTTACGTATTTAAATAACTTTATATAAAGGGCCTGATGAATGAATTTGACGCGACTTTTTCATGTTTCAAGGACGTCTTACGACTGTAATAACAATTATGAATACATTATCATAATAATTAATGGAACTTCTTAATATTTCACTCTTTTTGCATATAATTTCGTCATTTAATTTTGTGATTCAAGATTTGACGTCAGAAGTTTTTAAAAGTATTTATGTATTTATTTATTTTTTCATTCTCTTAAAAATGTTTGCATGCACAACTAGCTAGTGCAAGGAGCGTGATGCAAGTGATCATACGTTATTAAAAGTAAACTCATCTATTGCTCCTTGTAACTTCATACTAGAGATGGGAAAATCGTATTTCACCGGTAATTTCACCGTACAAATGCAGTGAATGGCCGCTTTTAGGATTAAACATCTCCGAAATTTGTATTCATAACTTAATAAATATATAAGAATAGAGTATCTTGGAAAATGACTTCATATTCCCGTAAAGTTTTTATAATTGTCAATGTACCTTAAAAAAAAAATTACTGGACTCTACCTATCTAAGATGTAAATCACCGGTAAGTCTTTTTCATGACGGTAAAAATATGAAAATATTGTTACCGGTATTTTTGCATCTAGATTGATGTTACCTGTATAACGGTAAATTTACAAAAAAACAAAATTGAGACGGTCCAGTCACACCAAACGATTTTCCGAACAATTTACATAATTTACGGTTACAACACGATAATTTATTGGTCATTTCGCCTGATTCGAATTTTATGGTAATTTAACATCTCTATTGGTAATCAGCAATGGGCAATTTTCAACAGACATCAATTCTACATTTAAAGTTGACTTGTAACTTTACTGCTGCTATACGGGAGATGCAGCCCATTTTGAATCAACACTATTGCACAAAAAACTACATAAATCATTAAAGATCAATTATGAATAATATAACCTATAGGAGTCACAAAATTACACATTTAACGTGCTGTGCAACACATTCTCTGTATGTTTTTCTTGATCCAAAGTGAGTACAAATTGCATTATCTCTCGTACTCGCGCAGAGTCCGACCAGTTTCAGATCACCTTAAGGAATCTATATATACATATATGAAGACACAAAATTACCTATTTAAAGGAAAAACATCAAATACTTTGTGTCAAAATTCACTTATACCGAGTGTATAAAACCACTGTGGGACGTATTCGCGGTGCATAAGCTCTTATGGTTCTACACACGTGATATATTTATCACTATTGCCAAAGTAAACAATTAAAAAATAACGAAATCTAAGGCTCTGAACCACCGAACTCATATAATCGTTGTACGAGAAACAATTATACGATTGAGTGAAAAAAATTCTAATACTTGGTGACAAAATTTACTTGTATATTTTCAAAATATATCTAAAAAATGTATGGAATAATTATTCCCATGCGAAGCCAGGACGAGTCGCCGGTTAATCATAAATGACCCAACTACGTAAGTCAATTATGGATAACATAATCTAACACTAGCGAAATTAAACATTTAACATTATGCACAACACATGCATTCTGTGTGTGTGTGTGTCTCTCGTTTCAACGTCAGCGCCAATTGCGCTATCTCTCTCGGCCTTGCACAGAGTCCAGTCTGTTTCACACCTCCTAGAATAATTCATAATATTTAAAGATAATCGAAATTTTACATCTCACGCAAAAACAACGAATAGTTGTTGTTAACATTCACCCATGTCGTGTGTGTCTATTACGGCGTATGCGGTGTGTATAAGCATATAATATACTCGTATGGTTCTATATAGGACCATAAGAGTATGTTTATACTATTGCCAGAGTCAATGATTTCGGTACAATTAAATTGTTTCGCGTAAAACACGACGAATTGTAAAACTCTCAGTTGCCGAGCTCATAATCTATTATATTATTTGCCAAATAATTACACGTTTAACTACTTCGGCGGCAAGAAAAATGTCACTGTGCCAGAAACGTCAGTAAAAAAAAGGTAGTTCGATTTCGATAAGGCTTTTTAGGTCACTGATTACAAATATGAACTGATAATTCAGCAATCCAAAATGGTGAATCCAATATAGTCGACCGAAATGCAAAAGTGACTTAAAGTGAATAAAGCTCGGTTCTCGCTGGTTACGATTCGCAACTGAAAAATTAGGAGTCCACAATGGCAGATCCAATATAATACAACGTGGTTAACCATGTATTTAGCACACGTGGATCAGCGGAAGAGTGGCGATATCTTTTTTGTTCGTGACTATATATATATATATATATTTGAAATACAGCCGTGCGCATAATAATGGATTTTCAAGAAATCAGCTTTTAAATAAGTCCACGACAATTATCCAATATTTTACATAAATAAACGAGTTCGCAGTTAACTGAATAAGTATTTAATCTCCCCAGGTGAAGGTTGCACAAATCCGACGACGCTGATGGCGGAAAGTGACGAGGATATAATAGGCAAGCGACTTGCACATCGAGACTTGCAAACTTTTTCTCTTGCATAACATTTTTTCGTTTCTTATGAGAAATAATCGAGAATGAATTTATGTTCTTTTTTTAAATGTTACGACATTTCATAACTTTCTTTGTTATCGGAGCAATTGAAAAAATCTCATTTGCCACAAAATGTTTTCCCCAATGTGGTTGGATGGTAATATATGTTTATTTATTACTCGATTTTGTTAACATAATATCGAATCACTGAAGTCCTTTTTCATGCTCCTTTCGTAATTTTTTGGATCAGATCAGGAGTGCGACTGGTGTGGAAATGTCACATATTCAAGTCAAGTTAGCGTTTTCACCCATAAGGAAAGTACCCGCGGGAAGATCCCCCCCCCCCCCCCCCCTCCGATTTCGATGAAACTTTGTACGTGAAAAGAGTGCTTCGAGGTAAGATGGCACACAAAATTTGCTGCCTGTATTCGGTTCTATGGGATCATCGCTATATAGGTGCAAGACGACTTTCCAATCTGACAAACGGACCGCTTAGTCCTGTCAAATAAACTGAAGTAGCAAAGTTAATTGAGAGGAACTAAATTTTTGCATGAAGGTGTGTTCGGGTATCAGTAAACCCCTCTAGAAGGAGAAGCTCACACCACCCGGCGAAGGTTGGAAATGAATAAAACGTGAATAACTCAAAAAGTAATAAAGATATAGGAAAAAATAAAAATCAGGGTTGTAGAGAAAAAAATTCTGCATAAAAAAGGTTCTTAGAAGGTTAAAGATTACCGTGAAAACTATGGGAAATACAAAAAAAAAGTTTCCTACAAAAGTTGCATATTTTCGAATGTACAGTTCGATGATGACGACATGATCGAAAATTTGTTTCTTAACTAGATAATTAACCCGCCCATGCTTATTTTTGAGAATTAGATCTTCTTTGTGAGGACAAAATGTGCAGAATTACATTCCGCATTCAAATATGTATAATGAATATCTTTTTATATCGCGTTTCACTGGAAGTAGTGGAGGGGCTTGCCGATATCAAAGTCATGGAAATTAAATTTACACCTAAAATGTAGTATAATTTATTTATTTTTGTATGATATGTATTAAATAAATATAGTTTATGTTGATGTCACAACGTGATGACTTATTTTTTTACCGTAAAATGCACACTGGTGCGAATTCGCACCATAGAATTTTTTCATTTTCGAGATTGAAGGAGAACGTCAGCGTATAATGCCTCATACCTGCTACTGTGAATATGTTTATACTCCACCAGAAAAATTGTACCCCAAAAACAGCTATCATCCAAATCGACCAGTGTGCTAATATAGAAGGTGAGCAAATGATGAGGTGTGCTATTTGAGGGCTAAGATGGGACGATGGAACCCAACAATTTCACTTCGTACGAGAAACAAAGTTTACAATATGTAACAACAATATATGTATCAGCGTGAAACGATCAGAAGTTAAATGTTTGTCAATAAACAGTATTTATAGCAAATGTCTATATTTTTTAGTAATACATTTTTTACTTTTTCTGTGGTGAAATCTCAAAGAATCCATTAATCAATTAAATTAATTCAACGCTTGTTAATATATATCCAAGAACTTTTATACTTAATCCCTTTTAGAATTGCAAATTTGTTTACATTAAATAAAGTATATCAGTAGGATTTTTTCTATATTTTTTGCATAAATTCTTTGATGCTTTCTAAATATGTATAATTAACACTTGTTTGAAACATACTTTGAGCGTTATTCAGCTTAAGCGCATCGCAAACTGATTCGGAAAATGAGTCTTCTTCCAACGAAGACGTGCTCGACTTCCAAATTGTAGAGTTTATTACACGTGCATGTAAACCAGTTACGCGAATGGTTGATATTGTGGTTCGCTCTTGGATAGAGAGACAAATAGGAAAGTTAAAGATAAAATTCATGCCACTATCATATATCGATGAGAACATACAACTTGTACCCGATCTGGCGAAGAGATATGCACCACCAAAAGATTGTCCTTGGTATATAGTAGTCTCCGAAGATCACGGTAGTAAGTGCATATTTATTGATTTGAACGCAAAACGAAGACAATAATGATTTCTTTACAGACTACATTCGGTCATTTTTGGAGACTTACGATGAAGCTGTAAAAAGATTAGGTTTACTCAAAGTAGAAGAATATGCCAACACAGCAGAATCTGAGGATCTTGTCAAAAAAGCGGCCAAAATCGAAAAGAAGCTTCTAAACACAAACTAAAAATCCGCGCTACACGGGATTTGCTAAATAATGTTCTCTCTCTATCTGACTCAGATAGAGACTCAAGTCTGCACGGATTGAATCAAATGGATGCTACCGACACATAACAAGAATTCACAACTTCTTCTTCTGAAGATGAAAATCCCTGTCCATCATGTACAGCTGAGAAGAAACAAAATTTGAAGAAGAATGAGGAAAAAAAGATTCTGGAGAAGAAAGGAAAACCAGGAAAGAATTTAGAGAAATAAGAAGAGACAAAAAAGAATTCCGATAAAGTAGAAGATTCAAAAAAGAGTTCGAACAAAGACAAGCTGAGAAACAAAGAGGAGCCAAAAAAGAGTTCAAACAAGGAAGAGCCGAAGAAGAAAGAGGAGACAAAAAAAATCTGCGAAGATAGATGATGGCAAAGAGCATCATTCTATACAAATGGACCGAGAAACATCAGGAACGAAGTCAAAGTTTCCTGGTAACGTCATTATTCATTTTTTATTGTTTTGAACGCTGAACCTGAAATAATTATTCGAGTTATTCATTTTTTTCATTTCATTTTCATTTAATCTGAAAAATGAAATTACGAACTTCGTCCTTCAAATTTTTGATTAGTTTTTTTATTAATGGTACCAAGTTGATCAAATGTAATATTTTATAATTGACACTTACAGAACGCACACTAATTCGACTGGACCGAATTGAAATTGACATTAAGGAAATTAAAGTAAATCAACGTCGAATACTTGCGCTTCTCTAAAAACAAGCAACAAATGTTCCAGCAATGACCCAGGACTTCATAACGAAATACGATCGTCAATTGCCTTTACAAACGAGAGAAAAGATTTTGATTCATTCAACGCAGAAATATCAAAAAACGAAGAATATCGAGATGGTTTGGTAAGTACATTTCAATAGTTACAATATTTCACCTACTATACAACAGTACATATAATTTATTTCCCTTGATTTTTTTATTTACAGAGATCTTGTTTGTCATCCTATTTCGACTCGAAGAGTGCAGTTAGGAAAAGCATAACAGCCATCATAAAAAAATGTATATCAAAAAATCTTGCTATGGAGTACACTGAAGTAAAAAAGCTTGCAGGAAAAAGAATATTCATTGAAACAGCAATGTGCGTTCGGTAAGACGATCTGAAAAAAATGTTTAATTATTGAAATATAATAATACTTTCATTAACTCTTATACACATCTTTATTAAGCCGCTTCCAATTTTTCTTCTGTACTTCACAGACGTTTGAAGCACACTCATTCTGACGAGATCAAAGGTAGACGATTGACAGAAACCAAATTTACCTCTAAATTGGAGCTCGTACTCAAAGGTGCGAAAGACTGGGAAGGAGGACGAAAGTTGAGAACAAAACTTGTTCTAGTGAATGCAGAAAGGAATTTAAATCCTGATAATAACAATAATAACAGTGACTAAGCGTAGTTACTGTTATTATTGTTATTATCAGGCAAGCAAGTGCGAAGATGAGAAGAGCGATAAAACAAGACGCGAATTGCGAAGCTACTTCACTTCTTTAGTTTTTTTATAAAATGCAATAATAAATCATTTTAAGCTATGTAATACAACTTTTTTTTTTTTTGTATCCCTGAATCTATCCCTATTTCAGAACTACGCTATAGGCCCATTGTAGGATCCTCGATGGGCCAATTTGGAAACAATGTTGGGCCTGCGCAGATTGCTTCCCTTCGCCCAACGTAAAAAGAGGGCAAACTACGCGGGGCTTCCATTGAGCGAACTCAATTTTTCCACACGGGGTAGTATTTTATTTTTTGTTCATTGTCGGTTTCGTTCTATTATTTTGTGCGGCATTATATTGCGTTCATTATTCTGTATTTATTATACCCATTTATTATTAGTCTATGGTATTATTTTAATGATTTATATTTGCGAACGAGCGTGACTAGCAAGATTAGATACAGATGTTGCGTTCGTTTTTCATTTCCGTTTCCTTTTTCGGCACGTAATTTAGTTGACTTACATGCCTCACGTAGAGGCGATTTGTCTTACGGCTCATACATACTGCAATAATGATCGTCGGTGAAAAGTGTTAATAACACAAAGATTTGTCACCCCAAGCACATTTATTTACCGCTGGAACATCGAATATAGCACCTTCGTCGAATGTATGCTGAATACCGAATTCAAGAGGGGTCATAAACGCTGATGACTTATGACAAAAACTGGTTATGGGTGACTGATTTAAAGTGACGAATGTTATCTCTAGAGTAGCATGAAGGTTAACGTCATAGTGGATTAAAATAACCGTATCGGAAAAGTGTTTGGAAAAACCCAAACGAAATTTTTCCACATTAGAAATTTCCAAACGTCGAGTGGCTGAAGTTGAGCCAATGTTCCCGATGGTATGTGCAGAAATACAAAGTTTATATCATTTGGGTTGACTTCTCATACAGCTTATGCACATTGGCTATTCCAGGAATCGAATAGCAACGCAGCATTATCACCGACGGAATGGAAAACAATTTTCCGTAACCATATTTTCAAGAGTTCTCCCGTTAGTTTTCCCAATCTTGATACGCTGATGGTCGAACGGCATTTTCTGATCAAAACATACGTTTTTGTACTCGTGGCCGTAATTTTCCTGTAGGACTATGAAAAAGGGGGACAGTAACTGACCCGAAGAGGAGATGATGGGTTCAATATAATATAAATGTGTGTCGTTGAAGATGTTGACTAAACTTTAGCTTCAACCTTTTTTGCTCTGTGTAAAGTTAACGTCCGTCCACTATGTTCTAAATTAAATCCACTTTGATTTACTTTGAGTTACACGAACGGAGTTTTTCTCTCACTTTATTAATAAAAGATTCATTCACGGTTTCATAGTCCAGACTTTGAGTCATAGAGGTCATACTCGTGAATTTGATTATTTTTCGTGATATCATTCCATATTTGCTTTTGAAATTCATTAAGCAATTATAAAATGCTTTAAACGTAGAAAAATCGACCTCGTAACTCAGTAAGTACCGACATTTGCCGCAAATTAACCCGTAGGAACCACACCAGTACAAATTTGGACCATCTAAAATTTCTTGTTTCTGGTCTTTCTAACGGCGTTCTGTAACGGTCTCCCTCAGGACGACAAATATGATATCACCCTAGAGTACTACGGTTATCGAATATTTTTGGATTAATTGTACAAGAGTTATAGAACATTAAAAATGCATAATCCCAAATCGCACTAGTGTGGTTAGTATGTATACTCGATGGAGGTGTGGTTACTACGGGGTAATGCCATATAAGTACCGCCAGCAATTACTAGTTTTTCCCATTCTTTAACTGTTTTCTTGAAACAACTTTTTTATATCTGTGCTTAAGGCAGTCGTCTGGTTTAGAGGCCTAAAAACGATAATTTTCGGATTTTTTTTTTATAGGGAGAGAAACAACGGAACATCTTGAAATTTTTAGTATATTTTAACGCACATTTGGGAAGTACAAAAAAAAAAAATTATCGTCAAATTGTTGCAAAATACGACGACGATTTTTGACGATTTTTGCGAAATGTAAAAATCGTCATTTTTTTGTTGAAGTTCGAAAATTAATATGATTTCACGGTTTTTTCTGGGTTTTTTTGGTTTATCGATAATAAAAATATATGTCAATTACAAATAATTTTGGTTTTTATGTTTCAGACATGAATTATGCTCACCCTCTTTCTCGCCAATTCGAGACTCCAGCGGCGAGGCGCTTCAATGGTCAGCTAATAACGCCGCCATTTTGCGACAATTTGACGATAAATTTTTTTTTGTACTTCCCAAATGTGCGTTAAAATACACTAAAAATTTCGAGACGTTCCGTTGTTTCTCTCCCTATAAAAAAAAATCGTCGTAAATTACCTTTTTTTAGGCCTCTAAACCAGACGACTGCCTTAAAATGTTAATGTCAGCTGCAACTTTTTTATATTCAAAATCGATCAGTAGAACATTGAATTCCCAGAAATAAGCGTGGTGGGTGTAATTATTTAGTTAATAAATAATGCTAAGAAATTTTCGATCACGTCATCTGAAAGTACGTTCAAAAATATGCAGCTTTTCTATGAAACTTATTTTTCTATTTCGCATAGTTTAGGCGATAATTGGCCTGATAGGAAAGTCATCTTGTACGTATATTAGGATATTTGGTTTCCTAGAAACAAATACGGGTCGCTAATTTTGTGCGCATAGTTCATGCTTTAAAGCACTCTTCTTACCGACAAAGTTTTATCGAAATCGGGGGTGGGGCACCTCAGGTACTTTCCTCGCCAGGCAAGGCTATGAGTTCACAGACCTGATAGGTTATAAACCAGTAAGTAAACGTTCTTGTTTCTCTCCAAAGAAGACCCTCCATGAATAATCCCAATAAATAAATAAATTTTATCATAGTACCTAGCAATTTTAACGACGGAATATGATCGATATAAGTGTACGCAAGACACTTCTTGACCGCGCGCGTGAATTTTGTTGCCAGAGTACAATTTGCGGAATTACCGATATTTTATTATCCCTCAAAAATACCAAAATAGTGTACAAAAACATGAAACAATTACATTTTTATGAGAGCATTTCTCTATCCTGGCAAAAAGTTGTCAAATAAATTAAAATTATTCAAAGCACATGCTGCCAAGAATATGAAGTTTATTATTGTTCATCAAACTTGGGAAGAATTCATGTTAAACATACAGAATGGGGGTGATCTGAACATGTATTACTCGAAGAATTTTAATTTTTTCAAAATTATGAATTAAAAAAAACGATTTTTTTTTCTATTTGTTCAATTGAAAACAAAAATATTAAACAGAATTGATTTCTTTTTCCAAATTGAAAAGATGTGGGGGCTATAGCAGGAGCATTCACATCACGATCTCTCCTAAATACCCGTATCTGCTGATCCTGCTGAATCGATTTCTTTGTTTTTCTTTGGTTGGGAAAATCATTAAAGTCGTGCCGGAAGATCAACGCGGCCCTGTTGCATTGCCTCGGGGCGATTCAGCCCAGAACAGATGTCACTCTTGTCCCGTGTCAAAATATGCGTGTGTCGTGGTACGTCAATACCAGGTCTCAATATATAATATATATTTGAACTATTGTAAAGGACGTGAATATTTAAACAATTTATAATTCGGTTAAATTCGGGAACCTTCATGCAGCAATTTATTGATCTGCCAAATTGGTAGATGTCTAAGACTGGCTGGTCGCAGCCGATGAAAGCCGGGCAGACGAGCAGCGGGATAACGAGCTTGTACTGTTACAAACAGTCTTAATTATGACCTCGAAGTGTACGGATGTGTGACAAGAAAATAATTTTTTGTTTAATGGTCTCCTGATTGCGGTCGAATGCCTGTGCTGGTTTCCCTGAGACTTATACTTTATTAATAATGAAACTGAACGTACATTGAATACGGTGGAGTCAATATGGCCCCCGTAAAAGACGCCCACATCATCCGATTCTAACGAAAACTCACGTATGGGCCTGTTTAAGATGACGTAAGACACCCATTTAGCTATTTCCCCCATACTCAATGTTCGATTCACGTTTTCTGGAAAGCTTGACTATTGGGAGAAGAATGGACTATAGGTTTTGTTACCGACTGACTTACAGAGTGTCACCTCCCTTAAGGTATTATGTTACAAATTAATTTTAAAATTGTTAAGTTCCCAATGACGGGGGCAATATGGCAGACTAAAAACCAAAAGATGATGTGTGTGTCCACGTCTTCGCTTCAAGCAAGCAATCGTACACGGTATCAAGTATTGTAAATGCATAGTTGGATAGTACAACTCAGGAAAAATAATTGAACTCATTGAACCCGTTTTAATTGGTGGAAAAAATTCGGAGTCATAGTTTATCATTTCAATGCATTAACGTGAACGCTGTTAATACAATAGCTAACTGAAGTACAACTGAGCTTCACAATATACACATTTTTCACAATAGCGTAGTTTTCTCTGGTTGAACATTGTCGAGAATGGCACTACTCCCGTCGATCATTCTATCATTATTGGCACATAGTGAATGTATTCGATGATCAGAATACACTGAGATTTCGACGCATTGTCTCGAGGTGTGTCGGAACTTAGCCTCGTCTGGGTGACCGAATTAGTTTTGGGAGTGATACGAGACCTCGCAAATATGTCTCTATGAGTTGCACGAATTTCTTCTGAAGCGCGCTGATTTCGAATTAAGAGTCAAGCTTTCGTTGAAACGGCAGAGTCCATAGGATTGACGTTAAATACGGGTATCTTATTCGATTTGCCGCATAATTTGGGTCTGGAATTTTTTGAGGGGGCTGATTTTACGGTTCACCGTTGAAAATCCCAATTCAAAGTGGCGGCGGGAAAATGGTTAACGCAAGATCAATACCATACGACGCAAAGTGCTAGGATCTCATAAAAAATGACTGCATTGGTGTTTTTGACGTTACGAAATTCTAATCCACTATAAAAGATCCAGAATATAGAATACTCAACTAACGACTTGACTGTCTATTTAACGACTTTGGCCAATGAGTAAGTAAAAAGCGTGATGATATTCTCGGAGTCCGTTAGAAGATGCAGATGTCGCGAAGTAGTTCCCGTAGAAAGATGACCATAAGTAAAGATTGAGATCATGGTTTAAGGGGCGAGCAAAGCCGCCACCTGAAGATGAAGTGAATTGGCAAGAGTCTTGGAAAAAGTCTTGGAAAGAGTCTTAGAAAAAGTCGGCGGTATAGTCTTGCAAAAGTTTCGGATATAATCAACTTTTCCAATTGATTGCCGCCTTCTCCAGACGAGTATTCCCGCCACTGTATTCGGGGCGAGAGAGATCCACCACCTTGAAAGGAGCAAGAAGTGAAAACACATCTAGAATTGTTATACGAGCTCTATTTATTCGTTGACCGAAGTCGAGACTGTACTCGACTGAAAACGAGGATGAAATTCTTTGACATCGAAGATTGATCAATATTGCAAACAATGGGGATAAAACAGTTTATCAATATAATTCTAAAGATGGTAACGATTTCATATAAGAATTAATGCTGGAACGATTATTAACATTTTTTTCTTCTTGCAGATTAATTAAGCGGACATTATTGCAAGCCGGGGGAAAATTACAACAGGAAAACTCGCGTGCAACAGAATGATAGTACTCACGATCAGTGGAGTCTTCTCTCTCCCACGCTGTTAATTATAAGAAAATATATGGATTTTGGCAGGTCAGCTGAATAATTATACAATTAGGGTATATTTAATTGGAATATCCAATCACTTTATTGAGGCATCTCGCTCCGTACAGATAGTGTATTGTGGTGCCACATAGACTTCTGGTTTGGGATTGTACATCCCGGAATGGGCGATTAAATTTGTGAATAAATCGTATCGAGTTAAAGACGCCGTAAAATTTCTAAAATCTCGGCTAAACATCGTGCACTTGCATCATATGCTTATAATTACTGTTTTTATTATTACACAATATTATTTTTGCTAGTTCATTTATACTCAGCATATACTCATTCTTTTCGCTATAATACGTACTTATTTAATACCGTCCTTCCTGGATAATGATCTATTCCTTCGAACGGTTATCACACTGTTCGTGATGTTCTTTCATATGAGTCGCATTCGACCGCTCTATACAATAACGAACAGTTTTATAACCGATTATAATTTATCAGGCATGATAATAATGATAATAATAATAATTATCATAATCTAGATAACTTTTGAATAACTCGATCGCCCGTTCGTTATATATACACGTTTAATTTATTTTGCGGCATCCTTCCAAAACACCACGTCAGATCAATTATTTCGAATTATTATCACCGACTGTCACGTTTTCTCGTGAAGTGCTGCAGAAAAAACGTAATGCGGCATGAGATCCCGCGCAAAAAGATAGTATGCAAATAGTATGGCTGTAGTATTAAAAGTCGTAGTATGCTAAATCTGTCGTATTCGACTGAGATATACTTCATTAATACTTCGAAAATTCGTTAAGGATTCATGGGGGTGTGTTTTGAGAGTACGATTTCCGGATTTTGAATAAAATCGGGGATGAAAAGTTTAACAATTTCAAAAATTCAGGAAACGCGATTCGTACTTTTTATATTTATGAAATGATCAAACTTTTAACCATAAATTTCGCATACAATTCGATTTTTAATACCCCAGCTATAATGTACTTGTACTATTTTTTAGCACGGGAATACTCTTACAAGGCTCTTCCCAAGATTCTTCTCATATCATGGAAGCCCAAAGTAACATTTCTAATATGTTCTGTTGCCTCGCAATATTATAGACGCTGAGGTGGTTTTTCACATATGACCGCGAGTTTCCTTGTACGCCATCTAGCGGGCCGTAGTGCGAGGAGGTTCCACTAGATGGCGTACAAGGAAACTACCGTTCATACGTGAAATACCACCTCAGCGAACAAAAAAACATATTAAACATTTTCTTTTGGGCATTTAACTTCGAAGACATGGAAAGAATGTTGGGAAACGCCTTTTCTTGTGCCAGAAAATAATGTAAGAACGGCTGAAGCTGAAGTATTAAATGTCGAATTTATGGTAAAAATTTTGATCATTCCTTAAATGTAAAATGTACGAAACGTGCTTCAAGATTTTTTGAAATTGTCAAACTTTTAACCCCCAATTTTATTCAAAACCTGCAAATCGTACTCCGAAAACACACCTATGTATCCTTAACGAATTTTCGAAGTATTAATGGAGTATGTCTCAGTCCAATACAACAGACTTGGCATGCTACGACTTTTAATACTCGAGCCATACTATTTTCATACTATCTTTTTTGCGCGGGATTTAGGAATTTAATGGTATCTGGGGATTAATGGGATCTACGTTGATGTCCTGTATTATATTCAACAAACGATTCTATCTACACACGTAATATATAATAAATGTTTCACAGACTTTTATCATTTTTTTCATCGCTCTTGTTATCGTTAATATCTGAATAGTTGGTGTAACTATCGTATTTGTGTTTGAAAAATTGCGTCAACGGTCCATAATACTGAATGTCGGATGTTTATTGGATTTGTCTTCATTTTCCAACGTTCATCTCTTCAAGAAAAAACAAGAAAATCGTTACCCCTTGCTGCTATGTTCATTTCTTGAACAGTGCATTCCCAATTTCACAATGCATTATCATGTGCGAACTACGCATACTATGAACCATCGAAATACATCGGCTGCATGTGTATTTTAGTACTTTTCATGATTCCATCAAGTAGTTCATGGTTTTGCTGATGAAATTTATGTGCCTTTCGTCCAATGATGAAATCAAGTTGAAACTATGCTTACATGAATTGCGTTGGTTCACCAAGGTGTCCTCTATTTTATGCTCAGAAGGTCATTTTTCCACCGAAAAAAAAAAACTGGCAATCAGGAAGGACCACGGAAAAAATTTGCCGTGTATATTCCGCTGTGTATCCTCCCCTCTCCTAGCTGCTATTGCGCGATTTTGCCGAGTATTTTCTTCAGGGTATTTTCTCGCATACCTATCAGCAGACAGTAGTGGGATAGCTCAGGAAATAGCTCTTTTAGGTCGAATTGTGGCAAGACTGTTTGTCTAATTCCATAAGAACAAATACGAAAAGACCCTTGTGAGCATTTATTTCGGTCTAGTTCTGTTTTGTAATTTTTTCTTAGGGATTTGGTATTTTCACCACCCCGAAAACTTTTAACAACATTTTGCGTGGACGACTCGGATGTATAAATAAAATAGTCATACATTATTTCCGGGATAAGACCATGGCGTGTGTCGATGTTCAGGTCACTCGGAGTAGCTGGTTTTGTCGCTGGCATCGTCGGGGCTTGTTTCGCGATATGTTTCCGACGTTCCATTAACATGAGCTTTCTGATTCGGTGGTCTGATGACGGTGGGTAGATAACCGGTGCCAGTGTATGGTGCAGCGAGAAATCTGTGACGGGTTGGTGGACTTGGTCCGCAGTAACCGCCGCGTGTAACGTAAGCTGCCGTAGCCGATGCTGAGGCTACGGAAGCCGCTGCCGCTGACGCAAGAGCTCCTGCCAATGGCGAAAATGCTGATTTCGGCTGCAAACTGTCCTCGCACACTAGAATTTCCATTGCCGATACCACGTCACCTGTTGAAAAAGCATAATCCTATTATGCATATGACACCGAAATAATTTTGTACCCGAAAATATCAGATGTCACAGAAAAGATGTACCGATTTCGGCCACTGTACCCTTGATAGCTTTTTTTTTTACTATTGATTCATTCCAATCATTGTTTTCCCGCATTTTCACGTCGATACTTCGCTAGCATTCATGTAAGTTTAAAACATTATCCATTGGACGTTACTTGACTCCGATTGTGCTTAGAGTTTTTGTCATCCGAGTATGGTGACCAAAATTAAGCGAAAAGTCGCTAAAACCTTTCCATTTACCCGAAAGAACGTTTTAGCATGGGCACATTGCAAAGTTCCTCCATTTCAGAGAGAATAATATACTTCAAAAAAGTTTGTTGTCTCACCCACGCTTTCACCTGCATGAGTCCTCACCCATCGCTACCCCTTTGACAGTCATTGATATTGCGATAGCCATTTGTTTAGCACCTTGGTCTCACAGTGCCTAGATTTCGGGAATGGGTCAATTGCCGCAATAGAAAGATTTTGAAGGGAGTGGCTCGAGTGCTAAAGATCTTGAAATGGCAATGGTCTCAAAGTGACTAAAGACCTATTGGTGCGAGATGCGGGTTTGGTTGAAGTACAAGTTGCGGTGAAACTGGCTCTTTAGATAGTGACGGTTTTTCCCGGGGTATAGCTAAATTTAACCAATCGCTACGGTCGTAGCGTCGATCATTATTTAGAATGGTAGAGTTTATGGTAAGGCTAAGGTTCCAACGTAGGAAAATTGTAACTAAGAGGTGTGTGGTCTACCTGAAGTAACCTCGAGCACCTCTTATTTCTTTTTAAATGAATTTCACAGCTTCCATTGTATTCCGACGCAAAAAATCCACGCTATCCATGCACCGGCTCCAAGTGCCCAAGCGAGAATTAAATGCCACCATCTTATCAAGAGCTGGGGTTGGTCTTGACGGCAAGTAATTCTACTATACGCGAGTTCCACGACCCAACAGACGTAGTTCAGGTGTCAATAGATTTGTCCCTTCTCTGAGGTATTGCTAACGAAATACTACTAGTTGATAGTGTGTCGATAACCCGCATGGAAGCTTTGACCCCAGAGCGCTCCCATCATCTATTGCTGCGGGGGGAGCAAATTGTCATTAAATAATAAAGCCTGAAGATATTAGCATATACTACAACAACCCCCAAACACACTAGCCACAAATTTATTTACTCTGCTATGGTGGATATTATATTTCGGCTCAATTCGTTTTCACGAACAACATTACATATATGATATCGTTTATTTCGAACGCTGATAGAATTGGATTGCTATGCCAAAATTCAACTATAACTAAACGTTACTTATATTGAATGCCAGATTACCTACTTATTCCTGCCACGGAACGCTTTGACGCTCATTTTTTTTACTTAATTTACTTTTTACTTTTTACTTTTTACTTTAATTTTTTTTACTTAAATCGCCAATAAACGAATATTTACGCATTAAAATAGATCAACCAGCAACTACGTAAAGTTTAATCAGTGAAAGTGTTGAACTTTTTCGTGTACGGGATATGTTCAGTTCTATTTAACAGTTGAAAAACGATGAATACCAGAACACCATACTGCTAACTTTACTTCAATGTCAAACGGATAGTGATTCTCGTTTTTATTCCGAGGATAAAAACAGTCAGTTTTGCTATACGAGAAAATATGCAAATTCGAACTCTCACATTGTTTCCGCAACATTTTTTTACGCAATTCCAAAGTTTTATTCACAAAATCTTCTCTCCAAGTGAATGGCCCCTTTACCTTAGCTTACTGTTATTGTTAGAGAAAGCTTCGCAGATTCAAAAAAATTATAAAGTCATATGCAAGTTTCTACATGCACCTTAATGCTTTCTCGCTTTTTAGTTTGGTCAGCTGATTAGTTTGATAGTATGCAGTGAGTTTCTGCTGACTGGTGCTGACTCTAAGACGAGGAATTCACATCAATGTATACTGGATGTCAGCAGCATTGGCAAGTGCCAGTGCTGTTGACGTTATGTCGCTGGTAGCAAAATATCGCGTGTGTGCTACCAGTTTAATCTTCACGTTACTATGCGTGCATGATTTGCATCTTACGTGATTCAGAATATGGCAACTCGCTATGAGCACAACTTGGCGTAAGCAGGCTGAGTAACAGTTATAGCTGAATATGCTTTAAAATTGGAGATATTCGTTAAAAAGTTTACAATTTTATTAAATCATTGAGAATAGAATATCAAGCATGCACCAGAGTCATCTGATTTATCTATAAAGCTTTATATCAGCAGCTCGAATTCTAATTAAGTCGAAGCATTTGCTTAGACATAAAAAAAAAATATGCAGAATCTAATAAAATCTTCTGAGACATCCTATAAAATCTGAATTTCAATTCTCGCTATTCTTGATCTCTAGTTACTTGGCACAGATGATTATGGCCGCATATGTTTTTTGTATAATGATGAGCGACGACCGTTGTACGTACCGGTAAGTAATTGGGATCACGGAATCTTATCATACAACTGATGTACAAAAACAATGTGGTACAGTTATTAACAAAATTTTATGTAGAAACATAAAGATTTCTTACACAACATTTCAGGAAACTCTCCCGTCTTACATATAAATGCTCAAGGAATAATTCTGTCGCGTATAATAAAATTATACCGCGACAAGAGATTATGTGGGTGGCATGGGTACCCTTATGTTTGATACACTATTTATTTTACTTTCCCTACATCTTGATCTAAATTGTATATTAAGCTTTTCAAATGTGTATTTCTTTATATTATAAAATAAAATTATATCGCTGCTGCCGCCAACGCTCCCACCGCCGCTGCCGCTACCATCACCATCATGTATAATAACTGTGAGGACAGGTTAAGCTGGATTGCGTAGGATTGGATTAGGTAGGGCGGCTCTCCTATATATCGGTCGTCCAAGTTAAGCCAAGTCAGACAGCGGTTAGAGTCGAGGTAAGATCGAGTCGCTTGAGCGGATGGGAGGGAAGAGGGCGGGCAACGGGACGGAGAACAGGGAGCTGGTGTGTGAAGAGCGCAAGGGGGCATCGACCCCCTACTACGTATATATATATATATACTGGGGGGGGGGCTCCACCCCCCTGGGTGCTTCGCGCTAACCCCCCGACGTGAGTCCCCCCGTATTTGTTGCCCGATGCCTCTAAAAATTTGTTACGATCGATTGTTCGCGATTTATTGATTTACTCCGAAAAAATAATGAATCCAAGCTTTGCAAACGAACGTTTACCCATACCACCAGGCCCATTAGTATAAGCGAACTGTTTATTATGACTGTTAGCGATATAATACAGAATCGACTTTTGGTCAACATTCAACGGATCAATTAATTTCTTAGACAAATTTTTATCCAATCAATATCCACCATATCAATACCAATATATTCCATATCAATCCAACTCAAACCTACCCAATTTAACCGAACCTGAATTAACCGAATCTGACCTTACCGAATCTGGCCTAATCGAATCCAAACCTCTTAGCAACGCCTTAGCAACGCCAATTCTTGTATACAGCTGCGATATGTTTTTATAACATAAAGAGACTAGCTTCGCTTCGCGCGCCAACTTCCGCCGTGAGTCCCCCCGTTCTTTTCGCCCGATTCCTCTAAAAATTGACTACGATTGATTGTTCGCGCTTGATTGATTTACTCCCAAAAAATAATGAATCCAAGCTTTGCAAACGAACGTTTACCCATGCCACCAGGCCGATTAGTATAAGCGAACTGTTTATTGTTACTGTTAGTGATATAATACAGAATCGACTTTTGGTCAACATTCAACGGATCAGTTAATTTCTTAGACAAATTCTTATGAAATATCAACACTTCTTCTTCCCATTTGAAGTTACTATTATCTGATCAGCGTATACCAGGTTGCAGAAGTGTTGTTTGTCTTTTATTTTTCGTTAGTTTTTATTCTTTTATTTAAGGTTTTGTTTTTTTTTGCGAGCGGCGTAGCGGAGGCCAAGGTTCATCCAACCTAATCCAAACTAACCCAACCCCCTGTAGCAATGCCATAGCAACGCCCCTAACAATGCCCCTAGCAATGCCAATTCTTGTACACGGCGGCGGCGGCGATATATTTTTATAATATACAGATATACATATATTAACTGATAATTTGTTCACGATTCAAATGGACTGAGTTTTGATAGGATATGAATATTAACCCCAATCCACCGTTTGATGTGTGTCGTTTTTTATGTAGGTATATATGTTTCATCCCATGCGGTCATCCCGATATTTTTGATAAATGTGATTTTACGTTTATTCGAAAAACTCGGAGAACTCTGACTAATTTGCACATATTTATGTGGATCACTTTTTTCACGGCAATAAAGCTTTCTTTGTAAGGATGTAGAATAACATTATGCCGGATGAAGACCGGCTTGAATTTGTACCTTTGCAACGGTGCAGGAGTGCATCAACGTCAGCGCGACGTCTGCCAGGAAAGACACGCAGCAGAACATCGACCGGCGATCTTTGCTGTTGTTGTTGCTGCTGTTGGACCTGTAGACCACATGGCTGCTGAACGTTTTGCATCTGCATTTGCATCTGCATCTGAATCTCTCGGGGCTCGTGAAGATGATGAGGATGATGTTGATGCTGCTGCTGATAAAGTGCCGTGGGTGAGCAATACAACGAACTCGCTGTCGGACCGTAAAGCGGCGCATAGGATGAAAAATGTGCAGCCGCTGCTGCTGCGGCCTGAAATTCAATCACGCATGACTGTCAAGTCACACTTGTAACATGAACAGTGCATAGATCTAGGTATTCGTTATAGTTTTAAAACGCTTAAGATTTCGTTTCACTTAGAAAAAATGTTTCATTCCATCGTTGCTGGCTTCTCCGACCTTTAGAGAGCGAAAAGTGACCAGTTAATTGATCAATAATACAACGTCGAAAAATGTATAATTTTCCCAATTCCCAATTTTAGATTAACCATTTTAAAAGACAATAACGTACGTCTGTGGCATTACGTTTAACTCATGCATGATAAGAATCTTAGTTCAATAACGATACAAATAAATAAATATGCCCTTACCGCTAGTGACGGTGCAGATGATGGTGGCGGACTGATGGGTCTTGGCTGAACGAGATCGACGGCGTGCATAATTGTCTGGCTCTGTTCATGCTGAGGTGAAGTACTCTCGGTCTTTCGAATGCTGAGATTCTCTGGGGCTGGCGTGTTGGACCTTTGCGGGGTGAGCGTCGGTGTCAGGAGAGGCGTATGAATTGGACTTGGTGTCCCTGGTTCAGGGCTTCCATCTTCCGAATCGTTCACGCTGTTTTCTCGCTTACGACCGATGATTTCGAGATCGGTGCCTGATCGTTCACCGATAGATGTTGCTACGGTTTTTTGAACGTGTCCAACATTAACGCAACACATTTATTCCTCCTATACTAAAAACTAGCCTGAGATGGATTGGGTGCTTCACGACTTCGCAATGAGTTGGATGTGTCAGTAGCTGTATGCGTTATTCTATGTGGGTATCGCTGATTGTATAGCGATGGCTGCAGTGCGTGAATAAAATCTGAGGGTTCTTCTAGTCTCATGTTTAACCCTCAACTATATCCCTCTTTACGTCCCTGGGTCAACATGACCCAAACCATCTTTAACTGAGTCTAATTCCCACAAATCTTAATGTATTTTGATTTTTTTTAAACGTGGGGCCCGAATATATAAAATCTAAACCTTCATAGAAATTAAGGTTTTTACTATAATTGGAAAAGTTATGTGCATAAATGTAAATAATTTTTTTTGGAAAGTGCAAGAAACAGTTTGAAAAATCTTTATTATGAAAAGAATCAAAATGCAAAAATAAGTGTTTTTAAAAAGAAAAAAATATGAACTTATATATAGAAAATAAGTTGTAAAGATTCATTCCAAAAAGTATTATGATTTGACGCTTCCTCATCACCCACGCCGGACTTAAATAGCGTTGTGCTCGAAGTCATGCACACAAATTAATGGCTATATGCAGATTGATAGAATTCAATATTTTCTTACCCCCCTATGACAACTCTCCAATATCAACTACCCAAAAGTGACAAGTAATTGAAATTTTTGCCTGGATCATGGTAACCCAGGGACGTAGTTGAGGGTTACAGCAGTGGGTTCCGTTATTGGCACTGTATTAGAAGTTGTACCAGTGTAGATGTTATTTTATGAATGAGCAGTAAGTGTGACAGAGACGGAAATAGGAACAATATGGAGTCGCAGCAACTGGTACAGTGTGAACAACTTAGCCCACGACCTTACGTTACTAGCAAATACTTATGTTGCAATACGTGAGTGCATCGTGTAAAGTTCATTCACGGAATGATGTAATTGTTCTGTCTAATGTTTGAGTATTGATGTGAGAGCCTGAGCGAGGTGCTGTTGCAATATCTTCGTAGAGTGTAGTAGAGTGAGTTTGTGAGTGCCTGTATGGGATGGGTGCCCATGAATTCTTACGTACAGGGTGAGTGTCATGGAGTACCGGTGCGAGAGAGCGACGGAGAGGAGCAATCCCCTGGTCTGATGGATACTCTCCTCCCACGTGAATATTCAGAGCAAGGCTCCCCCTCGTCAAACAGATACTTACAGACCCTCCTGCTCCTATGTGTGCACTTACAGCCACGCTTGTTACAACATTATGCGAAACATTAAACGAAGCCACTGATAACTATCAGCTTCGGTAGATTTAGCGTAATTCCACACGGAGAGAAGGATCTGGTAGCATCTACCAGCTGGCCTGCTACAAATTACCATTCATTAAGGGTAGTGGAGATCTCATGTGACATTCTGAGAAATATTACCATGAAAACTAAGAATTTGTACCATATAGTATGGTAATTGTTGTACCATTATAAATTCTCTCATATTAATGATACATTTTACTGTATTGAGAATAAATTTTATCACAGTATCCAGCAGTTTTAACGAGGGAGTATAGTAGATATAGCTATATGCGAGACTTCGTGAGCATGAAGTAAACAATAATCTCCTAACCTTACTTTTTCACCGGGTGCGTGGATTTGCTTGCCGTTGGATAAAATCTGCGGCATCGCCGATATTTAATTATAGCCCTATTTTCTACACAGATAATTCATAATTTGTCCAGAATGAACATCGTAATGTATGTGACAGATTTCGAAAACTGATATAAGTTCATTATCATACAGAATGTCGTTGTTAGAAAAATAACCATAGCGGAGCGACAAAAAATTGTTCTCCGCATAGAAAGTTTTTCCATACCTGTCGATGTGGCTTTTGAATGCCATGTTTATCGATAATATTTACCATAGTGCTTCGCACTTTGTACCAGATCCTTCTCTTCGTGACTCCGGCCGTGCATTTACGGCTACTGTGGGATACACCTAGATCGCATGTTTGCGATCTCAATAGATGTTTATCGATTTTTACCAATGTTGGATATGATCAACAAACACTGAGTTGTCTTTATTGATTTGATTTTCAAAAAGTGGTTTGGTGAGAATAATTTGATGAAAGTATTTCAATATTGAAAATCGAGGTTGTTAAAATAAATAAAAATATTACTGTCTAGTGGAAACATTCTCTGAGAATGGATATGCATAGTTAACAAGGAGAGTACCCTATCAGGTTACCACAAATTTAGACGAACCTGAATTTGGGGTATCTTCAAAAGTATTCTGACACAAGAAACATGTGCCACTAGAGTCCCGTTTACGAACTATTCACAAGAAACAGTTTTTGTTCATAGCTCATGATCGACGCGGAAGAAAATTTGCTCATATGAAAAAATTTCATTTTATAAGTAAAACTAATATTGTAAATGAATAAACAGTACAAAGCAATGCGTTATGTATTAGTTTTCTAGGATATGCCAATCAGCGCAATCTACAAAAGTATATGAATTTCCATTGCAAACATGCCCAATTGCCAAAGTTGTGCTGCAAATAAATAAATTGAACTGATGATTTATATACAAGTTCCATTATTTTCTTGATAATATTAAAACAAAAGAACGGACAGAAACTGACTCGACTCCAGGAGACTCGTGGACGAGCTACTGCTGTTTTGAGATGTGCTTGTTTTTAAACAATGTGTGTTAAATGACTTTATAGCCATTAGTCGATCTCCATAAGCTTATATGTGGTACAACACTTATTGTTACAGTTATTATCGAACGGTATAGGGCCAATTGGGGTGTACAGTCTCGTGAGACTAACATTAATGCGATCCGGAAGTCGCTTTATAGGTGAAGGGAAAAAAACTGATGAAGAAACTCTTTAGACTATATCTATGTCCGGAAAATTTGAAAGATATATAGACAATATATACAGAGGTAACTTGGAGTCGTTCTTATATGGGATAATAACGACAGTCAAGGGAGATTATTGATGTCGATGGCGGCGAGATGCTGGATTACGGCGCCCACACGAGATAAACCATCAGTGTTCTCTTCACTTTAACCGGTGGAACTCAAGATAGTCAATTTGAGGTATACACATTGAGCTTGTGAGGCGGTCTGGGTAGTTAATGCAGTATTCGGGAGTTATCGTTATGCGTTTGTTTGCTTTGTTGCATTTCCAGTGATGGAGCACAGATATGTTATTAGTATTTTGGAATAAACCTCGTTTGTCGAAGGATTGTGGAGTGATGTAGCTAGAAAGGTTTTTGTTGGCGATAGTCTGGTCATCAATTATGGCTAAACGGTTAATAATGGCATTCTCGATATTAGGTAGCATACTAAAGTAACCTCTCACGAGTTTGATAAAGAAGCAATCAATGCGTGTAATGTTGGCTGGGTAGTCAGGGCTGTTGTTGCTGACGAAGTGGAAAAACGCAGTGTGAACAGAGCGATCGGTACTAAGGCAAGCACTTAACACGCACACGCACACGCGTGTGCAAGAGCGTGTGCGTGTGCGTGTGCGTGCACGTATGCGAATATGAGTGAAGACACGTCAAACCGGACGGCTTTTTTCATCGATCTTTTCGATTATTGGGAATTTTTTTGACGGATTTTTTGGGTGAAATAAACATACGGCAATTTTTTTTTTATTTTCATCTTATCAATTTTATTTGTCTAATCAATTCATCCCCGGGCTCATTCGAAAGAGATGGAATCAGGCTTCCATTTCATGTTGCTAAATTTTATAACAACAACAATTGAAAATTGTTATAAACAATTTAATATTCAAAACACAATTTTCATTACCGAAACCGCGCTTGAACAATCCAAAAAAAATAAGAGCGTATTCCTTGAGTAATTTCCGATAAGATAGGTGAGTTTCAAGTTGGAGAATTAATGGAATGAGAGCGTATTTGGCGGTTTTTGGCATTTTTTGCAATTATCAACCTCGTGTAACTTTTGAAATATTGACAGTAAAACAAAACAAAAAATTGCCGTATGTGTTTATTTCACCGATAAAATCCGTTAAAAAAAAATCACAATAATCGAGAAGATTGATGAATATATTTGATCGATTTCGTTCGTTTTGTCGTGGATTCACTCATATATAGGAATTTAAGAGAAACATTCCGCAAATAAACGTCGTATGTCGCGAAATTAAGGTGGTCGGTATTACCCTGCTATGGGTATATCGGGCTAGATACCGTGATGTACAACTCGAATAAATACAGAATTGTTGGCAGGCAAAGTGTCCATACTAGTTTCAATACATTGGGCGTACACTCGAATGATTTGAAATGTATAATTTACCTGCTCCACGTTCCATAACTTGAAGTTCTCCACCCGAATCAGAATCTCTGTTATCGTCGTTCATACTGCTTTCTTGCAGGACCATTCTCGCTCGCTTTGAACCTGTCCAACAGAAAACGGAAAAATATACATACTATCAATCCATTGTAGCGCTTGAATATAAATAACTTCAATTTGATCTTGCTCAGTTATAAAAGTAAATTTCTATGTTTGAACTTTGTTTTCATGTAATATATTTCCAAGCAGCCTTAGCGAGCGAAACGTTAATAGAATTTCGTTACATATCCAAATTCAACATAGTGGGTATGCAAATGGACATAAGAATTCGTGCATAATGGAGGAATACATAACAATTTTTTTTAATGAGATCAGTAACAGCAACAATAATAGTCATAGAGTATAAATGGGAACATGGACATTGCTGCTTCGTGATTTCCGGGCCCCTTCTATAAGCAAGTATCTTTCTCACTTTTAGCTACCGAGTAGAGGAACCTTCGTTAATGGACAGAAATTACGAGAAAGGAATGAACAAATCTCCTTTTTTACCCTATTTATTTTCTTCATCACTCCCTGAATTCAGATAGTCTGACACTTGCTTGAATTAGATTGTTGTAAAAATTTTACAAGATTCTAAGATTCCATAAAGTAGAAAGATTTTAATCAATCTTTGCAAAATCTGGAATATATGGAGGTACAGCTATTTCTTTGGTGTAAAAAGAGCTATAAAATATTAAATAATTACAGCTGAATGTTTATGTTTAATATTAATATTGTCAATTGTAATTGGCCCTCGGATGTATTTTTTAAAATTTTGGATGGTAGTAACCAAAAATTTGATTATAGGACCCTCAACGATTTATAAGTAGCAATATAACGTTGAATCAGCGCGGTAAAGTACATTTTTTTAGCATTTTTGCTTCCTCGTAGTGTGTGTACGTATACTGCTAATAGTTCCCGATACCTATGATGCAACTTTTTTGACGTTATAATTCGTTCAATTGTGTGTTATGCATATAATCAGCAGTGCTCGCGCGACTACGTCCGCGAATGTTATGTACAAAAATAAAGTAAAGTTCTGATCAATTATAAAAAAAAAGCATTTGTATATCGCATAAGATGAGCTAGTGAAGATTACGCGCTTCGTAGTGGCCCGTTCGTGCGTGCATGCCCACAAGACCAGCAGCATCGAGGTTTAACCTCCCACCGCTCTATCAGTAGGGATCGCAGACAGCCGAACTGAGCCGAGGAACGTCGGAGCGAGTCGGGCGGCATTGTGCGGCTGTACCAGGCTGTACGCGTAGCAATCGATATAACTCAATGGATTAATACTTTTTTGTTTATTAGGCAACCTTCCAAAATGGTAGAGTAATAATATTATACCTAGGACACTCAGGGATTATAAACAAGACAGCTGTGAAATTTCATCAATATCGATCCAGTCGTTTTTATATTTATTGGTCGCATACAAAAATGGCGTCGTCTCTTTACATAGTAGTATAAATTACTTGTAAAAGAATTATGTTAACAAAGAAAATCTATTTCAACTCTCCAATTCAATGATCAAAAGCATCCAATATCATCGATTCGTAGAAAAGAGTAAATCAACTCAGTACTGTTGAGTTCAATGGGTAAAAATGGGGGAATAGGGAAAAATGAGTATACGATAGTGTGAGAGAAAGTCCTAGAAGAACAGACAAACGACCGGAGACGAGAAGAAAAAGAGCAAGATAAATATTCTCATGCTCTGGACTAAAACGAGACAGAAAATAGAATAAATTGAGTGCAACAGAGCGAGAGCGGCAGAGATTGAGTGAGCACAAAGAAAGAAGAGGAAAGAGAGTCGAGCTCAACTTACAACGTGCTGGCTATACTATCGCTTGATAGCACTTGAAAGTTAAACCAGCACCACTTGTAGCTCTGGACCATTATGCAGCAAGCCCCTCAATCGTGGGGTAGCCGGCGGGCACTCCACCGTTCCGCAAGCACAGAGTGTATTCAGATTTATATATGTGTACATATATTATATTGGAGAAAAATATATACACGTGTACGAGTACCAAGTGGAGCCACATAGAGCACTGCAGCAGCACACTTAGACACTCTTGGTCTTGAAGTGACCCGTGGGGTTTGTGGCTTCTCCTCCGCGCGCGTTCTTCATATTATACATGTACGCGTAAATTTAATATCGTAGCAATCTTCAATTGGCCACATTCCTACCACTATAATGAATTGGCGTGCGTTTTCCAGTAAATACGAATGCGTACATTGAGCTATCTATCGATCGATTGATCTATTAGTTTCAATGAAACTCATAGCTTGTACTGGCATGCAGTTGTCGAGATATGAAAGTTTGATAACAATCACGACTGCTTGTCATTTACATAAAACATGTACCGACCGTCTCAATGATCAGCGCAAAAATGCGATAACGAATTTGAGTGCAACTTTGTGCACGACTATTTTCGAATGTGCTAACAAAATTTAACCTATCCATTAACGATGCACCCTGCCGTGAAAGCGGTCAATTTCTGAAGCTGGTCCAATAATGCAGTTTCTGCCCCAACATTGAATATCGACTGTCTTTCATGAAGAAATAAAGATCTGACGATTTTATACTGAAAAAAAAATCGCGAAAAAGCCGCTCCTAAACGAGGTCTCAACCCATAACAACAAAAATGTTATTACTCTGCACTAATAGAGAATACTTTGTAGATTTTAAACCATAATCGAAGGTGATGTACGTGCTGAATCAAAATATTTTCCGACCAAAAATATTTATTACCGCATGAAGTAAGAAAATTAGCTTACGAATGTAAGGTGAAATTTGACATCGAGAATGTTCCATCTATTTGGCACGTTAATGGTCTTGATTGGCTAAGTGCTTTTTCAAAGAGGAACCTTAGACTGTCAACAAAGGCTCCCGAAATACCAAGTTTAAGCTGAGCTACTTCTTTCGATAGGACTAACGTTGATAACTTCTTTTGTAAGGTCGATTATATTTTGCTCAAATACAACTTAGCACCATCAAGAATTTGGAACTTAAATGAAACAGGCGTAATAAATGTCCAAAAACCGAAGAAAATAGTCGCTGAAAAAGGCATGAAGCAAGTAGGAGCCATAGTGCCGGCTGAATGCGGCACATTAAACCGCTAATGGTCTACACCATTTTCTGTCGCCACGTTGAAGTATACAGTGCCGTCGGGTCACTGGTGACGCAGGTGTAGACCAGAGGTACAATTACCGTTCAAATGGCAGTCAGTGCATCGGGAAACACAGTGCAACCGATGTTTATATTCTCGCGACTCAAATACAAAAACGTATTTATCGATAGCGGTCCACCCAATCCAGAATTGTTTCCCGCTCTAATGAGCGGGAAACAATTCTGGATGGATGACAGCAACAAAGTTTTTTCTATACATATATGGATCACTTTATAAAACATGTGAAGGAAACTCTATAGGAGCCACTCCTGGTGGTACTGAACACTCATTGTTCTCATATCGACACAAACGTTGTTGAAAAAGTAAAAGCTAACGAGGTCATAATGCTTCCTTTCCCTCCTCATTGCACGCACCGTCTTCAACCTTTAGATGTCGGTGTCTATGGACCGTTCAAAAGTCATTGTGCAACAGTTCAAGATAATTGGATGTGAAATAATCCTGGTAAAACCGTGTCCATCTATGACCTTTCAGGAATTATTAAATATACTTAGCCGATAGCAGTAACTCCCAACAACATCGTTAATTGATTTAAGAAGACCGGAATATGCCCATTCAACAAAAATATATTCACAGATTAAGACTTTGCGTCATCTTACGTAACTGACCGCTCTTTACTTCAAAGCCAAGAACCAGCTAGTTCAGCGCATGAGATCGTTGATGAAAACGAACCGTAGCCAAGGCCCTCCAACGTTAATAGCGCAGGACAATCGGCTCATCTTTACTGACATCCGTTGAAGATAATATTGTTGACCTTCCCACAAATGAAATGGTTGATAATACAGTAACATTTTCACCTCAAATAGATCAACTACTTCCAAAAGCAATACCGAGATAGGAAAATTCCATTATTATAGTATTCGAAAATCAGCTTTTTTGACTGATACTCCGGAGAAAAATGCCTTATCTAAAGAGTCAAGCTCGAGTCAAGCGAAAGGTTCTTCAAGAAGATAATGAGAGCGATGATGAGAAAGTCAGCTTGGAATATTATTGTATTATTTGTTGTGATGCATATTCCAAATCGCAGCCTAGAGAATAGTGGATTCGGGGTCTACTGTCAACAACTAGGCTCATTCGAAATGTATAAAAAATATAAATAAAACATCGTATATTTGCCGGATGTGTGATTCTGATGAGTCATCTGATGATTATTTGTAATTTTTTAATGTTTGTCCCAAAAGGCTGACGATTTAGAATAGGTTTAGGATTTATAAAGATGTATCATTGATCTCATGAATATAAACATTGGAAACATAAGGCTGATAAGTAGGTTATTATCGCCGATAAGTCATAATACAGTTCATAATACAAAAGTTTTATGATTGTTGACTTAGTAATAAGCGAATACGATTACCTATCTATTATAATGTTCTGTTTATTTTCCAAAGAAAATATAATTGCAGGTCACCTCAATAAATACAACATATTAATAAAACTCGTGTGTTTTACTTCTTCAAAAATAAAAATATTTTTATTGAAGTGAGTCCTTATTTCTTAGTAACAACTTACCTCAATGCGGTAACAACTAGGCCCGTGAAGGGGTAGAAATTCCTCTCCCTCGCTACAAATTAACGACTTTATATGAAAAACCTATGGTAATATATAATAAATTAGTTTTAATCCCTAAAATGCAATACATTTAAGGATACATTAGTAAACAGACAAAAGAATTGCAAACTTTTTTTCCACTCATTTTTGACGTTTTTTCAAAATCGGAACTTTTATCCCCGCGCTCATACTACTCGAGCTAGTCGAACTAAATGGCATAATCGGCATTCCGCTTCACATTAACAGGTTTAGTTGATCCACCGGACTAATCGACCTACCTCACCCAACGCACTCGACTAATAAACACATTGAATTGCTGATTCATTTCGAGTTGACTGCTAAAGTAACTCACTAGAACATAGCTCGAACTATGTGCATTAGATTGAATAATCAGATTGGTTGGGAATTTATTTAGGGGAAAGTGGGAAAATGCACCTGAAGTTTTTAGCCAGTATTGGGCTAAAAACTATACAATTCATTTCGTTCGCATGGACACCGCCAATTTTTAATGGACATATTAAATAATGAACTCAACTTAACAACATTTGAGAGCAGAGGAACATCTATACAACGTTATTGCCTATTGTGTTGTATTTTTGAAATACACTCGTCGACTCCTGAATATAACATGCATCCGCTGAGTATACGATTAATAGTTGGGCACTTATATTTATTTTGACAACATGCAGGCTGACGGCTCACCCCTCGACGGTGAGTGATGGTCAATAAAAAAAAACGCTTCTAGCTACATTTCGGTTCTGCAAATACAATACGCATTACTATATATAGCATACTCACATATATTGAGGAATACGCAATAAAATACTTGAACCACGCGGCGAGGGTCGAAAAAAATGACGAGCTACGATAAACGAACGGTTCGAAGCATTTTTTAACGAGACCGCTGGCTGGTCCATTAAACGCGTGGGCGCACGGAAAGTACGTAAACCCTCGAAACGCCAGCCAGTCCACATAGAAGCATAACAGAGATATGGGATTTTCCTCCTCCCTCGCGCTCTTGCTCGTCTCCCACTCAGAGTGGCTGAGTAAATGGTTTGTGGATGAACGCACTCGTATAATACACTGTATTCAATACAGATGCATATAAATACATTCATACAAATGCTCGCACAAATGCCAAACAAGCAATTTTATGAAAAGTTGGTTCAAGTGCAGCTGTGAAACAAAACGAACACCAGAGCATGTTGTGTATAAGTAGAAATAATAATAATAATGATAATAATAATAATATTTATTATTATTATTATTATTATTGAATATTTTGAGTGAATAGTGAATATTTTGTGTTATATAAAAAAATCGGAGTAATAAAAACATTTTATGACGCAGTGTGGTGGTGTTACGAAGTACTGTCTCATTAGAAAAATCATTCTGTGATGGCCTCCTATCAAGATTAACCTTCTACATACAGGGTATCCAAACGTTTATGTCAACAATTATTTGCCTTCTATAATAAGGGGTAACGCTAGCTAGTGGCAAATTTTATCTACGTATGGTTTTTGGCATATAACATTACAGCAGTGAAACATACTTCCAACGAGGAAAGTCAGCATCAGCGGCGCTTAGAGCTTTCTACAGCAAGTATGTAACACATACTGGAGTCTCTGACAGAACTCTTAGAAGGTAAATATTGACATATCTTAACATAACCTCAAGAGCCGTTCTCGTTTCTATTGCAATTTGGAGCTGTTGAGAAATGATTCTGTCCTTTATTGTCACTGTTTTCCAGAGTCCTTGACAAATTCTTGACCCACGCCTTATTTGAAGACCTGCGACATGAGCATTGCGGATCTTCACGTACAGTCGTCACAGATGAAAATATTAAAAAGGTTCGAAAATATTTTGGACCCGCAATGATAGCCTCCGAAAAGTGGCTCAGGTTCTGCAAACTTGAGCGGCTCTCTTCGAACGAAAAAAAAGATGAGTCTATTCGAACAATTTTGAAAGTGTTTTTGAAATTCTATCCCTACAAAATCAAAGTGCATCAGTTACTGACTGAAGCGCAAACGGCTCGGCAAGTAGAATTTTCGAAGGATATATTAGCTACGTTTTAATAAGACAATTGCGTCAACAAACAAAATTTTCGATTCTGGAACAGCGAAAATTCTCATGTCATAGAGGCTAAACCGTTGCACCCGGGTAAGGTTACCGCATTTGCCGCAATCACCTGAAAAGATCATCGATTTCATTAATGAAAACGTCACTGGAGCAGTCTACCTTAATTTTTACAGCAAAAGTTTTTTCCATGAGCTCAAAAACAGAAGCTGGCAAAGGAATATCACTTTATGCAGGATGGTGCAACGCCGTAAGAACGCAGGAAGTCTTTGGAGCTTTGTTTGAACATTGTAGAACGCGCGACATAGGCTTTGGATACCCCAAATTCGCAAATGGAGGCAAAGAGAGGTCCTTATAGTCCCGACTTGATGTTTCCCGTCGATGTTTTTCTTTGGGCATATATTAAGGATCGGTTTTATGCTGAGAAGTTAAAAACCACAGACGCGTTTCAATATGCTATCCGAAGTGCCGTGGGAAGCATTAACGCAAACACACTGAGTCGTGTTTTCAGCAATTTTTTTAAGAGACTCGAGTACTGTGCTAAAACCAAATATTAATGCACAATAAAAGAAAATATTATTGTAAGGTTTTATTACAGGAAGGAGAATTGTGCGATGAACAGCGGTGTAGTTTTAATAATCGAAATGCTTTATTTAACGTACATTATAGAATACGAAATATATCTCACAGAACGCGATGCGTCCCTTACTTTGGTTGTCCATCGACTGCCTTGTTCTTTTCACAGCTCATTCGTCAATGCGCTTAGACGCTTGACTCACACATACACGCATACGGACGACGTATATTCTTTGTTTGCCTCGCGCGACTCTTGTCTTTCACGAGTTTCTCGTTCTCTACATTATGCACTAAAATTGGTAACATTTCTGCACATATTCTTACAATAGTCGATCGGGCCGCGAATTGTCAAGTTTTTGTTTTTTTCATCTACAATAACTAATCGAATTAATAATTCAAATTCTTGGTAAGCCTGACAGTTATGATCTCTTCCACGACATATTATTTGGCAGAGCGGTAGCCACACGCGCACGTTGACAGATCGAACCATTGAGCAGGAGGTAATCTTCCCATTAATATTTGAAGGAAGTGGATTCTTTGAGCACTGCGAAAGTACGATATTTCCGGAGTCAACAGAAACGGACATTTTACGCAGACTCGACGATAAACGGTTAAAATTCTTGGTCTAAATGAACACAAAAAAAAAAAGATTAGATAATGCCCGTATAATTTTTCTATAAACTAAGAAAAAAATGTATAAGCTACGATTACGTGTCGTAGCATCACATACAGGCAGGCGGTGAACAATTATCGTGGGGATGTTCAGAGCGGAATCAAAGCTGGGTCCTTGGTCATCTATAGGGTCATCTATTCAACTTTTTTCGTGGTGGGGAGCATCCGAGCCTCGTTGATTTCCTAGAGGTATAGACGAAATACGAAACCCTTGGTGCGAATTCGCACTTGTCTGTAATCGAAGGATTAAATCCGAACAATTATAATAAGATTCTAGTTATAGCATAATTCGATTATAAATGGCATTGATAATAACATATCAATTTTGTGGACGTGCAACTCTCTATGTCCTTGCAAAAAAATAATATAAAAGCAATACAAAATTGGTGCTTTTTAATATTTAACTCCAAATGCCGCCCAAACGACATGATATAGAGCAAATTTGATATCCAAATTTTCGTGGGGAATTAAATTTCCTATAAAAGAAGTCCATAGGGGTATATAGCTAACGTCGATAGTTTCCGTCTGAAGGGTCCTTCCAGACCTAAACTATGAAGTGAAACTACCTAGTGTTCCGATTAGGGGCTAAGTTGAGTATCGGCAAAATTGTGTTCAGTCGTTAACTTAGATTTTCTACTAGTTTTACGGTGTAAATTTTTATTTTGACTTCAATAGTTCACAATTTCCTGTTCAATTAATTTTCCTTCTTGATTCTAGTTTGACGTGTGCGCAATTTAATAAAAACTAAGAATACGTTTCATACTTCTATTTCGAATCACCTGCCGAGGGTCTAGGACTCATTTTGATAAGTATCGAGACTATGAAAGAAATGATTATTGTAATTAAATATTTCCTCACAAATAGAACTTTACATCAAGAATCCTATATAAAGAATTCTCTGCAGAGATCAGAATGACGCACAAAAGATCAGCAAAGTTTTTCAAAAAATGTGAGCTTTTCGAAGACACCGGAAAATTAGAAAAAAAATGGGTATTGGTTACTAGTTCACATTTGTTTCGACCAAAAAACAAGTAGTCAAACATTAGTTTGGATATACACTAAATCTTTATAGGGTTTTGGCATAGAGTATCCGCGCTGTGGGCAATTATTGTTTGCGATTAATGTATGTATGTATATATTCAAATATTGTCGCCAAAATAGTCATGAGAATAGTTCATTTTATCATCAGAATCAACTTGGTGACGGCGCTTCATGATCACGAATTCAATGAAAAAAATTAAATGTCAGGACACACCTAGAGAAAGTAGGTAGCGTCTCTTCGACAAATGCAGCATTGACAATATTCATCTTACGAATACTGTCGGCTGAGCACGTACTGCGGTGTCAAATTCGAAACTCGAAATTGGATTTTCGAATAATCAATATAAACTCTATACATATTAATAGCTATCTAAAAATCATATCTTTATTTTATACAATAGTATTGCGCCCTATGTGTGATTAATGGCAACGCTTTCTTTAAAAATTCCCAATGAAGGACTGTTTCCTAATTAGAGGGTGGCTCCCCAACATCGTTGGTGTAAACAGATGTTCGTATGTTCGGGAGATGTCTCCTGCGTAAAGTTAATATGAATGATTTTTTATATACAACTAAAGGACATTTATTATCATTATCATTATAATTCAAATTATTTCGCGGTTTTTAAATATCATTATATGATTCAATTTTTTGTGATTTTGTGGTGAGAAGATTCAAAAATCAAAATTAAAATTAAATGTTTTGAAATTCATGTTTGAATCACATATATCCTTGAATGATATTACGCTCACGACAAACTGGAGCAAACTGTCGAAGAGCAAACGCAACGTATACAAGAAGTATCAATCAGGAGCGCAGGACACAGAATGTCCAAACATATAATATAATAGTGTACCGATCGGTGTTAAGGACTTTGTGTTCGATTAACCGTCGAGTTTTGTTCATAGTTCAATTATAGCTGTATAATATATTTAACCCAACGGGAGAGAGATAAAAAAATATCGGAAAGAGAGAAGGATTACTTTGGCAGTTAGTGTGTGAGTTTTGCAATTATTTCTAACAACCTCGATAACTCGAGTAGCTCTCGAAACTCTGCTTATGAGCCTTACTCTCGCCCCTTTCATATCAGCTTGAACCTTTTCATTGGCTCACGCCCGTATCATCGCTCTTCTTGCCTCAAATCCCTCACCACTCCCCCCATTCACCCCTCAATCGAAGATCTAAATGATTTTTGCACGCGGTAAATATATCGTATTTTCGTACAGTAAAATTTCAGCACCGTCAGTACCACCTTTTTATTACTTTCTCCTTTTTAGTTATTCGTGCCTTCAGCCCCCTTGCTCCTTTATGCCGCTCGCATCTCCCTCCAACCTGTGATGGTTCTTGAAGAGGTCGAGTATATCGGATAGTGAATAAGGTTCGAGGCGACCGTGAATGCCCTGGTTAGTTACGATTGAATGCCCGGTCGATTTGGTATGATCGTTTTTGCTTCGAGAAAAAGAGAAAAAGGCCGTCTCTTCTTTCTTTTTTCCTGGGGCTGTTGAAGAAAACTGCCGTGAAACTCATTATTCACTCTTGCGGAAAAGGTGGAGATCCCTCTTCGCTGGGTGGTTGTATGTATCGGACATAGCGTGTAAAAAATTTAGACTTGAATCGCGTATTATCAATACCTTGTACGAAAATTGTCAAGAATTATTCTCAAATGGCAGCGTAGCAGCTAATGCCATGTACGGTATAATGCCACGTACGGACTTTGATATATATATTTTTTTGTGGAAATGGCGGTGAGTAAAAAAACTTATTTTTATTTTGACAAGAAAAAATGAGTAATAAATCAACTAATTAATTTTTCGCACAAATCGTACGTTAAATTATACATAATGTATCTAAAAATATTTTGTGTCCAAACTGGAACGCAATACTCCAGGTCTATCCGAGATCTAGTTATAGCCAGGTCGAAAAAAATAGTTTCGTAAAAAAGGCAGAAGAAAGTAAGCGTCCGGTTAATGTTTTTTCCGGTTTGATAGTTTTTGTGCATGATATATTTGTAAAATGAAAAAATGGTTTCATACTTTCGAGTTCATAGATTTAAACAAATGAGCCCATTTTTCGAGCATACAAACGTCAAATATCCTGGATGCATGGCACAAGGAGGGCAAGGGATGTAAGGGTAAAAAAACTGTCGACAATTGTCGTATCTTCAGTGGACGAGAGTAAGGAATCGTCATAGAAGAATCGTTTCTAAAAAATGTAGTGCATCAGAGACGTGCCAACCCACCAAAAATGGATCGTTGAATATATGACGAGTTCTGGAAATATTGTACTGTTGCGAAAGTATTGAACAGGACGCATTTTTCCTCATAAAAATTATAAATTGTTATGAATGAATCACGTATTATGCCAATCACATAAGATGAAATCAACGATTATCCATAATTTACTTATTTGATTAATTCATTCACAAACAAGTAATGAAGTGTCGCTTTTTAAAATTAGTACATATATAAATTGGGTAGATAACATATGTATTGCATTAAAAACATAAAAATAATTCTATCAATGTCACGTTAAATATAAAACGAAAATGTACATGAAAACGTACTTGGAATCTAACTGTTTGTCGAATATGCAAACTTTTAATATATGGTATAGAAAAATTCGTATGTATTCGTGGATTTGAATATCAATACCGTCACACCACCCACCTCGATTTTCATGTAAGCGCATCATGACGACATTCCCTCACGATGATGCGTGTGTCGCTGCATCTGAGCTCGTGGCTACTGCAGTCACATTTACGAGCTCTGAGCCATTTCTCGTCAAGCTTTTTTTTAATCCCTTTAACGGGTTACACGGCGAGCAAGTCGCTGTTTTAGTGACTTTAGCCACTGAACAGTGACGACTTTATGGTGCGGGAATAGATGATTCTATGTAAGTTATAAAAAAAAACATTGTAGCTGTTAGCTTAACTGTGACGACATTTTATGTTTGTTACGTTTTCCGTGAAGGATACGGTGTAGGTGAGTGTGACAATGAAATAATCTGTGAGTAGCCCCTGAAAGGCCTGTCGTTGTAGCGAGAGAACGCGATAGAACGTGCACGAAGCAGGGAGCGTGGGGTAATGTGGAGCGTGACGGTCGAGTTTTTATAGTCAGGCCTGTAGACAAAAAATGTCAAAATGTCAAAATGTCGAAAATAAAAAAAAACCCAAGTATGTGCTCTCTCTCTCTCTCTCTCTCGCTCTCTCTCTCTCGCGCTCTCTCTCTCGCTCTCTCTCTCTCGCTCTCTCTCTCGCTCTCTCACTCTCGCTCTCTCACTCTCGCTCTCTCTCTCTCTTGCTCTCTCTCTCTCGCTCTCGCTCTCTCTCTCTCTCTTTCTCTCCGTCTGTTTCGGCGTATTTCGCGAAGAAATGGGAATGTTGGTTCATGCCACTGAGGTACGATGGCGCCACAGTCGCGCGTATCGGACGCGCTTGGGAACGTGGGGTAATGCGGAGCGTGACGGTCGAGTTCTTCTAAGCGAGCGCTTAGACAAAGTGTCAAAATAAAAAGTATCTTACTGTAATTACACCACAAAACTTCAAAAGCGTTTTTCTCAACAGTGCATTTTCAAATCGGTCACCACGGTTACTCAAAACTAATGAAACGGTCCTCTTCAAATTTTGAACACTTATTTCTTATATACCTAGTTATGCAGAGACTGAACAAAGGATATTATTTCCTATTGCATTTTTTTTTATTCACAAAGAACCATTGTTTTTTTAGGGTGAAAATTGCACTTTTTCTTCAGACAGCCACCATTTAGAAAAAAACAATTTTTCGTAAAACCCTTCGTCCAGTCCCTAGAATATGCATTTCTCAATAAATAACCGCAATGAAATTTATTTCTGATAAGCCAGTTCCGAGCTAGAGTCGTACGGCACCTTGAAAAAAAAGATCAGAAGAGCGGCCATTACTTCGAATATTGTTATCATTTTTTTATAACTGAAATACTAAAATAAAGTTCAGATATTGTACTATAAAATAATTTAAAAAATGCATTACTCAATGAAAAAAAAAATTATGAAAATCATAATTTTTTCAGCTGCATGACTAGGTTTAACCCCTTAAAACTATTGTCCCCGGCGGCTGGAACAATAACGGTTGTTGAATGGACGTGGGGTAGAGGGAAGAGGACCCGGGTCGACTAACGAGAGTGCGTAGATTTGCTCGAAGGCCTTTGTCGCGAACGAGGAGGTTTTCGTGCCGTGGCCAATTATAATCACCCAAGCACGCAAGACTACCGAATGAGATCACGGGTGGACGTGTCACCGATTATCCGGGATCCATGTACAGAAAATACACCGGGAGTATCATACTGCTTCACTCAGTTTGGTGTTTTTTGGATTTTATACACGGTTGTTTTTTTATAAAAATTGTAGCGATATTGTAGTGACGATTTGTTTGGAAATTTGCTATACTTCTACAGACGGCTAAAATGGATTCCTGGAAGACAATTTTTGGTACACTGTTTGTTTGAATGTTATTTCTATTATTTTTACCTAATTCAAAATAACTACGTTTATAGTGATCGTTTTCCGTTTTTCACAGAATTGCATTAGATGGCCCGCATTACATTAGATTTTTGACTTGCATAATTTAATAATCCGGTAATTTGGACCTGACTGACACGAAAATCTTTTCTATCCATCTTCCAACGTGAGTCGAGGGCTGACTCTTGAAGTTTTTTGCCAGTTGGCTAACCGATACTTCCGGTGTTGTCTCACACAAATAAATGTGATAAGGTTGTTCCGAGAACGACAAGACAAATTGTCACTTTTTCTTGCTCAGCGGTCAAAAAAACAATCTGCTCATGTTTGGACCGCTTCTCCCAGCGGTTTATTTTTCCTCTTCATCGAAATATGAATGACGTTTGTATTTTTTACCTATTTTTTGACGATTTAAAAATCCGAAAAAAACGCTTGTGGTTTCCTTGGCACAAACAGTAAGGACACACCAAGCCATCGCCTCATGGTGGTGAGAAAAAGATTTCGCTATACTGTAAACCAGTGGCAATTTCGGAATGTAGAGGGGGGTACTGCCGTGTGATCTCGAGGAAGAGGCGCAAAATACAATTTTTGAAATATTGAAATGAATACTCATTTTCTCATTCATTTTTGTAATTCAACACATATGCTGCTGTCGGGAGAGTTTTTTCTAGCGTATTTGTAAGACAGTGTAGAGTTTGTGTAGTGTAGATATGTAAGTATGAACGTAATGAAGAATTTAATACCTGAAGGTAATTCTAAATTATTTTAGATTCTTAATATTATTAGACTAAAATAACAAAATGATAGAAGCGGACAGATCAGTACCGATAAACATTCGAATTTTTCATTAACGCTTGCAATCCCTTTGGGTTTGACATAATTTTTGTGAAGGAGTAGCCATCTATTTGGATTTTACGGGATTTGTAGTTTTATTGAAGAATGTTTGTTAACATTCCGGTTATAGCAATTTTCGAGTTATCAGGCTAGCATTTTCTGGAGAAATAGACTATTATTAAATAATGCTGTTGAGTTTCAAGAGTTTGCTATTGACCCAAGCTTTCAGATTTTATAATATTCTGAACCTTTCGAAAAACCTGCTTATTTTTACTTCAAGTTGCCCTTTACTTGAAGCTCATGGTAAGATGTTGATCGAGAGACTCGGTACAGTCTAGGGATGTCGGGATAAGTACATATTACCGAAGTAACTGACTATCTGTTTCCTGAAGAGACGTTCCAACAAGCAACTCATATGGCACACGGGAAGAATTTACGAAAAGAAACGTGCCATCATCCGGAATTACATATTTATTATAGAAACGATTAGACGATGACACATCGTTTGTCCCTACTATGAATTAAATCGGACCTCGCATTGATTTGTTTCAACGGTTTGAAAATTTGGGTCCATCACTTTCGCGATTAAGTCCTCTCCACACATCTGCCTACGTGGATAAGTCACGTGGTTATACGCTTATACACACACACACGCACACGCGCACATACACATACACACACCAGTGAACGCGTGGCATTTTTATGGCAATATGGCTGATGAGGCCTGCCCAGTTAACGTATCACGCGTTGCGTCGAGGCGAGCAGGCCAATCGGAGATCACTAATAGCGGTTGGATAACAGAAAGATACTAAAAAAATTGTTTTTTATGGATTTACGCGATAGACAACTGAAATCACCTTTGAAAGTAGGTCTAATGCACAAAAAGTGTACACGTGAATCCATATGACCAGTAACCAATTATTTTTGTTAATCAAGTATTTCGTTACTTGACAACTGTGAATGAATATATTAATTTATACCTATGCGTTTAAAACTAAATAATCAATTAATTCAATTAATTAATGGCCAAGTTGTTGATTAACAATCAAATTGCTTGATAACGATCTATAGATACATTTTCAAAATTTACACGTATGTATTCGGAGTACCTATGCAATTTATATTAGTTGATGAAGTGTATTAATCTACATTCAGTAAATGCCAGGATTCTTAAGTAATAACTTTGTTACTTGAGCATTATCGATACGGATACAATACTAAAATTTACACGGAAGCTTTTCAAAATGTCACAATGAAGAAAATCATGAGCGATAGCGAATGAAAAATGTTGATGGAAATGGATTTAATTATTGTACACAGGACACAACGTACTCACGGCTAACTTGGCAATGCCATGAAAAAACGTAGATTGACGTTGCGGTTTATTATGAACACACGTATACAGGGTGTCCCATTTAAAACGTACCAGTAAAATATCTCGGAAACGCGTACCTCTGTACGGAAAAAAGTTTCATGTTATCGAGGGGGACAAGTAATAGTAGTATTGATAACATCATAGACAGCGTCACTTTTGAAATATCAACTGTAACACTATTTTTTAAATGGAAATCGATTTTTTCTATAGGACCAAAATTGTAGCTGGACTCAAGCCAAATTCAATCACATTTTTTTCTAATCTTTTTCAATTTTTGTTTCAATTTTTAATTTTTTTTTATTTGTTTCAATTGCTGACAATTATTAGGTTCTCGCTCATGTACCCATGAATTGTGTTTATCGCATTAATAACCGATGTAATACTCTCAGGCTAACGCAAGAGATGCTGAAAGACATTACCCCTTCCCTTGTGGCAAGGAATCGTTGAACCCTACGGTGAAAATGTCCGATAGTACTTCGAACGACATTTCTAGGAATGCTTCCGCAGGTACCAATGATACGTTGTTTCATATCCGCGCAGGTGGTAGGTTCGCGCTCGAACTCAAGACACATAAGGAATAATAAACGTTCAGGAAAATCCGGATGCCTGCCGAATAAGCATTCCCAGAAATGTACTTCTAAATACTGTCGGACATTTTCACCGTAACGTTCAACGATGCCTTGCCAAGGGGTAATGTTTTTGAACCTCTCTTGCATTAGCCCGAGAGTATTACATCGTTTATAAGTGCGATGAACAAAATTCATGGGCAAATGAGTGAGCATCTAATAATTGTTAGCAATCGAAAAAAATTGAAAAAAAAAGTGTAAAAAATATATAATTGAATTCGGCTTAAGGCCAGTTACAATTTTGGTCCTATAAAAAAATCGATTTTCATTTTAAAAAATAGTGTTATGACTGCTATATCAAAAGTGGCGTCGCATCTGATGTTATCAATACTACCATTAATTGTCCCCCCCCCCCGCCCCCGATATCATAAAACTTTTGTATGAAACTGTTTTCCGTACCTCTTCTCGTTTCCTTCTTCTTCTTTGAGATATTTGACTGGTACGTTTTAAATGGTATATTAAAACTGCATATTACCTGTAATCCGGTCGAGCAGGCAAGTCTCCGTTTCGTCATGTCTCTGGAAATGATATGTTGCTAGGACCAGAGTTCTTCACAAAGAAAACGACGTCTCTTCTCTTCATGATCTTAACTGTCTGAATCAACCGGCCTGTATCGTTTCGCATTCTCACAACAGCCAGTGAAAATGATCTCTCGTGATATCGCATCCCATTCTTTCGGTTTTTGCTATCACTTAAGATGACTCAAATCTGGTTTCTCTTTAGCCAACATATCTTCCGGTGTTACTTTTTCCAACTCCCTGTGGACGACCGGGTTAATAAAGTATACTGCGATGAGACAGGGTTTAGCCAAAAACGACTCCGTCAATTTTGCCTCTATGAATATGTTCCCCTCTTTCTTGACAATCGTGCGATTTAATCACTCACCAAGACCATTTTGCTGCGGGCTATACGATGCGGTGGTGGTGTGCTGGATTCCGGATTTTTCAACGTAATCCGTTCCATTATCTATTCTGAGTATCTGATTATCTGTTCGGAGTATTTTGATATGTCTCTGGGTTTGGTTTTCGACAAGCACATTGGACTCTCTGATGATTTCATTCGCCAGGTCTTTCCCATCAAGCAAATACATGAAGGCTTTCCGGGTATGGTCTTCTATTTCAGTCAGAAAATATTGTGACCCCCCGATAGACGCTCTTACATCGGTCCACGAATATCCGAATGAACTAGATCGAGGGTTGCCTCCATACGTTCCCCACTACTCCGGAACGGTTATCTGTGTTTCTTCCCTTTGATGTATGTCTCGCACGGCTTGTGAATTCCATCGTTGAACTTTATTCCAGTTACCGTTTTATTCCTTAGAAACTTTAGGCCCTTCCTGTTGAGAAGCCCGAACCTGCGGTGCCACAAAGAACTGTTCATTAATAATGTTATCTGGTGTGCACTTTCATGTCTCATAAGAACTTTTTAAATAGTTCCAATGTCCTTTGCTACCCCCAATTATAATCCAGGCTTGTTTTTTATGCGACAGCCTTTCTTGTCAAAGATAACGGAGTGGCCTTTTTGTACCATCTTTCTCATAAACAGTAAGTTCACTGCAACCCCTGGAACGACCAACACATTTCATACTGTGATCTTTGTGATCAACTACATTTCCACCCACAGGAATAATTACATTGCCAATTGATCGTGCTGGCAGTTTTGTATTGCTTCGTCAAGACAAATTTTATAAGCAGTTATATGAGAACATGCATCAGAGCCGACGTATCTTGCGGCTTGTTCCAGCTTGTTTGAGGAGAAAAGAGCATATAAAGCTTTCGCTTGAGACTTCGCAAGTACTCTTGCCGAAATGGTCCTCTGGGCTACCACTGTCATTTGATTTTTTCTTGGAACGACAGTCTTTCACCAAATCTCCTATCTTTTTGCAATTAAAACAGCATGGACCAATTTTCTTGCGTCTCTGATATCTTCTCGAATGCAGAGCGGAGTCTGCGTCCTGCTCTCGTGGTTCTCCACTTCTCTTGACATCTCAAAGAAGTTTTGTTTTAATTGAATTGGAACTTATTTATATGTGGGAGCTCTTGATTCCGATAATTCTGAGACGGTAATCACCGGGTAATCCGGCTAACAAAAGTGTCCTGTTCCGTTTTTCCCCTATGTTGAAACTTATGCCATTCAATCTGTGTGCTGTATTGACAATTTTATTTATGTATTCATCCACTGAGGCACAATTTTCTAACCGGTTCATTACTAATGTTTGAAGCATCCGCGCAAAAAAATGAAGTCTTGGCAAGACCATTGGGAGTGTCTTGGAAGAGTCTTGGAAAGAGTTTTGGCAAAAGCCCGCGGTAGTCTTGCAGAAGTATCGAAAATAATCCGTTTTTTCCCTAATTTAAGTCTTTGCGTTGCTTCTCCAAGATTTTCCAAGGCTCTTCCAGGACTCTTTCAAGACTCTTGCAAAACTCTTGCAAGACTCTTCCAAGACTTTTCCAAGACTCTTCCAAGACTCTTCCAAGACTCTTCCAAGACTCTTCCAAGACTCTTCCAAGACTCTTCTAAGACTCTTCCAAGACTCTTCTAATTGTAAGTCTTTTCCAAGATTCTTCCAAGGCTTTATTCGAGAAGACTCTTAGAAAAAGCGTTCGAAGAGTCTTGGAAAAAGACTTGGAAGAGTCTTAGAAAGAGGCGTGGAAGAATCTTGGAAGAGTCTTGGGAGAGTCTTGTGACAGTCTTGGAAGCGTCCCGGAAGAGTCTTGTGAAAGTCTTGGAAGAGTATCGGAAGAGTCTTGTGAGAGTCTTGGAAGAGTCCCGGAAGAGTCTTGTGAGAGTCTTGGAAGAGTCCCGGAAGAGTCTTGTGAGAGTCTTGGAAGAGTCCCGGAAGAGTCTTGTGAGAGTCTTGGAAGAGTCCCGGAAGAGTCCTGGAAGAAGCAGTGCAAAAACTTTAAGTATTGGAAAAACAGATTATTTCTGGAACTTTTGCAAGGCTACCACGGACTTTTTCTAAAACTTAAAAGATTAAAATCTGAAAAATTACCAGTCAAATGTTGACATTATCATGAATTAAAAAAAAAAAAAATCCATTTTTACCGTATGGTTTGCGAGAAATTAATGTTTTAAGGTTGTTTAGAAGTAGGGTGGGGATGGATCAAAGTGGGAGAGATTTTCCTATGCTTATACATTGGGCGCTGTAGCTGTTTTTTTTGTACCCTATAGGCTATCCATCAATAATGTTTTTCTTTACGCGATAATTATGATTAAAATTTTCATTAGACGTAGCCTTTATCAAAGTTATAATGATATCTTGTTTTTGTTTATTTTTAAATGGTTAAACATTTAAATAATTACAAATTTTTAAATCACGAATAACCGCGGCAACGTTGGGGCCTTTTTGTCGCCCGTAAACAGCAACGTCGGCTCATTTCAAGCCCGTTGACGCGCGGCTGATTTATTGTAGTGGAAAAGTGACATAACCTCAACACATAACCCCTGACTAAATTTCTAATTGTGATATAATAATTACGGCATTATGGATACTTCATAAAATCATAAAACATTTATGTTTGAATTTTTTTTTTTTTGTTTTTGGGAATTTTTATAATTATTCTGTACTAAAGCGGCATGCACTCATATTTAATTTTCAAATTTCGCGCGTGTATTCAAAACCGCCCTCAGTCCTGTATACTCCCCTTCCTTCTACCTCGAAAGTCCGGTGTTGCCGTGTCTGTCAGACACTCACCCGCTCAGAGTGAATTTGGACGCGATTTTTAATAAATATGTTACATCTTTAAGAAAATTCTCCAAAGGCTAACGATTCTGGTATTGATCGACGCGGAATATTTCACGGTTGGATTTAAAAATATGAATTAATTCACAGAATGTCTTATCAATTGATTGCTGACAAAGTTTTAAAAAAATCTGAGAGCGTACGAAAAAAATCCGTCGAGAATGCTTTATTCATAAAAAAAACCAGCATTTTAAAAATACTTATTTATAAAATGCTTATTTATAAAAAAATGTATAAAAATGTTTACGTTTAATAAATGGACGCGCTTCCCGAATACACAAATGTCACTTTAGAACAAATTCATCACAACTTTTGCCATTTATATTAACTTGTCATAATATTATACTTATATCAGACATTCCACGCCAGATCAGCCACCCAAAAAATGACTATAACTTAATTTTTTTTTTACATATTGGGTTATCTAAGTACAATAATCTGGCCAAGTATTAAGATCGATAATGCTTTATTCGTTGGAGTACATGAAATTGGTCATTTTTTCTTTAAATAGATATATCCTAACAATGGTGCATCGTATTGGAAAATTATAAGAAATAGCAGTCGTTTTAATTTTCATTACCTACGATGAAAAAATATATATAATTTTATTGCAGTGGCCTAAGCCCGTTTTTGAAAACTAAAATTATATTCTATTTTTTCCTGATGAAAGCCGGGAATATATCCAGGTCGTTTCATTTTTTCAATATTCTGCAGCCAAAATCTGAATTCTGTGTAAAATGATAGCGTGGGATATCGGGCCATTTAGAAATTGTAATCTTTTTTCACGGGAATAATAATTTTTAGCGGACTATATCTTCGGACGTCATAATATTCAGTACCATCGATTTGTAGTAATATACACGGAAAGAAGGATTTGGTAACATTTACCAGCTATCCGACGCAAAATTGAAGGCCGAACACATTTGAACCACTTCGATAAAAAAAAACATAACTTCAAAACGGCTCGATATCCCGTGCTAAAATTTTGCACAAAATTCATATTTTAACTACAGAATATCAACAAAATTGAACGACCCGGATATATTCCGGCCTTTGACCAGGAAAAAATATATCATTTTTTTTTCAGAAACGGACTCATGCCGCAGGAATAAATTTATACATATTTTTTCATCGTAGGTTATGAAAATTAAAAAAACTTTTATTCTTCATAATTTTCCAACACGATGCATCATTGTTAGGATACATCTATTTAAAGAAAAAATGACCCACTCCGTGTACTCTAACGAATAAAGCATTATCGATATTAATACTGGGTACAATTATTGTACTTACCCTAATATGTAAAAAAAAATCAGTTATAGTCGTTTTTTGGGTGGCTGATCTGGCGTGGAATGTCTCATATGTGTATATAAAACTATACGTTGTCCACGGGGACACATCGCCTGACTGTAGTGAACATGATAAATGAATAGTAACAAAAATAATTAGGGAATTATTATACATTGAAATACTGTAAATTATTTCGTCATATTTTGTTTGAATTTTTCCATACACTATTGTTTTTGTGATTAAACATATTGCAGTCACGAATTTTCGAAAATTTATATGTATTGTTTATTTTTCCTGCACAATGAAGAAAACAGAAGTATGCCGTTCCATGTGTATTGAGTACTCTCACATCTACGTAGATATTGATATGTCTATGTAATCCTGCGGAAATGTTAGGAATGCTACTCGACCCTCGAGAGCCTCGGGGGGTTTTACGCCGCCTTTCCCGCCACATATTTTCACCCTTGGTGGTTATATTGCACTCCGCGTAATTTCAGATATATATATATACGTCTGTATCTTGACTCCATTATGAGTCTACTCTCATGCATATATATGTTCAAATATTCTTTAGGGTAGACTCATAATATCGAGAAACAGACGTCACAAATTTCTCTACCTGCTACGCTATACATATTGTGTATGCGTACACACGTACCAGATAGACGCAAAAAAATATGTATCTCGCTACCACCGCTGCCGTGTACATGGATTAGTGGAGGTCGGTTTGGGTACCGGGTGTCTCAATTGAATCGCTCCATACAGGCTGGTTGATTTCTGTTCGAATTTAGCTTCAGCTGCTCGCGCAGAAAAATGGTCTTGGATAGAGTCTTACCTAAATCTTGGCAAGAGTCGTGGGTCTTGGAAGGAGTCTTAGAAAAAATCCGCGGTAGTCTTGCAGAAGTCCCGAATATAATCCGTTTTTCCAATACTTAACGTTTTTGAGTTGTCTTACCCCAACTCTTTCCCAGACTCTTAGTGTAGACTTTCCGAGACTCTCGCCGCAACTCTTTTCATAACTTCGAAGTTAAATACCCAGGTAAACATTTTTAATATGTTCTTATTGCCCGGCAATAATATAGACGCTGAGATGATATTTCACATATGAATGTTTATATTATTGCGGGGCAATAGAACATAGTAAAAATGTTTTCCTGGGCATTCAATTTCAAAGTCACGGAAAGGGTCTTGGAAAAAGCCTTGGAAGAGTCTAGGCGAGTCTTGGAAAGAGTCTTGCAAGGAAACATTCCCAAGTATCCCACGCCGATTTTAGTAATTCTTATATATGTTGTAGAACTTATAAAATCTAAAGCACACATATCATTTTTTATCTGCCAAGATGACCATTTAAAGATCGAAACAGCCTCCAAAAGTTTGGCGAAAAATCGACTGAAATTTTGATTTCCAAAGAAACTCTGAACGGATTTCAATGAAACTTGGGAGGAATATAATTGGTGTCAGCATGATCCAAGAACTATATATTATACAAAAACTATATATTTTTTTTATCGGAACGGTTCAAATGTTTTTTCCGGCCGATTATGTTTGGCCTTCAATTTCGCGTCAGCTAGTTGATAAATGTTACCAGATCCTTCTTTCCGTGTATTAATACAAATTGATGGCGCTGAATATTATGACGTCTGAAGATATAGTCCGACAAAAATTAATATTCCTGTGAAAAAAAAATTATAACTTCAAAATGGCCCGATGTCCCATGCTATAATTTTGCACAAAATGCATATTTTCAGTGCAGAATTAAAAAAAAAAATTAATGACCCGGATATATTATGGCCTTTTATCAGGAAAAAATATAATATAATTTCTTTTTAAATAAATTTATAGATATTTTCTCATCGTAGGTTATGAAAATTAAAAAAACTTTTATTCTTCATAATTTTCCAATACGTCGCACCATTGTTAGGATATACATATTTAATGAAAAAATGACAAAATCCATGTATTCCAACGAATAAAGCATTATCGATCTTAATACTCGGTAAAAGTACTGTACTTAGATACCCCAATATGTAAAAAAAAATTAACGTATTGGGACCTCACATGTTGCACCCGACCTCTCGCGGCAAAATATCGGACTACTATATGCCAGTCACTGGCAGCTATTCCTGTGGAATATGTTTAATTTTGCGAGCCCTAGCCGATTGTTCGCTCTCAGTTACGAATTCATCGGCGATTTACAGCAGAAAAATGAATAAACAAACATCGAAAAACATGACTGAAGGTCTGGGTGAAGGTATGAGGTTTTCACCACACGCAACAAAGGACAAATCTTTTTGCCTTGTATACGGGTGTTCGAGTAAAGGGAAAAGAGATGGAACTGTGAGATTCCACACACTTCCGATACCTGGACAAATTTTTTTTGCCATCACAAATAAATTTGGTGTAGTGGAAAATATAGACAGATACAAGCTTGGGAACAAGCAATAAAAATTGGCAAAGCCATCACTGCGTCAACTTATATCAATTCAGCTTGAATTGCTCAACTTATATCAATTCAGTGTAGACTGTACTATTCCCACGGCAGAGATGTACACGAAGATAGATCCAAAATATAGTACTTTTCGTCCCTTTATACATCGAGAATATATTTCAGATATTTCTAAGCCAAATTTCTTTTATATTTTATGCTGGGATATTTTTTCCAGGAAATAGAAGTTTTCGTAAAAATATATCCAACATGATCAAGATATATCTTTAATATGTCTAGCATGGACTTGTTTCCTATGGGGGAGAAAATACTATTAGAAGTAGAGGATCCCGATTAGCCTTGTAGAACGATTATCATATGAGTGTTTCCGTGGCTGACTTGGCGTGGAATGCCTCATATATTTTTTGGCAACGAATAATCCGAATGAAATAAAAATAAGGTGAGGTTAATTCTTACTCAAAAATAGAATTTACATGTTTCTGCATTTTTTCTTATAGGTATTGAAAAGACGGGGTGTATGCGTAATTCAGTTCCTCGATCAGAGCATGCCGTGACCGCTTCATTGAAATTAAAACCTTGTAGATATCGCATTTCATCGAAGCTTTATTGGTTTCTATCATGTAAATTTTCATTTAATAAATAATTAATATTAAACTTATGCTAACGTAAGTGCCTCACAACAGATTCTACAAGGCGGTATAAGACTGACTTTTAGAAAAAAAGTAAAAACATGTAAATTTTATTTTTGTGTAAGCATTAAAGTCACCTTTTTTTTATTTCGTTTGGACTATTCGTTGCCGAAAAATAAATATATACATATAGATACATATATATGAGGCATTCCACGCCAAGTCAGCCACCCAAAAGCTTAATTTGTTTTTACATAATGGGGTGTCTAAGTACAATCATTTTACCGAGTATTCAGATCGATAATGCTTTATTCGTTGGAGTACATAGATTTTGTCATGTTTTCTTTAAATAGATATATCCTAACAATGGTGCATCGATTCCAGCGACATAAGCCCGTTTTTAGAAAAAAAAATTATAATATATTTTTTCTTGATCAAAGACCATAATATACCCGGGTCATTCAATTTTTTTAGTATTCTGTAGTTAAAATATGAATTTTGTGTCAAATTTTAGCATGGGACATCGGGCCGTTTTGAAGTTATAAAAAATCGTACGTAGTACTAAAATCGGCATGGGACACTTGAGACTGTTTCCTTCTGGTAAAAGTCTTGGAAAGAGTGTTAGTAGGAGTCTTGGAAAGAGTCTTGGAAGAGTTTTGCCAAGACTCTTTCCAAGACTTACTTTTTCTGCGCGAAAAAAAAAGTTCTACGAAAAATTCTTCTATCTTTGCGCAAAATATATGACCGCGACTATGAAACTTCGCGCAACAGCGCATACGCGAAGATATTTCACTTAGTACGTTCTACAATGAGCGTTACAATTTGGGACCCGCTTTTACGTGCCCAGCCTGGCCCAATAATCTCAAGGAGAAGAACTCCTTCTTCTTGAGGTTGTTGAAGAAGAAAACGACGTTATGTGGTTGTCAAAAGCATTGAAAAATGGTAACGCATGCGCATAGATCCTTCATTTAGTACATTCTGCGTTGGTTGCAGGCGCTGATAAAGCTTCAACTGAACACATTTCCTGCCCATCCAATCGTCTATCCAGTTACTATAGAGATCAGTGTACGTGAGGTATACCAATGCGGCTTATAACTTATAGGTTCCTTTAATAAGATGTATTATAAAACAGAAATAGATTATATACATTAAAAAATATATCGCCGCCGCCGCTACCACCACTGTGCGCCACAGTGTACAAGAATTGGGAGTCTATATACAGGGGGTCTTATTTGAACCCAGCTTCATCCCCGCCCAGGTCAGGGGTGATCCAATGAAGGGGACACGGGAGATCCAATGATGAGGGAGGGGTGGTCAACAATCTGCATAGTAATACACATAGTACATAGTAAAGCAGTCTCGCTGGATATTCTCTCACCGGCATACAGGGAAACATTAAAAGGCACTCACTGTGCATAGATAAATCGTGACGGGACCTGCACCCCGAACTCCATTGGGGCTCTTACGTTTGATAGGTCCTTTCTTTCAAGGTGCAATTTAAGGACATTGGTCCTTCGTATCAAATGAAGCTCTGAATTTTTGGATTTGAGTGAATTTATAGAATGTGAAGCTGCTTGGGCCATTTGTCCCAAATCGGTGTGTGGTTACATGTGTTGGCTGCTGCGCGCGCCGCGCGTGCTCAGACACAGACCCACGCCTTGTGCACGTCAAGAATCTTTGCGTGTGTGACGTGATGTGTCATACTTGAGAGTTTTTCAGTGTCAACACAAACGTCAAAAGCAGTGCTTATAAAATTAAGTAACAGTTTATAACAACAAACTCATTCCAAAAGAGCGCGAACAATTTCGAGCGCTCTTCTATTTGGTATGTATACAACTGTAAAAAATATGTAAGATTGTACAGTGCGTGGTTCACTAAAACACCCGTCATCATGCGAGCAGCTTACGGACGTACTGTGTATCTTGTAAACGGGCGTTCAACGTTTGTCATCTGAACGTAGCTTTACTGTTAACACTTGTGCCATGCGTACTGAATCTAAACGGTTATCTGTGAGTCACACAAGCATTTTCCGGAAAATTTTCCGGAGTGCCCCCTGAATGTCGCTTCAAGACAGCAGTGGGGGGGAGGGTGGTGCTGAACGTCAGCCGCCATCTTGGAAAACGTGTTTCATCAAATATCTCGTGAACAATGCATAGTACGACACAAATAGTAAGAACCTTTCTTATTGAAAATAAAATTCTCTACAACTTGTGTATAAAACTTTTTCCTGTATACTTTTTCAATTATAGCGCGTCAAAGTTTTCCAAATATGGTTTTTGCGAAATATCTCGTTGACCCCCCCCCCCTGCGCCAACTTGAATTTACACTCATCGTCAGGGGGTACCCCGAACATTTTGGAAAAATAATATCAATTCTGTAGAAGATTACATTATTAACCTACTTTTTCTGCCCTGGCTCCTGGACTATGGGATCGTGCTCAAGAACTGAGAACAATAATCGAAGATTGGGTAGATATGGAAGTATCGCCTGCTGCCGTAGGATAGCAGTAGCTGCAAGTTAGTATAATAGTCCTGCTATATTGCGCGAGATTTGAGATTGGGGTAAATAATTGTATGAATATTTTCGAATAAAATCTGTTTATTAATTACCAATTGGTCTCGTCTAGCCCGTGGTTTAATACTTTTTTTGCGTTTAGAGAAATCCAATAACATACACAAAGATATATATAGGGTGTCACATTTTAAATGAAGGGTTCGGTTATCGCGAAAACTATTCGTCGCATGAAAAAATAGTTCACCCCAAAGTTGTAGGGTTTCAAGCGGGCACCAAATGGTCACGTAAATTCGAGACTAGGTGGCGTTACTTTCGAAAAAACAGCCGTTTTTTTAAATCGAATTTGTTTTTTTCATCGAGATAAAAGTTGTAGCTCGTTTAAAAACGAATACATCAAAAAAGAAAAAAGATCCCAGCTCCAACATCTCAGGAGTTATAACAGTTCAAAGATCGAACCGGTCGCAGAAGTGCCTAGCAGCTCGGGCCGCTCGGGCGCCTATCCGCAGGCAACTAAGCGCACTATGTGCTAGGCCACGCCTAGTTTCACGCGGTAGGCACTCGTTGGCGCCCAGTTGCAGCCGCGGATTATGAGTTTTTCTCGCGACAAAGGTAATATCCGACTATTACTTCGACATTCTCGAGATATAAAAGAATGTCGACAATTTCATTAACCGAATAATCAGGCATTTTTAAAGTTGGACGACTCCTAGAGTTAAACGAGTACAGAGTATTATAGTCCAATGTCAACAAAGCAGTGTTGTTGCAGGTGAAGTGTGTCGAGTAACTTGTGGCTCGAGGTTACCTAAAAAGACAGATATAAAAAGTTAATTTTTTTTGAAAATATTGTAATCAATTTTTATTTATTTATTTAATCATAATAATTTGATAAACCAATTAGAAATTTGACAAAGCAGAGCATAATATGTTCGTACAATTCAGCTCCCACCCCCTGTAAAATCAAGTTTTAACCTCTCAAAACACCTCACGAAAGGGGATCACTAGCAATTGATTCTAAGAGGTTGCGCATTTTTAGATAAATGACGAATGCGCCACCCCTTAAAGGGTGAAGCCAGTATGGCGGACCAAAATGTAAAAAAGTTATTTGGTTCGGACGAAATGCGGCAATCCAGGATATTCTACGTAGTAGATTACGAATCCAAAGTAGGAATTCAGAAATTCAAAATGACGGATCTAATATGGCGGACAAAATGTATATATAAGCTGATTTGCATGGTGGGCTATAGCCACTTGTCAATTTTCAGTAAGAAATTTTGAAATTCTAAAACCTCTTTTCGGTGGTTTCAAGAAAATCGCTGCTCGCATCTTCATATCAAGAAGGAATTCGTAACAGCGGAATTATGGAAAAAATTCTCGGGGCACTCGAAAAACGTCACGAACTCGGTCCACTTATATTTCTGAGTCACGGTCCGAATTCACATGCGGAATCACCTATACCCCAAACACCCTCAGTTACTGAATTAAATATCAATCTGACGACTTCCAATTTTCATCCGTCGCTCAGATGTGAAAGCACCTGTGCCGGTTTTCATATGAATATGATTACTTTGTGTAATCTCCTCTGACATTATTGTAACTGTCATTTTGGATGAAATGTTTGTAATTCAATTTAGATTCGAAATCGGTGGCTCCAAAAACCCCCGAGTACCGAGTTTCCTTCAAATCAGTTTTGTATTTTGGTCTGCTACTATATTTGATCCGTCATTTTGAACTTTTGAATTTTGTCTTCAGTTTTATAATCAGTGACCTCAAAAGAACTCAAACCCCCACTAAGTTTCGCTCAAATGAATTCACTTTTGCATCTTGATCCGCCATCTTCTACTCCACTATTTTGAATTTTGATAATATGTAAGTTTTTACTTTGAATTCGTTATAAAGCGGTGCGAAAAACTTCTGCTTTCCAAGTTTCAGTCTATCATGTATGGGCAAAAATTTGTGCTTTATAGATTTAATGCAAAAATGTTGAATTCCGAGCCACCGTACACAGTCAGCTATTGTGAATCTCGAAATTTCGACTTCAGATTCGTATTCAGAGATTCAAAATACCCCTAGGTATAAAGTTGTGAACAAATCAGATTATGGAAAGTGCTTTTTTTCTGATTGAAGATTGAAGAGGTGTAACATAATGCTACAAATTATAACAGTTGTATTATTAAAAATAGATTTCCCGATAAAGTGCTCATAGAGTGTGCTTTATGATTGAGAGAAATAGCGAGGAACGAATGTGTGTTCAGTTCGCACTATTTTTCATTTTGCGTGATTCATAATGTTCAAAGTACATTGGGATATGTATATAGCTATCGGAGTTGTGAACCATGACAAATGGGAAGTGACAAAAGATTTAGCAAAAAATAAAAACTCAATAACATTTTCTATGAAAAGTTGAATTTGAAAAAACACTTGCAATGAAAAATGATTGATTAAGTTTTGTATGTTGAAATGGATTACGACACCTTTCAGAGAAAAAGAAATAAGAATATGAACCAATGATAAAAAAAAGAGATAAAATAGTGCAAGTAGGATGAAATTATATTGATATATAAGTAGTTCCTCATGTGGCAAAATTCTTACGGCCAAACACAAGCACGCACAAATATCGCACTATTCACGTATGATGCATCGACCAGAATACTGGATATATGAAAATCAGATTTATTCGATTTACTTCCTTTATGAGGTGTTATGTGGGTCATCTGAAACTTCTCCAGCTCCAGAAGAGATAGATTAATAATTGGGCGTTTAAATTGCTCTTCTGTCACAATAATTGTAATGCCTCGCGCTGTTTACTTAATTTCTTTACAATGGTAAGCACTTTCCACATTTTCGCTAATTTTCATTCGACAAATATGACTATGTATAATGTACCAAACACGTATATTGATTACTGTACGCTCGACCCCAGTCAATATTTTGCCTTTTATTAATACCAGTCTGTCGTATCTAGATATATTGTAAGAATTTCAGCGCGGAAGTTCTACCACGCCTATTGATATAGGGTTCGATAAAATTATATTGGCAGCCATCCTACCCGGTCCCAGCAGGATATTACGATACTACGATAGGCCCAGCGGCATTCCTCGGAATTATAGAATGATAGCCATTGTAGTACGTGTACCAGATGACAATAAAAATTGTCGATATTACATTCCTACTACAGTGTAGGGAGACATTGGAGGAAAGAATCCAAATGCTATACACGCATCGTGGTATTTATATTTTGCATTGGTCGGCGTTCGAATGAGAGTTCCAGCTTTCCTTTGTTCTTCGTGGTTGTGTAGTATCATGGTGTGAAAAATTGAAAAAAAATGTAAAACAATACATTGTTTTTCAATCGATCGCAGAATCAAACTTCTAAAGTTCGATGTGTCGACAGACGACACACGAGATTTTCTGAACCGAATATCCAAATTTGTGAAGAAATGTGAACAATAGGTCATTTCATTATCGTACTTTTTTCAGTTGGTACATACTCGAAAAATCTGTGAAAGGTAGTGAAAAAAATTGTCTTACAACCTGGGCGAGAGAAGAAAGCATTTGGAGGCTGCTACCGATATTACAAATATTTTGTTATTTATTCTTTATATGGTCAGCTCACGGGCTTATATATATATATATTAGTGTATTGACTTCTTTTCATGGTCCAATTAATCTTTGTTCATACAAAAGTACACAAAACAAAGTACAGACACCAACTCTTGATTCATACTTTACTTCTCGAATGTACCAGACACAATGTTTCGGAGTAAATAAACGTATCTATGAATCAGAGATTATACCGGTTGACAGCAGAGGGCGTAACGCTCATAGGGATCGAGGTTCATACTGTTACATAGCCATCAGTGCTGAGCACGGGAGCGTCTTTCTGCACGATCTGCTAGTGATGTCGATTGAAATAAAGTTAGAATGTCTGTAATCTGTTTTTAGTCGTTCTAGTAATCAGTTGAATGTTTTCATACATACATGACATAAATGTCACTATTTCTCCACACTTAATATTATCATATTTTATTAAACCCTTGGGCGGCACTGGCGTACTGGAGCCCTATTCTGTAAGTTCCATAAGGGTGATGGTTGATATTATAACTTAATATTCGCGTCGGTAACTTGTTAGATAGCGTTATCCACGGACTGTTCAATCATGCCGTTCAGTGGCCAATGCCATCTAGTGAGTTACCGACGCAGCGTCATAGCTATAACCTTTGTGAACCTCACGGAATTTACGGGATAAGGCCTTTATAGCTCACATTTTTTCCGTGCCCCAAGCGGCATTGACAGAGTTGTGCGTAAATAGTTTATGTTGCAATTGGCATCAGTAAAATCTTTGCTGTATTACGCCTGCATGGTCCGCATGGCGCTACCTTCCTCGCCCTGTAGCGCACCTTATTGTGGCCCAGACGTCGAAATCTTTTCAGCAATCCATAGTACAGTGGTTAGCGTGTTAGGCTCATAGGCTGGCAGTATGCGAATCATAGGGTCGAACCGCTTAATATTACTTTGAAATTTTCTGCGATATTATCATAGGAAAATTTATTACGTTATCAAAAATGTTGGAATTTTTTTTTTTAACGATACTTGATATTTTTGTATACAGTTCCACACATATGATCTTTTTCAGAAACAAAAAAAAAACAGTCGCCGCACTTTCATTTTCCTATCTACCGCTAAATATTTGTTCCACCAACGAATGATTTGGCTATGATAGCAAAAGATTTGCTGTAGTGGCAAATAAGAACTCAACATTGCGATTTGCTATTGCACTAGATGTTTATGTTGTCTCCCTATTAGCAAACAAATTTGGCTGCAGTAGTGTGTGCTATGCTGCTGTAATAAAAGTCTTTCTTCCCGTGGATAAAAGCGTTCTGTTTCATTCACAGATTGTGTGTGGATGCGGCAAATGTTAGCGTGACCTCGTAGTTGTGAAAAACGTTGAATGAGTTGTTTTGCGGTTGCCTACGTACAAAAAAACGCGATCCTATCGGTATCGCTACAACTATGAGTATTTAACGTCGGATTCAATTGAAAATCAATTGAAAAACACATCTCGCTAGACTCTTAAACACTGCGATGATGCTTTATTTAATCAAGTAACCCAAAAAAGAGTTTGCACTGGGCGAAAAAGCTGGCACATTACGTGGCGTTCTAAATGGGTCTTGGACGCCTATCTCGGTTTCAGACGATCAGTCAGTCGATCGGTCGATGAATGTACTTCTCTCAAGATGCTACGGTATTAACTGTACATCACAGATATTCAGTTACCCATTCGTACGCGATGATAACGTCAATCCCCTGGGCACACTCCGGGCACAATGCAATAACAATGACGATGCCATCACTCATAACACGTGGAGCATCAACGAGAACAGAAATAACCCAGCGCAGAAAAATGAAGTCTTGGCAAGAGTCTTGTGTCTTGGAAAGACTTTTAGAAAAAATGCACAGTGGTCTGGCAGAAGTCCCGGATGTGATCCGTTTTTCGTGTATTTAACATCTTTGAGTTGCCTTTTCAAGATTTTCCAAGACCCTTCCAAGGCTCTCGTTGAGGCAGTCGCCATTACTCTTTCGAAGCCTCTTCCATCAAGACTCTCGCCCAGACTCTTTCCAAGGCACTTTTCAAGACTCTCGCCCAGACGCTCACCAAGATTCTTTCCAAGATTCTCGCCAAGACTCTTTCCAATTTGAGTACATCTGTCACTATTAAGTACGAGCCACCTTAAGTTCAACAGAAAAATAAAAATATATGCAGCGCAAAATTGCTCCAACCTAATATAGAAAACAAAGTGTAGAAGAAAACTTGTGCCCAAGACGCGGATAGTATAAGATGTCGAGTGAGTTCGTGCATAATTGAGAAGTGACTAACTTAACTATAAGCAAGGTGGAAAATCTTGTTTATGGACCGAATTTTATCACAAATAACATTTCCTCAAGATTGAGTCAAGCTGATTCATTGGAATTAATTTTGGCGTTGGTCGGACATTTGGAGGGAATATCTGCCCTAACCGGCGATGACAGACAAGAATAGAATCGAATATAGCTATAGTGGAGTTACAGTACATGTATAACGCAGTTACAGTATAGGATGGAGGGTGCAGCAACTTGACGCGTCTTCACCCCTCACCTCATTGGTCTCCACTACTGGGGTGGCGTGGTATGCTACGGCGCATATTCTCGGTAGGAGAGGGAGATACGGTGGAGACAGACGCGGACAATGGAATCAAGCGAGGACAATGCCGAATAATTTAGAATGGCATATAGATATGAAGCTTCCAGTATTGGCCTACGTAGGACTGCCGCCACGTCCTCGGCTATTGCACAGAGTAGTATAATAGACTGTAGAATAGAAACGGCAATAGGAGACACACCAGGGGCACAGCGGATCCTGTTCGGCTCAGGGTGACTCTGTGCAGGACACGAAACATAGCTATAAATTAGGCTTACGACTTCGCTCAGCCCTACGAACCTCACATTCGGTCTACTGGAGGTGCGTATCTATACCAGTTGTACTGTTGTACGCTTATGCATTCATATTCACAGTGGTATACAACTGCCTACTCGCGGTGTATGATCCGACTGCTTCTGAGTAGTCATTTTGTTTTTGGGTTATCATGCCGATCTCCATACATACCACATATTAGGAATTCGGTTATACTGAAATTACTTTCGAGATCAGGCGCAATTATCTTAATCGAAACATGAATCCATATGAAGTATTCCATACGTGCACGATGAGAAATTCGTCGATTGTCTTTGATTTTGTTTACATTTCAATATGTTCTACAACTGGTGAAAAAAAAAATGTTGAGCTACTTAATTCCCACACTAGATTTCTTTTTAATTCAGCACGTAATTAAACTTTTTTCCAACGCTCATTTCAAATGGATATATTGCGCAATTTATCTATAGGATTTATCGATCACATCGATACGAAGATTGTTGAGACCTTTTTTTGTTGAGGATAACAAAGTGTGTTTTAGTATTTTTTGTTCTGCGAACAAATTACTGAGAGTGCATTTTTATTGATATATATAGTTTTATGAAATTTAATTAAAAAAAACTCTTGATTGAAAAACTTCAAGTCACAAAACATCTTCACACGAGTAATCACTCAATAAGATGGAAAAAGGGTGAAATAAGAATAGTTATAAATGTTACTTAATTATTATAAAAATTCATTAATCATTTTTATACTACACTCGGGAAACATCTTCCGATCACTCAAACGTATCAGGACTTTGCACCGGAATATCGTTATATTATTATATAAAACGAAGTTTGAATGAACTGAGAAATTGTGAACTGGATTTGTGACGTGTGAAATAGAAACTATTTATATTTACAAGAAAGTAAACTCAGGACAGTAAACCCTTTTTAACTTAGAAAACTATAACGCCGTTGTATACGTGTTTTTGAAAACAAAAAGAGACCATCTGTAGCAATAATGGCACTTATTGTCCATATAATTTCATCACTCATAGTAACAGTGGGTTGGTTGAATATAATGATATCAACACTTTCTAACTCCCGATTGCCTGCAGGAAAAAAAGACGGGAGTTGTGTGTTTCATTGCGACAACTGATAGGGGGAGGAGATTTGATTGTAGTTTGATTTCTGGAAAACGACTGACAATGGCTTGGACGAATTTTTGGAGAATTTTTTTATGAATGACGAACTTGGTTCTTAGATATAGTTTATTAGAATCCATTGTATAATTGATGAGATAAATCCGTTTGTTTAGCACAGTAAATGTTAATATTATCGAAAAGAGGTAGCAATAGACTACAACTTTCCGTGATTGCCAATACTGCTCACTTCACTGCGTCTTTAGCTGCGCTGTGCATTTCAGTGTTTCCATTTTTGTTGCGAAAATAGAGGTTATGAGCTCGGTCATTGCGAGTTTTCGACTTTGCCTTGTTTCATACGTTACAATTTAATCGTAACGGTATTGTCTGGTGTGGCAGTGGAGAAAAATATTGGTATAAGTGAATTTAGACACGCAATACTAGATTTTTTCCGTAAACGTGAAATTGTTTCGCGAATAATATTATTAGGTTATTATAAGTTCAGTTATTGAGACTTTTAGAATTCATTATGTTTTACGCGATACCATTTGAATGAAATAAAAAAAAACTCTGGACTGTCCAATATTGAATCTGAAAATTGAATGACAAAATGCTATTCAAAAAGAGTAAAATAATTCATAGTACCTATATCAAGAATTATGATCCCTTAATTATTATGATATTTTATTCATAATTCTCAGTATAGTCGGGAGACGTTCCTGGAACATGAAAATATCCGTTCAAATTCATTTACCAAGATTTTTCCATAAAGGTATTGAATATTATAAAAAGATACTTGGTCAGTCTCGGTTAAATGATTAAACAGACAGAAGATTGTCAGCGTATACTTCCGGCAGACAAATAACTCAGCAACAATACAAAAAACGGTGTATAAAAACATGAAACAAGTATATTTGCGTGAGTAGTTGCGTTAGATCTTATTTACATAAAGTTGTAAGATGAAGTAAAATCTTCAGAATTAGGTAATGGTCAAGTAAATGTCCGTAATTGAACTTGATGAAAACGTATTTGTATAGTTATAATTTAGATTAGTAGCAGCAGAGTCAATGTTCAGTAAGTTGAATTGTAAAAGTATCGTTCAGTTGACGAGTTAGTATGCAAATATTTTGATTAACATGTGTGCGTGTGTTTTGGTTAACATTTGATTAACATGACTAGTGACTGCATGACATTAAACCACCATATAGCACGACTCAAGTGATCACTTTCACAATTCAACTTATAAAATATTGAATATTCTGCTACTGACCGACATTATATCCATAGTTGAAATCTCATCAAGTTTAACTACGAAAATACATGAACTTAGCAATTACGTGCTTCTGATGTTTTCAATTTATCTCAAATTTTTTTTTGAGGATCCATGGAACTACATATGTAATAGTTTTTTTTTCAAATTTTTTAAAACCGTTTTTGGTATTTTCGAAAAGGACTGAACTACTTTCACAATATATTTCTGTCCATCACTTCGTATGCTTTCACAACAAGTGAAAACAACTTTCTCAGGTTTTGAACTTCAGCGGACCTTTTGTATTTAACCAAATTCTTATTAATCCTCCGTTACTCACGTGAAAAAATAATCCGTGAACCCTCACGTGGGGTGTACCCAACACCCCAACTTCAATTATATATATTTTCAATAACAAATTGAACTTTTCCAACAAATTCGATTTGTTATTAATCTTAAGGCCTTCAGAAACATGATTCATTCGTATTTAACCCAAAAATCAATATTTTATAAGGTGATAATTGAAAATGAAGTTCTCGAGAAAAATAAATTCTATGCGTAGTGCCAAAAACAAGAACGCTGTGGCGTGCCCTACACCCCACGTGAGTAACGGGGGGTTATCACACGAGCCTCACCCGATTACACAGGCATACATACCGATTTTGATATTTTAATTGTCTTCAGTTTTCGAGAAATGAAGTTGTTAATATTAAAATTTCCAGCGGAAATTATGTGAACATCAGATTTTTAAACCTAGAGAGTTAGACTTTGTGGGTACGCCCAGAAAAGTCTAACTGCCTAGGGTTAAATATAGAGTGTTTGGGGACCCAAACCCAAACCAACTCTATTAAAATATAATTAAAAAAGATAATTCATTTTTGTTTCAAGTTAACTCCGAAACGTTAGACTTTCTGGGCGTACTTACAAAGTTTCAGGAAAATTAAATATTTATTTGGAATTAAATATTTACTTAGAATTAAATATTTACTTAGACTTATTATTAAAAATTTACTTACTATCGTGCTCTTGCTCTCACAAACCTAAATACACGTATGCTTTACTAAACTGCACGGTTTTGGAGGAATAAAATTGTTAATTGAGAGCCTCTACTTACATTAAATTGTATGGATGCGACCTTTTATATAAAATAAAATCCTGCCCTGTTCACAATCTTAATATTCCAAATGTGAACTATAAATCTTGAACTACACGTAGTTCTTGTGAAATGGAATTGTTAACTAACATCCACAGATCAAATCAATTATATGAATATTACATATTATGTTGCACAATGTACATACTGCCTCATCTTACCCTATTTCTTACGAAAGTGAATTGTCGATTAACACTTAAATAACATTTTCATCCAGGATAGCTCATTTTAATTCAGTACTCCAGAGTACATCTATTCGTCATATTAATTCACATAGTGCTATTCTGTTGACATTCTGAAATTTTTGGATATCAAATTTCATAATTTAATAACTCGCAGTTCTGACGAAATTCATTTATTTACAACAGTCAAATGATATTTTGATATGGGATCGTCCTGCTCATAGTTTGAAAAGCCTATATAGTAATTTTATTTTTTTTAAACTATATGTATGCCGAGAGCGATAGATGCGCGGACAGCATATAGCCCTACGCTGTCCGCGCATCTATCATCGCATCTATCTGACGGTCACTAAAGTGCAGAAACGTTTCACGCGGATACTACTTGGTGGAGTCTGGTAGAATCTGGTGATTCCTTGTAGGAACACCAATACTTTGCCGAAAGAATATCGACACAAGTTTTCCGCAGTTTCCATGTGCCCATGGCAATTGCGGGACAGCAGTGTAGCTAAGTCGACTACGGACACACCGGAAGTTAGGTTAGCTTAGCGAAGTGTCGGTAGGGAGTATTATGGGAGAGGAATGAGAAGGGTCACACGTAAAAACACGTAAATACGGTGAAACAATAATAAAAAGTGCACGAATTAAAAATTAAAAACTATATTTCATTGTAAAATGTGTGCTTAATTGTTTTTTCTCATAGTGTGCGAAAACAAAAAATAGGCCATGACGTCATAGTGTACGAAAATGACGATCGTCACGTAACATTCGTACATATCAAATATTTTGAAGCTTTTTGCAATGCTTGCCACCAGTTACTTGAAAAAGTGACAGGTATTTAAGAAATTCGAGATAATGTGTATTCGACTCACAGAATAGCATGCAAAATAAATCACGAAAATCGAACGCTCAGTTGTTTATACACATAAACGCATTTTTTGTTGACGAAAATGCTCAACCGAGATGGAGGGCTTCGAGGGATAGCGAGCACGAATTATTCATCACATGCCCGATACAGCCGAGCTTTCGGCCGTGCATTTTACCAACGTCAATCTATTATATGTTGAAGAAAGTGTTATAGCAAACAAAAAAGCTGCTATTTAAGAACTAACATGTAATCGGAAATATACATTACGCAGAGGAAAAAATATGAAAGCACGCGTATGAAATGGCGCCACAGAATGAGATAGTAAATGAAGAAAAATTGTGAAGGAAAAGAATAAACGGTTCATGAGGGGGGGGGGGGGGGGGATAATGAACTATAGAACGAATCGCGAACGTTTGATTCAGCAATGAAAAATAAAAGTTGACTGGGGCGATGAACCGGCAGCGATATGCCCCCACATCTCTGCATATACTGGTTTTTATTACATACGGCAATATGAAGCATCGGTAAAAATCGAATGAGAAGTTATAGGTGGCTGAGAAAACAGGCCGTGGTTGGTAGAGTGTATGAAATATGTTGTGCAATGGTTTGGGAGATGCAACGAAGCAAACGAAGCAGCAGAGAAATAGCGGGAACGCACATAGCAAGAGCAACAGAGCGCGATCAGTCATTAAATCGTCGCCGATTCGGTCTTTGTTCTTGTCCGCGAACCCTCGGATAACCATCAACGACGGAGGAGAGGGTCTGGCCATACAAGAAAGGGTTCGAAGAAAAACTCGTGGCTTGTGTCGTTGGGGATGCTGTTCTTGGTGTGGCTTGGGAATGGGAAATCTAACCTAACAGTGAGAAAGGAAGAAAGCCGTACTTTTTTTAATTCTGAAAGAAAGGGTGCGATCGAGCTGCAAAGAAGAGAGTAAAAGGAAGGGAAAAATCGAAGGTTATGTCGCCGTCGCTGAATCGTAATTTACAGGGTAATTGCGAGGTTAAGGGTGTTGATACGCTTCACTATATATGGGGCATTTCACACCACATCGACATGCTCGTGATCTTCAACCTCTCAGACTTTGTCCCCAATTTTTGTATATGTTTGTTACAACCATACGAGGCGTATATCTTTTTGTGTAGATTTCATCGGCCAGTCCCTATTTGATGATGATTTTTTTATGAAAAAATTTAACGAAACTGGCGAAATGAAAATCTGAAAAAATTAACGTAAATGTTGTGTTAGAAATTTTTAATTTTAAACCATATCTCAGAGTAGGTCAGCCCTCGCTTTTATTTTTTAATTTTTGAAAGATTCTTCGAATAATTCCAACTGTCCATTGCGTTTCAAAATATTGATATTGAGGTTTCAAAATATTGATAACTGATAAAATATTTTTCATATTTTTCAATTAGGCATTTTTTAATTACATAAATATAATTAAAGGCATTGTATTAGCTATGGGCTGCCCAAAGCTTTTTCTTTCCTCCTAGCTAATGAAAAAAAAACTTCGGTGATTCCATAGCTAATACAATGTATACTTAATAAGCATATTTTTTTTTGTTTCAGACCAACCACATGGACGAAATCGTGTACACCATCCATGCGAGCAACATTATACGTGAAATTGTATAATTCACTGAAACATTAATATTTGTTAACCCTTAAATAATAGCGACCTAATTTGCGCACCTTCTATTAGCACACTGGTGCGCATCGGTATTCGGCTTGTTTGACCTCGCGTAGCTCTGTTGGGATGAATGAGATTCACATTTTTTATACCTGTTTTTGCGGTAGAATTTTCTGGTGGGGGTATAAACATATTTACAATAGCACGGATAAGCCGTTACACGCCGAAGTTTCCCTTCATTCTGGAAGAAGAAAAATTTCTAGGGTGCGCATTCGCACCAGTGGGCCATTTAAGGGTTAATAACATTTTGTACTCATGCTCATTGAGGTGTACGTAAATACATATACAAAAATTAATACTATTGCATTTACAGTTTTTCCGGAATTAATTCCCAAAATTTAGCCTCTTTTGACGCTGGGCACACTATGATAACGCCTTACAGCTGCTAAAGTGCTAGGGAAGCTTCTATCGTATGCCTCAGCGCTCATGTTTAATAGATGATAAATTACAATAACCACAGAGGATCATAGATTTGTTTTATGAGCGGAACATTCGAAAAACTATGCAATAAAAAGAAACCTGCAAATTGTTTCCTCATAATTTCCCCCATCTACAAAGCTCTTCCTACAAGCACATATCTTTCTCAATTTTGGCGTCCTCGTGGAGAAATCTTTATTAATGAATGGATATAACGAGGAATCAATGTGTAAATTTTTTGCCGCAAACTAGACAGTCTGAGATTTGTTTCGATTTAACGGTTCAAATTTTTCCAACAATTCAAAATTCCATAAAATGAATACCTCTTGGAAAACTTTCGAAAAACCTCGAATATACCACAGAACAACGACATTTCGTTTATGGGAAAAGTTTCATATTTATACCCGGAAATGAATTCGAGGTAACAAGAGGTGTAGGCCAATTAAAAAAAAAACCAGAATTTTATAAGACCTCAACGATTCAATCGATTCGTTTTAAGCTCAATTCCAAATAGTATTCAAAGAGTCCATTTGTGTAAAACATTTTGCGCGAATAGCATGCACGCACGCACAGTCATACATCCAGACATTTCTAAATTCGTTTTCTTGACGCGTCTTGCAACATTCTGTTATCGGAATCTCCATTTTTTTTATTTTTTTTTACGAGAACAAAGCTTTCTCTACAAAGAAACAAGGAAAATATTAAATAACACTCGACGGAAAAATATTAAATTTCAACAAAAACATTGAATAATAAAATTAAATTCTGAAAAGCGTGAAACTTCGATTTCGAATTCAAAATAAAAGACTTGAAAATTTTCCGGAACTAATGTTTGTAAAAGTTAACCACTTTTTGTTTTTCACATATTGATCTCGCTATTTTTACTTTCGAAATTTTCACACTGGGTTTAGAAATCAGCGACCAGAAACCGTCCAAATACACTGGGACCCCTCGAAGTCAATATTTAGGCATAATTGGGACGTTGAGCCAAGAATTTTTCACTCCTCATTGAACCCCGTGAAACCGTTGTTACTCCTGATTGTATCCTACAAATTGGACGTATCACCAAATCATATTGAATTTGAGAGGTATGTACAATTTGTGTTCAAGCCAAATAATTTGTTGGTTTGCGATTAATGACATTCACTGCGCTGTTATAAATGTTGAAACTTTAACGCTGGATTCAAAATGGCCTATCAAAAAGCTTCGAATATAAATTGTCATAAAAACTGTTTCATTTAACTGTTGCCAGAAAAAATTCAGCTAAAAGTTCACAACATTGATCGTAAGTCATCAAAAATAGTGAGACCAATGAATAAAATCACATGGCCAGGGGTGAAATCACGATAGTAATCTCACTTCGATTTTCATCCTCAGAACATGTTTTTCCTGCTTGAAAAGGACTTATCGGCGATTACGGATACAACGTCTGAGTTTCATAGACGTCTTTCTACTGAAGTTTGGAGCGCTAGAGCGCCCATCTTTTTATGGACTCATAGAATACGTCTCGTAAGCATATGCATGGCAACGTGACGCCAGTGTATGTAAACTTATCTTCAATCCCACGAATAACATACAAGTGAGAGGGATAGAAACAGATGGTATATAGGGAGATCAACTGTAGTTTAGGGGGAGGATAGAAATTCGACGACGGCGACAACGATGGAGACGTAGCCGACGACGATGACGAAGGGTTGTAAACGCGATCGAGCGCAAGGTTTTTAATTGTTCCGCGCCAAGCTCGCCTTTTGTTTTGACGTTTATGCCTCGTAAGCGGTTGATTCTGTCCGCGCCCCCGTCGGGCTTGATGTCTTTCTCTGTTTCTGAAGTATGCGCTCATCCCTTCTCGACTCTACCATGCTCCGATATACCGGCTCTGGATCTTTTTATTTATTTCTTTAACGATTTTTTTTCCCACCTCCTATCTTATCTCATTGTTTCGCGAATCGTGTCGCGTATCCAACATCCCCCAGCAAATACGCCTTGTTCATGCAATATATTGTATAACGTGAAAGTCGCAACTTAATGTAATAATTTTCCCTATGGTGTCGGAACTGGTTTATAACATAGAAGTAACACGAAACCGAACATTTGTTAAACCCAGGTTATAGATGTGCATGCTGCAATGTGCATGTGCATCGCATAATCTATTGTATGTTTATACAAATGCATAGTCGATATTTGTAACGGATACATAACATGCATCACTAGAAGTACGCGTTTGGCAGGTTGCGTCCGCCTAAATAACTTAAATTCGCCTGAGTGTAAGTCTCTGTGTAAGCAAGCTCGCGTACTGATTGACTGGCCGTCATATTCGAAGAGTACAATTTTTAAAAACTGATTTTTACTATGTACATTTTGAAGTGCAAGCTAATGTACACCAACTGTTCTCTATCCGATCTAACGAATATGCAGTTATTGTGAAAAAAAATATACATAAGCATCAATTTGCATGGAATTCACATAGTTTATTGTAGTTGCTCAAAAGTTAAATTTTCATTTGGTTTTTCCGTGCAAAATCCATCATAACGATCAGATTTAGATGTTCTATGGTTCAATGTCTTTGTGAAAAGATTCTCAATTAACGCACGAAATCAAATGTTAGGTAATGTTTATTATCCATTACAAGCAATTTGTTTATAAAGCATTAACTTCAAGGGTGCAAAATTTAGTAAACCGTGAATATTACCCATCGAATAAACTACGGAACGTTAAACGTTTTTTTAGCGAAAAATTGAACGAATATTTATCTTTGAGAATATTTCGTAAACTAGACGATCGCTTTGTACGGTGTAAAATACAGGAGGAGTCTTCTGTGGAGCAAGTTGTCGTTATTTTATACGTGTGAAGCCCCATATTATAACTGACTGAAATAACGAAGAAAAAATAAATATTGTTATGGAAAATGATAGAATGAATAAATAATTTGGAACTTGAATTAGTCCAGTACTCAGAGAAATTTTTACCAATTTTATATGGTATGAGGGCACTGAGGGGGGAGTGCTGATGTCTTTTCGAACCAGAAAATTCCATTTACGTCACGCAACCCATGACAACAACGTAAGTATTCGTTGTCATTGTGCGATTCTCAATGGCAAGTCTCGTTACATGTCGAACCGTCTCAGGAAGTACTATATATGAATCCAACACTCGGGTATAATGACATCCGAAGTGAAATGGAAATAGTCCGGTTCAAGCATAGCAGCCATTTCTTATGATCTCGTTTATCTGAATAAAAACAACACTTAGTTAGGTCGTTTTTAAATTATTTATATTGATAGCATTCAATTAAATATGCAATCACTCACGGAGTTTAGATTGTCTAATATGGAGAATCTACTCCTTTTTTCTGAAATAATTCTAAACAAAAATCAAATACTTAGATAGCTCAACATTATACAATTTAAGCCTAGCAAGTCACACTTATTTTTGGTTCCATTAGGCTGTCTGATTAGCATGGTCTGACAGTCTGAACAAAATTCTCATTTTTTATTTATTTTTCTAGAAGACTAAAAATGAACTTTGAATGCTTTGAGGGGGCATTTCAGAATACTAAAAAAAAAATCAATACTGGGTCGATAATTCGTTTCGAAAAGTTGAATTTTTCGGAAAATTTAAGTTGAGCGATTTTAGAGAAAATAACATCTGCTGTGGGTCCACCGGACCAGAGTGTGACATGCTGAGATTAGCCCTCTTATCAATACCCGGGTGCCTGAAAGCTTACCTAAGCACGCGGTACCCGTTTGGGGGTCGTTTCGTGCGTTGACAAGAGGTTTAAATTGCTCAATTCAGTGTATTATTACTCACCGAGATGATGAAATTTCTGAAACCGAAAATCGTACACAAATAGTTCCTAAAAGAGAATGATAACATCCGTAATTCACTTTATTTGAGAACTCACTTTCGATGCACTAATGCAGTACACGACACGACATGACGAATCCAATCTTTGACCTCTTGGATGTACCAGGGTGTTTTGAGTACGGTCTTTATGCCTCACGCATATATATACTCGATGTTGTTTTGGAAAGAAAAAGACAAAGAGATAGAGAGAGATGAAAGTATACTGAATATAAGTATAGAATCATAGCTTATACACCCTTCCAGTCTTAGCTCTTATATGTCTCAGTTGTCTGCAGTTGTTTCTCTTATCGTTATAAGAGAGACAACTGCATCTCGATAGTAAATATACATACATATACCTTGTTATATTTGTATATTCCATACATGATGGTATAGATAGCATGATACCAAGAGTTGCGATAGTGTCTCGATGGCAAGTAATTTACATATAAACCACATTTATTTTCAATTCGATATGGAAGAGATGGTATATTTCAATTATACCATGATCGATATACGTATCAAATGGGAAATAATAAAATCTTCATTAAAACCTGTCTAAGCGCAGAGTCTCGATTGAAAAAATCAGGGAAATTTGTATTCGGATTCCAAGCTATCCTCGTACATTATTCAGATCACCCGGATGTAGGGAACATCTCATCACTCGAGATTTTCATGTAAAACATCTTCGCAATACTGAATCACGTAGACATGAGGGTAAGTCATAGCGACAGGATACAGTGAGCGCGCTGTACCATCAAGAATATCGACTTACACCTGATAAAAAAACTCCTTGCGCTAGTACATGCAAAATCCAACTCGGTAGTGCCAAATTATGGGTATTACCTAGAAATCGAATCCAATTTATGTCACATTCTTAACTCGACCACTCTTCTAAGAAATTAATGACGGTGAAAAAGGCCTCTAAGAAATCATTAGAAGCTCTGTATGAAATACGTTTTGGATTGAGACATATAAATATATTGAGCTACGCATAAAATTCTTTTACGCAGGTTACATTGAATACCTCGAAACTTCTGTCGTATCACGCATTCTTCGAAGAATAATTCTACGCATTAGTTGTTCAATGCAGAATTTGTAGAATTATTTTTAAGCACTTTCAGGAACTGTTTTGCAGTATATCAGGTTAATGAATATAATTTATAGGTGACGAAATACGCTTTTCGTTGTTTATAACACATAATTCTATGTTTTCGTAATGAAAACAATTCCATTAATTATTCTTCACTCTAAAAGCAATGGATCCTTGAACACCAAATCGTCGAATAGTTTTCGTAGGTATAAGGAAAACATAAATTCATAGAATTGTTTTTCATTTATTAATGAATTATGATTATTAATCTTGATCATATTGAGCAATGATTGCTCTCATATAAAAGAACTCGAAGGACCTGCATGCCTTTAGTTGAATTTACTGTTCAAAAGATCCTTAAGCTTTTCCATAACATCAGACAGGTGATACCCCTGTTCCTTATAAGCTCAATTAGTATATCTCGCTTATTCCCAAACTTGTGCTCTTAACTGTTTTTAAGGTTGAATAAATATCCACTTAGATTCACCGTACACCGATACATTCCTTCAACATGCTCTGTAAGCTTGCTTAAATGATTCAGAGAACCTTCTAGAACCTTGTAAACAATTCATGGCAACGTTATGGTAGTCTGAGTAATCCTTCGAGAACCTTCTAGAAATTCGACCTAGCATATGATTTTTTGAATACCTTACTTCGTTTTTTAATAATAACATTTTTTCATTCGTTCTTTTGAGACAATGAAAATGATGTTTGATTTTGAATCGAGTTCATTTCGACTAGTTTCAATGAAATTAAAAAACTCTATAGGTTTTAGCTATTTTGCTCACAAGATTTTTTTTTTATCGCTTTATTTGAGACCTCCATGTGACCATAACCACTCCTCCCGCCGCTCCATGCAGCAGCAGCGGAGCTTCGCAGGAATTGCTCTATTGCCCAACATTTTCAATAAAATCAAATTCAAATTTAATTGCTTATAGGTATAATGTAGGTATAAAATACCTCGTAAAAATATAAATTAATTGTACGCAGTAGTTGCGACGAAAAAAATCTCGAATTCCTGCTTGTTTTGGGAACCGTGAAAGTGATCCCTTAATACACTACCGTTCTCCATAATTTTGCGAAAATAACGGAGGAATCCAGATTTTATGGAATTTAGAATTAGTTGGATAGTTTGAGCAAAATTGAAGTTCGAGCAACTCTCCACGTGTTTGTATTTTCCACTCAAAATGTGGAGTGGAAAATCTACAAATTGAATATCACATATGGATTTTTCATACTATTCACCCATTTGCGAAGCGTCGTCTATGAGTAAACCAAATTTGGAAAAAGTAGGTGCTCATAAAGACGGCTTTGGCAATGGGGGAAGCGACGTGCAAATTTCAATTCGTCGTTTCCGTTTTACTTCATCCTTTTTCAAGTCATTTCCATCGTTCTTCAGCGTATTACTTGGACATAATAACACACTCGAATATCTTCTACCTAGTTCAGATTTAACGCTTTGCATCCATGGGTCTTTTAACAATATATTTTCTTGATTTGTTTTTTTAATGCTCATAGAGTTTTCAGGAAAAGTCTGTGTTTCGTGAATAATTGTGTTATACTCAAAACTTTGATACGAGAGTACTTCAAATAATTTGGGAAGTACGAAGATTGAAAATTGAATTTCCTGGAATGGCCCCCATAATTCTATAACGAGGGGAATGAACAGAACAATTCTCAGCCAATTTTTGTGACAAGTTCTCTATCTCAGCGAATTTATTACGTATTTCAGCAATGTATATGATTGTAAAGACTGCGACTGCCGCTAGCAGGCGTGTCAAGTTCTGTTAAGGCAGCTTTTATGGCTGCTCACAAAAGGAAGCCGCCTGGTTACTGGGACCACAGTGGGATCCATATTTCCAATATAAAAAAAATCCACTAGATCCCTCATTCTCCGGTAATCAATGATACATGAGATATTGACAATACGACGTAAAACTACCCAAGTAAACTTGATTCAAGCCCCATAGTAAAAGAATGGGGTCCATTCTAACCGCTGGCACGGTGTTGAGGGCGAATGAAGGGACGAGATGGGAATAATTAAAAAGTCGAAAGGAGTTCGAAACCAGCACACCAGCTTCGACTACTTCTTGGGTGTTCAGAAACCTTTCCGGTACTTATAATGTTTTATATTTACTTTCGTTGCGTCGAGTGTGGATTCTTCTTTCTTCATCGGCGGAAGGTAAACCCTCTAAGGATTCCGATACGACGGAATAAAAGTCCTGGGGATGATGAAAACAGAAGCCGACATATGGATTTTTATACAACGTATAGTCTTCGAAAAGACGTGCGAAAGCAAAATACTGTGGGCTCCTCGATTGGCTGAACCCCTCCCCTTTATATTTAAATATCGAATTACAATAGTACAGATTTGACCGCTTTTACTGAATTATAGTTTATATTTCGTGGGAATCATTGGCCATGAACCATTGACGTATATAATCGCTTCCGTTTGATAGGAAATGCCTCAGAATTCTTGCAAGCAGCAAAACTACTTCAGGCACTGCCCATAATTGCAAGACAACATAACGAAATGAGCTGATAGCAACAGATAAAAAACGTAAATGATTCAACCGATTTAACAAGACATAATAATTTGTTGCTACTGTAAATTCCTCGAACTACTACGATATTACTGAATTAATTTTCTCTAATCCTTTAGTGGGAAAAATGGCGATAGTTTAAAACGTAGCGCAGTTCATAATAATTTTTGAAGTGAAAGTTTTTATCGCTCGGTAGGCGTAAAACGAATCTGACGATGTATGAAAAATGCGACAGGAACGGAGTGGGGGTAACGCGTATTACAGTCGACTCTCTGTAAGATCACGCTCTGTAAGATCACGTTTTCCCTGAATTCTCTCTGTCTAAAATTTCGCATAGAGAGGAGAAGGCTACTCCCACTATCATGCGTCTCGTAGCACTCGTGGGCACTCTGTTATATCGCGTTTTCCCCAATATCGCGAGGTTAGAGCCCCGAGGGCGCGATCTTACAGAGAGTCGACTGTACCTGGAGTTGAAGCGCACTATAGTAACGCTCCATCTCGTTCACTCACTCTACATAAATAATGAACCTTCCCTCTTGTGACGGTTGCGCAGCACTATGCTTGTCCCAATGAAAGAATTGACGGGAGCTCTATACACATACTGTTGAACTTGTACAGTTTATGCATAGAAACTATCACAGGGAGCCGAAGGCTAGTTTCTTTCTTGGGACTTCAGTAGTAGTAGCAAAATTACGATTTCATATGTGATTTAAAAGTTTCACTTCTACCGCGCGGAATTCCACGCACTATTCTTTTTGCGTATACAACAACACATCCTCGCAAGGCCGCAGCGAAATCAGCCCATTTTATCTGCAGATATCGCTGCAAAGCGAAGCATATGATGCAACGTTTTAAACAACATGTCACACAACGGTGTGCAACACTAATCCGTTAATAAACAATTGCAGATATTTGTTCATAGTCTTTGAAACATCACTAAACATTGTGCAATAACGACATCTTTATAAGAGCGGTTACTCAATCGTGATTCGTTCTTTAAAAAAATGCATTTTCGACACTTCATTCACTTCCGGCACTTCATTTAGGTGCCCCTCGTCGAGCCCTCGTAAATGACCCTCGTCGTAACAGTCAATCTTTATGGTTCAGGAAATTTGATACGTCTTCGCTGAATTATGTTTCCATCTGGTACATTTTTCTCGAGCGATAGACCGGAGTATTAGTAAGTTAGTAACATATCAACATGTTGGAAAATCTTCGAAGAATATGATTCAACAACAAAAAATATCTGGATGAGTCTGGAATACGATTATTCCAAATTGAACCACATGTTTTGATTAGGTTTATCTGACCGAAATGAATTTAGTACCTTCTCAGATGTCCCAACAGCTATGAAAAATGTAACCAATAAATAAAAGTTAGCCACAATATAACCGAAATAAATTCATAAAAAAATAGTACTACTGCATCAAATATAAACGTAAATAAATTTTTGTCACGTCAAAACAGTTTTTCGTTTTGAAACTTCTAACGACTTGTTTATTGCCCAAATTTGATATTACTTAAGAAGTGTGTAAAATTTATAATATCGCATGAAGTGGTGTTTAGTTTCGAGGATGCTATTTTAACAGTATGAACAATATTAATAATAGACATTGATGGAAGTATCTAATGATCAGCAAGACAAATATGATGCCCACGATGGGTGAGACTTTGAAATAAATCAGCACAGGCAAGTTATAGAGTTAAACAAAATAACACACAAACGACGATTAGTTGACGTGTATTCACTTATAAAAACAATATAGATAAGTAGGGTCTACATAGGAAGCGCTAAAATATTTTATGACAAAGCAATCAACATCCGATGTATATATATATATATATGTAATAATTCTTATCAGGAGACATTGTATTCTGCGCCTTTTCCTCAGATCACATGGTGGTACTCCTATTATGCCACTCTTGTCACAAGGTTTATCGTTAAGAAGCAGTTTTCCCGGCACCCCGCAACGTGTGGCCCGTGGCGGCCGGTTTAATTCAATCATTTATTTTCCTTGTGCCAGAAAACCCACATGGTCAAATAAATAATTATGCAAAATCAGATATTAATAATGGCAAACAAAGGTACACGATCAGATCATGATAAGGAAAATGATTTGAAGAGATTGAAGAGGCTGAAGAAAAAGGTTCGAAGGTAATAGAAGATTCGCCAGTCAAATAAGAAAAGTAACCATAACGTTTTTCTGTTCACAGACGGCGGCTACGTGGCGACATTAAGAGGAAAAACTATATAGATCAAGTTTCTAAGCTTAACGTAGAAGTTCTACGATGTATCTGCTCGACTTGTCAAAAGATAATCACCAAAGGACTCCTTTAATTCCACTGAATCAATTGCTGCCGATTCGGAACAGCCCACAAATGATATCTCAGATGAGGCTATCTGCAGCACACGCGAGATGTTCAGTCGTGCGGCACATTGTCACGTGATACGACGTGACACGAAAATATATTACGGGCGACGATATATCGCGCGACGCTAGTGAATGCAGGTAGCCTATTGAAAAAGATCAATCACGGGAGAATGATCACGGCGAAATTCTTACAACAAGGATATGTCTACATCAAAAAATAGCCATAAAGATCCAGTACTCGATGAAAAATTGCTTGAAGCAGTAGGGAAGTGTCTTAATACAGAAAATACATTAACTCTGGCAATACACAACGATATCTTCGTTAGATGGAAGGATATCTTCAACGAGGACCGAATTCCGGACGGAGTTCCGAAGGAAGGACATGAACGCATATTCAAGAAATATTTAGTACCGGAGAATTGCATGGTAATGGAACCACCAAAGCCAAAGGCGGAGGCGAAAACTCCATCTCTCCTCGAATCGATGATCTATATGAAGAGAAACGAATGGTTCAAAAGCAACACGATGTATCGGTGTGCCTCGCGGCTTTGGGTCCACTCATCTCATCTCTCCTTACAGGTGTTATCCCGAGCATTACACAGTTGTTGAAAACCTTGAGTGAGATATCTCAAGAATTTTCGTGGACCGTCAGCGAGAAGCGACAAGAATTCAAGACAAGACAGTTGATTATCCTGAGCGATGTTAATACGGCAATCGATTCGGCATCGAATGCCACAATCATAGATGAACGGTTATTTGGGAAGGACCCGAAAGAAATACTGGAAACGGCCAAGTCGCTTCCATATGACATCCAATAAACTGGAACGTTCCGCCCCGTCAATCAGCACGGGGTCACGGTTTAGCGACACGTAGGCATCAAAAACCATCACATCAAAACTTCAAACAGAACTTGGATCAGAGAGACACAACCTGCCACAAGACATCAACGAGGGGACCGAGGGAGCGAGGGGAAATAGAAAATTCGGTAAGTGCGGGTAGATTAAGGTAGATTACGGAATAAGCTTGGGGCCCAAGAAACATCGTGAATTTCAATATTTTTTTCTGATGAGAGTATTGGGTTCATGAAGTCGCGATTTCACCCACAATTAATACATAGTCATCTTGTCAAGGTAAAGTTTGTTTATTGAAAAACATTGATAAACAATGAAGTTATTATTATTTACAAAGTAGTCAAACAAAGAAACGGTATAAGTCGTATCTCAAAATCTACTCGTCCGATTTACTTCAAATTTGGACATAACATTTTTTATCGTATGACCGAATGATTTTTTGATATCTGTATACATTTGTCTATAGCAAATGAATAAGTTGTTTTTTTGTCGAAAATGGAACTTTTTTTCTACAGCTTGCCATTTACGTAATTTTCAAAATTTCAAAAAAATATTGAAAATAAACCTGTTTTCTGCGCCCCAAGTTTATGCAGATCTCTTAAAACCATTTTCTAGCTACTTGGAAAAATCTTGGTGGCACCGAAATGATCGTTCAGTGGGTTAAGGGATACAAGATATCATTGGCACAGACTCTATGCCAGCTATATGTCTCATAATTTATTTGAAATACTGTGGCAGACTATTTGAAAATGACAGCATTTTGTTTATGGAAGAATTTTTTCGCCGGTTAAACAATGGCCTGTAATTGTCAAACGACCAACTCTACAAAAAATCAACGTGGTGAATTCGTAATCTTCCAGTTGGTCCATTTCTAAACTTGACCGTGGCGTAACGCTGCCCGTCCCCGGGTCTTCTGTAGAAGAGAGCCAGCCGGAGCTTTAACATCGCACCTCTATATTTCTGAATTATAAGACAAATTGTACTTACTCTGTCCGCGACTTCGGGTCTTCAGTAAAAAAGTGTAAATCGTCATTTAACGAGCAACTAAATATAAAGACAAAGAATTACAAAGTGAAATATAAAAGTTATATAAGAAGTTACAAAAATCGAGAATACAAATTACAACAAAATTATTATAATAAATGAATATGAATTGTTAAATCAACTCGATATTTAAGCAAGCGAAAGCCATCTCTCCGATAACGTAATTAAAGCCCTTTTATAATATTAATAATGACAATGTTAATGAAAAAGGTTATGAACGACTCGAATGTATTAAACTAATTAAATTACATTTATATTCAATAAATCTAATAGTCTCGTATCTCTTTATTTAGTTGAAATTAATCTCTTCGAATTACTCAGTCAAAACTAACGGGATCTCTCGAGGTCTTACAGCGTTCCTTCCCACTTTTATATTGATCCATCATCTAATAATATCGATTAGGATCGATAAATAGGGTAAGTGTGGCTATTGCTGCGGGTGTGGGTATTACTACGTTTTTTTTTATATCAGAATTTAATCTTGTCTGATTGTTTATAGCTTGAAAAAAATCAGACTATTAATTCGATGTTTAGAAAACACGATGAATCAACAATATGACGTGCACCGTGATTATTTAGTTTATCGTTGGTTTATCAAAATTGGTAGGTGCTTATGAGTGACAATTTCATCATTTGCTAGTGCTAGTCATGGTCGAAAATAGATATTAGTATAAGGTTCTTTTTTTCCTTATTATTACTGCAATGTCCTTATATTTTGTTACGGTGACTAATAAGAATAATACTTGTTTTTAATTGGAAAAAAAAAAAAAAAAAAAATTAAAATATTTTCATTTTTAATTTACCGCCGCAGTATTTGGCACGAATGTGTCAAGCATGCGCGTATTACTGCGGTTGTACAACCATTGCCGCAGTAATTAGACCCTGTCCTTTCGAAGCGTACGCACCGATTACTGCCGTTCAATTATTTCGAATTTCTAACATACAAAAATATCACACCTCAGTCAGTTCTAGTCAGTCTCGTATAGGTACCTATTATGAATTTCTCTAATATTATATATATATTGCCGAAAGTCAAAAGAAAAGTCAAAAGTAAACCGAAAATAAATAAAAAGAAAGTGAAAGCAAAAAAAAAGAGATGTGACTACAAAAAATAACATTTAATTTTGGCTGTGCAAGAGCCCTTCCTTAAATAAGGAAGCCACATATTTTTATGAGAAACGACACTGTTAATGTGATAATAATTATCAAATAATTAATGAAGACCATTTGTTATCGGAGATGTAATTGTTATCATTAAAAAACAATTATAAATTAGATACACGTCGCGCAGTATTAGGCGTGCAGTAATTGGACAACCCGCAGTATTTGGCACGCAGTAATACCCTGGGGCCGCTCTAGACCTCGCAGTAATAGCTGCATCGATTTCTTTTTTTCAAATGCTTAATATTTGATGGAAAAATCATTTAATCACATTGTCATTTTTTGTAAGTTCAAAATAAGTTAAGTATTGAATTGGAAACAAAAAAACTCCGGTAACTTTCAATATTTTTTTAAAATATACTTGTCAAGCTGGCCCCGCATTTAAAACCGCATTTAAACCCACACTTACCCTAGAATCAACGGTTACCGCTCAACGTTTGATTCGAATTTCCGGTCGTCCTCGGCCGTCACACAAGTAAAGATGGTGAGCTCAGCGTGCTTGCTGCAGTGAGTAAGAGTTCCGCATAAAAAACCTTGCGACAAGCTTACACGTGATTTCTCATGAATTGCTGCACTTATATTCTAACTTATATAGCGTCGACAGTTTCCGCGATTCAAAAAATGTCTTTGAACTGAGAATTTCCAAGTACATGCGAATAAATTAAGAGTCAATTCAATTCGGTTTCATAAGAACGATCAATGCTTGGGGCGCGACAAATGATAATATACGTATATATCAACAGGAATGGAATGCACGTACTCCCTTTAAATTATAACCGGTGAAGCGTATTGCGAGACTCAATTAAATAGTCCCTTTGAAAGTCGAGGTATTTCAGTTTCGCTCCCCGTGATCCCCACCTCCGTCGTTTTTCACTCATTGCAGTTTTCTATACAAGATCCACTGTACGATACATGACTGATTCCATATAGAACTGAAACACTTTACAGCCTCATCCACTCCAATCCGACTGGAACTTTTGGGTATATGTATTAGAACATATTATAAGGGATACTTGGAAATTATTTACCATTTTTATCCCACCCAATTTCTCAGACTGACATATGATCGTGTTTTAGATTTTGTACACTGTTTAGAAAACCAGGGAATCTATTGGTATTTAAATGAAAGCATGCAAACAAAAGCTACTGTATCTTATGACAAAGTCTCAGCTATCCGAAAACAATCTTACCTTTTCATTTTGACTGCACGGAGGCCGCCAAAATAGAATTGAATAAAAAAAATCGCCTTTTTGAGGAGTCATTTAAAAAATTTAGCAATATCTTTATCGAAATTTATATATGGTTACTGCACATATTTAAAATGTATAGAGTGTGAACTGTGAGGAATCAGGGATAACGATTAAAATGAAGTAGATTGTTATGTGCTTCATGCTTAAAATACTTTACTTCAATTTTTAGTCGTAAATATTTTTTAAAACAAAAATAGCAATTTTTCTCAATTTCTCGTGCAAACAAATGAAGACATTGCGGTTCCTCGATGTCAGTTGTAACCGAAAAATAGCTCTAGAGTAAATTTTGTAAAATGTCCTAGGTCTTATTACTGGCGAAAAAAATATTTATTTTCGTTAAACATTCTAATCAATTACCGAGGATGTTCCTTTGTATCCACTTAGAAATCAGCGCATGGTGTGTATTGTTTGATGGTTGGAATCAAGCTATCGTGAGACCTCTATCTAAATACTATGTGCTTTATTAAAAAGGCGCAAATTGGAACTAGCACATTGCTTCCTCACGATTTCTCATTAATGACGGGGCCCAGCATATAAGCTACTGACCTTTTCAATTTCGCTTCCTCATAGGGAGAAAGCTTTGGAAATGAGCAAAGATCAGAAGGAAGCAATGTGTGCGTTCCGATTTGCAACTTTTTCAATCTTGTCTTCAATAAGACCAAGATTTGCTTGAGTTTTAAAATTATATAGTGAGTTTATGATTTGAAATGAAGTTATATTTCAAGTCATGTGTGTCCATTCATTAGAAAAAAAAAGCAATGACTTTTTGGCCAACCCAATATTTAATTAAAAAATATTATTTTTTAATCACTCAAAATTAATTTAAGAAGCTGCATCCATTTTTCGAAAACTTAAAATTTTTATAAAATTCTAAATTTGATCAATCTACACACACGCGCACATACGAGGACGGTTGGAAAAATCCGTGCAATAATGAAAACTACTTAATTTTTCGAGATAAACGTTTTTTATTATTCAACGTAGTCTCCTTGTAGGCTTGTACACTTCGCCCAACGCTGCTCCAGTTTGTTGACCCTTACCGAATAACAGGATTGGTCCAACTCTGCAAAATAGGCATTCGTTTCCGTAATCACCTCGTCGTTTGAATAAAATATCTTTCCTGTTAGCCATTTCTTCATATTGTCGAACAGGTAGTAGTCCGAGGGAGCCAAATCTGAAGAATAGGGGGGATGCAGAACGAACTGGAACCATAACTCCATCAATTTTGCGGCCACAACTCCAGAGGAGCGAGCTGGTGTGTTGTGATGGAAAAGGACTTTTTTTGGACCAATCCTGAACGTTTTTCTAATGCTTAGTTTTCAAACGGTCCAATAACGATGCACCTGTAATAGTTTCACATTTTTCCAAATAGTCGAAGAAGATTATTCCTTGTGAATCCCAAAAGACAGACGTCATGACTGTCCCGACTGAAGGAACGGTCTTCACCTTCTTTGGTGCAGACTCCCCGCTGGCAATCCATTATTTGGACTGTTTCTTGGTCTCAAGCATATAGCGGTAGATCGGTGCTTCGTCCACAGTGACAAAACAACGCCTAAAGTTCTGTGGATTCCGCTGAAACGGCTGCAAACGGGCCTTGGAATACGTCGCACGATTTCGTCTTTGTTCATCTGTGAGCAATCGGTACACCCATCTTGTGGACAGCTTTCTCATGTTCAAATGTTGATGAAAAATACTATGTACCCGTTCACTCGAGATGCCCATAGCACTAGCAATCTCATGCACTTTTCACTCTTCTATCATCCATCACCATATCATGGATTGTATCAATGATTTCTGTAGTAGCCTCAATAACACGGTGTCCAGAACGTTCAGCGCCACTTATGCTTACATGGTCACTCCGAAAATTTTGAAACCATTTATAAACCGTTTTAATCGAAGGTGCAGATTCACCATAATATTTATCAAGCTTCTCTTTAATCTCCTGAGGCGATTTGCCTTTCAGAAAATAATGCTTGATCAATACACGAAATTCTCTTTCATCAATTTTTTGGAATTCACTCTACTTGCTCTGTGCAAACGAACGCCAAACACAGGGTAATAGACCGATCTGGCTGAAACTTGATCAGTGTTCCTCTAAGAGATGCTACTAACTGAAAATAACCTCGATACGTACCAGTGATTCCGTCTCTCTGACTTTGCACGGACTATTCAAACCACTCTCGTGTCGACACACGCGCGCGCGCGCGTACACATACATATATACCTTTTTATAAATATGATTTTTCAACTTCATGGGGTATTCTAAGTGCTCCAGCATCAAAATTAAGAATTATTGCCCCCATGAAAATAAGACTCCCTCCATGAGGACACAAAAGTAATTTAAGCATAGATCACAAAACAACGAAGTTTATTTCAATCGTTCAATCCTTTCGAGTTTCCAATCTACTTTTGGTTATTTCATGTAAAAAGTATGAATTTCCATTAAAAAAATATTTCAAGAATCTAAAACATGATCTTTCAAAAATCATGATTTTTTTTCTTTTAATGACAGTTTCGTAGCCTTTATGAGGTAAAATGACAAAATTAGATGGTTTCCAGAAAGTTCAGAGTTTTTCGAAAATGATATAGATTAGTTGGGTTCGTATATACTTGGAATTGCAATAGATTCGCTGATGTTTTAGGTACTTTAGAGAAATAAAAAAATCGACAATATGACGCTCTGAGGAATGGGTGACCAAAAAATCTCATATAAATTTCAATATAACATGTACTGATATGTAAAAAAGGTTCAATCGGGTCGAGGGGTTGGGCCTGTAAAGTTTTTTAGTTTTTTGTGGAATCAGCCATACATTACTGTGCTATATACGTATACAGGGTACGAAAATGATATAGCACCAGGCTCTGTACTATACATTACATCTGAGAGTGAAATAATTTCCTGTGGTGTCGCGGACAGAGACGGAAGCGAACAGGCCGCCGGGACAAAGTTTCTTAGCCGCCCTCTCTCGTGCTAAGACGAAGACGCTGGAAGAAGAAGCACCTCTCAGAGCTGCTCTCGTGTCTCTTCGGTACTTGGCTGTTCAGCTCTCTGCATGCTCAGTCTATGCTTGTCGAGGACAGAACGCGAAAAGACGTGGGTAAAATGAAAGTACGAGGAGATTTCAGTAAAGCAACAAGAGAATAAGAAGTGTAAGTTACAGTGATTTGTCAAATCGTTGCTCCAGGCTACGGGTCCATGTAATTAAGCTTGATGGGCGTGATTGTCAAATGGTGACCATTTGATCGATCGCCACTCACTACTCAATTGAAATCACCGTTAGTAAATGATCAGGTTCATATGAATTCGTCGATGCTCAAAGAAAATTATTCGGCATTACTAAATTGTGAATGGCTATTCTCCCTCAATCCCTTGGCTATTCAACAATTCTGTAGCACGATTTAGGAATGTGCGAAATGGGGAAAGCTCTCTTATAGTTATCGAGTACATTTTTATAGTCGCAATTGATGCTAATACGCTTTTTCATAGATTTTTTAAAGCTAATGGAACGCACATGATTACGAATTCAATTGTTACGCTAAGATGTATCGTCCGAAGAATTCTCGAACCGATAAACACGTAGAATAGCTCTGCGAGCACGTTTTATGTTGCCGAATAGAAGGTGTAAGATGTAACTTTCTTTCTATCCCAAACGATATATTCATCCCAATTATTGTTCGAATATTATAAGGTAAATGCACCCCATGCGGCCTAAGTAGGGATTGGAAATTTCTGTAAAAAATTTGACTGAAAGAAATCAACTTTAAAAAATTGGATCTGAAAGAATAACCAATTTACGTATATACCATTCACATTTTAAGCAAATTGAAAAATTAGGGGAGTCGGACTAGCAGACTTTCGAAAAAGTTCATTTAGGGCTATCAAACTTTTTTCGATATAATTCTAAATAACGGTGAGTGAATTAATAAAACTGAACTATTTTGATGAATACATTTATTTATTTTATGTTACAGAGTACAATTAGGGCAGATAATAGGTTTCTGTATCATCTTTCCTGACTACGCCATCGGCTGCTTACGAAATCCTATTGTTTTTATGCAACTAACTCAGTTGCGTGCTTAAGTACTCTCAAAAACAAAACAGATTTTCCTAGTAACCCGAAATATGGTGAATTATGAAAAAATGGAATTCGAAAAACAAACTTATTCTAAAAAAATGCTCAAAATGATTAAATTTTGGGTTCACCAGATTTTTTTATAATAAATTATAATAACTGAGTCGAGATTTTTAATTTTCAAATTCCTTTTCAAACTATCAAAAACAAATTTTCTTTTTTGACTTTTCGGTTCTCAATATATATATATATATATATATATATATATATATATGTATCTGGAAAATATATTTTTATATGAACAATACATATTTTTTATATTTCATTGTACATGAAATATGTATATGGGGCATTCGACGCTAAATCGACAGATCCATGATTTCCATCATTAATTTTTTTTTAACCATTCACAATGAATCCGTTGTTGAAAAATAAAATATTTGGGACTACTTCGATATATATATTTCACACATATTACACATATACATCCGATAGATACATAATAAATGCAATATACTACTTTTTGCCCCTATATATTGCATATACAGGGTGTCCCATTTAAAGAAAAGTATTGGAATAAATTTAAAACATGAGGTCGTACAAAAAAATGCGGTGACTTTCAATATTTTAAATGCAAACGGATATTTTTATTTTTTTGTAAATAATAGCTGATTCTTAAACGAATCCGGCCAACAAAGAATGTCGCTGGCTCGAAAAACAACGAAGTTATGCATGGCAGTTTGAAGTTTTTTGAATAACGCATGTACACGAACTTTCGTGAGGAACGGAAGCGGACATAGAACCCAAACCTGAATCCTAACTCAAACGGAAAATGCCACCAAAATGCCACCCCTTGCATCAACATTACCCAAGTTGTACCACATGGAGGTGCAAGGTCGCATTAACACCTCGTGTGTGCAGGTACGTGTGGGTGCATATGTGGGTGTGCGTGCGTACGTGCGTACCTGGATAGAAACGAGGACCCCACGGCTCGTCACTTCCACGGTATTTTTTGACTCCAAACGGCTTTCCAGCTGCGTACCTTACAGCAACTGCTCAAAATTGTTGCCATTTTCCTCGCGACAGAGTCGGATACACCTCTCAAAATTCGCCACTGTACTGTGAACAGTTCTAGCAGAAATTCTTCGGCAGGCAGTCTCGATGCGATTCATCATGTCGAATACCATTATTGGTCGTTCGCGGTAGACGACGTCTTCAAAAAGACCCCACAGAAAAAAGTCCAGTGGGCGTTAAATCGGGTCATCTAGGAGAGGCCAGGAGACTGGACCACGACGACCAATTCACCGATTCCGATTTAAAAAACTTCAAACTGCCAGAACTTCGTTGTTTTTTGAGCTAGACATTTTTTTTTGGTTGGCAGCTATTTTACATAAAAATGAAAACTATACGTTTCCATTTAAAATATTGAAGGTCACCGCGATATCTCGTAAGCGCGTCAATAAAAGAAAAATTATATCACCATCAGATGTCCCCCTCAAAACCGTAAAACTTTTGTAGGAAACATTTTTTGTATAACCCCATGTTTTCGGTTTATTCTAATGCTTTTTTAAAAATGGGACACCCTGTATAAATAATATATTTCGTCATGTACCCTGAATATCCTTTCATTCCATATGGAAATGCTTCAAAAGTTGTATGCACTGCACTACCTTGGCGAATCCTACCAGAACCGACTGCTAGAGCCGTGAAGCAGCTGAAGCGGATGGCAAGCCTATTTTAGATAATTTTGAGTCATACGTTGACCTGGTAGAGCGGATATCTCAAGGTGATGATAATCAGAACCCGAGGAAATCGAGCACACGAGAGACGATGACAAGTGGTTAGAGATTGATATTACCATCTATATATAGATAGAGAAATAGACCGAGTTGTTCTAGTACAGAAAATGTGCCTAAGAAAACTAGTTTGATGTAATTGTAAATGTTGTTGTCACTTTTTTATAAAAATTGCGAGAAATATATGTTTTTTAATCACGTTGCGTTTTATACAAATTAATTTCATTAAATTATTCTAACCGAAAGTATCTGTCTTCTCATTTCAATCGTTCCAACTCCGATTTTTGTATAAAAACAATTGCTTAGTAAATAAATGCGTATCGTGCGCAAAAGTAAGAATACTGAAATAATGTATCCTACAACCTTCATGATATTCGTCATATTGACAAATGTTCTGTGCTTCGAACTGTTTTTGATTTTTTTTATGTTTTCGAATTATAGGTCATAAAACGTAAAAATATGATGGAAACTAAATTTAAAAAAAATTATGGATATACAAATTTTTTAAATGGTATTCTGCATTAGTGAAATGCATTTATTTTTGATAGAAGAAGAAAAATACAGAAAAGTTTTGTTCCTCAAAAAATAATTTACAAACGAATGCCATAAAGATGAAGAATACATTTTTTGGAAAACACCACCTTGTAGAGCAGGAAAACTCATTTGAAAAATCCATTTCAGTTTTTGAAAAAATGGTCACCTATCTATTGCGTTTATTTGAAAAATCGGTATTTGAATTAAGTAATTCGTTTAAATTTTGATGCTATATAATGGGGTTTGGGAAGAGAAAAATAAAAAATAAATCATGTGAAGTTAACATTAAAAAATATTAATTTACCACAATTGTTTATAATAATTGATGAGCAATAGTCTTGGTAAAAAAAAAGAATGGGGACATTTTTTGAGATAGAACTATTTAAATTTCAGAAAAGAGATTTCCAAAAACGTTAATTTTTTTTCATGTAAAAAAGCTTAAGAAACGTTTGCTGTTGATTTGCCAATATAACGACGTTACGCCAATAACATGTACGAGAAAAACTCGGGGGATTCGATTTTTTATGTAGTGAATGACGCAAAGATTGTATTTTGTTTATCTCGCCCGAATTATTATTTAAAAAGCGATATTCTATTTTAAAAAGAAAAAAAAATGAAAAAAACAACAAATGGTCACAAAAGATCGAAACCACGAGGGATTTTTTAAGGCATGGAATCTTCTCTTTCAAATGTTCTTTTGCATCGAAAACTTTGGTTATTCCCATTTAGAATAACACGTCAAAAATGAACTTAATAATTGAAACAGGCGTTTACGGTAAGTCGACGGTTTTCCAAATAGTTTTTCAGCCGAGCAATTGGAGATACGAAGTTATTGCTAGTAAATCTTCTATATGAAATTTTGTGCTCTGCAGGATTGATCCATGCATTTTTGCACGGTCTTTAGCAGTTTTCGTAGCGTTTGCGGTGAAAGTGCGGCCTGTGCGAAAAAATAGCATTTTATTAACTTTTTTGTAGTCGTTGTGATAACTATGCAGCGGGCATAGCCCCCAGAAAATTAAGATTCTGATTCTACATGTCGCCTTGAACATTACAACTTGCATTTTGATGAAATTTCAAACTCTTATTTGACTGCGCTGTTAAGATTAACAACAGACGAGACATCGTCTTGACGTCAATATGATTGAAACTAAAATCAAACATTTATATTTAAAGAAATGTTCTAAACGTTCAATTGAAGATTAGCCATTAACGAGTAATCGTTCGTGTTTGATCATTTGAAGACAATAGATACTCTGTTTCTCAATTGTAGCGATCGAATGTATCAAAAGTGTCGCGCTCATGATATAACGAGAGATAACGAATGCTTACGGAAATTAACGACCGTTATGTCGATTCCCTCACCTCTGTGGTAGGGAGAGGTACTTGTATCAGTCCAGTCGTACAGAGCAGACGTGCTCTCCCCTTTTATTTCTGCACACACATATATACATTTATATTAATTCCATCTATGGGATCGTAACCCGTGAAAATCATCCGCCGTCTAATCGAACTGCATCACCAGTACCGCAACAGTCCTGGCCAGGCTTTCTTTTTCGACATCTTTCTTGGTGACGTTCTTCGATGGCGAGGATCGTATATTAAAACAAAGATGAGTACTGATGTCAAGCTTGTTTGTGTGTAATACTATCGTACAATCTCATTCTATGTATTTCAATTATGTCACCGTCGAAATGAATATATGTGTAGAGATAGATCTGAGTTTTTAATCACTGCTACAGACGTTTTTATGATAATATGCGCTAAATTAATATCCAACTATTGATAGGATTTTACAAATAAAACAATGATTATTGCAATTAGAGCAATGATTACTGCGACACAAATTTCATGAAATATAAATTAAAATAATGTATGAAATGATTTATCGACGAAATATGATCGATGAAAATAAAATTAAATAAAATAAAATAAAATGAAGTAAAATAAAAAAATTATATCAAATTCATAAAAGAATCATTATACAATACAAAAATCTAACTAGTAAAGAACAGTGCCCCAAATAAAAGCCGTAAGATGCCAACGTTTTACAAAAGCACTTTTCTAGCACGCACTGGTGATGAAATTCCGCAAGGCGAGATTCCAACGCATTCGAAAAATGAAAAAAGAACAGGGCAAAAAGACGGGACGACTGGATAATAGACTCCGTCGTCGCATTCGTCGTTGGCATTGTAAAAGAGGGTTGGCAGTGTAGCTCATGGCCGGCCAGAGAGATGTTTGAAAGAGAATGGGGAGATAAGATCTTGGTATACTACGTACAGGAGAATGGCCCCCACATGGTAAGGTTCAAGTGGTGAACCAACCTTCTCGTATCGTTTCACTCTGTTCTGACACGTGTACAAAACTTTGAAGTATGAAACCTATACCTCCATATGTATACACAGAGCTTAGACTGCAGTTCATATGATGAAAGAGAAAAGAAAAACGATGGGTGAAGAGGCATAAAGGTATCTCGAACGAGATACGTTCGAGTAAGCAAAACTTTTAAGGGGCTATAACCTGAGCTAGAACCTTTGAGTCATCGATTATACACGTATAGGCCATCCCACCTGTAGTGGGATGGTTTTTGGTCAGGGGTCAGCGAGTTTACGCCCGCCCGGAATTCACTTTCCTTTCACCAGGCCAACAGCCTCTTCTAGTTACATTCCCCAATTATAATCGATACATCAAATACCAAGACTGCGGATATTTTATAATTATCATGTACGGTACCTTGTATTGATATCTTGAGAACGGATGGAAGATTTAAATGTTCTCTAATAAGTTTTTACTGGAAACGTGTTATTTTCCAATACATAACAATTCGATTAAAAAAAAAAGGATAATTATCCAAAAATAAATAAATAAATTGGAAAACTTTATTTTGATTTTTTTTTTACCTGAAGGGTGGTCTATTTTATCTTTACCTAGTTTTTTGGAATTGTTTCTTCAAATTTCAAATTTTCTGTCGCATAACATTTTTTTTTGTTCGTTGTTTTTATTTATTATTTTTTTATACTGTAGTTGGGAGGAAGTACCGAAATTCATCTCCAAGTTAATTTTGAAAAAATAGAACTGAAAAACTGGCAGCCGTAAAATTTCGCCAGGGCTTAGGTTTACTCATCTTCATAAAAAATTGGAGGAAAAGAAAATAAACGCTGGATCCTGATCCGGTTCGCCCGATTTCAGCCAGATATGGGCTGGGTCAGGCATACCTGATCGCAGGCTCGCTCAATTTCAGTCAGGGATGAGCCGAGCCTAAAATGGCTGGTCTGACAATGAGCGAGCCTATATAATCTATTTTAGGTCATCAGACCCTGATTAGGCGTTCTTCCAATCAGTAAGATACATTCAACGAAGTCGAGATGTAATACTCATTTTCCCTGTATGTATGCATAAGACTGGCAAAACAATGTATTTACGATAACTCAACTAGATCTATTAGAATCGTTTAGAAATCAATTTTTCACTCGATTCTCCGGTGCATTTTTTAACATGGGAATTCCTCTGACCCCCTTAAGCTCTTCAAGACTGACAAAAAAAAGGTGGATAACTATATCGATAGCGAACTTTTTGGAACAATTTTCTCGCATGATTGCGCGTGACGTATTTTTTTGCATTGAAAGGCTTTCATCAGCTTAAAACCCCTTAAGTTTGGTCAGAAAAATGTTCTCATGGCGAATGGCTATATAGGCGTCGAATTTCATAGAACGTATTTCTAGCATGCCATTCCACGATGCATGTTTTTCAAATTTGACAAAATAAATTTTGCACATGATTCTGTCGTTCATTTATTAACGTCAAAATACTTCTACCCCCTTACGGTTGTAAAGGGGTGGAAGTATTATCTTAATACCGGCAGAGAAAGATGATCTTTGAATCGAATGGCTATGTCGACTCCACATCACCTAAAACAAATTTCTAGCATAAATGTACGCCGCATTTTTTGGCATTGAAATATCTCATCCCGGTAAGGCTGTTCTTTGGGTGTCAATATAGCTAAATCATCTTTTAATCTTTAAAAATCGAATTCTAATATCATATCCCCCGTGAATTGCTTCAGCTTGACCATAGTACGTGAATCCGTAATATAGGTAAAATCAATTTTCTGCGTCCGCTATTAAAAGGAACAGATTCGAATAACAAAATACAGATAATTAACTAAATTTCAAAAGTTATACTTTTTTTCATTTTTTGTTTGGTTTATGGCTAGTTCAGCAGGTTGCCAGTTCGAACCCCGGTATTGATAACTTCTTTAAAAACATATTTTCATAAAACACCAACTTTGTGTTGTTCGATTGTGGCGATCTTCTGAAGTAGCCGTAAAATAAGCACAACCTGACAAAAATGGTAACTTTTGAAATTTAGTTGATTAAGTGTATTTCGTTATTCGAAGTTGTTCGTTTAATCATTGCCGATGCAGGACATCTATTTTTTGTCCTACCCCCCTGGAAAACATGTCTTTTCAAGCATGCGAAGGAGACGCAATGTGGCCGGTTTCAGTCCGGCAACGACATGCGCACTTCGCGTGCGGGCGGACATAGAATTTTGCGCCCACTTAAGTTGTCCCAAAGTGAGTTTCGGAGGGCGAAACAGATGAAGCGAATGTGGTGCATTCTCAAGTCACAAATACGAACTACTTGATTGATATCATGTCAGTATGGAACTCTGTAGAAAATTGCACACTATTGTTCCTGCGTTTTTCTCGTATTTTATGAAATTATTGCATACACCGGCCACCCTACACCTCCTTCGCATTCTTTGAAAAATCCCGATTTTAAACTGAGCAGGACATAAAGTATCTCGTGCATCACGAGCGCAAAACAAATCGCCTTCTTTCCGCCCTTGATGCACAATATACTATTACCTATCGACCTATCCGGCGCAAATACCCTGATTTGTGTCGGATGCAATAGCCTAACTTGGGTTGGATTTATATTGTGGCATACCTTATCAGGACCGCATTTCACCCTGATTACATTTCTGCTCGGGCGGGTCGATCCTTATTCGTCTACTTCCCGTTGCAAACGTTTTTGATGTCACTCTCGTCTCTGAGGTGTGATTCGTCTGCATTTCAACGCCTAGCCTCTCTATGTTTCTTGTCTTTTCATTTTTTTCATAAAACTCACCTGAAAAAGTGCGCATTAATTTTCCCACCATTGCCAATATTCACAACTCTAAATATAGTATCGATGAGGGTAGAGCAAATATATATTACCGTATCCATGCGACCAGGGAGCGAGGGGCACATCGCAAGTCACCGAGACAAGTAAATTAACCCAACCGCTATACACACGCATATTATAAATAGAAGCAGCGAGGGTGAAAGAGATCATGACGTCTCACTCCTAAGGGGAGTCCGATCCTGCAGCCATGAGGCACTGGCCCGAGAAATTCAATTACTGCTAAACTTCTCGAGTTAAGTTTCCCCCAGAATTTCTACTCCTGTTCTTCTATACTATACTATACTATACTATACTATACTATACTATACTATACTATACTATACTATACTATACTATACTATACTATACTATACTATACTATCCTATACTATTCGATAGGTACCAGTATATACAGAGTGATCCACAATAACTTGTTTCATTATATATTTTTACGCATTGTTACGAATATCCGCACGTGACTTTTATAAAGATATTCAACATTATATGATAACGGAGCCAATTCGAGTAAAAATGAGAGGAGCGACCAATAGACTAGAGAAAGATTCCAAGATAGTCGCGCAAGGATCATCGCAATGGGGAATCAATAATTGCAATTAAATATATCTACTCCATATATCTACGACCGCCCTACATACTACTCCACATACTATCCTATACTACATATAGCATAGGATGGTACGATTAGGAACAAAATAAAATGTCAAGCTTCAAGTATATTTATAAGGATGGGAAACTCATTCGGGCATTACAAGACGTGTGAAACTGTATTTTTGAGTGATGCGTTGACATATCGGGAAAACGCAAGGACAGTATATACTTCATCAATTATCTATAGCTGACCTGAATTTTATTCATCTCGACATCTGACCCCAGCTCTGAAATAAGAACGTTTGGAAAATTGCAGGTATCTCTCTGGCACTGGCCCGCTTTCATATCACCTTAATGCGCTTTATTTTTTGTTTTAATACAGTCTCCTATTTATAGAAAGGAAATAATGAATATTTATTCGGAAATGGAACAGCTATGATAAGTCAAATAGTCCGTTATTTACTTTTCAAGGTGCCAGAGAACATGCCATACGATTATTATTATTTTTAATTTACTGCACCTAACCGCATAGTAATGACAATATTTTACCGTAAAACACCGTTGATTAAAGATTTGTAATTAACTTTTGTATAGGCTCCTCAACACTCATTGAAGAATCTTTTGCTCAAGTGACTATTTAATTTATATAAGTTAAAAAATTATCCTCGAGGCTGCATCGCAACACAATCTTCAAATTGGACAAAAAAAACTCATGCTCCATCGTAAGTTTCCCATGATCCCATGATCTGAGACAGGTCAAGTAAGCTCAAATGTATTAATCTCTCATTAATACTCGGAGTGAGTTATATGACTCCACACAAAGTAGGAACCTAGCATTATATGATTGGTTGAATATTATTCATTTTGCATTGAATCCATAGAGCACTAACCACTAAAAGACAAGGGTTAAAATACAACTTTTATATGAAATGCCTTTACAACTTTACAACAACAAAATTGTTCCATTTACGATAAAAAAATTTAAGCCGTTGAAGCTTTTGACTGCACAAGATGAAATCGAGCTATCAACCGGATCTTTACAAGCTGATGAGAAATACAATTGTTATGAAAATGTTCACCGTGATCGGCCGAATCTAAATCATATGATGAGTTGTGTATAAAGATAGAAAAAGAAAACGTAAGCTTAACGATAATTATCACAGATTAAAGCTGCCGCTGTTCACTTCATGCAGACTTTGCTATTACTTTCTCCAAGTTGATAGACATGACTTACGTGGTGCATCGTCAACATCCTGCCGTAACGAACTTGAAACATTTACGTATTCTATCGCGAGAAAGAGGTATGCAATACAATTAAGAGAATGACCTGTAAGTGAAGTTTGGGTGCATCCAGTCTTACCGAAGGGAAGTAAATTAGATTTACTTTAAACGTGTGATAAAACTGCTATGTAATGGGGGTACTACATGACCTATCTTTTCAGAAGAGGCGTTTCATACAATTACGATAAAACTTTACATACGAGTAAGTTAGTTTAATCGATCGATTATATTGTGTTAAGTCCGTGGAATATCCTGGTATGCAACATTCATTTTAGACGTATCAATATGAGATAAACCCGATGAAAATTATATTTTTTTACATCAGGTTACCGGCACACGCATCAAAATTGGCGTTTGAATGATAGTGTTAGACCTTTTTCGTATAGCTTAAGGGAGGAGTCTACGGTAAGAAGAAGGTATACTATATGGACCTGGAATCGCGGATTACATGTTTCCAAACCGTAAGTATCGTAAAAATATCAAACATTTCAGTTTTCTGATTCTGTTTGTATCGTGAATACATCGGAAACTTGGAATGCGTTTTTCGCGAGACAACATTTTTTAAATTGGCGGCCACGATAACTCAAAAAGTAATCAACCGTATGACATTTTTCGAAACATTTTCGAATCCCTATACTTTTCTACAGAGATTATACATATATCTATCATTTTTATGTTTATTTATACCATTACTATTAACAGTTGAAAATCGTTTTTTTGTCGTTGAAAAAAATACTTTTTCTTGCCATTGTTGTAACTTTTACAATTTTCAATCGAATTTTTTGCGAATAAGTACATTCTCTCCTGCGTAATTAACTTAGCTTTCGAGAACATTGTGGTTTTTTGCTTTCAAATAACTCACAATCAGCTCAGTACTACACTGGCCGCCAATTACCGATGCGCCACCATTATCATCTAACAAAACTATTCAATACCATTATACAAATAAAACATTATCAATAAATGACACACCTTTGTATTCTTTAATGATGCCCTTTATATCCCAAAAAACTCAATATATCTATTATAGGCTTCGAAAAAAATATGATAAAAAATCAGCTTTGTCGCCCGGATACACTAGACTCCCCCCTTAAAGTTTCGAATGAATGGTGGAACTCTGGATCATAACAAATTTAATATGTTTGGTAATTTTCGGAATTCTTCACCAATTATTTTAATAATTGGACTCAAAATAATCATATGGGAGTTGATCTAAATTCATGAGGATGCAGCAACCGAATGGGTACCAAATAAAATTGGAAACAAAGTAACGAATTAGTCGTGTCGCTATATACGTATACTGGCATATCCTAGAGTTATACGGAAATTTCAAAACATCATGTACACAAACCTGGGCGTCATATTTAAAGTATACGGGAGACATATTTTCGATATATGAATGATAAAAAATTTTGTGTACCGGATATACTTTTTTTCGAGTGGGAAGCTTTCCAAGCTGCATCTATTTCCATTACTAGACAAGCCGCTTCCATTACGGATAACTCAAACCCAATCCAAGCACAAGTTTCGAAAATATATTCAAAAAGATTGTTACTCATTCTCAAATATTTCAAAACAGGTATGGAAATTTAAACTTGACATCATCCACGGTTGCTACTTTTAAGTTGTCGTATCTCACAAATTATCTATGGCATTACTCTAGGCTAAAGTTTGTCCCAAACTATATCTCTACGGTATTCTTTAGAGATTTTCCCCAGAAATGTTTCTGTGTCGTCCATGGGTTACAAAACACCCATTAAAATTCGCAAACAAATTAAGAGTTTGAAGATTAACACTATTGGTGTGCAATTGACCACAATTTTTCTATCACGAGTGAGTGATTTACACAAACGTTTTGTATGAATTTAACAAAAGGCTCGCGTGTTAGCAATTTTCATCGAAAATAAATACAATGAATGATACATATCCTGTGTATTAGAGTGCTTTAACATGATATCTTGGTTAACTGCGTTCCTCAAAGAGTTTCAAGGACCTTCTGGAAAACTAAAAGGTCATACAAAGGGAGGGTCTAAGGTTTTTTTTTGCCACGTCCTCACCAGTGTTGAAATTGCAAAAGATCAGGCTGCTCATAAACGTTTAAACTGCTTCTCAAAAGTATGGCATTATGGTCCATGGGGGGAACCGAGGCATTCCTTTTAGTACTGCCTCATCGGTTTGACGTCAGAAAATGTTCAAATTCGACAAATTTTTGCAGAGTTCGTTTATATTTATATCTGGCTCGTTTATATTTATGTATATATATATATATATATATATATATATATATATATATATATATATATATATCGATATGCTTGAGTGAAATACTACTAGAATCTATGTCAATTAACCACAAACGCGTTCAATGTCGTTAGCCTTTTAACGACAGAAAAAAAGGGAAACGGCACGCGACCTTCTCCAAACACCTTTAAGCGCAGATGTAATAATGCAACTAACACTGTACCAAATAATGATAATGACAAACCCACCCTACGGTCTTTTACACCAGGCATGTGTGCGAGAGTTCTAGAACTGAACGGCGAACATACGGGGTGAGCATTAAACTCCTTACGTGCTTCCCTTCTGTAGTGTATGCATAGGTATTTACAAGGCCCTTGGCTACGTTACTTACTCGTAGGGTGTCAAGAGGCGGAGGGTCACTGAAAGTATGTTGATGTACGTATAAACCATACCATTATACAAATGCATTGTAAATATATAACATTATAATTATTATAGGCAGCTCCTAACTCGTGTATAGTGGTCGTTAAGCGTACGTTGGGTATAGTCGAGTATATCGCCAAGAATAAATATGAATATACGCAAGTGGGTGGCCACACACGTGCTACAAATTATATAATTGTTGTAGAAATAGTGCGCTCGGGCAAGACGAGTGTCGAACGTGGAATCTTCGATATTTTTTAAACACTATATATTATATTTGTATCGGACTATTTCATTGCGTATTCGTATTACCAGAATACATTTCAATCGACTGTGACTTCTCGGATAAAATATTTCTAAGCTTTTTATGACCTCCAAGTAGTTCATCGAGCCGAGCTTTATCAAAATTCGAATGTAATACTGGATGAAGAAAAGCATTATTTATGACGTGCAAGATGGCGCCTTATGTCGAGGCAGAGGTAACATACATAAATAAACTTTAAGCATATTGGCTTGATTTCTTGTCCGACGAAGGTCAGATGTTGGATATTGAGATTCATACTTTCCATTGTGAACTCGTAAAGCAGATGAATTCGTCAAGAGGATTTGTAAATATACAAATCCATTTACATAGTTAAGTAAATGATTAATGCGATGTGACGTCTTACGATCATGAACCCGAATTTTGTTAGCCTGCTATGGCACTTTTCGTCCAGCCTGGAATCATTATAGGAAAAAAAAATGAACTTGTACATCAAACGGATTCAAGAGCTGATGCAATCAATTCAAAATTAGTCAACCGTTGATCTCAGGTGTTCCACAATAAAAGTAAATAATTTTAGAAAAAGCATACTAGTCATATTAGACGATAACAAATAATCTATCATAGCGATACATGGGCAAAGCGATGTGATGAGTCAAAGAGTTGACAGCAATTCATCTTTTTCGAATACACACTTCCCTGAGCGTAAACCGCTATAGGTGATCTTCTGCGGCTAGGGATGGAGTATATACTATAAACAAGGAATGGCACCTAAACTAACCCTCATTAATATTATATATTTATACATCGCCAAACACGAATAATCGTGTTTTTTTCGGCTTCGAGGTTTGATGCAGATCGTAAGTAGTGCCTACAGCACTTTCTAAATAATTACATAAAGCGCCCAATAATTATCTAATTCTAATGTAGTACAAGTTTTTATCAGCACCTATACACTATATCAACTATTGCTCACGCTTGGAGCCTATCGTCACCCGTGCCTAGGGAAGACGAAGGGGCGAATTCACGAAAGAACACCGAAGCAAATATCGTATACTTAACCCCTTCGACGGCACACAGAATTTCACTACTTGTGCCCCAGTGGGCAAGAAAAAAAGTTACCGGCCAAGTTTCGCAATAACTGGACAGGTTTCGGTTTTTTGCAACCACCAATTGAGACCCCTATAACGAATTGATAACGAATTGATCGGGATAACGAATTGAAAAATAAACGATGTGCGCCATATGGCATCAATAATGTCGTCGAAGGGGTCAAGCGCAAACCCCTTTCCTTTTAGTTCAGTCAGTTACAATTCCGAAGAATAACTGACAACGCTATTCTTCCAGTTTTTAGTTAAAAAAAACGTACCTGTTTCGTCATTTTCGACATTATTAAGTAAGATAGGTATAGCATCCCAGCACGCGTGAACTCAAGTTCCGTTCATCCCGGTCTAATTTGATTAAAAGCCTTAGTGTTTCGAGTCTACGACCATATAAACTAGTCTGTATATATACACCGTATCTGATGTGCACTATTGAATGAAAATTGGTACCAATGCCATAAAAGATAATAAATACAATCTCCGTGAGTAGTCTTAACCACTTACTAATTATACCTTAATTATTACTTATCGCTCTGCGAGCGATTGACCAGCTGATTCAATAACTTAACCGTGAGTCCCACTCCAACCTCTTTATAAAATCATGCAGGATAATCCTGGAGTGGGTCCCTTGACCTGAAAAACTATTCTATCTTACACACTGACGAGTTCGGGAGAACCTAACAGTATTAGACTGAGATGGGGAATAATTGGGGGAAAAAGTGCGGTTTGCAACTGGACTGGGATTCAAAGCGGGGCTTTTCGATTGCCGGTCGAATGCCAACTAAGGTATCCAGGCCGCTACCGACATTTTGGTTCCAAATTTGGTTCATCCCCACCGATACTTTATAACTCCCCCAGACCAGAGTCGAATGTTCCTCGACGGTTCGCACTCTTATCTCGACTTTCACCACTATCCGAGGTGGTGTTACGTTCCGACGAACTTGTTCCTCACTATTTTGTTCGTCGTTATGTTTTTTCTTCACTAACCGGTCACTACAATATATCAGGATAATATTCAAACGAATTGGATAATACGCGTCGACCCGTCTAAACACTTTTATTGCCTCTTGCCTACTCGTGACTCACTCGAGCATTCGCTTTTATTACGTTTCGGCCGATCAATATGATGTACCGGATACAATTCTTATAAAACTGATGCCGCACATCAACTCGGTCGTACCGCCACGATGAGCGATTAACCCCGCACCCGGACCAAAGAAGAAGATGGGAGCGACAAGGGCCACTTCAACTATATTGATTAAGAGAGTACAATTAACAGACACCCTGAACACTTTCTTGTCCATTCGATTCTATTATGCCTGGGCGACAATAAGACAGAAAAGTGACGGAAGCAGGACCACCTTTGTTCATATACAGATATACAAGAACCCATTAAAATTTAGTATATAAGGGTAAGATTTATTGAGAGTAAGCAGTTCACGTCCAGCGATCCCGAACCATCACGATTTGTCTCATCAGTTCTAAATCACATCTCGCAGAAGTCGAGTTGTCTCTCTGTATCAAGTCGCCGATTCCATATTCGAAACTTTGCTAAACCCCTTTAGATTAGGAGTGTGCTATACTCCGAGGCAAGTTAATATCACTTTTAGATAAAAGTGCCCGTTCGGGAGATTTTAACATTAATTAACATTCATTATGAAAGCGTCTGAAATTGTGCAATCGATCACACTTGCAATAGATATTAAGGTGGTTCAACGTTGTAACCTGCAGTCAATGAATAACCATCTGATCGGGCAATAAATCAAGTATAACCATTGAATTCCGGGTAATCCACCACATTTTTATAGTATAAGGCAAAGTCTTCCGTCCCTGAGTAATTTGCTTAATTTCTCTGACCCAAAAGTAGAAATCACTACAGTGTCTACGCTCCCTCACATTCTGACGAGTTTGGGAGGATGTAACAGTGGGGTTTTGCTAGATTTTTTTATTGCAATTCCACTCCCCATGTGGATTTTTATGCTGGGCGTCATTTTGTGATAGGATATATTCCAGCAAAAAGTGCGTCTTTAGACTGTACCAATATTCGAAACAGGGCCTTTCGAGCACTGTCAAATGATCCACGAACTAGGCTATCCAGGTTGCTGCAAACACTGAATTCGCCTTATACCCACTGTCACCTGACAATACATATATCGCGTCGCTCTACTAAAACCTATCCAAATATGTTTCTCTGTGAATTTGTATCAATTCTAGCGTATGGCCGTGTCCCGTATAAACTAAACATGCTGCACTTTCGGTGTGTGTATGGTACTGTGATCGCTGGAAGACTACCACCCCAATTTTGGTAAATAATGGCTCAAGCCAAGTTTCTTATTGTACCACTTGAGTAGCAAGATTATTCGTTAGTACCAGCCCACATGCATACGTATTTGATATGCTGCAGTTCGTCAATTTCGTAAGCATCCAGTCGAGGCAACGGGTCGACCCGACGGGCAGGTGAGATTATCATACAATACAAATGAGTACTGGAAAGTGTGCGCATATGTGAGTATCAAGCGGCTGGTGCTGTTTGTATTGCATCACGTACAGTACGGAGTATGGAGAATAAATCACATGAGTAGTAGTAGTATAAAAGCACTTTGATACGGGTGCAGGCACCCCTTTTCTTCGCCAGCTTTCTCAGCCAAACTCTCGACAGCCGCTTCCCCCTTTCTACAGATTTCACCATTATTCTATGGGTACTATATAGTCCTTAGTGTAATATTCTCAAGGTATAATATGAGATCCTTCCCATAGTTGGGTTATAATGATGGATTTTACTTGGGTGGAGTTTGTTCAAATCAATGAGTATAAAGCACACGTATGTAATAAGGACCGGGTGTTCAATAACAAGGTCTGGACGCGTGCCACCACGAAGTGAGCACTTATCAGCGCATACATAGAATGCATGGTAGTATGTGATACTTCAATGACGCACTGAGTGGTTATTCGAGGATACTTTCTTCATAGTTTGCCGTCGATGCCGATCATCTTCAGCGATCTTCTGATCACTGACTGGGACGACGATTCAATTTTCGGTTATTTATGTTAGTATTGCGGCACGAAACGCAGTTTAAGTATTAACTACCTATGCCGGTATGCCGGTGGATGTCTTCCGCGATTGTAGTGGAAATGATGAATAAATTATTATAAAAATTAATAGATCATAATTCTTGATACACTATTAATTATTGCACTCTTTTTTCATAGATTCTTTTTGGTATCATTATTAATAGCATCTGATCTCGTTTAGTTAAAAAAATTGTGATCCAGCTCGAAAAATCCGGTAGCCAATATATCGTTAAATTATATTCATGCTATGCCTCATATTATTCGTTTATGTGTTTCAAATATTTAAAAAAAAATCAACTTTTCTCGAGAACTCATTTCCAATGATAGAACTCAACAATTAATATTTCATAACATCCGAAATTTGTTATTATTTTCATAAAATATTATCGAAAAATCTACCTATATAATGAAAATTTGACGCCATATGGCCGATAGCGAAATAATTTTGTTCGAATTTTAAGCGTTTGGAAATCAGCTGACGAATTACATTTGAATGATTAAAGTCGGGAAAATAATGAAGGTGAGAATGATATGATGTGTTCACTTGCAATTACAAAAATGTTTTCGAATATTTCTTTCAGTGCCTTTCCGTATATGTAGATAGCGTGTCCAAGTCATCCACGCATCATTTCTGTCCTCGCCACACGGAATTTTTGTTAGAGATCCTGGAACTTGAGTAAAATGAAAAAATACACCGCTCTAAGGCTATGTGTATTGTTTGTATACACAAGCATCGCTTCACAGCCTTATTTAATATCTGCATTTTGGTTGATTTGGATCTCATACTTGCACACGTTTTCGCTCCTTTGGATTTCTTTCACATGCTTTATCTCGTTTTATTGGTGTGATGCTGTTGTCAAGAGCTTGATAAAGTGTTTAAATATTGTTATGATTATCAGGACAAAGACCCATAGATAACGGTAAACAACGGACAAACGGAGAAACGATTAACTTTGTGACGTTCGTATTGACTGACAGTTATGACTGAGACGTGAAGACGTACGGTCATACTGACGTTTCGTCATGGCGAATTAATATTGTAATGAATATATCCGCCCCACCACCAAAGATATGTATTCGTTTATTTCGTTCGATTTATAATATTTGGCTGCGGGAATATTCCCATCTAAAGTACAACAATATTAATGAAATAAAGGACTACATACCTTTCAATAATTTATGGCATTAAATTCCAACATCATAGTAAGAAATATAACCCAGCATTGAAGCGTTAAGTAACAGTCAGCAATCTTTAATTTAAAGAGTTTATACATTTACATGAGCGTTCAATTGATTGCCCGGATTTTTTTTTAGGTATTCGTGGGGGTTTATGAGCATTTAAGAACGTCGTAGTAATGGTCTTGCTCCTGAATCTGATAGGCCAGTCACCAGAGCAAATTTGTAAATTTGGTTACTATTATTTTTACTGTTTCATCAACCGTTAGCTATATATTTAGCAATAACCATGTTAAAAGAAGTTTCGCGCGCTATAAATAAAAACCTATGCATTATACAAAAAAAAGTTTCTCATAAAAGTTGTAGGAAATTTTATTATCTACGAAAACAATTTCCACTGTTTTTATTGTACGATGCACGGCTTACGAGATATTTGATAAAACGTGTTTTCCAAGATGGTGGCTGAAGCTCAACCCCCCCCCCCGTCCGGCCAACTTGAATTTACATTCAGGGGACAGCCCCCAACATTTTCCAACAAGAAAATCGATTCTGTACAAGATTGCAGAAAAAAAGTACCCGGCGACTGGCCTATGAAGAATGACCTTGTCATCGACCTCGCTCTCGAGATCATCTGTGACATACCATTGATACTTGGCGAAACATTTATATCGATTGGTGGTTGTGCACACGCGATAGCTCTTATGACATTAACCCTGTGGTATAGGTAGATCAATACACCGTTCACCGGGATTGATCTCGACGCCGACGTCTGGCTCGAGAGCTTAGCGTTAGTCTGAAGATACGGGCCAATAATGGGATCATTTTCAAGTTGCCGGTCGTCAATTACGCCATTCTCGCAGTTCATGTCGACGACCACATCGTTTGCGGGATTCAGATCAAGGACAATGACATTCTCGTAGTCTCTTGAGAAAAAAGTAGTGCAAACTAAAACTAGCATTGTCCCTTGTAATTTCCCCAGAATATTTTCCTAATTTACTATAAACTGCTGTCAAGCGGTACACACACGCATGCATGAACGCACGCACATTCGCACACGCACGCATTTGTCCGGCTATGAAAATTGCGTGGCGCTACGATAATAAGTCCAATATGACTCGACGAGAATGAGCGAGTAGATTAAACCCGAAACAACGAGGCAAAACATGGGTGTCCGACTACATCAAATAAGGAGAACGAACGAACAAAGTATGCATATCAATTCAAAATAACGAGAACGAGCGAGTGCATTAAACAAAAAATAATAAAAACGAGCACGTGCATTGAACTTACGATCCCCACGGTCATACTTGGTATCGAGGGCCACATCCGCTCATTTTGTTATTTTCGTTCTGATACACACACGCTTATTCGGGTGACTTCCACGTACTCGTTTCCGTTGCTTTGGGTTTGTCACACCCGTTTGTCCTTATTATTTTCTGTTTAATACACGTACTCATTCTTGCTACTTTGGGTTTTAAGCACGCGATCACCCACGTAATGTTGGGTTTTAAACGCACGCTATGTTTCGGTGTTTTGTGTTTATACATGCGCTCATTCTCGTGACTTTGCGTTGAACGGGGCCCCCCTCATTCCCGTTGTTTTAGGTTGAACACCCACGTTTATACCCTCGTTATATTCGGTTTAGCCATATACACGCTTCCACTATACTTATGTATGTTCGTTGTGATTTGAACTTGCCGCTGAATCTATCACCAAAATTAGAAATCTGTTGCCTTTTGGTACTGCAATCTACTATGTAACGTAACAACAGTATGTACATTCACCGAATAAATCCCACTATCGAGTATCTCTAAAAATAAAAAACCACGACGATATTTTATCGATCGTAGGCCATGGCTTTTTTTGAATGCATGGCAATAGTTGTACGATCGTCCTTCGATCATAATACAATATATTTAAGACATATTGATCTTCTCACAAAAATTGAAAACAAATTACTCAAAATACTCAGTTATACATGTACAGGTTAAAAATTATGAACAAAGATTCAAATAATAATTTAAAAATACTAGAACTGTTTTTATGGAGGACTAAGCACAACGTTCAATAACAGTAAGCTGCTGCAGATATGTTTGAAAATATATCTTACAGGGTTTATTGTGAGGATATGTGAATGTGTCTGCCCATGTGGATTGTAAGATGCTATTCAAATTTCCTACAGATACAGAGCTCGAGGGTTTCGGGTGGCAGGGCCCCTCAACTCAACTCACTCGGAACCTTAAGCGTGGCGTATAGTTGACATTGAATTGCTCGCACGGTAGGGGGAGTTTGTTATTTTTTTTTTTAATTACAATAAACCTGATTTTTTTCGCAATTGAAAGAACAACCATGAGCTCGGGTTAATAGTGCATTAATTAAGTCCAAATGATTTTTTTTATAGTAGGTAGAGTAAGTAGGCAGGTATAATAGGTATAGTAGTGTATAGTAGATAGAATATTTCAACAATCCCATTGGGAAATGAACGAACCCAAACAATTATAAGCAACTGGTCAACATATTTAAATTTCAACAAAACCTGACAGGGTCGAAACGAAACGCTAATAATTTGAACACGGTGTAAATCATACGAATTTTGAGATCCATATAACGTATACAGAAAGAATTAAAAATAAAAATGCCTATGTACGATATTTCCAATGTTCAAGTTAATATCGAAACGAAATAAACGGGAATCGGAATTCTCGTCTCGATCACCGAATACAAAATATATACTTTATTTATTCGCAAAATTTAATTATTCACTCGTAAAGAATGAAAATATATATGAATCATAAAAATATGCCAAATCAGATCATAAAGTATTCTACTCCTTATATGTCTACGATACTGACAGTTATACACTTTACAAGTGCCGTCAAACCACAAAAGCGGTCACTTCGCATCAAGATTAAACGCACGATCTGAAAAAGAGAAGACTTCATTTCTTCAGTGCGCGGTAAAAAAACGTTCTGTAATGTGGGTATTATGTTAAGGTGTAATGCCACTCTAGCACCCGCAAAGAAAGCCTGATTAAAAAACAAAATATGGGAATATAGTGAATGGAACACAAAATCTGATTAAGTATATTTACAAACTTTTTTCAATTTTTTGTTTACAAAATGGAGGCGCTAGAGCTCAGTAAAGGAAGGATCGTCTTACGGGCAGTGTTCCTCGGCCGGAAAGACTTCTCATCCGATTTTTCACCTGGAACAAACATTTTTGCGTTCTATATAAAATTAGTTCGAGAAGTACGTATAGAAATAAAAAAATACCGTTTTTTGTAAAAATGGTGCACGTTTGAGAAAAATTGTTCATAAAAAAAAAGTTTACAAGTAAGATCCGTAGCTACTTCCGTAGATAATGTAAGTTTGATGCTACATACAGTTAAAATTTCAAGTGAACTGATGAAGATTTGTTGTTGTTCTTTTTCCGGCCAGTTTGAAAAATGCCGTTTTGAGAAAAACGCGTTTAAAATTTTAAGTACCACTTTTCAATATATTTTTTTTTATTTACCTCTAGACTGCGATGCCTGCACCAGACAATTGGCCTTCTGAAATGACGTTTTCCCCTCGTCTTCCTTTCGGGCTGATTTTAAAGACGAGCCCAGCCTCTTTTGCAGCGTCAGTCCGCGATCGCTTCGAAAACTTGATACGGCGCACGTCAGCCTCCGCGCAGAAATTGTGACAATTTGGCCCAATTGTTAGGCTTAATACCTCCATAATCCTCATTATACTTGATAAACTAGCATTATAGACACGTACGGCTATAGTTGCTGCAATATCCAGAATTACTTTGCCACTTGAAACAGATTTCAGAGCCATCTTCCAGACCGTTGCATTGAAACTTTCGTTGCTGTGTTGGGTATAGCGACCTATGCATCGACTAAGGAGATCATCTCTGCTTAGTTCCTCGCAAATTGGCTTGATTTCATCGAAAATATATTGTGGAAGAGCTGGCTTATGCGAATATTCATGAAAGGTATTGGTGATTGTTGCTTTCTGCCACGAACACCACGAATTTTCACCAGGCGGGCATTTTCTGTGCTGCGGCTATGGCCGAGGCTTACCATACCGCAGTTCAGGGTATAACCGCTTAAAACTTTTCCCCTCTTATAAAACTTATAGTTACCTCATTTCTAAGGCCCTAAGGCATCATTCAAACTAAAAAAATACTTAAACATTTTTGGAAAATTCTAGCGTGGCATTACTCCTTAAACAACCACTCTCTAGAATGGCAGTATATATATTTGACTAAATATTTCGTATCTCCTAGCACAAAATCATTCGTATGAACATTTTCCCAAGGAATGGAAACGAGCGATAAAACTCACCTGTGACGCAGCTACCATTGTCATTATTATCGGTCTTGGCTAATCGATAATCATCCTGCGGGATCCTTTGCATCCGTTGCAAAAGACCGGTACAATCAGGTTGTTGATGTTGGTGCAGCTGACTTTGAATTTGTGCAGCCGCTGCGACTGCGGCAACGGCAGCCGGTATACCACCTAGACCTCCGGGACTCGAAACACCGTGACCTTGATGGGGCAGAGGTGAACTCCCGGTCGAAGCTGGGCCAGGAACTCCCGAGGATGAGGACGAACTGGTCGGTATAACGGGTGCAGATGCACAATTCCCATTGTTGTACTGCAACTGTAGGCCCAACTCCCGCGCTTCGCTCTCCTCCTGTGCTTGTTGCCGCCGTAATGCTACCTGCAATCACAAAGTACACACGTCTCAATAGGTGATGTGAAATACTGGGCTATAATTTCTAGCCTTCATAGCTTATATACACATCTAGGCTTACATTTAAACAATTATCTTCAATCCCAAAAAAGTAAGGTCTAGGACCTGGTACTCACTAAATATCATTTGCAAATATGCATACGGGTTTCCAAGAATTTCAGCGGTTCCAAAACCGTCCCTAGCGTATTGCTGTCATGAAAACGTACATGGCCCATAGCTTGAAGCATTATGGATTGTGTGGTAGGAACTTTCGAGGACTGGGAAATCATGGGGTCAGTACTATACCAATCTTGCTAGACAATACTCCCAATCAATCATGTTTGGATCTGAGCCAAGATTTACTCCAGGATTGCAGGTTCTACTCATTATTTTAATCCAGTTCCGTTCTGACTTTGTCCCATTACTGACAGCGGTATATGATGTTCGCACTAATATTAGCGTTTATACTAGCGATTCCAGTCCCTCGTATCCAAACCAGTACTGAATCGTCCCTCAAAGATGCTTGCGCATTACTTCGCGAATTATGTAAGCCTTATCGCAGAGCTCTCAAAGATTGATGTAGTGCACAGACTATCTATACGAAACCTGGAAGTATCATATTCATGATTCAAAGCTCCGTTGCTAAGAGAAAAAAAAGCTATCTTCTAATATCCATCGAAGATACATGGTGTCAATATGAGATTTTACAATTTTGTTTCTCAATATTGGAGGCTTGGTTCAAAAATCCAATGCATTAAATTGTATGGATGGTCTGACAACGACTGAAAATAAGCAGGCTATAGCAATAAGATGTAGGCTGCAAGGAATTCTTTGAAGCTCTCAGTTCATCGAAGACCGAATTACATATTTCTGAGAGATATTCAATGAATACTAATTGTATTTCCTCCTTTACTCTTTTACCCTTTTACTCTTTTACTCTTTTACTCTTTTACTCTTTTACTCTTTTACTCTTTTACTCTTTTACTCTTTTACTCTTTTACTCTTTTACTCTTTTACTCTTTTACTCTTTTACTCTTTTACTCTTTTACTCTTTTACTCTTTTACTCTTTTACTCTTTTACTCTTTTACTCTTTTACTCTTTTACTCTTTTACTCTTTTATTCTTTTACTCTTTTACTCTTTTACTCTTTTACTCTTTTACTCTTTTACTCTTTTACTCTTTTACTCTTTTACTCTTTTACTCTTTTACTCTTTTACTCTTTTACTCTTTTACTCTTTTACTCTTTTACTCTTTTACTCTTTTACTCTTTTACTCTTTTACTCTTTTAAGCTTGAAAAAACGTATTTTTAATTTTCAACTGCCCATAAGAAAAAAAGAGGGAGTTATGCGTTTTTTACTATCGGCTGAACGGGTGACTTTTTTCGTGCAGGGTGTTAGTTTATGTTCGTTTGAACGGCTCACCATCAATTTCAGTGGTATTTGGTACTGAGAATTTGTGAGCGGCAGCAATTATTTGTGGCAATAAATTTCGAACGTTGCCTGTAAACTCTTAATTATAAAACTCTTTCTGAATACGACCTGTTGTGCATATTGAAAGGGAACATGAAATATCATCGAAGTATGCATGATTGCCACCACAATTTTCATCAACCACGCACTTCTCATAGCAGCAATTTATATTCGCCGGTAGTCAGTAGTATACTTTTTTGGTGCCTCTACCGCTCACCTGTGCCAGCATAACATCAATAGTCGCGAAAACCACTTTTGAGAAAAACCAGTTCACTTTTTTTTAATTACCGGCTGAGGAAACAGAAGGACGACATCGATCTAATCAGCAACTGAACTATCGCGATTTTAGCCACTTTTACTGTAACCCATTCAGTAAATTCGTTATTTGGAAAATTTGATAAATAGTAACGTTTCATGTCGATTGTCATTCTCGCGCATACTATATCACGATATATTTCTCGTTTTCGAACTGCACGAGAAAAACAAAGTATACGCCACGTTTCATAGTGCACGTTAATTTATAATTAAAAAAGTGAAAAATCTTATGTAGGGCTGACAGACTATGAGCAGTGCGATCTCACGTGAACATGTTATTTATCCATCATAAATAAATAAATTTCCTAACGACTACGAGTAGTTAATGTATATAAATTAATATTCGCAATTTTTGAGAGTGCGAACATGACAAAATTATTATGTGTATAAATATGGTAACTGTATATTTGATTTATGGTGGCATTCTCAGTTAAAAATTCCTTTGCTCAAGAATCATACGTACGTAGTTAAAAAAAATTCAATCAGTATGTCGGTTCTCAAAAGTATGAGTACGGCGATCCTGAATAAAAATATTATTCAATTGTTAATTGAAAATTGCATTCTTTTAAAACTATACAGGGCAAGGAATGAAAATTTATATCTTGAATCTTCATAATGGTAACAGGGTAGCACGCCGTATAAAAAATGCGACATTTAAATGATTGAATAACAGTCTATAGATCTGAGCAATTTGATTTCACAAGAACCACGTGTAGTTAAAAAATTAAAATTATTCCTATGATCGTGAGACAATTCATATTGAAAATGTTTTTTTCAGTAGGCTTGTGAGCGTATGATCATGATGAACCGAAGTAAACATTTTGTTTTCCTGTTAATTACAAATTGACTTTGATAAGAACTACGAGTAGTTAAAAGATGCAAATCCGCATCTGGGATCATTGTAAAAGTTTGAAGAGGATGCTCGAAAAAAACATGATGAGGCTGAAGCTCTTAGGCTCAATTTCATTTGACAACAATGAACGACAATTAAAACATGGATATTGATATACATGCCTGTGTGAGTGTGTGAGGATCATGTGTTAAGAATGTGATAAAACTCAAAAGCTGCGCTGATTTTACAAAAAGATGCAGAAAGTTATTCTCATAAATTGTTAAAGCATAACGGACTGATGGATGAAAACACTTTGTAAAAAGTATTCAAATTTCTCCCAAAAACTCCAAAAATGGTGTACGAAAACTAGAGATAGGTATACATTTACGTAGGTACAGTTTCGAACCCTCAAAAAACAGTTGTGAGATAATATAAAACAACACCAGAAGCACATAATTACCAAGTACATGCTATTTCCTAATTGAACTTGATGAATTTTAAGTAATATGAGACATTCTACATAAATCGAACGGATTTGGGTATTTTTTGACTTCGTTTTTCTTCACTGAGAGTTTTTGTACGTCAATTATATACCAAAAGAAGGGACATTTCTTTTGTTTGGCCAAAATATTTTTTTACATAACGCAACCATGTTTTTCTCACTTTTTCATGTTTATGTTTGGTACGTAAAATGAGCGTTTTAGCGACTGCTGAGACAAATTGATGGTGGGGAGTACGTGGACCAGCACTTTTAACTTCTAGTAGATCCCTGAATCCGTACTTCGCATATGCGCATTTCTCAGGAGCCCTGGTCATTCTCATACGTCGTACGATACTTTTATTGTAGGGCAGAGCTGCTGCCATCAGTCGTTACATTGAGGAATTATACTTAGGGGCACAATCGTAACCTCACTATCATACGGTACATTGAACGATTAAATGATCGAACCGAAGTATCGTGTATTTGAATGTTTTGTTTATAATTACTATTGTTATAATTATTGAAAAAACATTAAAAAGTAACGTTTATTTTATACGGGACGCTCCGCCCCCCTGCCCCGCGGGGGCTCCATGCCTTGATCCCCGCTGGGAGGCTGCGTCTCTAGACCCCCCTACGAATGCGTGCGACACGGCCGACGCGTGCGACATATATCCCGCGTGACACACCTACTCCGTTCGCTTGGAAATCATTTCGGGCTACCATTCGTTTTACACTACATTTCACATGAAAAAGCTCGTAGAACATGGTTTTGTTATATAAAGTATCGTGCTCGGCGTTAAAAGTGCTACGTTACCTCCTTGGTACGAAATGTACTATTTTTTAAATTATGGGTCGTGACATTTTTTCACAAAACCGAGCACGCGCTAGACTTAAAAAAATAATACCTCAGGTTCTATCCATCGTAGGAAGAGAAACAAAAACGCGTTGTAAACCTAATAAAATAACCTTTTTTATTATATTTTTCAAGCCGCTATCAAATTAAAAAATCGTATTGTTATAAACAATTGAAAAGTTTATTATTATTTTTCGCCAAATACGTGAGTGTAGAGACATTAGAAAAAAAAAATTATAATGAAAGTTGCATTATAAAAATATTGTAATATCGATATTTTATTATTGAAAAAATAGTACTATGATAAAGTATAATTTGACATGTGCATGAGAGGACTTGATTGCATTCTCAACAGCCTATGAAATATTAGGGCAGAACGAATTTTGACTCACATTGTTTGACGGAGATACAAATTTTACACGTAAGCATAACCTATAAGATCTACTTAAACATGACACGTTTATTGCGATAGTTTCACGATTAATAATAAGTTTGCAAATGATTAATACTTACACAAATTTCACCTATTTATGTATGTTGATCTAGTTTATCTACTTAGAAACGCTAGTAAATCAATACTCCCGATTTCGTAGCGTTTCCATATTGGTGAAGAATGAATCCTTAAGCTCGTTGACTAGTCGCTCGCATGAAGTAATATGGAATTCTCATTGAAACATTCGGTAACCCTCATTTTTTGCAAATTGTAATCCTTGCAATTTCCCGAATGTTTCACACATTTCATTCCTAAATCCGTCTAATCGCGAAAAAGAAATAATACTAAACGAAAACGCGATCGTAATGCCTTTTCCATACGAAATCAGCCTTAATCTGTTGACTTTGGATTTATTTATTTAGTGTAATAGCCGATAATCTTACTTGAATTTTTCGTAGACATGCTCCTCCATGTATGATTTATTGCATGTGAAAAAATTCCGCTACACGACTATTATATATGATAGTCAAATGCGTGGTAGTACTACGCATACTTACTTAACAAGAACTCACGAATCGGAAATATTACATTTAAAATAGGTACCAAATTTAAAAATGTGTTATTACTTTAACACCATTTGGGTCCCAATACAGTATAGAAAAAAAACTTTAAAAGGATGATGTGACAATGAATTTCTCTTTAACTCCCGACTAAAAATTGTAACTCACATCAAATGTAATCGGTCATATATATAAAAAATCAAAAAGAGTGAAATAATATATAGAACCATAATATTTATTATCATTGTTAGATATTTATTATAAAAAATACTGATCATTTATCATTTTTATACAGTCGATAGGGGTTTTTCCTTCCATCACACTTCCCTGCTACCGAGCATCATTCAAACTTCGTTTATATAATATCATATGGATACATTGATGTAAAAGTCGCTTCTATAATCGGGGGTTGTGTCCTGGGTGGATACAAGTAACAAGTCAATTTTTATAATAAACAACTAACATCAATAACAAATACTATAGTTCTAAAAATTATTTCATCCGTTTGAATTTAATTATAGCTTATTAAAATGTTTGTGAGTTATAATGTTGCGATAAGGAGTGAAATGTTCACATTTTTTTTCTGCTGCCAGCTGCCAGTGACCTGGTATTTCTGCGCCGTCATGCAGATTTGAAGCGTCTCTCGTGACCGATACCCACGCCATCTATCAGCCGTAAGTTATTTAGTCGTGCTATTTTAGTAAATTTTGTTCCACAGTCGTAAAATACATCGAATTACAACTCCAAACGTTGTAAGCTAGCGACAATTATCGAAGGAGCAGATTACAGTGATCGATTCACCGGTATTGATTCGCAAGCGCTCCACTGAAATCAAATGGATATCTGATCTTCGACATGGTAGCTGGTCTATATCACCTCGGATGAAGTCCCCATGGATATAATCTCCGTAGACAAAATGTCTTTCCTTTTAAATTACCCCGGACAAAAATGTCAAATGCGTCAAGTACCTTGGGTGAAATGATATACATAGACCGTAGGATACACTGGATATTAGTGATGATCTGACATTTGTACGTATGTAGATAATGCATGGGTTCATTCGACGAATGTGATTACTCCAATGTTTTGTGGATCGATCATTGCTATTGAGTTTTGTTTCTGCATCAGTATCATATACATCGTCCGAAGTTTTCTGTTAACGAATAACGATGCCGCCTGTATAATGTTGAGAAGTTTGCGTGGTGGCCCGTTATATCGTAAAATTGTTCGAATATTCAAAAGAATGGAGAAAAAAATCTTGTAAACAATGGATGCATGTATCACCTACATTCGCTAGTGTAAATTAATTCATTTAGCGGTGCTTTTTGTTTAAAAGATCGTGTCATATATACGTCGTGTCATACGTCAACGATGACCCGACGTGGCAGGTGTTGTTGGTTTTTTCGAGTCCGTCACGTATATTAACTTTTATCGCGGCTGACAGTATGTTTTATCTTTGCTGTTGCATTATTTTCGTATCAGCGATGTGAGACTAATCCGATTAACGGATATTCATTGCTGAACATCGTATCGATTTACATTGATTTATATCGTAATATGTACTGCGATGAAATTTATTACAAATTAATAACAATATAATATAATGAAAATACGTTAATAGTGAATTCATGTGTATTTTGTTCTTTTTGTAGAGGATCACGGAGTTTTTTCATTCTGGTTCAAATTTATCTGGCGGTTTTATCCAAAGGAATTTTATGCGGAGGGATATATTCCGCGAACCCACCGACTGAAAAATGTTCATCGACGGCGAGAGACCCGAAAATCGCGATATAAGTTCAGCGCTGCGAAAATTCTTGGCCAAACAATGGAGGAACCATCGAAAAAAGTTTGACGAATCTAGGAATTCTATTAACCTTGTACGCGGTACAACTTGTTTTCTCTACCTTCTACGGGATAACTGGTGTCCCCATTTGACCCATGTATTTCTGATTGCACAATTTTTTCTGTCTGCAATAAAAAGCTTATAATATACATGAATCTCTTTGTTTTTTAACGAAGAAGAGGATGGTGTATATTGAAGGACATTTACTAAAAATTGAATCAGTAAAAAACTTGGTTAAACGAAAATAAACGTGAGACTAAGACAAAAATGGCGTGACAAAGCAGAAATGTTGAGTTAAATTTGTCCCTCAGTTGAGTTGTTTATATAGGGTTAAGTTAACATAAAGTAACATTACTTGTTCGTATCTGATGAGTGGAGGTTCAGTATCAGCAGCTATGGTATTGAATGTTTATGAAATCTTAATCGATAAATACGGTTTTGCACGTGTACAAAATTTGTTTTACGGTGTAATTCAGTATTTTTAACCTTCATAACCGCATTCGTCATTACTATTTCAGCTAAAATGGAATAATTTAACCTAAAGACACATCTACCTGCGTTCATGGATTTGATACGGTTTACGGACTCCAAAGAGGTTATAAAATCTTTGCTGCCGGGCCAATATTATATCCCGAAGTATAAATGAAACGAATAAAACATACTGCATACAAAAAAGCACGTACAGCATATGTATGAATAAAAGGTCAGATATCATATGACATACATAAAAACTAGAAATAGAAGGTCGCGACTGTCAAGCTTGGAGTACATTACTTAGATACATTACACCAGTTCAGGAAAAGGAGAATCGGTGCGGAGATAAAAGTAGGATTCAGTTTAGAGGCGGTGTGGCGGGGAGAAAAGGAGGAGCAGTACGAGGGGTTCGTGAAAAAAACATGGCCCGAATACAATGTCCAACTCCGTACATAGGATCTCCCCTCGATGGCTCGAGGGGACGCTTGAAAGGTATTACAGACGGCGCGTTAACGCACTTTGTACATGACGCTGCCACGTTTTTCTTTTTATATCCTACTCATTCATGTTTCTCCCAAAACTCTATAATATCGATCGGAGTAGGCATTAAGATCCTAGGATCGGAGCGTAACCCAATAATCACACTGTATTGAAAAAAAACTGGCACGTTTAACACAATTGCTTCAAGAAAAACAATTCTTTAACTAGAACGTAGGTTTCCCGTGGAATACGAATTCTCGATGTTTCCGTTTTCTATATATGTAATTGCAACAGCTTTCCAACGTTCCTAGGTTAATTAGACTGTGAATGAAAGAAGAAAAGTTCAAAATTTAGGATGTAGTGTTTAGGGTCTTTGCGACTGAAAAAATGAATGATTCTTTCGATAACTTTCATCGTTCTGCATCGATCACGGATATGAAAATATTGGAATGACAAAAAGCATGCTAGGTCTACTCGCTACATTTTAGATACGGTACAAAGCGGTGGGAATCGACCAAATATACCATAGTTATGTTTCAATTTAACGGCCCACCTATTTAGGCTGCTGAGGGGAAAGAGAGAAAATGGATTCGTTTTACTTCTTTTATCATGAGTGTTATTTGTACACCGTCCCCTCACAGATTCGAGCTGCTCGAACCACATATCGTCTTTCTTTCCCTCTTTTGCCGTGGTCACGGGCTCGCAGTGCTTGAGCTACTATACAAGGCGCAATGACTGTAAACGTCGGATAAGCAGATACATTCGTAGGTCATCGAAAGTCGTATCATGAGTTTCGTCGGTGTCCAACAGGTATTTCTGCCAGTAACGCTATTTGGTACCCGTAATATCGAGCCCGAGCATCTGCTAGACCTTTAGCTCATGCCAAAGCAATTATAGACTTACTGTTTTTACGGTACATTCTGAACCACTGAGAGTGCAGAAAAAGCACATAAAATTATCAACGACTAAATAAATGGAACACTGGTGTTGCTAAAAAAAAGTTTGATCTGGTACGATTGCAAAGTGATTATTTCCATTGTCACCTTCAAGATTTGGTTGCTCAGCAAAAAACCACATGTTATGAACGGACAGAATTCTTTTTCCTGAATACTTTTCGCTCAACATTCCAAAGATATACTCTACACAAAATCCCTTCACCCCGAACCACCGCATTTTTTTAGTATAACATATTTCAATTTCTACTTATAATGCCCCAGCCGCACGCTGGCAGAGCGGCAGAATTTTCATTCTGATGATTCGCTGTAGGAACACCAAACTCTATCGAAAGAGCTTATTCTATTAACACAGGTTTTCTGTAGTTCCCATATGCCATATGTACAAAGGCAATACAATAGTGAGGCTCAAGTCGACTGCGGATGCAGCCCTGGAGGGGGGTTACAAGAAATGGCAAATATGTACAGGAAATGGTAAAATAAAGTGTAGGTAAAAGTGAGTCCGTAAAAACCTAAAAGAGTATACGTTATTACTTGAGAACGAGAAAAAAATTGTGTGTGCATGATTAGCCAGAGACCAATTAGAATTCTCCTTAATCAAAATTGTAACAATCTTTACATGTTTTCTTACGTTAAAATATATCCCCGTAAGATTGACAAAAAATAGTCTTTGTATAACTTTCTGGTTTATCTTGGGTTTTCTCAAAACAAATTGCTAATATGATGTACATTATTGCGTTCGACTATACATATATGTTTTCACCCTTTTGACGCTGAACAAAAATGGTCTCCGAATGAGTAGATGGCTCAACCAGAAATCTTCTGAAATGAATTTTTAACACGAATGATTCTGTGATTTATAATATTTTAGGCATGGAATATCTCCTCACCCTGTTTAAGATTGCAAAAAAAAACTTGGGTGCGTGTAACCTTCACGCGCGGTTGAAATGAAACTTCTTTGCTCTCAATTTAATATTATCCTATAATTGGAAAAGGATATGTGGATTTCGAATCGTATACTGAAAGAGATATTTATATATTCTTATCATAAACAAAAATACATTTCATTCTAATATTTTATTTTAACCTTCCGACGGATTCATGGATGTATCACACCTAAACAAAATGTTCAGTTTTGGCATGTTTCTGAAAACAAAAAGTTTGGGATTTTTTTTTTTTCTAATTGGTTGACCCAACTTCTGCAAAGCTACGCTGCATTGTGCTTCGGTTAGTTGGAGTTTACCTAACGATTTTTCATTTCGATTAATGCTAAGTACAATACAAACGATAAGCGATCAAAGTTGGCACTGTGTGCGATGCACTCAGTGGGCAGTCGACAATCGGCTACAGGGGAGTGTTCCGTCGGAGGGTTAAGGCGAGGGTTAACCTCAACAAAACTTCGAAAAAATTGCCAACACATTTTCTCGAAAACGTCTTGATGGATTCAGCAACGAATAATGGGTCCGTATACGTAATAGGTAGACGTTGACGACCCCACTATTCGTTTTTTGTTCCATGAAGGCATTTACGAGAAAAATACTACTATGTATATACTATATATAGTACATATAGCTATAGTTATATATATTCATAACTACAGCTATAGATGTCACGAGAATACTCGAAAGTTCGACATTCAATTGAAACCGAAATATCGAATGTTGATGTGGTCCTAAAACAGATTAGGTACACTGAGAAAAAAGTACTTCTCTGCCTCGAAGATTTCTAGTTCACAGAGCTATAATCGAGTTTTTAGGCACAATAGTACTGCTGTCTAGATACCAGAGCAGTACATTAGTGACCTAACGCAGTTCGTTGCATGAACGATGCGGTATAGCTGTGAGAGCTGAACGACGGCCACCTTATAGCAGCTATATCATGTTCGACTTGTCACTACAAGAGTTAGGATCGACAGTTTTGATTTTTTGACAGATGTTTTTTTCACGCCGTCCGACGGCGCTGATTGCCGCGCTTGGAATTAAGAAGTATAGTTGGGTCAGCAATACGAGCGCGTGGCTCGTGTATCCTTGCGTATAGCTCTCACAGCTATACCGCAATAGTTACTGCGGCAGTTAAAAATCTTTTCTCTAGTAACTAAAGATAAGTGTTTTTTCACGTAGTTTCAACTGACCGTATTACTACCATAGCCATACGTATCCCTAATACAATAATTTCTATAGCTCTCATAAGTAATATGCATGCAGCTATCGTTCATTCAGTTGAATGAGCTACTGCTTTTTCTCAGTGTAAGCTCGCATTGTCAGGCTAGCCATATTAATTTTATGTCCGGCCCACCTCCGACTGAAATCCAGTGAGCTGGATTAGGCATGCCTTAATCATACCTGATCTGGCACTCTGCTCAGGATGATAGTGACAAAATCATTTCCCTCTCGACGCGTGAATTTCTTAAAGGCACCAGCCGATAATGTGACACGTGAGGAATGACAGAAAATAAACAAAGAGCACTACATAGACCGCAGCCTCGTGAATATGTTAGAAGGGCAAGGGCAGGCTAAGGTTCTCCCTCAGAAAATAAACCAAGCGAACCAATCACAAAATTCGTGAACAATAATAATTATCTTATTAACCGCCAAATGACACGAAAACAGGTTCTCCAGTCGATCTTCATGATTAATCATGAATGATCTTCATGACAAATATTCTCGAGAAACTGTTACCTAAACATGGAATAACCGCATAATTCCATATGGGTAACTCCTACCTCTCGGTAACATAAAACATACCATAATTTATTGAAAATATCGGAATCTCCGGTGGTCCATTGTTTATTCGTCGCCGAATTTCCACAAACTTTCTGCAAATCTTTCGGTAACACATACGCGTACCAAACGAAATTCCCATGCATCTCTTTCAAATTAGCAAAATGATCAGAACGACTCAATATTATTCTCGCGGCGAATTCATTCCTGATACTATTTTACCGTGAAAGTTAAGGGCAATTGGAAAATCACCGATGCCCGAAAAAAGCCACTATACGAGTCTAATCCTAATATTCATGATATAAAAAGTATTAGACATCCGAGCAACAGTAAAAAATGGAAAGCGAGGCCTTGCTGGCACGAAGTCGTTCTGTCACCGGAAACTCTCTCCAAGGTACCAAGCTAGATAGGTCACAACACAGTCAGTTCAAATTCCACAGGTCAGTAACAAATTTGTTTTCACAGCATATAGTATCCACACTAGTGTGCCACACGTAATGACGATCCCGGTATGACGAATAATAATAATAATAATAATAATAATAATAATAATAATAATAATAATAATAATAATAATAATAATATTTCAGTTTCAGCATTCATAAATTCGTAGATTTTAGGATCGCATTAAATCCCGATAAGAAAAGCTTTTCTTTTTTTTTCTCCCTTGAATCGATGCTTTACCATGCCTTAAACAAGGAAATGCAATTTTCATAACCATTCAAAATGCCATTTCATTAATAATTAATTAATAACAAACAATAATCATTCCGTCCGTACGCTCACGGTACACGTCACCGACGATAGAATGGGGAGGAGGGCTACCCCAAGTAGGCTACAGTGAGCAGTGAAATGAGGCTTATGGTGGCCCTCTTAACCCTCTTTCAAACTAGCAGCCCGTCACCCTCCAGCCCGTCCTTTAATGAAAATGTTTACTTCCTCTCTGAAGTCTCGCCGGAGGGGTCTAGTATATACGTATTCCATACATTGCAGCCCCTCTCTTAACACCCCGATACTCTGTTAGATTTGACTAACTCTCGAAGCGGCTTTAAGGCTCACGGAGGGTCTGATCATTTTTGGATTGGGAATAAATTCAAAATGACGTATAGTACTTCTTCGACTGCTACTTGCTGATACTTTCCTTATAGATTTTGAACGAGTGGAATATCAAATGAAATTGAATACCACTCGTTCTCTCAAAAAATATTCTAGCATTCGCAAAAATTTGCACACTGCTTCCTCGTCATTTTCGCCCACCCACACGAATCTTTCTATGAGTAATAGTTTTCTCGGTTTTGGCTTCCTGATAGAGGAAGCTTTGATTCGCGAATGTGCATTTCATGGATATTAGTTCAGAGTAATTATAGATATATTTTTCTGGAACCGAATAGACAGGTCAGAGCCCTTCTTCTTGTTTCCGTGGGTTTTTTTTGCAGGGTTTTTTTTTCCTGGATTCGAATTCTAAAATTTGCAATTACTGAACTCATAATTTATTATTCGCGAAGTAATTACATGTTTCAGGAAAAAACAATCTAGTACTTCGTGTCAAACTCACTTATATCAATATTTTTAACTCCTGACTGCCTACAAGACAAAAAGACGGGAGTAATGCGATTCACTGTGACAATTGTTGGGTCGGAGGGGGGTGGGGGGGGGGGAGTATTACGTTGTTATTTGATTTCTCGAGAACGGCTGATAATGGCTTGACGAGTTTTCGGAGAAATTTTTTACGAATGACGAATTTTGTTCTTGGATATAAGTTGCTTGAATCCATCGTGTAGTTAATGAGGTAAATGCGTTTTTCAGCACAGTAAATGTGAATATTATCAAAATGAGGTAACGATAGACTCTCTTACTTTACGTGGATCGCCAGTGTTGCTCACCTCACTGCGTCTTCTGCTGAGCTGTCTATGTCCGTGTTTACATTTTTTCATATTTTTTGCGCGGAAATAGGTTATAAGTTCGGTCATTGAGAGTTTCCAGCTTTGTCGTGTTTCATACGTTATAATTTAATAGTAACAGGATTGTCGGCTGTGGCGATGGTGAAAAATATGGACATAAGTGAATTTTGACACGAAGTAGGTTACTAGATTTTTTTTCCTTAAGCGCGTAAGTATTTCGTGAATAAGTTATGACTTCAGTGACTGAGAGTTTTAGAATTCGATGTGGTTTACGTGATACAATTTCATTTTGTACGTTAAAATCAAATTGTAAAATCAAAAAACTTAAAAAAATATGAAATAAAAAAAAATTAAAAATGTTGAAAAATTCTCGACCGTCCAATATGGGATGACAAAATACCATTCAAAAAGAGTGGCATAATTCATAGTGTATCAAGAATAATGATGCATTAATTATTATAATGATTTATTCAACATTCTCACTATAGTCGGGAGACGTCCCTGAAACATGAAAATATCCGTTTAAATTCATTCGCCAAGACTTTTTTTTTAAGTTATTGGGAAATTGTACATAACTAAGCATATCTACGCAAAGTTTGAATAACGCAATTTAAATATTGGGTACATGACTGGAGGCTGGTGGACGTCTTCCGACTGTAGGGTAGAGCGGGGCTAGTTGAGCATAGGGGTAAGTTGTGCAATCGTGATATCTCCAAAACTACGCGTCACTGACACCTTAGTGTACGAGGAAAGGAAAGTGGGTGGCGTGGCCAACTGAACGCGGGGAGGCAAGTCGCCGTCCGGCAAACGAGTGAGAGATACGAGCGCTTTGTTTATTTTTCTGCGAAAAAGTAAAAAAAAAAGTACTTCGTTATTTTTGTTCTAGTAATGAAATAAACCCTTGAACCAAGATCACGTAAGTGCTGATCTTTAGTGTATTTATTCCTCGTTTAATTTCAAACACCAGTTTTTGCCCAAGCGTTGCCTGTTTTTTTATAACCCAACTTTCTTTGTTGAAAGTGGGCTCGGGGTTAGTTGAGCAGGCGTTGCCCAACTAGCTCCGCTATTGCCCAATTTGCCCCACTATATTTTCATTAAAAAACAGAGTATACATTTCAACTTCTAGTAAGCAGTTAAGTGATACAGCAAAAGCCGGCATGAATGAGCACCGAAGTGTAAACGCCGCTGCCAAAGAATTTGATGTCGATCGAATGACGTCAACAAGATATATGAAGAAATTAAGATCTCAAAAGAACGATTCATCCCATGACCATCCATCGATGGGATATAAACCATCTAGACAAGTGTTTTCGCCTGAACAAGAAATATCGGTCAAAGAGTATTTGCTTCGAATGGCGTCTATATTCGACGGATATTCTCCTAAAGACATTCGTCGGCTTGCATATGAATGTGCTGTTAAGTTCAAAGTTAAAATACCAGAAGCTTGGACTGAAGACAAGATGGCTGGAAAAGATTGGCTATCTATGTTTTTAAAACGAAACGAATAGCTATAGCAGAGCTACGTCGTTTAATGCCGAGCATGTAAAGACGTTTTTTGACAAATTAGCCAATGTGATAGATAAATATGAATTCACCGCTTCGAGAATTTGGAATATAGACGAAACAAGGGTGTCCACAGTATTGAAACACGAATAAAATTGTCGCAGCAAAAGGTAAACGACATATTGGCGCTATGGCTTCTGGCGAGCGAGGCACCAACGTGACGGTGATAACTGCTGTCTCTGCATCTGGAAACACAGTGCCCCCAATGATTATATTTCCCCGAAAAAATTACCAGGATCATTTTATCAACGGAGGTCTACCTGATTGTATCGGAGTAGGCAATGCTAGTGGATGGGCAACAGATCCAGAGTTCTATAAATTCATAGCATACATCATCAAACATGTTAAGCCCTCCATTGAAAATCCTGGTTTACTGGTGTTGGATAATCATTCCTCTCATTTGCATGTGCAAACTTTGAGCTTGGCCAAGGGGAGTGGGATCGTCATGTTATCATTTCCCCCTCATTGCAGCCATAAGCTATAACCCCTTGACGTCTCGGTGTTCAGACCGTTTAAGAGATATGCTGCTTCTGCGCAAGAATTTCGGTTGAGGAACAACCCAGGGAAGACAATGACAATATATGATATTCGAAAAATAGTGGCAGACTCTCTACCACTCTCTACGACTGCTATGAACATAATGAAGGGTTTTGAAAAATCAGGAATCTTTCCATGTAACTGGAACATTTTTACTGAACATGATTTTACACCGTCTTTCGTCACCAACCGACCAGAACCAGAGCGTTTTGAAGAGAATATTCAATCAGAGAATCCAGGACTAGTCCAATCTGAATCGATCAACGCAGCCCCGCTTAATCAACAAGAAACTGGCAAATAACATACTCCCCGAATACTGAGTGTGGTCTATCTGTAACTGTTGATAAAGTGGATGTACCGTTTGCTCCAGAAACCGTTCGACCTTTCCCAAAAGCTCGCCCTAGGCACCTAAGTCGCGTCGGACGACGGAAAAGAAAAGCTGCGATTCTGACTGACACGTCTGAGAATAACGGGTTGGAAGAGGAGCAACACAAGACTGTGAAGAAAAGTAAGACGGAAAAAAAACGTTACAACAATAATGAAAAAGAGGGTATCAAAAAAAATTCTGGTGTCAAGTGCGTATGAAGATGATTGTTATTGTTTGATTTAAAATGAATCGTATTCTAAGAGTCTATTACTAGAAAAATGGATTCAGTGCTAAGTTTGTTCAAATTGGGCCCACATCAAGTGTACGCCCAAAGCTGGGCTGAATTACGTGTGCATCACCTGCGGTAGCGATAATGATGATTAAATGTTACTTTTTTTATGTATGTCACTTAAATTTTGTGTCTTTTTTGTTTGATTCCGGTTTTCATTAATAATATTACCTGACAACTGCAATTTTAACCAAAGTACTCTATAACAATAGAGCATACATACCAAAGATTAAGCGTAATTGATGTTTCGTTTGCGTTTGAGTTTATTTCAACTATGTATTGCCATAAATTAATACTTGATTCTTCTAAAGAGGATTTTCATTTGATTCAAAATATATATTTTGTCATAAACAACAGTTTTATTCCATATTTATGCATTTTTCATGTCACTAAAATATAAAATCCTGCCTTTGCTCAACATACCCCACCCAGGGGGCAGGTTGAGCAGTGTTGACTTTCCTCACAATAGTATAAATATTTTCTGAATCATATCTCATGTAGTATTTTCTTAACCTTCTGCGAAAACAACAATATATACGGTATATAACGGTGTAAGGATAATTTAGATTAAATGAACCGTTTCGAAACTATGACCGATTTTCTGTAAAGCTGCTCAACTAGCCCCGCCCTACCCTACCGAGAATTATAAATTAATTATTATAATAATTAATGGCTCATTATTCTTGATATCCTATGAATCACTATGCGATGTCACTCTTTTTGAATGGCATCCCATATTAGACGGTCAGGAGTTTCTCAATTTTTTTTTTTTTTTATACCATTGCTGCAGGAGACAACCCCGTTACAATTAAATTGTAACGTATGAAACACGTCAAAGTTGAAAACTCTCAATGACCGAACTCATAACCTATTTCCCCGAAAAAAATCTAACACTGAAATAGGATGAGTGAACCAGTAAATGAACAGAGCCCAGCGAATGAACACTTCAAGCGAAGAATATAGTTATTTTAACGCATGGGTTCATTCACTGGTACTGAATCTTAAGCGTTCATTCATTGGTACCCTCATCGTATACAGCGCAGCAAAAGACGCAGTGAAGTGAGCAGCACTGACGATCACGTGGAGTAGTAGAGTCTATCGCTACCTTATTTCGATAATATTCACATTTACTGTGCTAAACAAACCCTACTTATTTCATCAACTACACAATAGATTCGAACAAAATATATATCTAAGAACCAATTCCGTCATTCATAGAAATTTCTCAAAAAAAAAATTTAATTTAAAAAACAAACTCTGGACTGCAAAGCGTTTAGTTACCAAGAAATTAATGCAAAAAATGAACTGAATAACGGATATTGAGTTCAAAAAGACTTAACAAAATAAAAAATAAAAATAAAAATTTCATACGTAAAAAAGGATGAAATAATCATCTACAATATTCTCTGTCTATAATGTACCTGCTGTAAAATATTTTTTATGAGAGGATCGCATCCTCCCGATTTCTAACCCAATTGAAGTTGAATAATTTTTTGTCACATGACTGTAATGCGTAATTAATCGACCGTTCTCACTACACTCGGTCAAGGCAATACGTTGATCAAAATAAAAAGTGTAGGAAATCATTCATTAATCAGTGCCGATCACCCAATGATCGGGAACTGATGCAGGACTATAGACTGTGAAATTCAGATATTAATATCAGTGAAAAATGCCGGCACCAACAGTTCCCATTTTACAGCATGTACATTATAGACCGAGAATATTGTAGATGATTATTTCATCCTTTTTTACTAGTGAAATTAGTTTTTTTATTTTGTTAAGTCCTATTTCGAGCTCAATTTCCGTTATTCAGTTCGATTTTCGCATTAATTTGTCGGTAATTGAATGGTTTATATAGTCGGGAGTTTTTTTTATTTTTATTTTTGTAATTTAAAACTTTTTGAAGTTCTCGTTCTATAGCTACTTCTATTTAGGTGATGTCCTATTACAAAGTCGGCAAAACAGATTTCGCGTGAACCATTGTGATTACAAAAGAAAGCTGCATTTTTATTGCGGTCTCAAATATCTCCAAACGGTTGACTTTTCGGGATAAAATTAATTTCATAATTATGATACTTAGCACAGAAAATATTAAATGGTAATAAAATTTTTGTAATAGTATTTTTTCTGTCGATAGATAGCGCCACTATCAAAATAAGTATTTCGTTTTGTCGACAGAGGGCGTTAGTGTAAAAATCTTGTAATATTTGTCGCTACTTTCAAGATCAGGGCGTATACGGCAGTTTTACCCATTATTCTTTTCCGCGATATCTCATTGATTACGTTTATACGATGCGCGGTGTCATAGAGGTTCTCATTTTACTATAGCCGATGTAGTAAAACGGGCATTAGCGTGCCGTGTAAGTGCCCTGCTATGCGTATTGTGCCTGGGATAACTAATGCTGGCTGATATTGCTGCGGAACATGGAATACATGGAACCTATGGAATGAGAGGGGCGTAGTGCGCATAACGGCGCCCAAATAAGGGAATGGACAAAAAAAATCTGAGCCAATTTTTGTAAAAAGTCCTCTATCTCAGCGATTTATTTATGTACTTGAGCGATGTATGTTCTCAAACGTTGACTATCACTAACAGAATCGATGTGTCAAGTTCTGGTAAGACAACTTCTGCTGATTCTGAGATCACTCGAGACATAGGAAATACGTCTTGTAACTTGGACCACAGTGAAACGCATACTCCCGTCTTTTGTCCGGCGGGCAGTCGGGAGTAAAAATGGGTCAAGCCATTATTAGCCATTCTCGAGAAATCAAATGATAACGAAGTACCCCCCCCCCCCCCCCCCAAACTTGTCGCCGTGAAAATCATAACTCCTGTCCTTTTGCCCTGCGGAAAGTCGGGAGCTAAAAATGAGTAAACAAAAAATAAACAGTGTGCGTGGCGAGCACACGAGGCAGAAGTGAAACTTCTTATTGAAAGATTTAATTGATAAACCCCAGAAGACATAAACACATAATGGAATATTATTTACGATCTAAAAATGTATCACTTCAGGAATTAACTAATTATTTTTCAATGCAAATACATATATACGTTACCGAACTGACTCTGACACTGGTTACTGTATATAGTTATGACCGTAAGCATTTATATAACAATTTGTATTTTTTAACCCTAGAACCCACCTATCATTCTTTGAGGCTTCTAGCCCTACACTGGGGTACAGATCTTCCCCAATCTTCTCGTCAGCATAAAATACTTTTCATATGCGATAATAGGATTCTGTTGTACATGAATCTTTTAGTTTTTTAATATCGAAGAGAATGGTGTATGATAAAGTCAGTTTCGAAAAACAACAACCAGTAAAAAAATAATTTAAACCAAACCGAAAATGATGCTTGCAAGCGCTGGCACAGAATGCAAAATTCTCGTGAGGTACGCTTGTACCCCAGTGTAGGGTTCTAGGGTTAAAACTAAAAATCAACCATCCATTTTAAATAAGAATTATACATTTTTGAAAAGGCTAAGCTTTTAAATATTAAATAATAATTAAAAAGAGGCGAAAAAATATATAGTTCTTTAAAGGGAATTGTCAAACAAATTAATGATAATCGAGTTATTTTGGAGACAAATAAATATGGTTTTGAAATTGATTCAATTATGTACTAATAAAAAAAGAATAAATTATTTCAATAAATAATTGCTTTTCAGAAAATATCATATCACTGATAATGATAACAACCATTATTTTTCGCTATCTACTTATATGTGGACAATAAACGATATTCAAAAAACAAGTAGTTCTATATGAATACATGTTTTTCAACATGGATATTTGATTCTCGTAACTTGACCGTTTAAATAAAATTCATATATGAGACATTCCACACCAGATCAGCCACCCAAAAAATCACTATAACCAACGAATTCTGAATTCATTGCTACAACTTAATTTTTTTACATATTGTTGTATCTAAGTACAATAATTTTACCGAGTATTAAGATCTTTATTTGTTGGAGTACACGGATTTAGGCCTTTTTTCTTTAAATAGGTATATCCTAACAATGTTGCATCGTATTGGAAAATTATGAAGAATAAAAGTCTTTTTAATTTTCATAACCCACAATGAAAAAATATGTATAACTTTGTTGCAGTTGGCCTAAGCCCGTTTTTGGAAAAAAAAATGATATCATATTTTTTCCTGGTCAAAGGCTGGAATATATCCGGGTCATAAATTTTTTTGATATTCTGTAGCTAAAATATGAATTTTGTGCAACATTTTAGCATGGGACATCGGGCCGTTTTGATGTTACATATATATTTTTTATCAGAGTGGTTCAAATGTTTTTCCGGCCGATTTTGTTTGGCCTCCAATTTTGCGTGGGCTTGCTGGTAAATGTTACCAGATCCTTCTTTCCGTGTATATTACTACAAATTGATGGCACTGAATATTATGACGTCCGAAGATATAGTCCGCTAAAAATTATTATTCCCGTGATAAAAAAATTACAATTTCACAGAATTCAGATTTTGGCTGCAGAATATTGAAAAAATTAAATGATCTGAATGTATTCCTGCCTTTGATCAGGAAAAAATAGAATATAATTTTTGTTTTCAATAACGTAGGTTATGAAAATTAAAACGACTGTTATTTCTCATAATTTTCCAATACGATACATCATTGTTAGGATATATCTATTTGAAGAAAAAATGACCAATTCCGTGTACTTCAACGAATAAAGCATTATCGATCTTAATACTCGGTAAAATTATTGTACTTAGATAACCCAATATATGTAAAAAAAATATAGTTATAGTCATTTTTTGGGTGGCTGATCTGGCACGGAATGCCTCATATATACAACTTCATTCCGTAATATATTTTCGTAATCGGTGTCATTCATGTATTTACATATGTATTTATGTAACTTATAAATACAAGAAACATAAAGGTATATAAGCAGCTCGTAACCTTATCGGTAGCGCATTAGCTCAATAGGTAAAAGGATAGGTAGGTAGATCGCAGGATCAACATCAGGACGAAACAAAAAACGAGTTTTGATAGGAATAAATGCGGTAGCACTTTTTTTTATAGAAACCTGACATCACCTTATACACGACCCACAGGGACGCCAAAATTGATTTCATAAATAACATCTCGGGCAATAATATACATTTTATCTATGATATGTTCTAAATACGAATATATAGTTGAATCAAATAAATATTTATTAGCTCTGAACATATTTAGTACTAAAAAGGAATATTTCATACAAATAAAATAAAATACTTGAGATAGAGAATAGAGTCGTACTAGGCCGGCATACAAAGAAAAATAATTATTCAACGCAAACAGATCCTAGTTAATTCGACTAGATTTTTTTTCTGAGTCACATGGTGCTGCACGCGGGGTTCCTCGGTGAGGAGTTAGCATTATTTCTACAATCCCAGGTCACCTGAAACAAAAAAAAATCGAAGGGCGTTTTACTTCATATACATAGCTTCATACAACTATGATTCGATGAACCGGAAAATAAATTGAGTGAATGGTGACATGTCAAATCATAATCATCAATTTTGCTAAACAAATTGGCCGATTTTTTGTAAAAAAAAAACCGTTCGCTTTTCTTGTTTATCAAATCATAACTACATATATATGAAGTAAAACGCCATTCTATTTTTTTGTTTCATATTACCTGGAGTGCAGAAATTATACCAATCAGCGACCAAGACACTCCGCGCAGTCGAAGAATGGGTAGCATGCGTGATTCTCCATGGAAATTATTTCTAAAAATGTGTGATTACCTGAAACGAGAAAAAATACATGTACAAAGATCGAAATTAAGTGACTGTGTAGTTTCGTCAAAACAGAATGCTAAATGAAAATGGTATTTTTAGCCCCAAAAAAGATATTCCCTCTTAAAGATGCCGTACCTTGTACAATTCCAGCCATAAGTTTTGATTCGACGAGAATTCGAGTGCGATTTATTAAAAATCTTAAAAAAAACAACCATATTGAATATACTGATAATAGTGCTTTCGAAAAAAACTGAAAATTTATGGACAAGTCAGTTAAAAAAAAGTTTCCTTCATGGTCCTCAATAGATAAACAGTACTCTGCTTTTCTACATTTTTGGATAATTTTCACTTAATTAGACGAGTTTTCAAAATCGGAAAATTAACGAAATGTGGCGAACTTTGGATGTATTTACGTAGAGAGGATATCACACCTGTAAGTTTCAAGGTAATCGAATAATTAGTTTTATAGAAATGGTGTTCGAAAATTCTCAGAAACAAAAATTTAAAAATTGAGTGAAATTTTTTATAAAATTCAGATATATTCGGAAAAACGATAGTACACTGAGGAAAAGGAGTGGCTCATATATCTAAGTGAATGACAGCTGCATGTATATTTCTTATAAAAGCTATGGAGATTTTTGTTTGAGGCATAAGTATTGCTATGGTAGCAATATCGTTCAGTTGAATGAGTTTTTGTTACTGTAGCAACGACCGAAACAACGTGCAAAAATACCCGTCAGGTATTAGAGAAAAGATTTTGAACTGGTGCGATAACCATTCCGGTATGGCAGTGGAAACTTATAGGCCCAAGCTATGGTACAGGTCCATATACATATATATCAACAGACGTTCCCCTTGAACATGCCACAGCTGCTATAAGATTGCAAGCGAGTTAAGTTAGGCGCAAATGTTCCGTTGTGGTAACTGGGCAAGACCACCGTTGTGCCCAAAAACTGGATTATAGTTCTACGAACTAGAAATCTAGGAGGCAGTGCCATACTTTTTTCTCAGGGTACATTTCGTATGAAAAAAAAATGTTTTTTTATAAATTTATTGAACAAATTATTTTAAACTAATTTGTTAATAACGTTTTGGCATTATTATTATTACGAAGCAATATTATTGTATTCAATGTGGTGGATTTTAGATTCTTATCATGTTGTGAATACTGCGTATAGGTAAAGCATTCCTAATAATTAGGTGATGCGAACGCACCGTAAGCCGGCTTATGTATGAAATATTTAACATCGTATTAATATTCAATATTTTTATCATGTAAAAGGAAAAGTAAAAAAAACGTTGTACACATAGTGATATTAGAGTGACCGTAACAATACAATGAATTCTATACGATGCTTATTGTATACTATTATGCACTGGACACCATATACAAATATTGATCGTTCACCGGCAGTAAGTTTTTAATGGACATCATTTACAAATGCTGATGATTCGGTTAATCAGCATTCGCTTTCAAATGGTGTTCATTGGACAATGCTATAATGGTACAATAGATATCCCTTAACCCACCCAACGGTTATCCATGAACACCGTTGAGAAATGCCGAAGTTCCAAATGGTCCCCATGTATTGTTCAATAGCTTTCCATGTTTGCCATTGATTGCCATTGGCTATTCAATGGAGTTGTATACTATGTGATACCAGTGTTTTTAATAAAAATGATCCATTTTGACGTTCCTCAATAAGACAGCTCCTTTCTTTTTCTCCAAGAAGGGCTTGTCTTTATTGTAGAACCTGAATCTTAGAGAGTGCGATATATGAATCGATATAAATGAGATGATATTCAAACTAATGTTTGCATTTTTTTAATGTTTTTCGCATCCAATATTTTTCCGAAAACTCAACGAAATGAAAAATTTAGCAAACAGTTAGTGTAGTCATGTAATGAAAAATGATTTAAAATGTTACCGCATGGGTGAATTAGAAGCAATGTCGAAATGGAACGAAATAGGGTAAAGCTCCGCCGCTTTCTCTCCCTCACAAAGATTGCGCTCACCCGACGCTCTATCTATAAAACCAATTGTTTTACCGCTGCGCGTAAGGGAATAAGTCAAGTTATCTAAAAATCGTCGACGGAGATTTCATCCAGCTTAGAGAATATCGACACATTAACTGTTCTCGAGAAATCCAGACGTGGTCGATCCCTCCACTATGTTTGGATATGCCAGTCACGTCTCCAAGTGGCGATGAGTATTTTCTTTACCAACAATAATTCGTGACTCGCCATATAGCGGTGTAGGAGAGAGAGAGAAAAAGAGAGATTGATTGATTTATTGATTAATATATTCAGGCCTTGGTTGTACCTTGAGGCCAATCTAAAAAATACAGAGCTCACATTAGTACTAAACTAAATCATACAGTAATGACTTTCGTATAATGTACGATAATACATAAAATGATAATACAATATAATTATGTAAAGTTAAAGAAAGAAAATTTATCTTCTATGCTGAGTACGTGCATACACAAGATATCGAGCGTTTTAAATCACTTAAAACTAGCTGCATAGTTGCAGGAGCGATTAATACCATATATTAATTCGCATGAGAATTGGCAGGAACCACAACTAATCATTTTCTCTAGCGAAAAGTTGTCACCTACTGTTCCAGTAGATGACAACACAATGTCTGCAGCCAAAGAGTCACAGAATTATACTGCTGCGAGAAAAAAAGAATTGTGGAATGTCATAGTGCGATGGTATGAGAAAAGCACGTGAGGCATGCTGACGTAAAGACCGTAGGGGAGGATCAGGGTAATTAAATAATATTCTCGGAGGTATGTGGGAGCATTGCCTTGTAATATGTTGAAAATAGTGACCCCCAAAAAATAAAGTAGCCTAGAGCTAACTGACAGCCATCCTAACTGTCTTCTATATGGCGTGATGTGCTCGTCTCGTCTTAAGTTAAATATAAATTTAATGCCACAGTTTATGAGCTGTTGGAGTTTTATATTTAGCTGACTTGTCAAGTCATTGTAGACTAGGCAACAATAATCCAAAAATCAAAAAATAGGTGACTTTACAAGCATGGCGTTTAGCTCTGGGGACAGTGCCTTTCTATGGAATTTTAATTTGTGAAGAGAGAAGTAAACTGTTCTCGAAATAGCCATTACTTGACTCCGCCAGGAGAGATTAGATGTCATAATGGTACCGAGATTTCGTACTTCATTAACGAACGGAAAGGCCATTTACCTTTATCGGGGCTAAGCTGTTAAGGTCGATCCGGCCGATAAACGCTTTGCTGCCTTCAATGAGAACTAAGTTTAAGACCATTTTCGGAAGCATACTTGGCAATAACTTCAACATCGTGTACAATCTTAGCTAAACCCAAGTCAAGTTCCGAGGGTAACCAGCTTGAATAAATTTGAGTATTATCCGCAAAAATCATATGATCGGAGTACTTTAGGTTCACACCAATGTCGTTAATGAAATCGAAAACAAGAGAGGATCAAGCACTGGATCCGGTGGTACACCGGTGTAGGTAGCCAGCCAATACGAACACTCCCCTGAGACATTGACTACCGCTTGTGTTCTTCCCGTTAAATAAGAAAAAATCCAATTCAGCGCACCGTCTCCGAAGGCAAGCTTGCAAAGTAACAAGTAAATTTAGGTGAATAACAGTATCAAAGGCTTTACCAAAGTAAAATAAGACGAGAATCGTCACCATTCCCTTATCGACAGCAAATCTGACGACATGATAAACCCTTAACAAGTCAGTTTGAGTACTAAAACCTTTCCTATATCCAGACTGGCGCGAGTCTAATATGTTGTTTGCAGTGACAAAATCGGTAATTTGTTTGTGAACAATTTTTTGCACGATCTTTGACAGTTCGTACAAATTTGCTATTGGGCTACTGTCTGATAAGGTACTAGGGAGGCTTTGTTTCAGAAGAGGACGTATGAAGGCACGCTTCCAGGATATGGGAAAATAGCCAAGTTTTAAGCTCTGATTAAACAAGACTGTGATAGCACGAACAAGTTTAGGAAGTGCTTTGTGGAATATAGAATAGCGAAATGTTCTCAGGACCAGCTGCATATGAAGGAGAGGAGGAAGAAAGAATAGTATTTCTAACACTCTCAAGAGTCACCAACGCAAACACAAAAGGTGACTGAGTAAGTGGTATGGCAGCAATGGTATTAACAAAATCTGGTCCACGAAAAGGTGGCGAAGCGCTAGATACAGATACAAGAAATCAATTCAACTTACTAGGTGTGAAGAAGTTGAAGGGTGACGATAGGGTAGGTTCGACAAGCCCTAACATAGACAGTTATCTGCACAATTTAGAAGGATCAGTTATGCTGCTGCGGCGCTCGAAGTGATAACCGTTGCGAGCCAACTTGAGATCAGTACAGAGCTCGTTTCAGTATTGCCTGCATATGGCCATTGCTAAGACGCACCCTGAACGCTTTGCCGTTTTGTAGAGCAAATTTCTGTGCTTTATGCGTGAAATTAGATTTTCTGAATGCCATTGTGCTCGAGGTTTATGAACGCGAAAGGTTTGAGATTGGGCGTGCTTATCTAACGTGGAAACGAATGAATCCTGAAGAACAAGTTAATCAGTTTCATTATATCGTTTGTAGTTCCTTCAAGTAATCATGCGATCTGGTGCCCGTGGAGTATCGAATTTATAGAATAGCTCAATAAGATCATGCTCTGCAATGAACGGAGCATTACATTTATGAAAGGTGGATATGTTATTAGGGCGATCGATGATAAAGACATCGAGCCAACAATCTAATGTGGATGTGTGATAAGTTGACTCTGATTCAACAACGTGAAGTGCATGCGAAGAAACAAGCTGCCGAAGGAATATAGCTTCAAAGTTGTTGCTCCGTAGATTGCAGTTGAAATCTCCCGAAATGATTATATTTTTATATACTATCGATAAAGGAGCAAGTACACTGAGAAAGTCATTGAAAAGGAGTCCCTTGGGTCTCCTGTAGATGGATATAAAAAGTAACCATTCCGCTTTCGGACAGCCAATTTCCAGAATGATAAATTCGGCTGCATTCAAAAACAAACTGGGCGACGCAGCTAATACCCTGACGTTGAGAGATTTATTCACGTAGCACGCGACACCACCTTCACGTTTGGCCTCCCTGTCGTTACGATTAAGTAAATAGTTGTCTAACTTCACCAGCTCATCTGATACTAGAGAGTTGAGCCAAGTTTCAGATATAGAGATAACATAGTTAATTGCAAGATAAGCTTCCAAAAGGTCAATGTCAGCTAATAAAGAATCAGCATTAAATTGTGCTATTCTGATGGAGTTCAGATTAAGCAGCAGCTAGAGGCGGCGCGACAATCCAATTTGTGTCTGAATGTGGAAGTCAATCGAGTTGCTCAAGGTCAGAATCGGATTTAACAACTATAATCGGTGATCTATCGGTTTTTCAAACGCAAATGGCACCTACTTTGGTTCAAACGTATGTGTAGCCAGTCTGAGTGGCCTTAGCTTTTTGCTAAGGTAAATTGTAAATGGGAGCCGGTATAAATTCTCTCACAAATATATTGCCCTGTTGATTTAGCGAGAAAACCTTGTTGATGAAGAGATTTTTGATTACACGTTCTCCAGCCACGATATGATCTCAAACGCTTGTCGTCGAGTACAACAATAAAAGATTTGGAAGATATCAATTGGGTGAAAGATGTTTCCGGGCGAGCACCAATTACGCTATCTGCCTTCTTGGTTCGAGTACGAATATCGAGTATATTGTTAATTAACTCGGGAATTTCAAGAGACTCAAAAACGTCACGCACGATTTCTTTGCCTGAATCTGTCACCGATAAAGGTATTTCCGACACAGAGATTTCGGTCGCTCATTGTGTACCCTCAATCAAGCGTAAACGATTAGACACTTCTGCAATTTGTGATCGCAACATGACATTTTCTTTCCGGATATTGGCAGATTCTTCGCGTGCTATTACTGCATTAGTCTCGAGATTCGCAATTTTATTTGACACGATCTCGTGTGTTCTGAATCGATCCTAGCTTGCGTATCCTAGTGGATACGCTACAGCTTTTTAATTGATGCATTAAGTCTTCGAGAGGTACCGAGTTGAGTTTTGATCTATCAGCACAAGAGGCAAGACTAAAGGATGGTTTATAGGTGTGCCCTGATTGATATTGGAGCGTTGCATGGCGAACATGTGGCATCGAAAAATTGCCTCGCAGCTCGGATCATAATTAATTTTTTTCTTAGCGCAAGTTATGTGAAAAATCTCACCACAGCCCTCAGAACAAGTGACAGTTTCACTGCTGTTTGTCGATCGAGCACAAGCTCCACAGCGAAATACCATCTGTGTGTAGTGCATGAGTGGGGCAAATCTGTTCGATGACAATGAACGATGTTGGTGATTGATCTCGATGGATAATCGAAGTAAATTATCGACGATGGATTTTAGACTCAGGTAAGGTGGGACATCGACAGCCGGTACAGCCAGCATGGTCCCACATAAGAGTAATCGATAATCAATACATCGATACGGCAGATAAGCGCATGCGCTTTTTAAGTGACTGGCACGACGAAGATTGTAAAATGATGGAAAAGCACAAGCGTCAGGTCGAAAAGTAAGCTCGCCCGATCTAGTGCGCAGGAATCAAGGTGATCAAGACCAATCAGGAAAAAGAGACCACTTCCAAAATCAAGTGTGAGGTTCTGTGAGCGCTGAGTTTATCACTTGGTTTTCCAATATTATTTCGAACGATTTGTTAATTAGATTGATTCGAGATGAAAACATTTTTTGGGCATGCTAGCTTCTGTAACAAAAGCGCCCGTAGGCAGAAAGCAGCAGAATCAACGTTCCATGCAAGCAGAGAGATATACAAGCTGTCAACGTTATTCACCAGAGAAAGAGAGAGAAGCCAACTTATCATTAAGAGGCGATCAAAGAATATTTTTGCAGTGTTATCATAATGTGTGATGTATGAAAGAGAGAAGCATAGGAGACCTATGTAGATCTTTATGTATATACGTGGTCGAAATTTAAAAAATGAAACGAAGTAAGATGATTTTATCCACATATACTTATAAAAATTGTGACTGGTCATGGCTCCATGCACGACAAATATTTTTATGAGCAATGTGTCTGTGTTGACCCCGAGAATACTGTAAGTAAGAAAATAACAATTTAAAAAAACATGGTTATAAATTATTGCTTTTTGGCACTAACAAATCTTCTTTATACCCGAAATTGTTCATCACTTCAGCTATTCATAGTGCATAATTAGATTTTATAAACATTTCATAGTGATGACTATTAAAACCAACAGGTTCTGAAATAGTGTATAAATGTCCACAAATTGTGCGAAAAAAAATAATTTCCTAAAAATTCGTAACCCCAACAAGACCGATAATACCTTTTCGACGCCAATTTGCCTACAGTTGTCGGAAAAAATGTATCAGATGCGAAAAAAGAAAATGGCAAAGAAACGGTGGAATGAGAGAAGGGAATGAAAACATATATACAAAAAAAGTAGCGCGGTAAAAGAAGAAAGACATCGGGGTCGGAAAAAAAGGAAAGGAAAAGGAAAAAAGCGTGAGCAAAATTTCATACGGGTGTTTTTGATATTTGCTATTATATTACTCTATTTACGTTCATATCTCGTAGCTTGCGATGAGAAGAAAATGGAAGGATATAATTAGCAGAGCACTAGTAGCACAGGAATAATGAAGCGGCAATAAATGATACCAAATACATCAATGACAATAAACAATTTTTCTAAAATACGGAATAGTACAAGAATGACCGTGACAACCCCATTGGTACACCGCTCCCAGAAAAAAGATTAAATGGATTTAACTACGCTCTATTTGCCTCGAATAATCTTCTTCTCCTTCCTTCTTTTTTTTTTGCAGCCTAGTAGGACTCTATTACAAGTATTTTATTTTATTTGTATGAAGTATTTCTTTGTAGTAGTAAATATGGTCAGAGCTAATCAATATTTATTGAATTCAAACATATATTTTTGGTTTAGAACAGATAATAAATAAAATTGATATTATCGCTCGGAATATTGTTTACGCGAATCGTGTTTTGTTGTCCTTACAGATTGTTTATAAAGCAGTATCAGGTTTTTGTAAAAGAAAAAAATGCTGCCGTATTTATTTTTTCATTTTATGTGTCATCCTGGTTTCGATTCTATACCCTACCTACCTATCTCTTCTAGTGACGTACTTCTGATTATGCTACGAGCTATTTATGGAATTTTCAAATGTTTATCGCGGGGCTACGCCCCCCTGCGCGCTTCGCGCGCCAACCCCCCCATCCTACCACAATTCTAAACCCAAATCCTCTCTGGTCGGTTAAAATGGGATACCCGGTATATAAACCCCAATGATTTCACTCAGTAGCGCCAAGTCCCCTGCGTACCCCCTTAAGACTTTACTTATGCGGGGTCCAGCCTTTTTTTCATGGTGGTCAGGGGCCCTGGACTTGACTAATAGGGGGTCGCTCCATTCTTGTACACAGCCAACCCAAACCCCCTTAGCAACGCCCCTGGCACCGCCAATTCTTGTACACGGCGGCGGCGGCGGCAATATATTTTTATAATATAGAGAGATATATACATACATTCCAACGATTGACAACGATTACAAACAATGTATTACAGAATAAAACTGTAAATGTATCTGTGATACATATATACAGAGAATTGCTTCGTAAAAATATGGGTATGTACTTGAAAAAATGTCCCTTATTCGTAATCCATATATTATATCCCGTATATTGTAAAAACATTAATAAGTTACTATTACAATTGGATAAGTTTACTTATCAAATACTATTAAATGAGCACTTCTTCCATACATGTAAATTTTATCTTGAAAACCCTAACGATTTTGGGAAATGGGTGAATCTACCGTTTTCCGGTGCGATAAAGGCTGCAAATAAATCATTTTACCATTATAACACCGTAGCTGGCATGGCGCGCTACGATTCATCGAAGTCAATATGTTTATCTTACAATTAGCGACAGAGAAGTTACACTGACAAGAAGTATTGGTATATTCAAACAGTGCTTAAAAGACCCCATTGAAATCAATAAATACAAAAGCAATCGGCACGAATGAGTTCTCTGTCCAGAATGTTTCCCATTGACAGCATCGATTCTGTTGAATAGGAAATACATCCTTTAAATAAGAGGATATACCCAGTGAAAATACTTTTTTATCAGTCCATAACAATATACAATCCTATTTATTTAAGATTCAATCCTATTGTTCTCAATCCTATTGTATTTCATCCATTGGCAATAGAAAGGTCAATCGCACTATCGTAGAACCAATTCATTCCGATTCAAATTGAATTGATCTGCAATGGTTTGAGTACACATAGAAAAAAGGATTGGTATATTCAAACCAAAACGATGAGTGAATTCAATCTAATATTACGATAACGGAGGGCGAAACTAATATGCTTACAATTTAACCGAAAGATTAGGTTGATTTTTAAGTACATATTGTACTTTTACGTACCTAGAGTTATTCAAACCCACCTCGCTGTTTAAGTATGATCGAATCACACTGCAAAAAGATTATACTTCGAGACTAATTATTGGTAGTAGTACATTGTTAATGATATTTTGATTAACATTGAGTATCACCATTAACGCTTATATAACATTATTACCCATTCCGGCGAATTAGATATGTAACGACCTAAGTTGAGCTCGAACCCGGGACCTAACGCATACTAGCCCAGCACCTTCCCTGTATACGCAACCATAGCTCATTGAAGTATATAATTCCGTTTTGGATATAAAAATTATTATCTTTTCCAACACAATATTAACGTATCAAAAGTGTCCGAAACAAAAGAAAAGTGATGTGTACGTCTAGGTAAAAAGCAATAACCGTCAATATCGTATTCAATTTAAACAAGTATCGTACAGAAAGACAAAAACATTCAGTAGTTGAATAATTATTAACTTACAATTACTATAAAATCATTTTTCTGAGAAAAAATACATTATATTTAAGTAACTATTTAGATTAAATAATCCAATATTAATTATGAAATTAACGGAATGAATCGAACAAATAAAAAATTAATAATATCCACACCGAGAAAAAGGTTTGATAATATGATGAGAAATTGGTTTGAATTAATTGAATCCGGCGGTTGCCAGCAGGGGACGAAATGTGCGGTTCAGTTGACCGAAAAGCTGTATCGAAATGGATAAGAAATTTCATTCCCACAAATATTTATATTTGACTCAGCAGAATAAACAATCCATTCAATTGAATATTACATTACTTTGATTCTATATTTGGTTAAATGCATTGCATATGCGATTACGTAATCAAATTCTTTAATTGAATTGATAGTTGATATTTTCTATCCAATTGCGGTATAAGTTTATACCGGAAAAAAAAAACATTCATTTCAACTCACAATCAGTCCGGAAATGGATCCTGAGATATTTGGAGTGTTATGGCTGGTATTAATATATTGCTAATTACACATTTTTATTACTCGACTATTATTATTATCACTTATTTTACAGTATTACATATTTCCTGGAATTAAAAATCTGTCGACGTAAGTTGAGCTTAAACCTTACGTATGCTGTCCTATCACTCTACCACTAATATGCTACTGCCGATCATTGATGTCTAAAATTCCGTTTCGGACATTTAACGTATTAAAAGTGTCCTAAATCGAAGGAAAGTGTTTGATGAGTGTATTTGCATATTTTTCATATGATGTGTTTCGTCTGACACATATACATATATACATAACCACAATATATTGTTTTTGAGATAGCTTGAATTTTTGAATAAGTGCTATGTCAAAAAGTAGATCTCGGCATATACTGCTCATGTAAAGGGTTATGGGTTATTATAAAGGGACCATGAGAGACACACAGACAGTCTGTTGCACATCACGTTGTATGCTATTTTTTTTTAACCTAACGACATGTATGGTTATAGATGAAAATATATTGTAGCTGCACTAAAATATTTAGTTTCTATGAATTGAACCGTTCGATCAATGTGACCATATTAATTTAAATTATTAAATAATTATGTAGTAGGTACCGACATTAAAATATTTAATTGAATTAATCGAACAATTTGGTTGATTAGAAAGCATTTACTATTCTACCTAACTGAAAGGACACGGTTCAAATCAACAACGAATTTTTTTGGTCAGGTGAAACATACAGTAGAAACGAATTTATTTAGCTGCGGTGCAATTACTACGTGGTATATATAAAACGGAGTATAATGCACTATGTTTGATGCAAAATATATAAGTGGGTCTCTTACTGTTCTCGAGGTATCTCAAAATGTTAACTTGCAAATCCTTCATTTATGCTTAGTTGAATTACAATTTTTTATTTTCCGATGCTGAAAAATCTTGATTGAATTAAAAGATTGACATATACGTATGATTACATATCATTGAAATGATGACTTGAATATATAACCCCTTGATGAAACATATATGAGATTTTGAATAAAAGAAATCACAAGTAGTTCGATAACATAGTCGGTAGCGTGTCCGTATTAGGTAGGCATTAGGTACAGGTAGCCCTAAAGGTATGTAGTTCAAATCCAAATCCCCGTCTCCATAAACATCGGTAAATTGAGTGTACGTGATTGTATGATTTTTTTCTATTTTTAATATTCTGAATTCATTATTTCTCATGTCATAAAGTCATTATTATAATTTTACTGGCAGGTTCTAGCAGTAATTGATGTAATTCTACGCTTTCTATGCAACATGATATTGCGTTATGTTAAATAGATACAAAGTTCGTTCTACAGTACTTATGCATCAATACAACTAAATATTGAGTTCGTTGGATGGTATGTGGTGTTACATAAACTCATCATCCATTCTACGGAAAAGACTACTTGGTCGTTTCTATACATGATTAAGTTGAACAAATTGTAAATTCAGTTGAGTGAAATAAATGTGATGCTGATTGAACACTATACTATTTCGTGAATAATCTTTTGGCAGCACGTGAGAGCAGGGTTTAGTCCGGACAGATGAATTTGGTTTGCTTCAACAAAATCTATACTCTCAGTGTGTCGTTGGCGTCATCGGTAAAAGAAATTTACGAGCAAAATAGGTTTGATAGTAATTTCTAAATAAGTTCCGCCGACTTTTTGGAACGTTTTGAGCATCTTGCATGAGAATCTCTGTAACAATATATTTTCGCGGAAACAAAACTTTCTCTAAAAACTCTATCAAGAAATATAACAAGAAAAAAATTATTAAAAATAACACACGGATGCATAATCCGTATCGGTAAAAAACATTCAATTTTGTTATTAGTGTAACATGCATCTTGAAACTGCAATAGCTACCAAAAATTCAATCACATAATAAGATTTGAAAAGGGTGAAATAATTTCAGCATCATAAGAATAACTCTAAATATTAATTAATTGTTTTAAAAATTCATCCATTATTTTAAATACAGTTGGGAGACGTTCCCGCTTTGTTTGTGTGATCAGAAGCGTTTGCAGAGTGTAGTAAAAATGATCGATGAATTTTTATAAAAATTGATGAACATTAATAGTTGTTCTTAAAATGTTGAAAATTATTTCACCCTTTTTAAATTATATTGTGTTATTGAATTTTTGGTGACTGTTGCAGTTGAGAGGTTCTTACATTTTTTTTTTTTTTTCTTCAACGATATTACGTACACTAAATGTGTAAATTTGAAGTAATAGATTTATTTATCAACTCAGAAATATTTACGAATAGATTACAAAATCTTATCAAACTCAAATTTAGTACTAGCAAAAAATATATCATATACTATTATTTTTATATTTATTAGATTAATTTCATCTCATCATAAACATTGGATTATTCAATCTAAATAATTACCTCAATATAATATATTTTGTTGTGAGAGAAATGATTTCATTGTAATTATCGGTCAATAATTATTCAACTATTGAATGTTTTTTTCTTTCTGTATGATATTTGTTCAAATTGAATATGAAATTGACGGTTATTGCTTTTTTTCTAAAAGTGCACATCACTTTGCGTTTGTTTCGGAAATTTTTGATACGTTAACACTGTGTTGGAAACGATATTAGTTTTTATATCGAAAACGGAATTATAAACTTCAATGAGCTATGGTGGCGTATAGTGGGAGGATGCTCGGCTAGGATGCGTCAGGTAACGGGTGCGAGCCCAACTTGGGTCTTTAGAATTTTAATTCACCGAAATGGTTAATAATGTAATATTAGCGTTAATGATAATACTTAATGATAATAAAAATGTCATTAACAATGTACTATAATACCAATAATTAGTCTCGAGGAATATTTTTTTGTTTTGCGGTGTGGTTTGAGTATTCGTAAAAATATAAGATGTACTTGAAAATCAACCCATTTCTTCGGTTAAATCGACAGCATATTAGTTTCGCCACCCGTTACCGTAATATTAGTTTGAATTCACTCATTTTGGTTTGAATATACCATTCATTTTTTTCAGTGTAGAATACATATGTTTGAGATAATTATACAACGTTAATTGAATCCGATAGATATATGTTTGAAATGAAATTCTAGATCTTTTTGCGAGTTGAATAAAAAGTTTAGCTGCCATAAATAGAATGTTTCATCAATAGATTTTGACAAATGGAGGTCGATTCAAATAAATATACTACAATACTTGAATTTAATATATATGTATGTACGTTTAACGCAAAGAAGCTTTTTGTTGATTCAAATAAAAGAGGAGTAAATAGGCGATTTTCATCGATTTCACTACATTCTACTACGATTCAACTACATCTTTTTTCCGTCCGTTCCGACCTAGAAGGGCGCGCTCGCGTGCATCGCGGACCCTAATATTTTGTACATAATGTGAATATACAGAAATATCGGAGTTACAAAATTAACGCCCAGATCGCCTTAATTATTTTACTTATATAGATGTCAGTTGGCAGCGAGATAGTCTATTTTGAGTATGTAATGAACACTTAAATGTAAATGAATGTCGCATATAACTGACCTGAGCAGCCATGACCCGTTGTCTCTCGGCGATAAGAGTACATTTGGCACAAACACAGTCGCGCCATCGGCAGTAACGCTTATGTCCCTTTAGGGCCGAAACAACACCGTGATTACGACATCTCGCGCACTTTGGTGTCCTCTGATAACGTTCGGCACTAGCACGAAGGAAGAAAGCCGCTGGCAACACGTGATGCTGTTGCTGTTGCTGCTGATGGTGTTGCATCAGTTGTCCAACATCAACGCCGAGGCCAACACCCCGTGGCAAAGACATACTTGTATTTTTTTTTCACCCAATACGCAATTCACTGCTACCAATAAAGCCCTTAACGAGGGATGAAAGAATTTTTCAAACTAGTTCGTGAATGGCGCTAAATTGGCAATTGTAGTCTTCTACTGCACTTTCTTCAGAAAATATTTCCAATCATTCTGTCAAAAATTATGTCTGTCGAATTGATTTTTAAAGTTCTTACTTATAGCATACAAATTTTCGAATTCCCACTTCTTTAAAACATATCATTCATTCGTATGAAATTCTTCGTTCCTTCTAAGAAGATCTTAGATTAAGAATCAGCTTCAATTCGATTACTTATTTCTGCACCGTGAGATTTTCGCGAATCATTGAAGGAAAATAAATATCCGTTCTGCGCGCTGATGCTTATTTCGCACTACATTCATACAACTCGATGGAAATTTCACGTTGTTCTGTTTATTCTGAAAATCTCGGAACTTGCGTCTAAAAACTTGCCATTTATATCCAAATACCTAATGAACTTTCTTAAAATCATAAAAAATCATCAGGCACGCGCTGCCTTCTCACATGAAACGCGGAAGCACGCCGGATTTTATCTTACGTCTATCGATTATTGTTCTTTTCCGCGGAAATCAGATATATATACTAAAAGCCAAAGTCTGGCGAATATTTCACACACATCTTTAATAACTTCATGATCACGCACTTGATATTATACGAAAGTACAAAAAAAACGTACATCCTGCTTTCCTCGATATTCCATATGTCGCACTCGTGAGCCTTTCTAAGATCGTACACGCATTTTTCTCGCTCGTAGATATTTCAAACAAGGTTTGTGTAATTGTCATTTTGTAATTGGTGATGATGCTGCACAAAAAAGAGCTATTATGTTCTAAGCTTTGAGTGCGTCATAAGGAGAGACGAATTTGAATACTGTTTCATGAAGCAACTGGCTGCCACTACTGTCTTTCTTTGGCATCCCGCTTTCGCTACTTATTCCTGTTTGACGAGAGCTAAGCGGTAAAGAGACACACGCGCGCGCACGGTTTACAGCCACGCAGGGGATCACACGGGCGTGATGTGATGTCTACAGTCTCATTCGCCGATCATCCAAGCCAACCGGCGAAGCTGGAGGAGGAGCCACATGTTAAATGGGCTGTTACACAAGTCCCTATAGGATTGGCATTGTTGCTAATGCTATTTCGAATCCGATCCACCGCCAACGACCTCAAACCAGCATATCCGCCTAGTTTTTTAACCATTTTTTATTTCTTTATTCTTGCCCACATTCATACAATATTATTAGAGGACGTATGTTTAACTTTAGCAGCCAATTTAGCTAATTTATCATTACTATTTTCGTTTCAGTCCGCAATACGTTTTCGACGTATCAATCAACTGCTGTACCGTTCCATAGTACAGATTTGTTTGGGTTGATTTTTTATTCGACCTTACACTGGGTTCACACACTTGATGACTTGGTTTGATTTTCAACTGCTTTTCATTCTTTATGTCTTTCTTGGATCTCACACCGCTCCCACTTTCTGCCTCACTTGAATCTTACACTGTTGTTGATTGATTACTCCACTTATTTCTACGACATTTTCTGATTGGAGTCTTGCTTCGACTATATAATGGTGCTCATTTCTTGTTTTGACTTTAAAGGGTAAAGAGTAATTTTCTTTTACAGAGACTAGACTATGATCCCATGAAATCATGTTGAGACGTAACAGCAACACCGCACTTGATGCATTTCATACACTTTATTGTATTATTTTTTAAGTGCGTTCTAGTTCGCGCTTTGTAGATACACAGCGCTGATATGAGTCCTTTTGCATTCTGGTTTAACGTAGCTAACTTTCACTTGCGACCTCAACACGTATCGTGATTTTTCCGCAAGCCTACAAATATTTCCTGCTTTATTTAATCATTGCCAATATCACAACGTTGCCGCTACTGTTCGATTTTACTTTGTTATTACGTCAATTGTTTAAAAACAGTTCAATTTTCCACTGCACTGAAATATTATAAAGCCACGAAGTCTACCTATATGATGAAGATCTCATGGGTAGATGAAGTAGACACATACGTTATAAAGCCAAAGGGAGTCAATTGCTTTTCCGCAAATTCTTATTCGTTGGGTTTCAAGCCAACCGGACGATAGAGCAGCAGCGATTGGTGATTTGGTTCAGTTATAACCCGCATATACGGGCGGCCGACGCGCGGTTGTCACTGTTGCCACTCAGAAACCGACGTGTCGAGGACCAAACCTAGAAGTGGGCGACCACGGCGAAAGAAGCGAAAGGGGGAGGTCGAGGATGCACCAATCGGAGTTTCGACCGAGGATATAACTCAAATCGAAACGTTGTCATGTTACGCGCAGAAAAAAATCAAGTTTCCTTAAAAAAATGAAAAATATAATTTGAATGTTGCAATTTTATACGGATGTGTAACTATTGCAAATCAATTTCGAAAAACATAAATGAATAGACAAGGGAAAGCCCTCCTTTCGAGGTTAAGCCGATCGAAGCCCGGGTTATGGCACGATGCCCGTATGTCGATTGACGAGACCGAAATGCGGAAGAAATGGGAAAAGCTGGAGGCTCCAGCGCGAGAGTAGTATGGAGGATGCGCGCGCTCATGCCTTAAAATTTCTCACTCTCGCTACATTAGGCGCCAATAACAATTTCAATCTCTCCAGAGAAATTTGATTCTGATAGTCATGGACTGCCTTGTACAGTCGACTCTCTGTAAGATCGCGCCTTCGGGGCTCTGACCGCGTGATATTATAGGGAAAACGCGATATTACAGAGTGCCCGCGAGCGCTACATGGCGCATGAGAATGGGGGTCGCCTTCTATCTATGCGAGATTGTAGAGAGAGAATTGAGGGGAAATGGATCTTACATAGCGCGATCTTACAGAGAATCGACTGTAATATAGAAGTTTTAGTGAAGGCTTAGTGAAACAAGCTTGGAACAGGGTGCAAAATGCAAAATAGCAAAATGAACCACTGAGGCCACTTATAGAACAAAATTCTCATAGATTGACGGATTTTGCTTTAACAAAGAGGAAGCTTTGTTTTCATGAAAAAAAAAATCGAGTTTTTAAGGCCAGTTTGTTTGAAGTATTCCAAAAAAACTTCAGCCTCCAAATACTTCAGTATTCCAAACTACTTCGCCAGCCAGCGCACGGCCGAGCGGTCACCGATCCAAGTACGGATCGCACCGTATGGCTATTTAACTTCAGTTACCGCCAGCGCCATGCGCCGACCGCGTACCTATGGTTGTCGATCCAGAAGTCATCTATTATTATAAGCAATATTTCGTATTAACTTTGAAGAAACTCGATCAAAGCGTTCAGATTTTATAAAATTTGGAATCTTCGAAAAGATGCTTTCTATCCTTTTTGACTCGAATTAGTTTTGACGAATCGATGTTGATTTTTTTATGTTAATAATGTAACTTTTGTCGATCATCTATATCAAGTTTGCCATAAACATAGACCACAGGGCCTCCATTTTATAAAATTTTGAATTGTTTGAAAAATTAAAAAATCGATCAAATCCAAGCAAATCTGACTATCAGACTATGTATAGGGAGAGAAACCGGCATGTTAGAATTTGCACATTACTCCTTCATAATTTTCACATATTATACAAAAAGCTTCCTCTCAAAGTCGAGATAGGTGCTTGATTATAGAGACAGAACTTGATAGAATTTAAGCAACCAAAACCGAATATCTATGATACATGATGATATATTTATGCTCAATATCCGCGTGAACCCGGCTTTATTCGACCATTTTTTGGGTTTGGGTTTCCGCTTCCGCTAGTAATTTTTCAAATGATTTTGCAAGATCTCAGTTACATTCCCAGCAATAACCCACCGTTTTGAAAAGTAAATAGCTTCAGTATGTCGTTCTAATCGAGAATACCTAGACAAATAAATTGTTGGGGATATAAAATTCTCCGGACACCGAACAAAAATACTATGAATTTATTGATATAAAATTAATTAAGGTAGTTGCTGCAATCCAGTTGAATCACTGACTCAAAAACATTTACAGAAAAAATATTTTCGTCCCTGCATTAAAAAATAAATATTTGGGATCACCACGTTCAGCGTGAATTCTAGTATTCAGAACTGTATTAGTGTAGAATTCATGCACGTAACCAAGAATTGAGTCTGATCAGCGTGGTATCAACTTATTTGTCGTGACGACTCTCGAATAAATGATGCCGAAGCACAGGCTTCGGCATCATCCATCATCTCTGCAGAGAGTATACATAATGCATGTTTTCAAATTTATTCGTTTCCGTAGTAAATAGTGAGAAATATATTTACGGTATCTTGGATAGCTAATTTCATTGATAAATATAAATTTATTCGCATCATAATTGCGTTATAATATTTGTAACACCGCTCAATATAGGTTGAGGTGCGTTGCATGTACAATGGTTTGTTGATTGGGTATATGTAGTAATTATATACCGAAAATTACGTCAGTTGTATCAGCCTCATGTCAGAGTCATTGTGCTTGCTTTAATGTTAAATGTCTTTTTATTGCGATTGTGAGCTAAACATTTTTTGAACCAATTTGTTCGGAATATTTTGATTGATCAGATTATTAGGTTTATCGACCAGAATGTTTTTTCAAAATACTTTCGAAACCACGTAAATCGCGCTTGTGTCGCGCTTTTTCATATGTTCCTATGTGAAAAAGAGGAACTTTGACTGCCTATTTCCGTTAATAAGTGGAAAAACCCCGAATTTACTCCTATGCGCATGATGTACATTGCTTTATGAAATAAAATACGTCCATGCAAAACGGAAATCCGTCTTTTCGATTATGCCGTATACAGTAACTGCAACTCGTCGATGTGTATAAATATTTTCCGCGTAAAAAACCATAAGGGCGTCCTAAATATATTTCCTCGTGTCTATAGTCACGAGGCTCACAGTATTTTCGTAAATGCATTGAACATCAGTAATTCACAGAAAAGTTTTATAGCTGATCTGCAGTAGTGGATCCGAACACACACGCTAACTAACGGGAACGGGGAAGTTTGCAGTCACGGGGCGAACCGTAAGAGTGAAGAAGGAAATGGATGGGACAAAATCAGTGAAAGAGAAGCGATGGTCATAGCGGTGAAGGGAAAGGTGAGGAAGGTTGCCGTTCGCAAAGCTGAAGCGAGTGCATTGACGTGTACATGGAGAAGACAGGGCAGCAACTAGCACAAAACCTCATCTGCACACTAGGACGAAATAAACCACTGTGCCACAGTATTCGCGGTCGTGGCATCGGCGATAAAGTGGGAGGTGGAAGAGGATCAATGGAGGATACGCCTCCTTCCGGGGGTACCACGCATCCTATTGGAGGACGAGTGAGTCTCATCCTCAATCTGGCCACTGAGGCAATGGCAAATAGTGGGGCAAGTCGCCAGAGAAGTGGGGCTTTATGGAATGAGAGATAGATGTTGAAGTGTTTATATCTGACTATAGTGGAACGTGGCACGAAACGACATGCTAACTGCTAGCTGCTGCTGTCGCCGCGTTTCCACTGCTACCTTTATATACTTCAATCGTACACTGTACCCACACACACACATACAGTTCGCTTCTACCAATCCAATTACCACTACAGTCGTATCAATTGCTAACCAATGTGGCCTCTCTAGCTGCTATATTCGTATCTCGTACACATCATATACATTCCGTGGAAACTGAACACTGGAGTTCCCGAACTTCAGCTAGACCGAACATTTATTTTATAAATTCGCGAAAATTAAACGAAAAAACTGCGCAATGCGTAAGACTTCTACTTTGCGGAGTTTTCCTAACTGTGTGTTAACATCTCGAATACAAAAAGAAACTATATCTTATTTCGTATTATAGCTGCATGAAACCAGTTTTTACTGTAATATATGTATATATTGAACCTCGCAAAAGAGGAGCTTATGTACATGAGCTACAACTAAAGCCGATTTCGCAATTGTTTCTTGTATTCTCCAGTTTTTTAATACGTGAAAAATATGTTCCTATGTTGTTCCGACTGGAATACTTTAGATTGAATACATTTGACAGACGTTTATATATATGATACACCAAGAAAAAAGTTTGCTAATATGAGCAGAAATTGGTTTGAATTAACTGAATTCGGCGGTTGCGTGTGGCAAACTAAATGTATATATGATTCAGTTAACTGAAAAGCTATATTGAAGTAAAATAAGAAATTTCATCCCAACAAATATTTATATGCTTCATTCGACAGAGTAGACAGGCCATTTAATTAAATATTATATTATTTCGATTCTATATTGTGTTAAAAGTACTGCCGCATGCAATTACGTTACTAAATTCTTTAATTGAATCAATAGGTATGTCTTCTTTCCAAAAATGGTATAGATTGCCCGAAAACAATGCATTCAATTCAACTCATTGTCAGTTCGGAGATGGATTCTGAGATACTTGGAGTGTTATCACTGGTATTAGTACATTGCTAATTATATTTTAACTATCATTAACTATTATTATTATCGATTATACTTCGGTTATACACAACCAAACTACATTTTTGAACCAACTCAATGCGGTGTAAGTCAACTTGTTTCGAAAGACCAGCGAATGTTGTTGAAGCAACTCAATATTCAGTTGTTTCGACCGTAATTAAACACTTGGGGAAGGGCTGAATTATCGATTGGATTGGAGCGCGCATTATTTCGGTTTTACTATAACCAATGTTAGTATATATAAAACGGAGTATATAATAATGCGCCATGTAAGCGACGTATCAAACGTAATCAGTCAAAAAACAAAAGAAAAAATGGGATTTGATTATCACATACATTATAGTTTCATGCTGCAACCGAACCATACAATGTCATGTGGCTTCGAGACGATTGCGTCTCTTACAATTAGAGATATAAACAAAGTCTCGACAAAGTAGCATGAGGTGCAGCGGGGTAACGTGGCGATGCAGAACTCGTTTCCCGCATACGTATTTTACCGCGACTCGTTGACTAAGTGGGGGCGACGGCGCGATCTCTCGCTCAGTGATATATATGTATATATATATATATATATATATATATATATATATATATATATATGTGTGTGTGTATCTATCAAAAGACGTTGGCCGACAAATAGTAATTACGTTTACACGACGTGTCTTATACTGGTTTTGCTATAACCGGTGTTAGTATATATCGCGGCTTTGTCGCCACTACGGGGCGCTCCGTGCAGCGTAGATCGTGACGTCGGCTGTGAAACATAACCTAAACCGTTGTATGCGATTACTGTCAATATTTTGTGTTTACAAAAATTGTGTACTGGTAAAAATTTTGAGTGGGTGAAGCTTACATCTCTTTCTTTTCCGAACTCAGTGCACGTGCCTTAGACAATAAAATTATTTCTCGTATTTATTACATTTGCGTAATCAATACTTGAGATATGGAAAATCAAACAAGAAGAATGTTTGTAAATCCTAAATAAATAAATCAATTAATTTTTATTTAAAATTTGTTTAAATCTTGAGCCAGTGCAATCCAAGCGGCCTCGATAAAGAAGAATAATTTTTCTTCACTCCATGTCACTAAGGTAACTTGACTGAGTGGTATATTACGGGTTTCACAATCGCAATATTTTAAGTTCAATTCCCACTCTTTTTTTTGTATTCAATTAAAAATGGGGATTATCAGAAACACTACTTATTAATTGATAGTTTACTGTTCCCAAAATATAAATAACGCAGTTTGGTCGACTTGGGTTTCGCTTGGTTTTCACCGGCTTAAGATTTAGACAAATTTTAAATAAAAATTAATTGATTTATTTATTTAGGTTTTATAAACATTCTCCTTGTTTGATTCACCATATCTCAAGTATTGATTACGCAAATATAATAAATACGAGAAATAATGTTAGGGTCTAAGGCGCATGCGTTGAGTTCGGAAAAGGAAGAGATGTAAGCTATTTCTGTCCCTGCCGCACATGACCTACGACTACATGCGCGAACCTGGTGGTCTCAAATCGAAGCTGAAATCTATTCCATAAACCGACCTACCCCCACCATCGTCATTTCAAGCCTGTATGTAAGACCGTGGTATATATAAAACGGAGTATAATGCACCATGTTTGATGCAAAATATGTAACTCGGTCTCTTACTGTTCTCGAGGGATCTCAAAATTTTAACTTGCAAATCCTTCATTTATGCTTAGTTGAATTACAATTTTTTATTTTCCGATGCTGAAAAATCTTGATTGAATTAAAAGATTAACATATACGTATGATTATACATATGTCATTGAAATGTTGACTTGAATATGTAACCCCTTGATGAAACATATATGAGATTTTGAATAAAAGAAATGATAAGTAGTTCGATAGCGTAGTCGGTAGCGTGTCCGTATTAGGTAGGCATTAGGTACAGGTAGCCCTAAGGTAAGTAGTTCAAATCCAAATCCCCGTCTCCATAAACATCGGTAAATTGAGTGTACGGGATTACATGATTTTTTTCGTTTTTTTTTCTATTTTTAATATTCTTGATTCATTATTTCTCACGTCATAAAGTCGTTATTATAATCTTACTGGTAGGTTTTAGCAGTAATTAATGTAATTCTACGCTTTGTATGTAACAAGTTATGTTAAATAAATACAAAGTTCGTTGCACAGTACGTATGCATTAATACAACTAAATATTGAGGTCGTTGGACGGCGTGTGGTGCTACATAAACTCATCATCCATTTTACGGGAACGACTACTTCGTCGTTTCTATACATGGTTCAGTTGAACAAATTGTAAATTCAGTTGAGTAAAATAAATGTAATGCTGATTTGAACACTATACTATTTCGTTTTAAATCGATATATGCCTCCAAGAACTAAATATGTATTCCGTGCAAGATGATATCTGTGCAAAACAACAATCTATTTATTTCTGTAAACGGATTAATTTTTTCCTTGAAACTCCATTTCAGTTGATTAACAATAGCATTTTGTTGAATCAAGTATGTGCCATTTTTCCAACCTACAAAACCATGTTGTTCTACTAATTGAATAATCTTGTGGCAGCCCGTGACAGCAGGGTTTTAGTCCGGACAAATGAATTTCGTTTGCTTCAACAAATCTTTTCTCTCAATGTGTGTATGTATGTTCGGTAGCAGTATGAAACTACAATGTGTGTGATAGTCAAATCCCATTTTTTCTGTTTTTTTCCACTCATTACGTTTGATACGTCGCTTACATGGTGCATGATTATTCACTTCGTTTTATATATACTAACATTGGTTATAGCAAAACCGGAATAACGCGCGATCCAATCCAATCGATAATTCAGTTCTCCCAAGCATTTAATTACGGTTGAAACAACAAACATTGAGTTGTTTCAACCTGGTCTTTCGGAACAAGTTGACTTACACCGCATTTAGTAAGTTCAAAAATGTAGTTTAGTTCCGGCAATGCATAATGCATGTTCACCCAACTATAAGCGGTGGAATATTTCTTGTGTATAGTGAATCATTTATTTTGTCTACTATAATACCATACACTATTGCTCGAACTATATCAGTGTTCAGTCAACCAATTAGATGTCAACTACATTTATTTATTTGAAGTGACAAATCCTTTCTCTGAGTATACTGTACTATATATTCACTTTTCCGAACTTTGTCGCATGGCAGCAATGAAATACCCCTCCATCAGCTAACCTCGGTGAAACACATCAATCGCGTCTGTTGCCCTGTGAGTAGTCGGGAGTTAAAATCATTATAATACAAATACGTTACTTTTCATTTGAGAAGCCTCAGTAGCCTGCAGCGTGGCCTGCTTCCGATGTATCGTGGGCGCTCGCAAACGGTCGAAATCATTTCTTTTTGTTTGTGAGACTCTCATCCACACTATCATCGCTCCCTCTTCATCGTTCGATAATGACGATGTACCATTTTTCCCTTCACCCGATGTATCACTAACGTCGGACATAAACGGATCTGGAGGCGCTACAGCATCGATTGTAGCAAAAATGTCTGGACCCGCCGCCAGTCATTTGCCAGGTACTTCGCGACAGGCATTTTTGGTCCTTAGTGTACCAATTACGTAGTTATGACGACGAGTTATGTAGTTATGACGACGTCATAATATAATCTTAAAAATTATAACAATGTGATATAAACGATTTTTCCATTTTCAATATTGTAGCTCTGGATTCCCCTAAGGCCCGAACGACCCGTAAGGGGGGCGCGCAGCTTCGACGTATGTTAGCGCAGTACATAATTGCTTTAATTGAGATTACAATTAGCCAGTGATATTCTGTTAGTTCAAGATCTCTTCTACAAGAATCTACCCATATAAATAATAAAACGTTTATTTTTCTTCCTTATTTTCAACTATGTATAACACCGCCCACTCGCAACACAATTCTCAGTTAGCAGGGCCAGGTCAGCAGGGCACATGAAACGGCCTCATCTAGGCCCAAATTCCCTGATGTGTAATTTACAATATATACTGCGTGTAAAACGACGTCAAACATTCGCGTTAACAGTTACCAGGGATATATAGGTACCTTTCAAATGAACATTCGAGCTTATGTCCCCGACTTTTCACATTTCATCCATTGAGATGTGAACATTGGTTTGAATCACGCATTAGATAATATTACCAGAAATAATGGGTTATTAAGACTGATAAAGGGTAGTTAAGATTCATTTGTCATGTAACATTCATTAAGTCATTTTACGTTAATATCCATCTAATTGTAAGTCATTCAGTTTTCCGCATCGTTCATATAAGAACAAGAGAATTGTACCAGATCCCGTGGGATGTGCTCTACGTTGACCACGAAGTCAGTGCTACAATACTTCGTTCCTGTTTTCCTAATAAAACATCATGTGCATATTAACGCGTGAGCGTATTTCGTACCTTAAGCGTGCCTCGAATTTGCATCGTGTCCTGAGTGAACCTCCAGTATATACCATGCCACGAGTGTGCATCCAGTGTATGTCGTCGCCTGCCGCGTGTGTGGCTCTAGTGTGTGTTGTACTCTGAAGTATCGACTAGACTGTCTCATACCAGCCAACAAACATAAAGATGGATCGTAATTATTAGTCCAATATAAAAATGAAGAAATGTATTAAAAGTTATTTATTTGTTGTTTTATCATTTTTCGAACATGCTCTTAAAAATTTCAATTTGGAATTTTTAGATTTTAAATTATCATGGGCTTCAATGGGTACAGTATGATTTATTCCGAAACAAGTCGAAATTTCGCGCGGCACGGTTTGACAAGCTGGTGTAGGTATCTCACAAATTCGACTTTACAAATCAGTGCGACGCGTCGACGCTCGTCTGGTCTCTACACGGTACTCAGCGTTTTTGAAAGTCTTCAGACGTTCGAACCGCAAAATAAAAAAATTCTTTCGTTTAGGATCAAAAGTGCACTTGTGTTTGAGCGGGGAAAACGGAAAACGAGACCGGCTCAGGTTATCGTAGAGGTCATTTTGGAGGACAATCATTGAAGAAGAGCTGTTACAGTTGCTCGAGTTGATGGTTGGCCGCGTCGGCAACAGCTAGACAAGCAATGTATCGGGCTATACAGTTTTTATAATCAACCACTAGTGGCGTTGGCCGATGTCCATCATGCAAGCGGCAAAAGCAAGAGGAAGGACTGAAGCTGGAAGGATGAACGTTCACGCTACATAAGATCAAAAATCCCATCACGCACCTTTTGCAACAAACAGTCTATATTTTAGTGCTATAAAACAATAATCGAATCGAATTCTGGATCGTGGATTCTACTGTGTGATCATACTTGTTATATAAATAATGACGGTTTTATATGGTTTACATATTAAGGGAATGAACGGAGATAAGATTATATTGCCAGGAACAAATTTATAAAAAAGTTTTTAAAAAACCCATATATCTAGAGATTCGGTAGAGCCTTAGGACAAGTACATTTCTCCCTTACCGGCTTGCGGTACGACCCTCGCTTGGCCGTCGAGACCCGCAGAGCATATTTTCCCGAAACAAACCGATAAGTCGTGGTGGGAGCCAGAAAAATTTCTTATATAATGAACTAGCTGGTGCCCACGGCTTCGCACGCCTTGAAACAGTGTAACAACATTTTACCCCTTTTTACCCCGCCAGGGGATGAATTTCGGAAAAATCCCTTCTTGATGAATGCCTACGTCGTATAAGGAACCTACCTGCCAAATTTCAAGTTTATAGGCTTTATAGTTCGTGAAATTTCGCGATGAATCAGTGGTATTTTCACTTATATACATATAATATAGATATATACAGATTACAGACAATGAGTACGCAGAATACTCGTTTCTAGTGATACTTATTATCTAATACGATTGTCGGTTTATTCATCGTGACTTGAATCAATCGAATCCAGCCATGTTTCACCGTTTTTGATGATATTTTACGATTTCAGAATGCAAGCTGGTAACATACGCTCACAAACGTCATGCAGGTTACACAGCCGCCTGTACACATGCCAAGGCCGAGCGTGACATAGATATTATAGAACATCTACCCAACACACTCGCGGCCACCATGTAAGTATATACGGTCGCACGTATTCAAAGTAGACCGATGCAAGACTCCCGTGAGCGCGAAGGGCGCGAAGTATACAATAAAAACTCCTAACCTCACTTTTTCACCGCGCGCGTGAATTTGCTTGAATGAGTAGAAACTGTACAATTACCGATATTGTATTATAACACTATTCTCAATTCAGATAATTCATAATCTGTCTAGAATGCACATCGTAATGTGTGTGACAGATTTTGAGGGCCGACATAACCTCCCTATCATACAGAGTGTCGTTGGAAAAATGAAGTGGCGCGGTACAAAATTTTCTTTTCCGCACAATAAGTTTTCTCATACCTGTCGATGTGGCTCCCGCATGTTATCTTCGCCGCTAATTTTTACCATGCTGCCTGGCAGTTTCTTCCAAATCCTTCCTTCCGTGTAGTAGTCAACGAAGACATAGGTTTCTTTATGTTTGAATGTTTGGTTCTTTATGTTTAATTGTTGGAATTAAGCGTGATGAGACATCGTTTGTTAATATAATTATGATCGTAATGATTAATTTTAATGTTTTCCGAGTGACAAGTTTGTTTGTTAAAATTTGAAACAACGTGATATATAAACATAATTTCAGTAATAAAAAAATAAAATGGAAAACTCCCGAATACACCAGTTACTAAAAATTCAAACACACAATAAGATTTAAAAAGGGTGAACTAATTTTCAGCATTGTAAGAATAACTATAAATTTCAATTAATTATTATAAAAATTAGTCCATCATGTTTACTATATACTCGGGAGATGCCTTTCGATCACACAAACGAAGCAGGAACGTCTCCCGACTGCATTAAAAATAATGGATGTATTTTTATAATAATTAATTTCCTTTTTCCTTTTTTACTTTCCTTTCCTTTTTTAGTCCTTTTTTATGTCGTTGTCTGGTTGGTGTGATGATCATTCGTCCGAGTGTCTGGATGAGGCTGTATACTCGTTTAATACGGGATTTCTTCATAGTGAGTTCGATTTGTTCTCCGCAAGTTTTTCCACAGAGTTTTTCCGCTTCTAACAGTAGATTCTGGATTCGTGCATATCTGAGCGTCAATTCTTTGGCCTTGATTCTGACTATCAGTCGCCATGCAGCGTGAAAGATTTTTGCTTCTCCGAGATGTTCTGCATAGATTGTTGTCGTATTCATTGAAGTCAGTCGAAGTGCTCCCTAGGGTGTGGTTGCTAATGCTAGCTAGTCCAACTAGAATTATTAGGCTCTTCATCTGCAACATTATAGAAAGGTTTGATTTTATCAATGTGGATTCTTGTGTTGAGGTTGTTTATTTTGAGCGTAACGTTGTTATTATCATGTGTTTCTAATATAGGGTATAGCCCTAGCCATTCGCTGTCCAATTTCTTTAATTTGCGTTCGTTGTTCAACAGCACTAGGTCGCCTGGTGTGTAAATTTTATGCGTTCTTGTAATTTTGTTGTCTTGATGTTCTTTAGCTTTTGCTTTCTCTATATTTTGTTTTGCTCTTTCAAGGATGAAATCATGTATTTTCTTCCATCGTTCCAGAAATTCGTTGTAGGTGATGGCGCCGTATTTTCCGATTGTCGATGGTATGTTGGCTTTTCGTCCAAAGGTTAGTTGGAAGGGGGTAAAACTGTGAGTTTCATGTGTTGTATGCAAAGCTGATAGCTTGTAGGGATTTGTCCCAATATCGGCTTCGTTCACTGCTTTCAAGACTGGTTTTGATCAAGTCTTTCAGGACTGAGCGTGTTCGTTGTAGACTACTATTTGATTGCGGATTTTAGGCTGTTGTTTCAATATGACGTATCTGAAAGCTGATTTCGAATTCTTTCATGGCGTTGAAGATAAAGTTTATTCTTTGGTCTGTCATTACGTTCTTGGGTGTCGAAAATATGTAGATGTAGTGTTCAGGTAATGCGGTGAACACTTCCCCTGCGGTAATGCCTTTAGGCGGGCATAACATTAAATACTTTGTTAGGTTGTCTTGTATACTTAGGACGTTGCTATTTTTCTTTTGTGACATCGGTAGTGGTCCAAATGTGTCCATAGCGATTTTCGCGTTGGGTTCTGTTGGTGTGTCTGGGATGCCTGCAGATGCTTCGTTCCTGATCCTGGTGAGTTTTTCTCGTTGGCATTGTTCGCAAGTTTTGATGTAATCTATCATATCCTGTTCCATATTTTTCAATTCGTGACTTTCTTGAAGCCGTTTTATTGATCGGTTCTCTCCAAAGTGTTGCAACGCTGGTTTGCCTTGGCATTCATCGAGCAATGGTCTTTTTTGCTCAAGTGTTAATTTTTCTTGGGACGTACAGCATACTTTGATGGTTGTGTGGCAATTGTCGCACAAGAAGTTGAACATGCCATTTAGAATTTCTTTTTCATATTTCGAGATCTGGTGGTGGGATCTGCGCTGTTGAATTGCAGTGGACCACTCCTTTGTCGTAAAAATTCAGACGCTATTCCTAGAGTGTTAATCCATTCTTCTTTATTGTAATCTCCAACGGAGACATTGTTCATATCTTCCTCTTCACTCTTGGTGACCGTCATCCATCTTTCTTTGTTCATACTTTGTGATTGTTTAACTCTATTTGTTGTGTGTCCGATCAAATTCCAGTTTGCATATTCTGGGTAGAAAAATGGTATTGTTTCCTCTGGTTCGCTATCGGCAAGGGTCGTGTCAACTGAACTTGAATTGATTGGGCTGCAGGTGGAGGTTTTCCCGTTGTTAATCATCGTTCCTTGAATGATATCGTTTACTGGTAATATTCGGGAGAGTGCGTCAGCTGCTTGGTTTTCTTTTCCTTTCACGTATTCGATTTCGTAATCGTATTCCTCTAGTTTAAGTCTCCATCTTAGTAGTCGTCATGAGGGATCTTTTACATGGACAGCCATATCAGTGGTTTGTGGTGCTATTCGAATTTTGATTTTTCTCCTGAGTAGATACTGTCTAGTCTCCTGATGCTCCATACGATTGCTAATAATTCCTTTTCTGTAGTAGTATAGTTTTTCTCTGCTGGGTTGATTGTTATTGAGATATAGCAAAATAGGTCTTGTGAGAGTACTGCTCCAGGTCCAACATTAGATGCGTCAGTTGTAACGTCGAAGTTCTTTTCGTAATATGGATATCTGAGTACCGGTGAGATGCAGAGTTTCTTTTTTAAATTTTGGAAGCTTTGTTTATATTTGCCTGTCCAGACGAAATCTTCATCTTTCTTGGTGAGTTCGGTGAGTGGATTATCGATAGTTGAAAAATTCTTGATGAATTTGCGGTAGTAACCGGCGACGCCTAAGAATGACTTTACATTCTTGGGTGTCTTGAATTCTTTCACTGCTGAAATTTTGTTCGGATTTTTTTTTATTTTATCCTTGGTTATCAGGTGTCCAAGATATTCAAGTTCTGGTCGCAGGTATTCACATTTGTCGGCTAATTTCAATCCTGTTTGTCGAAGTCTTTCGAACAATATTACGAAGTTCTCATTATGTTCTTTCATCGAATTTCCGAATACCACTATATCGTCGAGATATACGAAACATGTTCATCCGGCTGGTCCTTTGAGAGCGGTATCCATCATTCTCTGAAATGTAGCGGGTGCGTTTTTTCGACCGAAAGACATCCGTTCGTATTCGAAATGTCCTTCTGGTGTTCAGAATGCCGTATATTTTTTACTATTTTCTTCTATGGGGATTTGGTGTAACCCTGAGCTGAGGTCGAAGGCTGAGAAGAATTTTGCTTTATTCACATGGTCGAGTATGTCGTCAATGATGGGTAATGAATAGGCGTCTTGATCGTTTTTCTCGTTTAATTTTCTGAAGTCTATTAGAATTTTCCATTTCTTCTTTCGTGATGCATCTGTTGGTTTGTTACAACCCAGATAGGTGAGTTGTATGGTGATTTTGAATGGTTAATAATCTTCTTGTTCAACATGTCGTTAATTTATCTCGATATTTCTTGTGTGTGGCATTCCGGCGACTTGTAACTTCCGTTGTTACTTGGTTCATTATCCTTCAAGGTAATAATGTGTTCCGTGTTATCTGAACATGATAGAAAATGTAATTATGTCTTGGTATTGTGATATGATTTTCCACAGCGAGTTTCTGTCTTGGGTTTCCATGTGGTCAAGTCTCGTGTTCTCTATGAGGAGTTGTATTCGTTTGCCAAATTCCTCTGGTGTGACTCTATTAACTCTGGCATTAATGAGTTTCACACGATGGAGTTCGATCGCGTTGTGTTGTATGAATTAGTCTTTGTCTTGTTTATTGATAATCGATATTTTAAACAGTGAGTCACGTATTCTATACATCGAGTCAGGGATCAGTGGGCGGTCGAAAATTCCGACGTGCCCCTTCTTAAAGTGACTTTTGATATTGAGAATTTATTGTTTTTTAGCTGGAATAAAATATCCGTCATCGTGTAATGCATGTTTTATTCCGTCACGATTTAGGTAGTCGTTAGTGAGTTGATGTTGGAAGGCTTGTATGAGTGGTTATCCCACTAGACCGTTTTCTAGGATAGGAAAGTCGTCGGTTATGATGTGGAATTTGTGTTCTTTGCGGTGCAGTTTCAGATTAGCGATTTTTGTGCTCCGATGTTTTTCGCTTCCCATTAGGAATTTTCTTAACTCTTCTCGTGTTTGGGTGTCAGGTTTAATTAAAGATTCTTTAATGAGGTTTATTGAGGATCCTGAATCGATGAGATATCTTGCGGATTGTCGGGTTCCTCCGAATCGCCATTGACAGGACTGGAGTCTACTGGAGATTGTTGCAATTCGATCAAATACTCCTCCTGTAATTTGTCCATTAGTTTGTCATCATTTTCGTTGTCCCAATCTTTGTTGAGACGGTTGATTCATGGTAGAAACTTTCCTGCTGGACCCTTGAGAAAATTTACTTTCCTAAAGCATTGGTTTTCAGTATGCCCATTGCGTTTAGAGAAAGAACGGATAAGCTTCATCCGTTCATTCGGTGACATCGAGTGATTCAATGGGTCACTGTTGTTGTTAGACGGCTTGCCTTGTAAGGGGGAGCTGGCTGGTCTCTCCAGATTTCTCCCGAATGATGTGGAGTTCCGCTGATAATTTGGTCGCGCGTTAGTCATCGTACGATGCCGGGCGCCTTTCTCGCGGAGCCATATCTCTGTCTCCAATGCATCCGTCTGTGCTTTATTGATATCTGTTTATGTTTATGTTTTAATTGCGTTTCCTTCTTCCATGCGTATCGCTACGCGTCTTTCCGTGGAATGTTCCTCGTGCTGTGCATATTTTAGTTGGTTTAATTTTGCTCTGAACCGATGACTATACGATTGCACGCATTCAACCTTGAGTTGACGAATTTATGCGAGTCTAGTACAAGCTAGTTCGTATGATGTTGTTTTGTGTACATTCATTCTTAATGGTTGATATAAATCATCGTAACTGTATATCTAAGAATCGAATTGCTCGTTCAGCCTGGTCAATAATTTGTTCGTTGATGATAAAGTCAAAGAGTCGGTGAAGTTCGCTGCATTGTGCGCGAGCGCGTTTTACGGAGCGAATGAATTATTCAACTTCCATATAATCATGACCCCTGAGAGTTCGTACGGTGCATATGATTTCTTTGACTGGGCCGACAGTACTGCGTCTGTCTTGTTCCGTTGGTACCCGCTCGGGTGAACTTTCGTCTGAGCTTGATGGTGTTCTCGCTCAATTTCTTGACTTTCTTTCAGTATTAAGGAATTTTTTATCGGCTTCTTCTTCCATTAATTCTGTCCCCAGGTGCTTCCATACTTCTTGGTTTTCTTCTGATCTTTTTTGATTTTCGTCTCCTAGGGTTTTTATACACATTTCTATTCGTTCGAGTTTACTCATGATTTTCGTCAGTGCGTTTTCCTGTGTGAATCCGTTTGGTGATGCGGTTCGCGACATGGTCTGTGCCGTTAAGAATGCATTGCTGAGGAATTCTTCTATGCCCGGACTGTCGTCAAGGCTTTCCGTAGAATAGTCTTGATTGTTTCAATAGTTCGTGAATGCCAGTATAAATTTTATTTATACTATGCAATCCTCGCAAGTAGCTACACATTTGTTTCGATAGTACGACTAATTCTCGGTTTATATTGACGAAGAGGTAACACTCACAGGTGTATCCCTATGATCACTTCACTTATTTACCTTATCGGTTCCTTCAAGTGCTGCTCCTGGTGATCCACGTGGCTCAGTGGCTGTCCGAGTTCTAGCGTGTCCAGTGGTAGTTTAGGATTCAATGTCGAGGATAGTTCCGTTTGACCGTTCAAGGTCTGCGTGGTCAGTATAACTCGGCTGAGTTCAGGGACTGATTTCTTACAGACTAACGTTTCGTCGTTGAACACTATCCTAGCAGGATTGCCAAAATGTTACGGGGAAATTCCCGAAATTGAGTTTTTAAAATAAATGACAACAGAATCACTATATGTCGTAGCGTAAGAGGTGTTCTTTATTTATAATTCAACGTTTATTCGTAAATGAGTAATACAGTGCAGTTTATCGTCCATAGAGTGGCAGAGTGAACCACGATTTACAATGGTTTGCGTAAAACTGAGGAGCTGAGACAGTGTCACATCGAGATGGGCGGAGTCATCGAGAGATATGTAAACAAAGGGTCAATTCATCCGGATGTTGATAAAGTAGGAGTTTTTGGCAGTAGGGGATTTTGGCTGCGTTACACACTACAAAAAGTGTCGGTTTTTTACGCAATGAATTTGAGAAATTTATAAGATACTTGCAGTTGTGTCACTACAGTGGTTTATTTTTTTCATTTTCAACAATTGGAATGAAGTTAGAGGACGTTTTATATCAAATTTGACAAGGGTCGATAAAACAACTAAGCTGAATGGAAGAGAATAGGTGCATATTGAAACTGACACATTGCTTTCTGATTACTTGTATGCATTGGCAAATCTTCCTTTATAAGCATACTTAAGTTACTGATTGTACATAAATTTAATTATAATTAAAAAAAGAATACAGATTAAAAACTTCCACACTATTTCCTCCTTAGAAATGAAGAGAAAGAAATAAAGTCCAATACACACAAACACGAACGCACACACGCAAGCACGTTTACACATATCTAGGAGAGTATTAGTTGGGTTATTCACTTACATATTTTTTTCATATTGTAGTGGCGCGCAAGTGTTATTTACTGGGGATGGCCCGCCCGGCAAAATACGGGAGTATGCATGTCATGGTGGTCCAAATTACCAGTCGTGTTCCCCATGTCTCCAGTGATCTCAGAAACAGCAGAAATTGTCTTAACATAACTTGTCGCATCGATTCTGTTAGTGATCAATGTTTGAGAACATACACTGCTCAAGTACGTAACTAAATCCCTGAGATGGAGGACTATTTATAACTGGCTGAGATTTTTTTTGTCCGTTCCCTTATTTTGTTGCCATTACGTGAAATTCGCCCCTCATTTCATATATTCCACGTTCCACATTCCGTTGCTTGTTTATCTTTTCGAATTGTTGTGATGTAATATTTTATTGGATCCGTATTTTTTTAATATTTCTATTGTATATATTATTGGCATGTACAATAATAAATAAATACAATTATGGCTAATGATTGTCGTGAAATATAACCTAAAGTGAGAAAAAACCATGTAAATAATGCAGATAAAACGAACTTGCATTCGAATTAAATAATATTCGTGCCGAGCTGATAAAGGAAAAAAATAATGTTTATTACAAATAGTAATAATAATGAATAAGAATTTAGTTGGGTGTTGATAAACAAAAATATTGACGGTTCGATTGTCGTCGTGAAACATAACCTCTATAACCAAAATAAATTTCGTAATGGAAAAAAATGAGGAACGCAGCTTCGTTACCGCCCGGGGAAGTTTTATATTACCTTAAGGGGATGTTCAACATACTATACCGCATTAAGGTGGAGTAAAACATTCTACTTCACATTACGGTGATATGAAACATGCTATAATACCTTAATGACATGTAAATCATTTTAAGGTGCTTTCGATCACAATAATCATCTCTGTGAAAAAAATTGGGAAACGCTACTTTGTTATGACCTAACGCTATTTCCCATCACCTTGAGTATTGTGAAACAGACTACCTCAAGGTGATGTGAAACGAACTTAGTCGGTAACAATAACAATGCCACTGAAAGATGAATGAGATACCAAGGAAAAGAATATTGCCTCTGTCAGTATATTAAGTTAAATCAGGTTCCCTCTGCCCTTCGGTTGTTAAGCAATGCCAGAACCTCAGGCGGTAACAAAAACTGTGCATTATGCTCAAAATCTACAGAAATTGTAGATTTTGAGGAAGAGCGAATTATTAGCGGATAGCCTTACAAGATAACGCATTTTTTAAATAATGATCGGTCTTCGGCCTTGTTTACAGTTTTTGTTTGATACTTTTATCGGTCATTATTATAGATAATAATTATTATTATACCTAGATACACTTAGACTAGCCCTTAAAGCCAACCAAAAGAACATAAAAAAAAAAAAAAAAATTTCAAACTCGCGATTGCAAAGCGTTCAATTACGTACGAATGAATGCAAAAATTGAACGGAATAACGGAAGTTGAGTTCAAAAAAGTACTTGACCAAATAAAAGAGTGGGAACTTCAAAAATGAATGCAAAATTTGATCTGAATAAGGGAAATTCAGTTCGAAAAAGCACTTGACGAAATAAAAAATAAAAAAAAGGTGTGAGCGACGCGGTACTGACGAGATTTAATGTGTAAACATGTAGGCTCCTAACCGTTCGGTTTTGGAAAGTCGCAGGGGTCGTGGAATGGTTTTGATAAACAGGAGATTTGGGTATCATTTATATAATCAAAACAATACATTTATCACGAAAACGACAAAATGTATTCATTTTCAATTTCTTTTATGCATGAAACTATTGGTCTATGATAACTAAAATAAGATATATACACCTGCGATTTAACTGCGTCTAAGTACGCAGAGAATACCGCATCGAATGCTATTTATAGGTCGATATTTTAATAAATATTTCATTTTTTTAATTTATAATGCCGTTTTTGTCCTTGTACCTAATTTAATTACGAATTTAATATTTATTGAATCAACGAATCCAAACTATCGAAGCATCTTAACCTAAAAGTTCCTTCCAAGTATGATTTTATAGTTCATAATATTTCTATATAATATTTATTGAATCTCCTATTTTTTTGAGGTTAAATAGCTTGATTATACAATTAACTTTGATTGGTGGTACAATGTGATTATTCAGAAAAAGATAATTATCGACATGCACACATTAAGTCTCACTCACGTTTGTTGCAGCTAAGAATTTCGTTCGAGATTATACAAACGAACGTTTTACACAAATGTACAAATGCACATATGCCTATGTATTATTCGACTGAGAACAGTTGATGTCGCCTATAGACAAGTGAAGTGGCCTATAGACCGATTTACGTGACGCGATGACGGTCGAATTTTCACACAGCCCCTACCGAGAGCAAAGATGTTCACACATCAAAAAATCAATTTCATTAATAAAAAAGAATGAAATAATCATCTACAATATCCACTGTCTATAGTGTACCTGCTGTCAGACATCCTTTGTAAGAGAATCGCATCCTCCTGATTTCCATCCCAAATGAACTTACATTATTTTTTGTCACATGACTGTAATACGTAATTAATCGACCGTTCTCACTGTAGCTGGGACGCGTCTCCTTCTTCTCACACGCATATACTTACACTTTGCCGTTCTGCAACAGCTACCAAACATTCAATCACACAATAAGATTTGAAAATGGTGCAATAATTTTCAGCAGTATAAGAATAACTATAAATATTAATTAATTACTATAAAAATTCGTTCATTGTTTTTACTATACTCGGGAGACGCTTTCCGATCACACAAACGAAGCGGGAACGTCTCCCGACTGTATTAAAAATAATGGATCAATTTTTATAATAATTAATTAACAATTACAGTTATTATTATAATGCTGAAAATTATTTCACCCTTGTTAAAAATTGATGATTGAATTTTTGGTACTGTTGTAGTCGGGAGTTTTTTTAAATTTTAAATTCTTTTTATTATTGATGAAATTTTTTTTTTTTTTTTTTATTTCGTCAAGTGCTTTTTCGACCTCATTTTCCGTTATTCAGTTGAATTTTTGCATTAATTTGTTCGTAATTGAATTCTTTGCAGCCGGAAGTTTTTTTAGTTTTCAATTTTCATTTTTTTTTCTCGAAGTCGAGATTTTTAAGATTAGTTTGATCGAAAGTTTTTTTACGAAATTCCAAGAATTGACCCAGATATAGGGTCACACGCATTATTTGATAAAGTGCAACAAAATAAATGAACGTCGCTTAAAGACGACTACCCATCAATCCCAAAAAACGACTGAAGGAGCCCGACAACTTAATTTTTATATACGTTTCGTATCAAGATGCACGAGATTGATCCCATATTGATGGCATATCGGAGAATATTGCTCTATTTTCGAGCTATAGATACCATGTTTTTTTATGTGTAAACATGTGTTACGTCCTGACTTGCTACTTTTCCATCTCGGTCAAGAAAAATAAGCTCTCCCTTTACACGTTCTCGGAAAAAGCGCATTGGTCAGAGTGTTGCCCTGTTTCGAGCCTAACCTTGCGGAAAAAAACTCAGGATGGGCGGGAGCATATTGTGGTTGAATTTATGAAAGGGGATAGAATTCGATTTTAATTGTTGAGAAAAATTGTCAATGATGAAATTTAATTAATATTTCTCGTCTTGAAATTACGTGACATTATGTCAACGTAACCATTAACGGGCCGTTGGCCAATGAGTAGGAAGGGCGGCAGGGATTATTGTCGAGAGGAAGGGAATCAGAGAGAGACCGGTGGGGTAGGGGAATCAGAGGTGCAAGTGGGGATAAATAAAAGTATTCGACCAGTGTAAGTTAGCAAGGGGGTTTTATTTCCATTACTCCCGGCTCTCTTTCGAATACCAGAGGAATCCGTACATACCGTTCGGCTATTCTCTCCCGAACCACTTGCCAATAGCGGTCACTGCCGTAATGGAGCCGCATCAAGGCAGGCAGATAGCGTGGGTCCTTTTTATCTGGAAGGTCGTCCGGATGGATGTGCCGTATCGGCGAGAGACGGACCTTCCGGAGTTGGTATTCCCGTCGTTGAATTACCTCCGGCGTTTGGACGGCGGCGCTGGGGTCCGAGAAATCGATGGCGATTGGCCCGAGCTTCCCGAGGTGTCCCGAGAGAGAGAGATTTTTCCCAGGGGTTGGCGGGAGCCTCTCGATGACCGGGGGTTCTTGGAGTTCAACCCAGGTATCGGCCAGCTCGGACACCAGAGCAGGTGTGACGTTCAGCCTCTTCTTCGAGGGGCGTAGTTCCCTCACTCGAGGGTGTTGGAGGGAACTCGTCCGAGTCTGGTCATGGCCAAACTGACGGCGGTTTTTCCGACCGGATCGTCGGTGCGTCATCCACCGGTCCTGGCTGATTGACGGCTTGACGGTGATGGACTGCCGTCCACGGGGCAGGACTGTCCAGCCACCGAGCGTGGGGCAGGATTACCCAGCCACCGAGTGTGGGGCAGGTTTGACCAGCCGCCGTGTGTGGGGCAGGATGACCAGCCGCCGTGTGTAGGGCAGGTTAGACCAGCCACCGTGTGTGGGGCAGGATGACCAGCCACCGAGTGTGGGGCAGGATGACCCAGCCGCCGTGTGTGGGGCAGGTTTGACCAGCCACCGAGTGTGGGGCAGGATGACCCAGCCGCCGTGTGTGGGGCAGGTTTGACCAGCCACCGAGTGTGGGGCAGGATGACCAGCCACCGTGTTGGTGCAGTGTGCAAAAAAATAACAGAGACAGGTATAGGCCTCGTGTTTTATTTCTCGTCGACCGAAGCCGAGAGTGTACTGAATTTACATGGAATATTTGCTTATAGTTATTCATAAGATATTGGTAAGCTACAAACGCGAAGGTCCCAGGACGAACGCTGCCCTGCGGCCAGTGAGGATACTTCGGGCGTGGAAATCGCCCGCAACGGCCCAAGCCGATCAATAAGGTAAGTAACTACGGGTAATACGGGTCGGATCGATATTGTACGGTGTAATGCCTAGTAGTTGGCGCACAACAAGTACCGAGTATGGAATATAAGGTAAGTGATAATAAATGTATTTTTATCGAGTAGTCTTAGTATCTAATTCTTATCTTTCTTACAGGTTAGTGGAACGGGCATTATTGCAAGCAGGTGGAAAAATACGCGTAGGTGGAGACTCGCGTGTAACAATTAAAATTGTAAAAACAGTTTTATTACATTACAGCGCCAGCGTAAATCCCTTCTGCAAATGATCGCGTCGCTTTTGTAATTATAAAGATATGTGAATAGTTACACGTCAGAGGACGAGAAATAATCAAGAAAATTTGTTAAAAATGAATTTGAACAAAACAAGAAAACTTTAAGGAAAAGAATTTGCGCAAAGAAAACATGGGGAAAATTATGTAAATCTTCATGTAGTTATTTATTTGGGGTATCCACTTCTATCGCAATTGCAGAATCCACGCTGATATTGACAAAAGAATTACGCGGGGCCGGGGGAGGAGTCAACACAGGGGTTCCACATGGACAGAATAGCATAATTCCCAGGATTAAAACTAGAAGAAACATGACTGCCATTACCCCGACGGCAAACCGAATTTGAAGATCCTCCATAATTGAAGGAGAAAATAATCACTTGTAAAGGAAAGAAAGAACATAAAAACTATTTAAAACCAATATATAACGATATAGTCCGCGCGAACCACGAATATGAATTTACGGGTCGGTCGGTGCGATGGGGGAAGGTCGGTTTGGAGACCGAGTCAAGGCCTCTATTAAGATGACCGGCGACGAGCCGTCTATGGATACGAGAGTAGAGTCATTGGGGGTCATTAGACTTTGAGCAATTTTAGGGGTTGAAATTCAAAGCAGATGTCATATTGAAATGTGTCACGATGCATCAACTATCCTCTGAAAAGGAAAATATTTCACTAACACTGTGTAACGGGGTCTAGACAGTTTCCCATACGGACAAAATGCAGCAAATAAGAGAGAGAATGAACACGAGTCCCACAACCACAGTCCCAATTAATATTATTACATAAACGTCTTCCATTTTTAATTGTTCTTCACGATAAATTGAATAATGATCGACATTGAGACCCGTTTATTTTCATAATAACTTTCCACAAATTTACAAGTTTTAAATAAATTAACCGGATGTTTAGAATTTTAATCGCACTTGAACGAGGGGTAAAGAAAATGATTTAAATGATTTCAATTGGGTTCCCCGATTAATCAGAAAACTCGAATTAATTAAACGTTGCACTCGGGATATTTTAATTCGTACCCGCCAAACGATCTTTAAAATTCAGCAAAATATTCTTTTCTGAATGACAATTATTTATTTGGCCGCACTTTATCATTTTGAAAATAAATCACGTACGAGTTTTCGTTTTAATTAGACGGATTATAAATTTTAGAAAAGCAAAAGAAATTAATTGCAACGCGAGGAATTACGATATGCATATCGAAAAATAAAATGAGATGAAACAATGACAGAAAAATTTCGATCAAAAGGAAAACTCTTGATACGTGAGTGGAGTTTCCTAATACACTACGTTAGGCCTCAGGGTCGTAACGCCGGAGGCTCCCGTCCGAGACTCGGTAACGCGCACTGATTTTATATTTTAAGACATCATGCTTGCAAAAAAAAAATAAACACTTTAATTGTACTTACTCGGTGGTGGTGATAGAGAAACCGATCAAATTGAATATGATGATGATGAAGATGATGATGAGAACGGTGAAAAAAAGCTGTTGATGGTGGCCGGAAAAATCAGGTGAGGGTGTGATGAATAATTTGAATAATTTGAAGATAACTGATGTTCACTTATGAAAGTTTATTCATATAATTCACAAATGTTCTCTTGTGAAGTAAATTATAAGAACAATGTATATATGACTTTTCACAAAAATAGAATAATAAAACCACACACGAAATTTAAGTGTTAAATAAAAAAGAAATATTGAAACTTAAAACTGTTAATAAATGAAGATAGAAAATGGTACTAAAATACGTGTCGTGGATTCGCTTTTTAAAACCTCCGCCGAAAAATCTGAACTCTTGACTAAAAAATAAAAACTGCACAACTCCTAAAACTGACTCCTCCGGGCCTCTGACCCCTAATTATATAGGCTTCGATTTTGATAAAAAGTGGGGCCTGACCTCTCGGACGCTTAACACCCCGCACGCCTTTGCCTATGCGCGGGCTTACCGCCCCTCATGTCTCGATACAATGAATTTTGGAAGAGTTGCTTCTTATATGAAAAATTATTGAATTTTAATTGGAATTAACATTATCTTATTTCTACTCATTCATTCATTCATTCTTACACAAAACTAAATTCGCAAATCCCATCATTTTGGGTATTTGCGCTGATTTCTTAAAAGGTTACGCATGCGCATTGTAGCGTGACTTTTCTCTCTGCCTATTCATCTCCGTACCTCTTCATTCATCAACGTATCCGTCGTACTCTCTCACTCTTCGCTCATCTTCGCATCATTCTTTCTCTCGTTGCGGAGGCGCGTGCGCTAGCTTAGTCCAAGAGACGTACGTATTTAAAAGGAATGTTGGCATATATGCAAGCCTTAGCATTTTTCTTATAGTTTTCGACGTCCTGAATCCAATGGTGCAAGTATTTTTGCGCTGGGTGTTGTGCAAAGGGTTGAAAAAAGGGGTTGAACATAAAAATTGCAATATTGCAATAACGACGAGGAAAAGGAAAAAAAAAAATAGACGAAAATTTAAAGCGAAAATAGACGGTTATAAAACTATTAAACTTTTTTTCTCTAAAATCAATAGGTGAGCCAGTAGAATTAATTTAAGGTGATCACTAGCTATAGACAAAAATGAAAGAGTGGGGCGCCGGCATCGAGAAGGAAGCATCGACGGCGGCGGGTGGGGGAAGAGAGGAGAAGGCCCTAGCCTCTCCTCTCCACTGGGAAAAATAGATTGTAAGATTTTGAATATCTCGTATTCTAATCATTTTGATAGTGAGTACTAGCATTCGCATATTACGGTGTACTATAAGCAATCACGTATTTACTGTACAGGATTGTGACTGATGCAGGCTAATTATTCTAATCATGGTCTCGTAACGCTTACTATGTACATATCAACGGTAGAAATTTGGGAATGCTCTCAATAAGATCAAGGGATTATACACTGGGAAAAATAGATGCTAGAGGATGCTAGAAATATACTATTCTGTAGCATATTGTATGTTTCGTATAGGGACAGCAATGTTTATTGTAAGAGCAAATATTTGTTTATGCTACACACAATATATTATCCAATAATATTTATTGATACTAATACAAATTACAACATTATATTGTAGCAATGGTTTTAGCATCAAACATACTTACACTCAGGAAATTTTAGATTGCAGTAATCAATATCATTGGTTGTACCGGTGATGATCGTATGATACTAAGAATTAGCGCAATCTTGGATTGCAGCGTTTAATATCGTCGGATGGTACTGGCAGTACCAAATTTTATAGCATCTAACATAGTACAGCTTAGTATAATCGCAGATTGTACTGTTAAGCATCTTCGTATGGTGCTGGACATACAAGATTAGTAGTATCGGAGATGCTAAGAGTACGTGCAATCTTGCATTGCAGCATTGAATATCGTTGGATGCTACGCTGAGCAAAATAGATGTTGAAGGATACTATAAATATACTATTCTATAGTATATTTTATGTTTCGTATAGGGACAGCAATGTAAGATGCTAAAAATATGCTAGTCTGTAGTATATTGTATGTTTCGTATAAGCAAAGCAATCTAGAATAATATAAATATACTATTCTGTAGTATGTTTCATATAGTGACAGCAATCTTAAATTGCAGTAATCAATATCATTGGTTGTACAAAATATACCTGATCTTATAGCATTAAAGATGCTAAGAATTAGTCTAATCTTGTATTGTAACATGCAATATCATCGGATGGTACTGATAGTACCAAATTTTATAGCATCTAACATAGTAAAGCTTAGTATAATCGTAGATTGTACTGTTAAGCATCTTCGTATGGTGCTGGACATACAAGACTGGTAGTATCGGAGATGCTAAGAGTACGTGCAATCTTGCATTGCAGCATTGAATATCGTTGGATGGTACGCTGAGCAAAATAGATGTTGAAGGATACTATAAATATACTATTCTATAGTATATTTTATGTTTCGTATAGGGACAGCAATGTAAGATGCTAAAAATATGCTAGTCTGTAGTATATTGTATGTTTCGTCTAAGCAAAGCAATCTAGAATAATATAAATATACTATTCTGTAGTATGTTGTATGTATGTTTCATATATTAGAGACAACAATCTTAAATTGCAGTAATCAATATCATTGGTTGTACAAAATATACCTGATCTTATAGCATTAAAGATGCTAAGAATTAGTCTAATCTTGTATTGCAACATGCAATATCATCGGATGGTACTGACTGTACCAAATTCTTTAGCAACGAGAATACTAAAGGTTAGTATAATGGTACATCGTACTGTTGAACATCTTCACATGTTGCTGGAAAGGTGTGATTTCATAGGATCGAAGATACTATGCCTTGTAATACTAAATAGAACCTGTCACAAATTGTTGCTGCTCAGGGCTGCTTTTATAGGGAATTCCAATAATGAGACGTTTACACTATACACATATGGCATAAAACAATTTTATTCAACTATTTCATGAATTAGACTTACATCTATGAACATCAGTCTTCTATGTATCTTACATATAACTAAAACAGTATTTTTTTCTTCATAATATAATATCGTACGATTATCAAATAATAAATCTAGTGAGATCGAAAAAATTGTTGAAGCTGCAAGGCCCGATACTGTCAGAACTCAAAAATTTCCTTGCGGAACAACGTATGCATTTCCTTTGAGATTAGAAATAAGCATCTGCGGATTCTAATCGATCAGCACGGATTGCTGAATAACGTGTACATCAGTTGTTAATGTCACTCGGTATGCGCACAAATGCTTATCGAATTCAAATGTATGATATACGTTACAATGGAAGAGTATTTCTTCGACTTTATCGCCTACAAATATATTCTGAATACAGCCGAAAGTGGGAAGATTGTCATCCACTCTAATGAGAAGTACATAGTTCAGTTTGTACATGGTATTGAAAATGTTCACCCAATCCGTCATAGAGAATTTTTTCAAATCCGTCGTTTTCAAGTGCTTAAGTACATCTTCCCGTAAACTATCACTGAAGTCTCCTAATTTTCCTCTTGAAAAACCTTTGACGAAACCGTATTGTGACATAAATCTATTGCAAACTTTCAACTGATTCTTAAACGCCAAGGTTTTGGTTAGATTAACCGTACCCGCTAGAGGATTAGACGATTGCTTCGACTCGTGATGTTTAGATTCATATCTCATGATTAATCGAAAAGTTATGTCGGTATATAATTGTTCAGAAAATGTTCGATTATTTTTTTTTGTGATTTAATGATAAAGGCAATGCCAGAATATTTTTGTTAAATGCAAAATATTTTTTTCAATCTATTATATCCATTGAAAACATAGCATGAATCTTGAGTAGCAGTCAGATTCGATTCTTTAGAGATTATGTTTAATATTTACTTAACTCAAAGATCACAAAAATGAATCACACCTATTTCTTTGTACTTAGAGACTGTTGATGCTGATATCGCGATTATCACATAGAGAAATCCTGTACATAATATTACTATATTTCGTAGTTAGATGCTTTTCGTATTGCGTCAGCTAGCAGTAATTAATTAAAATAAGCTACCTGGTCATCGGGTTTTCTTATGCGCTGAAAATCCGCCTTCAGCGATGCCACTCCGGTAAAGTTTTTATCAGTCGACGTCGAGATTTTGTAGACATATTGCTGAATAAAAGTCCAGATGTGATGGCAATCGAAGGGATACGAACAGTCCAAAGCGAAAAACAGCTTGAAACACACATCAAGTGCTTGCAGAGGACTGGCCATTTTATACTTCATGTTATCGATAACGACGTAAACGTTCATCACGTTCTGTAATGGCCCAACAGCGACTATGAAAGGCTGCATTGTTTCATGTAGTTTGAAGAGTTTTTCTCGTTTCTTCTCGATCTCTCGTTCCAAGTCACCAGAATTCTGCCGGACAAATAAATAATTTAAAAATGAAAACCAATTTAGGAAAGTAGCGCAAACATGTAGGGAGATGGATCCGATTCACCATACCATGAATTTATCAGGAACAAATCCCAAACATTTACACACCTCTACGAGTAAGAGAAAACTCCTTCTAGCCTCCTCTTTCGACGTTTTTCCAGCTTTCACTGATTTTCTCTTCGAGCACATTGTAGCCGGGAAAAGTAGAAGCAGCAGGTCGATTATCTCTGCATCTGAAAAAAATGGATATACTTGCAATAGTTCTATTTTAAGTAACTACTAAGATATGCCAAAATTTACCTTGCGGTTCCTCACTTAGACGGCATGGAAACTGTTTAGTATCTGCAGCAACATCCAATATCGTTTGTGAAAAAGACTTCCACGACTTCTAAAGAGCACTCGTTTCGTTTTTGTACAGGAGCTCAAAATCTGCTAACAGCAGAGTATAGCCTTGGTGGGTTTTGAGTATGGGCAACAAATCGAAATATTCTTTGATCGTATGATTTGATAGAAATGTTTTTCTTAATTTGAACGTTTTGGTCCACGCTTCGAGAATTGCTTCCGGAGGATCCAAATTATTTTTGAGGAACTCAAAAAACGTCGACGCTTCCACACAATCTTGTTGAATCGGTTTATTTAGACCTTCCGTTTTCTTCTCCGATTCGCTTCCAAGCTCGCGATTGTAATTTATGTATTTGGACCAAAATTTTCCACATGCCAACGTTCGAGGGGCCGAAAGAGTTTTCGGTTTATATGGGACATAACAAATGGCCTTTTCTTCTGACGGGAACTCAGCGATGACCTCGTCGCAAGCTCGCTCGAAGATCGACGATAATATTCTGAAATTACGTAATTCATATTTTCTATTGAACATTACGAAATATAAGTGAATTTCTTTACTTTTTGTTAAGTCTGTGATTGCGGGAGAGATAATCCACGACTACTTTCGTCAGCTTTCTTCTATCCGGTTCGGAAAATTTTTGTCGGTGTAGTAGTACAACCTGCCCGTCTGGTTCCCCTTTCAAATACGACTTCAATCCCTAAAACCATATTGGAATCATAACATTTACTATACATCAAAGTAGTATTCATTCACTATACATCAAAGTAGTATTCAACTTACGTTGGGAAAAAGCGAGCCATTCTTCTCGATCGAGCTAGCGCTTTTTTTTTTCGGTGGCTTTTTTGTTTGATTATCTGCTTCTACAATGGAAAGACAAGTAATGGTATTTATACTATTTATTGATATTGAAATTCCCCCAGCAGCTGCTCCGTGCATTCAACTAACTATCAAACTGTGCTTATAGTAGACACTAAACGCAATATTAACCTTCGACTATCGACGCATCACTTTGATCATCGTCGTTACGCTTGCGTTTTTTTATACTTTGCGCCGCCTCGTGAATTTCAGAGTCTGTTATACCAATTGTGAGGTTTGGGAGTATATCATTGACCTATATATATTAGAAAAATGTGTAAGCTCGCAAGTACTATAAAAGTTGAAGAAAAAAAGGCTCATTTTTTTACAGATTAATATACGTTCAACGCGTTTTTTTTTCATCATTAACAATGCATTTTCAAAAAGATTTTTTTATTTTTGGAGGTCCTCACATTACACAAACGCACATTACCCAAACCAGGAGAAATTTTCTATATCGATGGTCTAACGCCAAGAAGGCGAATCAGTACAGTTCACACGCATTCGAAATGCCCTTTCAACATTAGGGCATCTAAAGTTGAAAGACCATATCGAGAGCGTGTGAACTGATTCGCCTTCTTGGCGTGAGGCCGTCGATATAGAAAATTTCTCCTGATTTGGGTAATGCGCGTTTTTTTAAATATAAGCAGTACCTTTTTATCATCCTCGATTTTTTTCAAAAAATTTAATCGAAGCCCTATCTGGGGTATGATTTCTCTGACAATTACTTCATCCAGTAAATAAAACGAGTCAATATCGATTCCATTGTCTAAAAAAAAAATTGACACTCTTAATTAATTAATTAATTTATTTATTTGAAAAATAATATATCTCAGCTTATACACGGTCAAAATAGATGAAATTTTGATGTACCCCCTTTGGAAAATGAAAAGTGAATGTAAGAAGGACAATTTAAAAACTTGAAATTTGTGTCCCATATTGCAAAGAAAAATGTAGTGTAATGTAGCGTAGTGTAGTAATGTTTTGTAAACATTGTGATTTTACATATTCGTGGCTATTATTAGTATGCGAAAATGCACTGTAGAAAAATAAATGGTATTACCAAAGAAACCCGCGAGCGGCATGAAAATTACGTAAAATACCTTGGAATGCCGGGATGCAGAAGTCTAGGCCCCATCCTTTCAATTTATCCGCCACCTCGACATCCATTCTTCGCTGGTCCACGAATAAAAAATTAACTAAAGATAGATCAGAATATGTAAAGGAAAAGTATCAGAATATTGGTGTAACAGTGTGTAGGTCATCTGCAGTGCAATTGACAATGTATGATCAAACTTATTTAATAAAAACAAACAAATATTTTTTCTTAAAAGTGCTGTACAAAAAAATTGGAAAAAAATCCCCAGTAGCCGTCGTAAATACATATGAATTTTAATTTTTTAAAGTCTTTTATTGGCGTCACGATGCTGTCCCGATATTTAGTTTAATATATAATAATATTATAATATTAATAAATTAATATTGATATATAGTATCAAACTAATATTGAAAGTGAAATTCTATCGAGTAATTTCTATAGCATAATGTTCTCCATAGTACAAGGATGTAGAGCACATGCAATTGCATATAGTCACGAATGACGAAAATTCACTGTATCGTGTCGGGTAGTATCATTATCGTACCGGATAGTATGCTAATATGTTTATATATGGGGCATTCCATGCCAAATCGACCACTTTTGAACCTGACCCTGTTAGATTTTGCTGAAAATTTTCTGTCCTTTTCTACCCTATGAAAGATGTTTCTACAAATTTTTTCAAATTTTTTCACCCAACCCAAAAAAAGTTATGAATTTTTCAAGAAAATGGCTTTTTTATTTTCAAATAGCCATAACTTTTTTAGAAATTGACTTTTTGGTACCTTTTTTTTTTTTAAAATTTTTGTTTTTGAATGAACTTTTCGAAAAAATACACGAAAAAAATTTAACATGATCAATTATATAAAATAATCGGGTTTTTTGAGTAAAATCGTCATTTTTCCGAAGTTCGCCATTTTTTTTTTTTTTTTTTTTTTTTTCTCAATAAGAACTTCAATTAATTTGACAACTATCCCCGCTAATCTCGGAGTGGGCCGATTTTTTTTTCTATTTTTTTTATTTGATTAAAAAAATTTTTTTTTTAATTTTAAAAAATGAATTTTTTTTTTTCATAAATACTATTTATATAACAATAAAAATGTTATTCAATGGTTCTGAGGTATTATAATCTCTATTTATTATGTTAATTTTCTATTTTACTGACTAGGATTAATGATTAATAAAGTAAATTTTCAATGATTGAAAAATGATTCAACAATTTATTAATTACGTCTCTGGCGTTTAAATATTTTACAAATTTTGTGCTCGTTGGAATTTGAAAAGCTTTTAATGTACAAACAACCATTTTTGTCTGGAACTATACAGTGTAATTGTTGAGTTCCTGTGATCGGTTTCGTTTTTAAAAATCTTTCATTCAAATCATTTACTGCTGTATTATAATCCTCTTCTGGGGAAAACTTAATTATGATGTTTGGCAAGTTGTCCGGATCAGAAGTCCATTCAAAGAGTTCTTCGGGCCATACCCTAGTTTATCGATCCTATTGACGCATCAAAATTTGAATTTCAGTCATTATAATCGAAGATTAACATAATAAATAGAGATTATAATACCTCAGAACCATTAAATAACATTTTTATTGTTATATAAATAGTATTTATGAAAAAAAAAAAATCATTTTTTTAATTAAATAAAAAAAATAGAAAAAAAAATCGGCCCACTCCGAGATTAGCGGGGATAGTTGTCAAATTAATTGAAGTTCTTATTGAGAAAAAAAAAAAAAAAATGTCGAACTTCGGAAAAATGACGATTTTACTCAAAAAACCCGATTATTTTATATAATTGATCATGTTAAATTTTTTTCGTGTATTTTTTCGAAAAGTTCATTCAAAAACAAAAATTTAAAAAAAAAAAAAGGTACCAAAAAGTCAATTTCTAAAAAAGTTATGGCTATTTGAGAATAAAAAAGCCATTTTCTTGAAAAATTCATAACTTTTTTTGGGTTGGGTGAAAAAATTTGAAAAAATTTGTAGAAACATCTTTCATAGGGTAGAAAAGGACAGAAAATTTTCAGCAAAATCTAAAAGGGTCAGGTTCAAAAGTGGTCGATTTGGCATGGAATGCCCCATATGTATTACGCACCAAGACAGTAGGCATGTCGCGTCAAGGATGCTACCATCATGTCTATAATATATGTTCATATTTGCCCCTACTACACAGATACTACTACATACAATTTAGTAAATAATACAGCGGCTTACTTTCATGCCCTTTATCTAGATCAAAATCTGTATACTATCAGGAACAATGAACGATAGAGGTTAGATTTTGTAACTTTCTTGACACGGAATCACGCAAAGTAATGTCGCTTCCTTTAATTAAAAAATTGGACATATATTTATAAATATTCGTCCTTAATTTGGCCGAATAATAGAGTGAAGTAAAAAATCAAAAAGCGATAATAATGAAAAAATTGCGCCGAAAACACTCAATAGCAAAATTATCTACTGCGGGGATAATCGATCTACTAAAGAATTAAGGTCATACTTTGCGCCCTAAATACCTCAGTGATTCACGAATTATTCTACCACAAATCGATTCATTTTCTTAAATAAATTAATTATTTATAAGTAAGAGAATTGGATTAACTGTACTTACGTGTGTACGCACTATCGGTTTCTTTGGCGCGAAGAACAACCGTTTATGGACGACGCACGACACTCGCAACAAACTCGGAAGCACGAGGCACAATAATTATTTGCTGATGCAAACACAGCAGCACGCTCGCGGACGCGTTCCCTCATTGGACATATTGCGGAAACGTATATAGTACGAGCCGAAATGATCGCCGAGTGGAACCGAAGTGCCACGGGTATCTCCAATATCCCTATGCTTATATTTAAGATATAAGGATTGTAGACGGTACGATATACAATAGTATAGACTTATACGACCCACGAGCAGTGTCCTACAATATCTGATATCATGGTTTTTGACAACCAGTTCATATCCATATACTTTGTATTACTATCTGCGATGTTGTGACTTTGAATATTGTCAACTCACACGAAAATGTTTAATACTATATTACAAGTCATACTATATCTAATAATATGTAAAACCATTGCTAAGATCCTTACAATATAATATTTGGAGGAAAAATTCGAGCATTTCAAAGAGAAAACATCTCAGATTAGATTTCACACTGTGTGTACAATCTGTACAGTACATATGACAATCCCTGAATGCTATGGAAATCTCATTGCATGTGTGCAATGAAGTATAATCTGAGCTGCTAAATGTGATAGTATAGTTAATATCCGATAGTTTTCAGATTATAATGTTTTATATCCATATATTATGCTCTCCGTATGATACGAAACTGCTACTTAGATTGTTGTGGCTGACATTCAGGAATTGTAATCCAAAGTAATGCTCTATTAACTGTTAATAATACTATCCGAGCAACTACTTATAATCCGTTGATCTTATTGAGAGCATTCCCAAATTTCTACCGTTGATATGCACATAGTAAGCGTTACGAGACCATGATTAAAATAATTAGCCTGCATCAGTCACAATCCTGTACAGCAAATACGTGATTGTATACCGTAATATGCGAATGCTAGTACTCACGATCAAAATGTTTAGAATACGAGATATTCAAAATCTTACAATATATTTTTCCCAGTGTACAATCTGTACAGTACATATGACAATCCCTGAATGCTATGGAATTCTCATTGCATATGTACAATGAAGTATAATCTGAGCTGCTAAATGTGATAGTATAGTTAATATCCGATAGTTTTCAGATTATAATGTTTGATATCCATATATTATGCTCTCCATATAATACAAAACTGCTACTTAGATTGTTGTGGCTGACATTGGGGAATTGTAATCCAAAGTAATGCTCTATTAACTGTTAATAATACTATCCGAGCAACTAATCAGTACAGTTCACACCCATTCGAAATGCCCTTTCAACATTTGGGCATCTAAAGTTGAAAGACCATATCGAGAGCGTGTGAACTGATTCGCCTTCTTGGCGTTAGGCCGTCGATATAGAAAATTTCTCCTGGTTTGGGTAATGTGCGTTTTTGTAACGTGAGGACCGCCAAAAATAAAAAAATCTTTTTGAAAATGCATTGTTAATGATGAAAAACAAAACGCGTTGAACGTATATTAATCTGTAAAAAAATGAGCCTTTTTTTCTTCAACTTTTATAGTACTTGCGTATAATGATCGAGCTTACACATTTTTCTAATATATATCAATGATATATAGGTCAATGATATACTCCTAAACCTCACAATTGGTATGACAGACTCTGAAATTCACGAGGCGGCGCAAAGTATAAAAAAACGCAAGCGTAACGACGATGATCAAAGTGATGCGTCGATAGTCGAAGGTTAATATTGCATTTAGTGTCTACTATAAGCGTAGTTTGATAGTTAGTTGAATGCACGGAGTAGCTGCTGTGGGAATTTCAATATCAATAAATAGTATACATACCATTACTTGTCTTTCCATTGTAGAAGCAGATAATCAAACAAAAGAGCCACCGAAAAAAAAAGCGCTAGCTCGATCGAGAAGAATGGCTCGCTTTTTCCCAATGTAAGTTGAATACTACTTTGATGTATAGTGAATGAATACTACTTTGATGTATAGTAAATGTTATAATTCCAATATGGTTTTAGGGATTGAAGTCGTATTTGAAAGGGGAACCAGACGGGCAGGTTGTACTACTACACCGACAAAATGTTTTCGAACCGGATAGAAGAAAGCTGACGAAAGTAGTCGTGGATTATCTCTTCCGTAATCACAGACTTAACAAAAAGTAAAGAAATTCACTTATATTTCGTAATGTTCAATAGAAAATATGAATTACGTTGTTCCGGTGTTGTTAACGGAATCAAAGATCCCTCATCTCGACTGATGAGATGGAGACTTAAATTAAAAGAATACGAATTTGAGATTGAATATATAAAAGGAAAAGAAAATACTGCAGCTGACGCATTATCACGAGTATTCCCAATTCTGCAGCAAGCTTTAGAAAACATTGATATAACCGAACCACAAGAAGACATCATCACTCCAGAAGCACTTTACTCTGACTACACAATATGGTGTCTTGTCGAAAATCATGACAACAAAATCAAAATCTTAAAAAATACTAACAAGGGGCAGTGGATGCCAATAACAAAGACATGTAAAAATAATGAAAACGCAATTGAGTTAGGACCGTATGAGGAAAAAGAATGGTTAAATGACTTATATCTCGGCCAGGAATATTTCAAAAAAATAAAACAAACACCAAAATATATCATTGAAAATCCAACTCTTACAATATACGAAAAAGAAGCAATAGACGACATGCTCAACTTTTTGGCACACAAAGAAAACACAACTATGCGAATTTGTAATAAAGAGAAAACACTAAGCGAGGAGGAAAAAAAAATCATCCTCCAGGAAACGCATGGAGGAAATCTAACACATCACCTAGGAGAAAACAAATCAATTGATAGACTAAAAGAAAACTACGAATGGAAAGGAATGGAACGAGAAATGATAGACTTCATCAAAAACTGTGAAATCTGTCAACAAGCAAAATTAACAAAAACCAGACCAAAAGCACCAGCAGTACTCATACCCATACTCCCCATACTCCAAAGGCAAGCAATGAAAAAATAGCCATGGATATTTTTGGACCACTCCCACAATCTGTAAAAAGAAATCGATACATTCTAACAATACAGGACACTTTTACAAAATACTTAATGATGTGTCCAATGAAAACAGTCACCGGCGAAGACATAGTTAATGCATTGATTCAACACTATATCTACCTATTTGGAACACCTAAAAACATATTAACAGATCAAGGACAAAACTTTCTGTCAAACATAATGCAGGAATTTGAGAGGGTATTGGGCATCGAACCTATCAAAACCACAGCTTACCATCCACAATCAAACGGATCATTAGAAAGAACTCATGCAGTAATCAAGGATATGATTAGAACATCACTGGACACTACAAAGAGAAATCAATATTGGGATGAAAAATTACAGACCATTGCTTTCGCATACAACACATCAGTGCATGAAGGGACTGGACATACCCCCTTCGAGCGCACCTTTGGAAGAAAAGCACGACTACCTTCAAGCCTGGACAGTCTCAAAAACCTAACCTACAATGAACTAATCGAAAAATGGAAACGTCGACATGAGGAAACTCTACAACGAGCAAGAGAAAAATTAGAAAAAGCAAAACAGAAAAGTAAAGAATACCACGATAAAAATATCTCCAGAACACACCCACTATATGACATTGGAGACCTCATATGGATAACCAACGGAAGCAGAAAACGAAAATTAGACAACGACTGGGAAGGACCCTATCCCATAACTCAAAAATTTGATAATAACGATTTAGAAATTCTTAAAAATGGATCCCATTCGAAGATACATATTGACCGTACACAACCATATTTTGCAGATGCGACTAATCATCGCCCTGACACTCCTGATGATGGAGGCGACGTTACAAATTAAAGAGCACATAAGCATCACGCCGCTGTATAATACAACATTCTTTTTGGAAGACCTTGGACAAGCAAAAATATATCATGAAACATGGAAATTAATCGCAATTATAGGTACCAGTGGACTTAAAGAAAGATACGAGAAAATATGGGACATGAATACAAAATCAGACTCAGCTTGCAAAGAAAAATGCAACGAAAAATTCGAAATTGACTTAATGAGAACTCGCCTCAAGAGAACGTACAATGACATCCAACTTCTACAACACATTACCAACAACGGACCAGTAAGACAAAGAAGAGGATTCATTAACTTCATTGGATCAGCATCCAAAGCATTATTCGGAACACTCGACTCTTCGGACTTAGACTACATTAATTCTGAATTGGATAAACTATACAACGTCACGAACATACTGGATAAAGGATTAACAGAACAAACAAAAGTTATCAAATTACTACTCAACAATGCAAATCACGATATTGATAAACTTACCGGCCAAGGCAAAATATACTTAGACCTAGCAGAAAAGGCTACCAAATCAATAAACAACAACACAATAAATCTGTACATATCAAACCAATTGACAATCTGTGGATTTTTACTGGCCGATCTCAGAGAAGACACGAGCGCATTGCTCAATGCAATCAGCGATGGAAAACATGGCATAGTCCATCCCCAAGTGTCCCCATCCACAAACCTTATGAAAGGAATACTTAAATTTGAGAAACAAAATAACAAACCATACAGTATCCAAAATAATGTAGAAAATTATCAAAAAATCTTGAACATGTCAGAAATCAAAATTATTCTTAGCCGAAATAGACTCACATATATAATCCTCCTTCCCCTTTGGGAACCTGAAGAATTTAATATCAGACATATAATACCCGTCCCACAAAAACAAGGAAAAACGCAAGTTGCAATGATACCTGAATCACAGTATATAATGATAACCACAATAAAAACAGCATATATACCCACCGATGAGAACACTCTAAAAGAATGCAAACCTAGTATGAACTTTCTAATCTGCAAACGCAAACAACCTACCTTTCTACTAACGGAAACAGAATCCTGTGATACACAGATACTTAATAACAAAGTCAAAACACTTACTCATCCAAAATGTAAAACGGCCTTATTCACTATCAGCGAAATCACATACATCCAATTACAAAATGAACAAGGATATCTTATGTTCCCAGACGAAAGTATGATTTTAGATTCACTTTGCGACAATAAACCAGAAACGATAATACTGACTCAGCCGAGCTTAATTAAATCTGATACGGAGTGTGTACCACCGGAACGATAATCAAACTTGCAAAAACAACGGAACAAACGATCACGATACAATACCACAAGAACCTCTCAATTGGAATTCCGATAGATGATCTCAATCTATCATCCGATAAATTACTACCAGTTCAGCACCATCTGACTAATTAAGAGTTAGCCGCCATAAACACCAATCTTAACAATATTCAAGCACAAATTGACTTAACAAAGAATGCTAGCCGATCCCACACAAGGACAGAAACGACTGTAAGCATATTAACAAAAATGGGATACCTAGGATTAGGATTAATCACACTTTGGGTCTTCAACAAATTAGGACTTTTCGAGTGCATCAGCAAATGTCTACCCAAACTATGTCTCAAAATCTGTTGTAACAAACAAATCATCAATCATCAACCAATGTATCGACATGAAGCACAAGTAACAATACCACTAACACTTCAGCCATCCATAGCTCTAACTCGTACAATTAACAAACAAAAAAAATAATGATAATAATAATAATACTTTCCAGGGGAAAAGTCAATCTATCTCGGGGGGTGTTAAGCAGGAATAAAACCTCCCTTCCCTAGACCAAAAAACCCCTATATATACCAGTTCCATACAATAGGCCGATAGTCTACTCGAATCCTCGGTACGCCACGGATCTCAACATACACTTACCACGGTTAAGCATATAGTATACTCCACGAGAATATTGTATAATATTGTACTTGAAAAGAATAAATACGTGAGACTATACTACGGTACAGGTCTCACTCTTTTTTAAAAATCAATATCAAGTATTTTCCCCGTAACATACGTAATTTCAGAATCTTATCGTCGATCTTCGAGCGAGCTTGCGACGAGGTCATCGCTGAGTTCCCGTCAGAAGAAAAGGCCATTTGTTATGTCCCATATAAACCGAAAACTCTTTCGGCCCCTCGAACGTTGGCATGTGGAAAATTTTGGTCCAAATACATAAATTACAATCGCGAGCTTGGAAGCGAATCGGAGAAGAAAACGGAAGGTCTAAATAAACCGATTCAACAAGATTGTGTGGAAGCGTCGACGTTTTTTGAGTTCCTCAAAAATAATTTGGATCCTCCGGAAGCAATTCTCGAAGCGTGGACCAAAATGTTCAAATTAAGAAAAACATTTCTATCAAATCATACGATCAAAGAATATTTCGATTTGTTGCCCATACTCAAAACCCAGCAAGGCCCCAAATCTGCTGTTAACAGATTTTGAGCTCCTGTACAAAAACGAAACGAGTGCTCTTTACAAGTCGTGGAAGTCTTTTTCACAAACGATATTGGATGTTGCTGCAGATACTAAACAGTTTCCATGCAATCTAAGTGAGGAACCGCAAGGTAAATTTTGGCATATCTTAGTAGTTACTTAAAATAGAACTATTGCAAGTATATCCATTTTTTTCAGATGCAGAGATAATCGACCTGCTGCTTCTACTTTTCCCAGCTACAATGTGCTCGAAGAGAAAATCAGTGAAAGCTGGAAAGACGTCGAGAGAGGAGGCTAGAAGGAGTTTTCTCTTACTCGTAGAGGTGTGTAAATGTTTGGGATTTGTTCCTGATAAATTCATGGCATGGTGAATCGGATCCATCTCCCTACATGTTTGCGCTACCTTCCTAAATTGGTTTTCATTTTTAAATTATTTATTTGTCCGGCAGAATTCTGGTGACTTGAAACGAGAGATCGAGAAGAAACGAGAAAAAATCTTCAAACTACATGAAACAATGCAGCCTTTCATAGTCGTTGTTGGGCCATTACAGAACGTGATAAACGTTTACGTCGTTATCGATAACATGAAGTATAAAATGGCCAGTCCTCTGCAAGCACTTGATGTGTGTTTCAAGCTGTTTTTCGCTTTGGATTGTTCGTATCCCTTCGATTGCCAACACATCTGGACTTTTATTCAGCAATACGTCTACAAAATCTCGACGTCGACTGATAAAAACTTTACTGGAGTGGCATCGCTGAAGGCGGATTTTCAGCGCATAAGAAAACCCGATGACCAGGTAGCTTATTTTAATTAATTACCGCGAGCTAATGCAATACGAAAAGCATCTAACTACGAAATATAGTAATATTATGTACAGGATTTCTCTATGTGATAATCGCGATATCAGCATCAACAGTCTCTAAGTAGAAAGAAATAGGTGTAATTCATGCACGTTCTCACGTATTGTCATACGTGTTGCCATACACTCCGGTCGGATCTGCTAAGCTTACAGAAGACTTCGACAAAATACCTATAATACTAGGAGGTGCCTTCAATGTCGACTTCGCTACAGATGGCGCTCATTGTATTTTTACGGGAAAAAATCAATTTGCGAATAAATACAAATCGAAACATTCCAACTACAAATTTGAAAACAACAATCGTACGCTATTCTCGTGGTATTTAGACGTGCTTCAATCGCAGGTGTATATATCTTATTTTAGTTATCGTAGACCAATAATTTCATGCATAAAAGAAATTGAAAATGAATAAATTTCGAATAAATATCGTTTTCATGATAATTGTTTTGTTTTGATTATATAAATAATACCTAAATCTCCTGTTTATCAAAATCAGTGCACCACCTCTGCGATTTTCCCAAACCGAACGGTTACGAGCCTATATGTTTACACATTAAATCTCGTGAGTGCTGGGTCGCTCACACCTTATTTTTTATTCTTGCATTACGCTTACGCTTTTGCTTACGCTTTTGCCATTCTTACAATTAGAAAATAATTACCTTGAGAAATCTAGAGACTCGCTAAAGTCTCAGGACGAGTACATTTCTCCCTTACCGGCTTGCGGTAAGGCCGTCGATTAACTCTCGAGACTCACAGAGTACATTTTCCCGAAATGAAATGATAATACGTGGTGGGAGCCAGAAAAATGTCTTGTATAATGAATAACAGATAATGAATACAGAATACTCGTTTCTAGTGATATTTATTATCTAATACGATTGTCGGTTTATTGATCGTGACTAAAATATATCCAATCCGGCCATGTTTCATCGTTTTTGAAGATATTTTACGATTTCAGAATGCAAGTTCTGTTAATATACGCTCGCCGACGCCATGCAGGTATACACAGCCGCCCGTACATATGCAAAAGGCCGAGCGTGACCAATGCATTCAAACCACGGACATAGGAAGTATAGGGATGGAGCACGACGCTGCGGGGGGAGCCGCTACGGGGCGGTCGACGAGGTAAAATCGCCATTTTGATGGTGCCCACTTTTGATTGGCCATTGTTCTCCGCTAGCGCAGGAGCCGAAGAAACAGCGTCTTCGCGAGGGTCATATTTTTCGTGGATATTTTCACCAATATATTATTTTGTGAGTGCGAAGTGCGAGCCAACGAGGTGTTTTTTATTGACAGAAGTGGAAAATGCCACTGTGTATAGTGCCTTCATGTGGTGTGACGCGCTTTCCCTTGACCCACTCGGCGTACACAAAATCCTCGCTCACCGGCTCGAAGGGCGCCAGCCACGGAAGCCAAAGCGGCCCGTGACAAATTTTATTTTCTAACCGGCGAACGAGGAAACTGCCCGACTTGGCTGCAGCCTTCTGGGATGGTAGAGGGGCTGGGTTTACTCGCGGGATGGTCCTTAAGTAAAGCAATGCACCTTGACTTTAACTCGAATGTTTTAATTGCACAAATAATCTCTTGGGGTTTTATCCCTTGGTGGACTCCATATAATACGACAAATAAATATGACCGAACTAAACGGACAGACGGATACGAAATCTCGACCTCGGGAACAATACACCGCACGGGAGGTAAAACTTAAATCTTCACGCGACCAACTTGGTAGCCGAGACGGCGTACAAGATGGCGACGATCCGTACGAGCAGCACGGCTCGGGGTGGGTGGCGTGGGGATAGCCTATCATAAGCCACGATGCAAATCTCGACTCTCGTGAGATGGTCTGAGAGCCGCGGCAGCGACGAGAAGCACGTAGGTGAGCCCACTCACACCGGTAAAGCTCAGGCCGATGGTGGTGTAGGAGAGCGAGAACCCCTCTCTCTCGTCGGTATCGATTCGAGCCGTGGATCTCGTGTCGTTAGCTCGTAGCTGCGCGTTTGACTTGCGCGCATCCTTCGGTGACGATGGTGTCCTCGTAGGCTGGTAAGACCGAAGCTCGGCCAGAGATAAAGGAAAAATAAAATACGAGAAATATTAGTATAATCGAACGGCGGTTAACGTATTTGCCCTGTTGGATGGTCTCGGCGGGACTCAACGAGACGAGACGCCGCTCTCGTGTCAAATTAATCAAATCATATTAATGTCAATTGGCAAGAAGATCTGATTTCAAGACTTTTTGCAGAAGGAGAATGTATTTTTGTAGGTAGTTTAAAAATGAATGTACTTCGCGAAAGGTTCTTGCACCGGGGTGCTTTTTATGGGGATCATACTTACTTTAATCTAAATCTTCATGAAACGGAATTGATCCTGAACCCATGCTTAGAATTACATTTTGATACATCGAATTCGATGTATCATGTAATGATGGTTTATCACAAGGCGCAATTCTTATTATGATATTGTATTACGGGCTACTGAGCATACGCATAAACGCAGCCAACCAAAAGTGGGCACCAAAATATGGCGACCCCCTCTCTCTCTGGCTTCATTCCCCTCGTCTAAATCTGCAGTTTTTGCTCCGTCCATATACTTCCTATGTCCGTGATTCAGACACCTGAATTCGTTGGCGTGTCATAGATATAGGTCATCTACTCACACACTCGCGGCCACCATGTGGACATATACGGTTGCACGTACGCATTCAAACTGGACTGTGACAGCGCTATAGGATATTTAAGACCGTCATCTGCATCTTTCTTCTACACATACAACTTAACCCATGCATGCATACAATCTTATCAACCATTCACATCATCACTGACTCGCTAATTCCTATGCTCATTCATGGCGTTCACATATATTGTTCGTTATTATTTATAAAAAATAGTATCATTTAATAATAATGCCATCCGTATTCTTTGTAAGGTTCCTTTATAAACAACTGAGATAAAGGTTATTCATACGAATTTATATTATTTGTGAGCAGTGGACATATACAGGGTGTCCCATTTAAAAAAGAGTATTAGAATAAATCGAAAACATGAGGTCGTACAAAAAAATGTTTCCTACAAAATTTTTACGGCTTCGAGGGGGACATTTGATGGTAATATTATTTTTTTTATTTTTTTTTGTAAAATAGCTGATTCTTAAACGAATCTAGCCAAAAAAATGTCTCTAGCTCAACAAACAACGAAGTTATAGCAGTTTGAAGTTTTTTGAATGGCGAAATACCGTACACTTCACTGCGACATTCGGGAATTGGTAGATTGGTCGTAGTGGTCCAGTCTCCTGGCCTCCTAGATCACCCGATTTGACACCCCCATACTTTTTTCTGCGGGGTCTTCTTAAAGACGTCGTCTACCGCGAACAACCAACAATGGTATACGACATGATAAATGGCATCGAACTGCATGCCGGAGAATTTCTCCGAACACTCTCCACAGTACAGTGGCGAATTTTGAGAGGCGTATCCGACTCTGTCGCGAAGAAAATGGCAACAATTTTGAGCAGTTGCTCTAAGGTACGTGGTTGGAAAGCGGTTTGGAGTCGAAAAATACCACGGAAGTGGCAAGCCGTGGGGTCCGCGTTTCCATAGGCACCCACACGCACACCCGCACACGCACGCACGAGGTATTAATGTGACCTTGCGCCACCACGTGGTACAGCTTGGGGAATGCTAATGCAGGGGGTGCAATTTTGGTGGCATTTTCCGTTTGAATTAGGATTCAGGTTTGGGTTGATATCCGCTTCCTTTCTTCAACTTGAGCTAGAGACATTTTTTTTTGTTGGATTCGTCTAAGAATTAGAATTAGAAAAAAATGAAAAATATACGTTTCTATTTAAAATATTGAATATTGATTTATTTTAATGCTTTCTTTTAAATAGGACACCCTGCATATGTTTCATTATTATAATTATTCAAAAAATATGATAATTCTTATCACCAACGAAGATATAGGTCTCTCCATCTTTGTTGGCATTCAGTGTGATGAAAGCGGTCATGTATATCGTTTGGTGTTATAATTATGATCGTAATGATTCATTTTAATGTTTTCCGAGTGCCAAGTTTGTTTGTGAAAATCTGAAACGGAGTGATATATGAACACAATTTTAGTATAATAAAAAAGATAGGCTTACATTTTGTTTTTTCGTAGAGGAAGCTGTTTTCGTAAAAAAAAATATAGTTTTCAATGCCAGTGTTCAAGATGTCCCACAATCTCGAAAAAACGTATGTAGAGGAGAAAAATCGGATGTATGGATGCATGAATATATGAGACATTCCACGCCAGATCAGCCACCTAAAAAATGTATATAACTGATTTTTTTTTTACATATTGGGGTATCCAAGTACAATAATTTTACCGAGTAATAAGATCGATAATGCTTTATTGGTTGGAGTACACGGAGTTGGTCATTTTTTCTTTAAATAGATATATCCTAACCATGATACATTGTATTGGAAAATTATGAAAAATAAAAGTTGTTTTAATTTTCATAACTTACGATGAAAAAATATGTATAAATTTATTGCAGGGCATAAGCCCGTGTTTGGAAAAAAAAATATATCTTATTTTTTCTTGATGAAAGGCCGGAATATATCCGGGTCATTCAATTTTTTGATATTCTATAGCTAAAATATGAATTTTGTGCAAAATTTGAGCATGGGACATCAGGCCGTTTTGAAGTTATACATATTTTTTATTGGAGTGGTTCAAATGTTTTTTCCGGCCGATTATGTTTGGACTTGAGTTTTGCGTCGGCTAGCGGGTAAATGTTACCACATCCTTCTTTCCGTGTATTAATACAAATTGTTGGCCGTGAATATTATGACGTCCAAAGATATAGTCCCCTAAAAATAAATATTCCCGTGAAAACAAAATTATAGCTTTTAAATGGCTCCATATCCCATGCTAAAATTTTGCAAAAAAAAAACATATTTTAACCACAGAATATCAACAAAATTGAATGACCCCGATATATTCCGGCCTTTGATCAGGAAAAAATATGATATAATTTTTTTTTCCAGAAACGGATTCATGCTGCTGGAATAAATTTATACATATTTTTTCATCGTAGGTTATGAAAATTAAAAAAAAAATTATTTATCATCATTTTCCAATACGATGCACCATTATTAGGATATACCTATGTAAAGAAAAAATGACCAAATCCATGTACTCCAACGAATAACGCATTATCGATGTTAACACTCGGTAAAATTATTGTACTTAGATACCCAAATGTGTAAAAAAAATAAGTTATAGTAATTTTGTGAGTGGCTGATCTGGCGTGGAAAGTCTCACGTATATGGATGAGAGTGAAGAGTTACAGAAAATACATTGATCGCTAGGACTTTTTTTAATTTCCTTTGTAGGTTGTCTCTTGTTTTCAGTATTCACTCTTCGTGTATGTCAGTTCCTTGCAAAAAGAAATGATATCTCACAAATAATCGTCTGTAGCGAAACAAAATGGGACAAGTACATTTCTCGCTGTTACCATACTGTTCCATAAAGAAAACCTCAACAATACAAAAAGCATTCATATCTTTATATACTGCCAAGTAAATATTATTATAACAGAACATTATTACTGAAAAACCGCAGCCGTTTATGTCGTCACTGCGATTTATATCAAATCATAGCTTTCCATTTTAATTCTTCTGTAATTATTATGAACTACACCATTTTAATGATGCAGAGTTTATTATATGCAAGGTGACTCAATGCAGTAAAAAAAAACGAACAAAAAGACTGAATCACACAGTATTTGCCACTGCTGGCTTAAAATGCAAATAGCTTTATGAAGTAACAGTAGCGCCAAATACTTTTTAGATTCTGTTATTGTTTGTTTTTTTCCTGCATTGAGTCACCTCAAATATTTAATAAAGTCTGCATCAGGAAGAGGTGTAGTTCATAATAATAACAGAAGAATTAAAATGGAAAACTATGATTTGATATAAGTCGCATTGACGACATAAACGGCTGCGGTTTTTCAGTAATAATCTTTTTCTGTTATAATGATATTTCCATGGCAATATATAAAGATATTAATTCTTTTTATATATCTGAGGTTTTCTTTATGGAACAGTATGGTAACAGCGAGAAATATGTACCTGTCCAAATTTTTTTCGCTACAGGCGATTTGTTGTGGGATTTTATCTTCTGAGAGTAGAATTTACATATATGTATATACTTTCCATGAGAATTCTCTTCCCATTATTTACACTGTTTTTAGTACATAAAGAGGTTGATAAACACTCAAATCCTGCATAGAATACAGAAAAAGAAAGGGATCTCTGGGATACCTATATGTATGCCGTACTATATGCATAACTGCTTCATGTGCTTGGAGGGATAGGCATACGCGTCTGTATGTATGTACATGTATACGCGTAAGCCATAGAAAAATGTGTTCCGGAGAACCAGCACATTATTCTCGTTTATACTTTTGAAAAAAAAAACCCGTTTTTTTTATGAATGCTTGCACAATGTGACCGCGACCAGCCTTGGTTCGATGCTCAGACGTTTCTTCCACTGGTAACCTCTACCATCACTCCTGCTCTTTTGTTTGGTCACAACTGTTTTAACCCCGCTGCGCGCGCAGGCACGTCTCGTGGAATCGTCGCCTCTTTTTTGCTTCCACAGCTTTTTCGTCGACCTCGACGTGCTCCATTTTTTCTGCTCTTTGTTTCACTCTTTCTGTTTCTGCGTTTCAGCTCCCCTTCGCATTTTCACGCTCGCTCTGGCAATATTTCTTTTTTATTTCTACTTTTTTCGTCCTATTTGCGGTTGGTCCGCAGAACACACGAGTGTCTTTCTTTCCATCTTTAAACGTTTATATGCTGTGTGTTATTAAATTGGATACCCCGTGGTGGTGAAGTTGTAAGCTACCACCAACGCCATCCCTCATCTTTTCTTCGCATCAAATAGCTGGAGAGGGCAAGCAGTGTCGTTGGCCGTTTTATTCCCAACCGTACACTTATATGTTTGTTTATTACTGTACATTACAGGTAGTTTCAAAATCGATAAGCATCCAATACATTGTTAAAAGAATTCGTAAATTTGAGATCCATAAGTATATGAAATTTACGAATTGGGCAATAGAAAGCGACTTTTCATACACATTGCTATGGAAAATTTACGTGTCGATAGCAAATTTTATTAATATGTATAAAGAATAACATAATAATTGAAGAAGACAATTCATAACCAAGGCCGTCGAAATTGAATTACCGGTGTAGATATCGAAGAAATCATATTTTTATGTTAAATTTCATACATGTGGATATTGGAATAAACATACATAGTTAACATTGAAAATCAATTATTTGGATATTAATATATCGTCACCATATGGATAAATGCGATTCTTATCCTGATTGAAAGCCTTATCCTGATATGAGGAGCAATTAAAATCAGTATAATTTTCTCTTAAAATTAATTAACAATATTACGAATGTTTTGCTTTGATATTATGAAATTTGAAACATTTACATAAGATTTGAAACGCACTGAGAAAACGATTCCTTTGTATGCACCACGATTTGTTAAAAGCCAACAAATAGTATAGTGGGATATGGTGAAATAAAATTTCGTTATAGCTAAAAAATGGTTTATTTGAACGATTCTGTTGTAGCAAGTAAAGATTTATATTCGAATCGGTACCTCAATTATTGATAGCGATCAAATATCCGCCGTTGCCCCAGCCAGGTCCTTAGAATCATCGAAGAAATACTCGTTTCCTATTGCCGAGGCGGTAATTTGAGGTAATTTGTAGAAAAGTTGGCCGATCGACCTTCCGCATTTTCTTATAAAAAGATTCATTGCCAGTCAACAAATTAATATGTGGATGAAGAGTTTTCCTGTATTATCCAGCAATGGATATTAATTTTAATCAATATGCCATTGGTAATTACTTAAGAAGATCGTTTTAACAGTTACTTTTACAGGGAATTGAATAGAATAATGAAAACGTTAAGGGTGCCTTACACATTGTAACGTCCGCACGAAATCAATAACTCACGAGGAACATCAGTTTAGTGTCCCCATCCGATCGCGTTGCAGCTCATATACATATTATGTTGTAGAGGTTCGAAAACTAAGCGACACCTATTTTTTTATCTGCAGAAAAACGGATTTAAAGGGTGAAACCACCCTTCAAAGTTAGGCACGTCAAAGCGCGATCATGCCGTTTCACCCACAACCAGTCAAACTATTTGAATGAAAAAAAATGTAAATATTTCTTGGACCTACAAAGTTATAAAAAATCCATTAGGTACCCAACAAAAAATAAGAGTGTGAACCCCCTCAATTTCTCCTTTTCTTACCCTCCTTAAAAAAGTTGTAAATCAAATTCAATAAAACAGATATAATTATGAAGAGGAAACAAAATTTGAGTTGACATATTTTTGCATGTTTTTTAAAAAGCAAGTTTTAAGGGGTAAACTGTCCCTTACTCTAATTTCTATATCGGAGTTATCTCCTCTCTATTACCAAAGTCGTATCTGCAGATTAAAAACATTATATCAACTTAAATTTGACGTTTTCCCGTTTGAATAAAATGTTGCATGTGTTTGAGAAGCCGAACCACCCCTCAGATTTTATTTCACTCATCCTACATTTGAATATTGTTGATCGATTTAAAAAAAAGCTATTATTCTGACGGAGTATAGGAATTTAAGTTGACGTGTTTTTGCATATCTTTCAACAAAGCAAGTTCCGTGGAGTAAACTGCCCTTTAAGCACCAATACATGTATTTTTATATCAGGCCAACTTCGGTACTATTTCACATGACTATATAGAAGCTCATTTTCGGAATTATAACGTAAACGTTAACTCACAATATTTCCCCCCAATTGTGCATATTAACAAAACACTTAGTACCTATATATAATATGATATAATAGGTGTAATAACATAACGGGCATAATAGGTATATAATAGGTATAAAAACTATCATTGGTATTTCTTCATATCTGTTTTATAAATTGCGCAATCTCAATTTATATATGCTCATGTTCTGTTATTCATCATATTAATTACACATATCACATATGCCAGCAATTCTTCGTCAACTGCGCCACTTTATTCGGTCAACCTCGTGGAAATTTTTTGTATTTCGTGAGGTTGTAGTAGTATTCGAGAAAGGCTTTCATGAATTATTTCAGATTTTTAGAACGAACCGTTTAGAAGATGCCCTTTTCCGAGTCGGTAGAAAGAGCAAGTTATTGGTCGTACAAAAAAACTTTTGGGACAAAAAAGTTATCTTTTTTCTTAACTTCTCAATGGAGTTGAGATATTTTCATCCGTGTACGACGTCAACATTTTCTAAGTATTTTATTATTTCATTTTTCTACCAATAATACCGTTGGCGTGACCTATGGCCAATTTTTTTTACAAGGTCTAGATGTTCCCGAAGATGCTAATTTTTTTTTTAAGAAAAAAGATATTTTTTGAGGTACGAATTATTTTGTAACTTTTTTGCCGAAAAAATGGTAATTACAACATCGATAAAATTATCTTCTTAACTCCATTGAAAATTTGAGAAAAAAATATAATTTTTTAGTCACAAAAGTTTTTTGTACGACCAATAGCTTACTGTCTATACTGACTCACAGTCTGTTCCCAAATCCCAAAAACGTGGCCAAAATATGAATGCGTTTATTAATTTTGATTAAAATTCGTATATAGGCGTCGTGGAGGTCACTGATTACGAATCTGGAGTTAAATTTAGAAAAAACAAAATGGTGGCTGTAAAGTGGCGCACAAATGGTTAATTTTTTTGAAATTTCCTACATAGAGGTTTTCGAGGTTCTTGATTCAGAAAGAAGTTTTTCAAAAAACCAAATGACGGATCCGATGTGGACGACCATCTTGTGGAAGAATCGTTCGATTCACACTGAAATCAGTGAAGGAATTTTCTAGATCGCAAATAATGAATATGAAGTCAAATTTTCATTAAAGTGCTTAAAAAAAATGGTTTTAAATAAATTGAATGAAAAATTTTATGATATTTTACGAATGAAGGTTGGGGGAGAAGAGGATTGGAATAAAGTAATTAATCACTATCACAATGATAATGAACATTTATTTCCATATAATCATAGAATTTCTAATCGCTATCTGAAGTATGTTGTGAAGGATCATTGTTATCATTATAATCATCGCTTGTGTCATTTAAATAAATATTATGACTTGATTCTGCAACTGAAGGTGCGAAACCAATAGTTCAACCGCGTGTGGGGATAATGATTTTAGTTTTTTTGGAGGAAGTTTTCGCAAACTGGATATCAGTGGATCTGACATTACTAAAAGCCTACGAAAAACGTCTTCCATGTTTTTGATTCGGTCACATTTCCGCGCAAAATCTTCTCGGAACCTTTTAATGTACTTGTTACATGATTCCTAAGCTCCTTCAGACATGTGTCCAATAGGAAGCAACAAGGAATCTACAATTTTGTGACTGTGAATAGGAATTGTATGCACTATTGTTAGCATGGAATACCACGGATATAGTTCGACGAATTTTCGTACAGCATCTTCAGTGCGTAGGTTTGAAATTTCTGTACATTGATTTCAAAACCACAAGAAATTACCTGCAATATAATATGAAATCGCTTTATCAATTCTTCATCAACTCCCCCCACACGGAACAATTCCGCCATAATGCATCCAATGAACATCCACGCTGGATGTAATGACGATCCAGGAGACATCACTGGGCATTCATAGACCATCCGGTGAAAGTGCCAATCGGCAACAATTCTATGTCATATAGGCGTCCTTCGAACGTATCGGAAGACGTTCAGTAGACATAACACAGACGTTTTATGCTCGTGGAAAATAGCTTTAATAATATACCTATTGAAAAACGATAATGGTCATCTACAGGAAGTTTTATAGTTTTCGATTGGATGATACATTTGTCCAAATCAACTGCATTTCGCCGAGAAACCAACATCTCAAAGATGTCCAATAAACGTGCCCATATACATATACCTGTTATCCAATCCTAATCCCTTGGACGTTATGCAGAATGATCATTCCATGTATCATAGAGATGTAAATGCGTCATTCGCGGGTCGAAAACGAAAGTTCAGTAAACGCTCCATATTGCAGCTATCTTACATTTTCTAGATGTCCACTCTCCATATATTGGATGCTCATGAGACGTACATTATATATTCTACGCATCTATCATATAACGTTCGCGATATCATTCATGTACAGTACCCGCAGTCGTCCATCTTACGTATATTGACGGTTCGATGGATGTTTCATGAGTGTCCATTGAATATAACATAGACCAATTTTGGATGAATAAAAGAAACTTTTTATACACAGCCAAATATCCCGTTATCGTTTAAAAAAACCGTTGCTTTGACGTCTCTTGAAAACATGAAATCAACGTATTGTATTCCGACCATTTTAAGTAAAATAATTGTTACATGAATATATTTAACCACGTCCATTGCACCGTATATGTAACGTGTCGTGGTCGGCCACAGAATGTATTCTAAAGGTCCATAAAACGGTATTCAAAAGCCCAATGAATGTACTAAAATGAAGCGTCAATATTTGTACATCGATTAATCGTACGTGGATATATAATCGTGGTCCTGGTAGCGGCTGAAGGTATGCATTTTTTGATATTGGTATAAAACCAAAAACGCATTTAGCGAAATCCAAGCGTGATGTGCATATATTCCAAAGTATGAAAGAAACATTGTTGATATTTTACAGTTAACTTATTATTACGAATACGTTACAGAAAAATAATTAATAATGCTCAAATTGAAATATCGAAACTAACTTTATTGTGCATATTATTAAAGATTTTTCACAATTCGGTTGATGAAGAACTGACGTGTCAAATTTCAAATCATTAGGTGAAGGCGCAGGGGACATGATAGATACATTCGACCAGGAGGTGAAATAAATTTGCAAATGGCACTTTTACTGCATATATAACTTACATAACTGTGCCAAGCCTGACAAGTCTTATAATTAAGAAATCAAAAATATTGCGTCACTAATGGCACATACGACTCGAATATCTATCTTTATTTAAACTTCATTAAAAACTTTATTTCAAAAGTAAAGATCGTACATATAATCTTATCCAGAAAATTATATTGCAATTGATGCATATTACAATCCTATCAACATTTTTTATATTGATGTATTACATCAGTTCTACAAAGTTATGGAGTCGAATGTTCTTTTCATAAAGGTTTTAATCATTTGTTAGGAACACAATATTAAAAACGAAATAAGTGGCGTGAAGTACCAACAGTTATTATGCTTATAATAAGAGATCATGGTTCCTTATGCGGACAATTTTTGTTTCTAATCTTCGGGAACTATCATTTTTAGCGATAAAATAGGAAAATAAAAAGCGTCGTGAACTATCTCTATCAATATTTAGTAACAGAACAAAATAACTAAAAAGTTTCGTGAACTATCGACTTTTTGCTATGCTATAAAAACTTTTAAAAAACTCGTGAAATATCGATGCTTAGCCACAAAATGAAATACAAAAAACTTGTCGATTTTCATCGGCAAAAACAAAAAAAATACGTTTAGCGAACAATCAGTTTTCGAAGATAAAAATAAAAATGAAAAAAACAAAGTATAGAGTAATCATTTTCAGGGACAAAAATAGAGAAATCAAAGGCTTCGTGAACTATCCTTATAGATTTTCAATGACGAAGAACTAAATAAAAACTTTCATGAACTGTTGATTTACGCAAAACAAATAATACTTTCGTGAACTATCGATTTTTTTGCTTGCCATTTTTCAAGATAAAAATTAAAAAGGAAAAGAAAAATTTCGCAAACTATTCTGTTTTAGGAACGAAAAGATTAAATTAAACCATCTCATAAACTGTCAATTGACAGCGACAAAATGAAAAAAAAAAAAATCTTCATGAGCTCTAGAAAGCTATGAAGCTCGTTTCATGTTTGAGGCATGCCGGTACAGCAAGACAAACGCTCCTGAACGGTCTGAAACCGTCCAAACCGTCTGAACTAATATTAATATAAAAAAATCTCTTATATCATTTAGGAACCAAATGAATAACTTGAAACTTGAAAAAAATCATGTTCTTGTGAGATAAGTTTCGCAAAAACTAGATGTCAATGATAGTTGCTCGACTGTTGTGAGGATGTCATTGTCTTACACATTCGCTGGTGGTTCTTCCAAGATCGCCTGCAGACGCTGCCTTTCATTTGAAAGTCGAGATGTTGCATGTCGGAACCATTCTGTTAGATGAGCCTGAAATTTTTCTTTTGTCATCTCTGGTACACATTGTACAGCAGCTGTAAAATATTCGTTAGTAAATATTACGTGTTTTTAAAAATAGATTTATGAGAAGTTTTATTTCTACTAGTTTTGGAAGTCATTTGTATCAGGGGATAAACTAATAGATTCCTCGTATACTGTAAAAAATCGACGATGGAACATTGCTTTTCACCAATAATAATAATAATAACTGACGGATTGGGACAAGATCTTTATGACAAAACAATACCTAAACTTACCATACATTGCTTTCGTCATAACCATAGCTGAGAGATTCTTCTTGCCTCGTCAACCTTTAAAAGAATATTTTGTCGCCACTTCGTTTGTGAAAATTTCCTTTAATATTCGGCGAATGGAGTCATCAACTGTAGTTCCACCACATTTCTTAAGCAAGCAGATCTGTAAGAATAATTCAATCGTTATGCGAGATATTTCATTGTTTTCGACTGAACGAATTGAGCAGTCTCTATCTTAGGTGTCTCTGCACCGGCATTTCGGATCTGCTTTTTTCCGTTTCTTCATTTTACGATTAAGGTCAAACGGGTAAGCTGATTTTTATAAAACTTTGCTGACTTATTCTTGGACACTTAACTTGAAGATATATAACTAAGAATTAAGATTGAATTGGACGAAATTTGAAAATGGCGCACACAATACGGGCGCCAAAAAATACAAATTATCCAGATTTTGTCAAAGTTAGCACCTCGAGGGTAGACAGGGTGCCAATTTTTTATTTTTCAATACAAAATTACGAAATTGGAAACTGCTGGAATAAAAACTTTACCAATTGCTTTTTCTTGGCCTCGTCGCCCAATAAACAAGTTTCGGCCTCATCCACCTGTTCCACATTAGTTAGGGGTAGTTTTGTTCTCCATTCATTGACGCCTTCATCGATATCGAGACCTTGAGACATGGTTAACTCGCTCACGCGACGATCGATTTTTTGAAGGAACGATAGACATCTTTCTGATACTAGAATTTGAGTGTCCATCGCCATTTGATCCATCGTCGGTGGTGACGAGAGTATTAACACTAATTATAATTATTGACGACTCTTTGTTGTTATACGTCACATTGTCATTCGAACGTATACAATCTTCGTTGCTCAATTTAGAGCTTGTATCTGTATCACTTTCCCATGATGCGTCCGATATGAACTGTTCTGAATAACGTGCCCTGCGTTGGTTTGATTCAGGGTCCGTGTCAAGATCAGAAAAATCGAGAGCTTTTTGCCGTTTGATTTTAGCAACGTCAAAATCGCCGTACGTTCCGAATACCCGCATGACTTTGTACGTAGACCATTTTGAAGTTGGTTTCACGTGATTCCTCACTGTTTCATCGTATGATTGTTTTGGATCCTTTACATTCCGAGGTCCAGCACTCGTCATTCTTCGTAAGCCATGTGCTCGACACAAGCTCAACTCCAGCTTTAAATTCAACGACAGCATACGATTCTCGTGATTTTTTTTTCGTGGGCTTTGGCATGATTACAACCGTGTATATTGCTATAACAGAACTAATAAGTAGCAGAGCGCGTTTTATTGTTTCAAACAACTTTAAGTATCTTTTCTTATCTTTAACATCTAAGTATCGGGCGATGTTCACCCATTTGTCATTTCATCGTGAAAGGCGTTATTTTCAAATTAATCTTATATGAGGTTGTATTTTATTGGCATTCTCGAAAACTTACGCATTACATGGAATTACAAGAGACATCGGATAATAAATATTGGCGTTATCGAGAGGAAAGGGTTAGTCGATTCTATCATTACAATAAGAACATGGACACCGTAATTATTTCGATACCACCGAGAAATTGAACAAGGCGTTTATTAATGGCGATCCCACGAACCTTTTAATTTGCAGATTTACCCTCGTAGCTCCAGGCCAGACCTCCATGATCACCAATGGAAATTCAGTGTTATAGCACTATTGGGTGTGAATTAAAGCCATCACCGCAGATGAATTATCATGAGGCATCAGAATATATTTCTTTTCGATTTCATTGCATGGCCATGCCATTAACGTGGATAGTTTCTCCACTCTGTACGTCTCAACGACAGACGATCGGCAAAATGTATTGTAAATATTGTACACCTGTCTATATTTGCGTCCATTAAAATACACGCCGTCAGGCTCGTGAATTATATTTTCCACCGTGATGATGGTGTTGTCTTTTAATCCACAGCAATTGTTTGGTTTTTTCATAGAAATTATGAACTTTTCGAAAACAATTTCTCGGTATTGTGGACCGTCACATGTCGGTAGTACCGGACCTGTGATATGCTGTGTTCTTAGCTTGGGATAAATCATCGGTGAGTCGATCGTACTACCACACGCCAACTGTTCCACGTAGCGGTTATACAGCTGTTCGAGAGGTTTTTCTCCTTTAGAGATCAATTTCTTCATCTGTCCAAGATGATTTTCGAAAGGAAATGCACTGTATGCGTCTAGAGGACCAAGTTCTCTAACATCATCTGCTATATGGATCAGACCATGAACGTTGTGCGTTATACATTCTTGACTATAGAGTTTTCCAAACGATACTACAAATTCTTTCAACAGCTTTTCAACAAAGTCGACTTTCGTAGAATTCGGTTGGCAAAGCAATCTGAGAGCAATATGCAATTTCAAGAAGTGTTTGGGTTTACATACAGCTTCGTCGGCAAGATTTTCTTCAAAACTATAACTCCGACATACAACAAAAATAACCGCAGCTCCGTAGCTTTCCAATAAGCACTTTCGTGCAGTTCTCGGGGCTTTCGACCAAATTCGAGCGGTATGAATGATCTTAGATCGATAAGGGCTTTCGATATCTGCTTTACTTGCGTCGCGGACAAGCGGACTTTTCTCTTAATAGAGCCTTTCATTCATAGTCGAATGAGTTTTTTCATCACACAAAGGCAACATAAATGCATGTACTCTAGTGGAACCTTCGAAACTAATCCCAGGTTGGGGATTTCTAATAAAATACTCGTACCAGTGTGGAAATCTTCGTCAAGATGTTTTTCGAAACTTTCATCAGTTCTGATCGGACTTGTAATATTTGGAAATGTCATGCGTCTCTGGACATATTTTCCTTCGGTATGGCCTTTTGTGCAGCAGGCAAAGGATTTCGCCGGAGCGTCACAGATTATCGAGTGTATGTTGATTGTATAGTGGGAGCCTTGATAGGTTAACCCTTCCATCACAAGCGTTTTAGCTTCATCCACAAATCTCATAAGAAATACGTTGGCTGACTTTGGCTTACTCTTTCCATAGTAACAGCCAATGCAAAATACATATCTTGTCGAAACGATACGCAATAAAATTGGCCAGATTTGATTCAGGCCTGACTTCGAAATCGGTAAACCATCGGTTCCAATTTGAAGGGAAATAGTCGAATCTACCATACAGCTATTCTTATCCAAAAAATGTTCGATCCCACGTTTGAGAACAAAGTGGAGATAATAGCCAAGATCCATTAGAACTACCCTATTCTTTCTAGGTGTCTACAGCAATGTCTTAGCGGTTTTGGGGAAAACTGCATGGCAAGAATGAGTCCTTAGAAGCGTTAACAAACTGTCAATAGTGCCCCGGGGAACCAAGTTGTCCACGGCCCACTCGGCTAAAGTTGCTATAAACAGCTTTTCGCGGTAAATCAGAATTTTCTTTACAATTGACTCCACAGACGTCTTGAGTTGACGGGCAGTCTCGTTCCGTGGACCGAACATCCCAATTTTGCAGGGCGTACGGTCTGTCAACAGACGTACGTATATCCGTTCCTGTATCACTACTTGTATCAACTGTATCTTCTTGGGCCCATTGTAAATCATGCTCTCGGTCATGGATAACAGAGTAGGAACTGGTTTCATTTGGCAGACAGAGCTGGTTTCTTGTTCTTCTGCGTCGTTTGCAAACGCTCCGAAAGTTTTTATATGATATGCTAGACAATTTTTTTCTTTTCAACATGACCGCTTTCTACTGAAACTGCATCATCCTGGCCAGAAAATACAGTCAATTAAAAGTACAGAAAAGAAATAAAAATACTCATCCACTTCTTTTATGTAACTAGTTGGAGCTATTTAGCCGAGCTTAGGCTGGAATATATTTTAAGGCGGCCCGGATTAAACTATTTCCGCCAAATTTTCGTATCTGTTACACAATATTCGTTGTCAATTTTTTTGCATAAAATGTGCATTAGCGAGTTGTAATGGAAATTAGATTACAGGAATCGTCAAATACCTTACCACAGCTTTGTTCTGTTCAAGTTGAAAAAAAGCTAGTATCATTCTAGCTCCAACTCCATAATTCTATACTATTAAGATATCGTTCGAGAGAGGAATCTATTATACAGGAATCTTAGCGATTATAAAAAGAATTTTCATCAGTCTGCCAAGTAAAAAAGTGTTGAAGGATTGAAAAAGCCAAATTATTATATAAAGTCACAGATAAGTGCTCGGCAGCGCGAGTTTTTGTTGTCTTAGAAACATTTTCTTATTTAAGCACAATCTTGCCAATGTCGTCTTTTTTAAGTCCGACTCTCATGCAACATCACTGTAATAGCCGTTAACTTTACGTCTAAATATACGTATAAACTGCATCCAAAATACTCCACAAAATAAATACGATTATACATTCAGAACGAATCTCTATGAATCTATTAAAAAATCACTATAATTTGCGTTTTGTTGTTTTTACCACATAAAATTGAGGAATGAAAAAATGGTATACGCAGGTCATATCCAAACCATGCAGTGCCGTGAAATGATGTTATTAGAAAATAACTTATATTAACTTACCAGGGATATTATGCAGCCACTGCCGGTCAAAACTTGATATGCAGATGGCTAGACTCACCTTTATTGTCGTATCACTGACCGAGAAATTACTGCACTGAAAGTCCACGTTCTGTTAAAAACTTTCACTCGTCTGAATAAAACTGAAAGGTAAAACGGAAAACATATTTACGTCTGTCAAAGTGCGAATAATGGAAGATCGAGCAGTAAATGTAAATTTATTATACTAGCTCTGAAGAACTAAATGACCGAGAGCACATGGTAGCGCGGATACCAAAAAAATGTAATACTTAACATGTGGAAACAAAAATCTGTTGAGGTATTTGAGGAAATAAAGCAATTGAGAAAAAATGAATGATGATAATGCATGACTATTAAGTATAAGCAACGCCAAACCCTATGATTTTTATATTTTTAATTCAATCTCGTTATTACATATAATGTAGCAAGAAATATGAAAATAGAATGAGAAACTTAAACCGAAAGCGACGCGTTTATCGCCATCGTCTCGCAAACGTTAGCACGAACTTCGTACGATGAAGAAGTTCCATTAAAACAGCCAAAAATCATGATTTTTTCTTTCCGAACTTTGAATAAAATTACAATACCAAAAAACCTGTACGATCGATTCTGTTAGCCCCAAAGAACTAAAAATGACCGAGACTACGGTACAACTAATAGCAGCAAAAATGTCAAAAATAGAGTACTATAAAATGCACGACGAATAATAAGTTATAGAACAACAAAAATGCGTAAAGTCATTGAACGCAATAAAACAATTGAGAAAAAATCAACATTAATATTGTGTAACTATTCAAAGTATCAATGACCGCAAGCCCCATGAATTTTATATTTTGGGGTTACGTAGTTGCGTAGAGAATTGACGCAGCAAACTCATTAATAAATAACTTTGTAAAAATATGAAATCTGAATGAGAGTCATAAAGAAAACCTATTCAACAAAAAAAAAAAATCACACGAATTTGCCAGTTTCTTGCACCGCTTTCGATCACGTGCTATCGATTGTCCAAAATCAACTGGAAAAAATCGGTAGCGTTTTACATCATGAATAAAATAAGTATGCAATGTATGGGCGAATATATGTAAAATCAAAAAATCATGTAGAATCAAGATGTACAGACTATATTCCAGTAGCATCGAAGAAAACAACGACCGAGACCATGTGGTGGCCAATAGCAAAAAAAAAGTGTTAAATGTGTAGTACGATAAAATAAACGATGAGTAATAAATTTTAGAGAAACAAAAATATGTTATAGCATTGAATGGAATCAAGCAATTGAGAAATTAATAACATTGATACTGTTCAAGCATTACAAGTATCCACTACGCCGAATGCTATGCATCGGATATTTTGAGGTTATCTGCACAGAGAATTGACAAAACACCGGTAAATTCGATCTTTTAATTCAGATAATCCAAGTACTACTAATAGATCACAATTACCTCGGGAAAACGATAAAATCTTGTGGCTTGAAGAAAGTATACGTAATTCATGCACGATCACACGAAACATTAACCTCGTGTCTCGAGAAATATCAGTCGCAGGCGAAATAAGTGACGAAAACGGATTGTTATATGGCGTCAGCGGGAAAGAATATCAGTTTCGGCGGTAAACGACGAGCGTCGCGACGACCAATACCCGACCTGTATGTGGTAGCTGACGATTGGTCAAGACCGAGACGTTGCGCATTTACCGCTATAGTCGTGAAATTTTTAGCGCGACCGTCGTACGACGGATACATTTTATTCAAACATCCCTATGTTAGAAATGTTGGTTCTCTTTTCTCAATGAAAAACAACTTTTATTAACTAAAACCACACAGGAAATAAACATTCCAGTTGTAAATAATTTTATTTGAGAGTAATAGTCGTATCTTTTTCAACAAAGACATCTGATTTATTGGATATCGGCATTTTTTTACCTTTCGATGATGAGTAAATATATTACTGTTATGATCGAGATTATAGATTATTACCGGGTAACGCTTATGATAGATGAGAATATGCTAAGGAACATTAACAACAATTCAAGAATTACTTCAACTCATTAATTACTTCTCGAATCAATCATTAAACAATGTTGGCATTTAGTTTTAAATTTCCTCAATTACCTTGAAAAAAACGAAAACACTTTGTCGCGTGAATAAAGGAAATATAATTTACACACCGTTTCACGAATATAGATCGCCCCCTGTTGGAGGCTTGTACGACTTTATTCCACTGATATCTGAAACGATACGGAGTTTCTGTGTCGGTAAAAAGCGCCACCAGCGCCGTCGGTAATGCATGGTACTAATAGGCCAGTCACGAGCTATTTTTTTTTGTGCTGAAATCCGACTAATTTGTAGCTTCACCAAATTAGTGCCATTCGATTAAACATAATCATCATAATGACCCATCAAATTGTGCCAGTGAAAACCGCGCGCCTTTATGCAAAAAAAATTGCAAACGATGCAAAATTGGTGCACTTTTTTCTTTCACCACGAACACTGCCCAAACGACGCAAAATACGGCAAAAGTTTATATAACATTTTTTGTAGAGAATTGAATTTCGTATAGAATTGTCCACAAAGACATACAGCTATCGTTAATAGTTTACGCCTGGAAGAGGGTCTAAGTTGCGCGACGAAAAAGCCCGTGAGTAGTAAAGTCGTCGACGGCTCCGATTATTAGTTGTTAAATTCACTTTAGGCTAGTTAGCGTTAAAAAAAAAAACCAAAAATTTAATAAGTCAACAAAACGTAATCGGTAAACTGTTGATGCTTGCCAAAATTGTTTTCATTCATTTTTCGAATTTTGACGGGATTCAAAATGTTGTTTTTTTTTTGTTTTTTAATTTCAATCTATTGCATTTCTGAAACTAACAATCGGAGGATCATGAAAAAATATGAGCTTGTAGGGAATTTTATTCTTAAAACATTCAATCCTTTGATTTTCCTTCGTATGTCGAACCGCGGCGTTCTCTCGAAACATACAAATAAACAAAAAAATTGTACCTTCAACCCTCTTTTAGGGGGGTAATAACACGAAATTATTTGGAACATTGAAAATGTATTTAAACAAGCATCTGAAAGGAAGCCTTACACATTTTGTACAATTTTCAATCTTTTCAATTTTTGCATGTTATTAATTTGTTTATTGTTATAAACAATTAGATGTCAATGGTCATAGTTGCATATTCTCAATATTTTTAGCGATTCAGATCACGTTTACAAATTTTTGTTTTTTATTATTAGTTAACAAAACTAAAATTATTTAATTAATTGGTCCGGATCCCTAAAAATATTGAGAATATTCATCAACTACGACCATTGACATCTAATTGTTGAATTTAACTGAATTTAACAACCAATCGGAGCCCTCGGCGACTTCACTAAGGCTGTTTCATCGCGCAACTTTGACGCTCTCCCAGGCGTAGACTATTAACGATAGCTATATGTCCTCGTAGACGTTTTCGTACGAAATTCAATTCTCTAGAAAACTTTTCATATAAGCTTTTATCGTATTTTGCGTAGTTTGGGCAGCGTTCGCGGTGACAAAAAAAAGTGCACCAATTTTACATTGTTTTTAATTTTTGTTGCAAACACACGGGTGGTTTTCACGGATACATTTTGATAGGTCATTATGATGATTATTTTTAATCGAATGGCGCTAATTTAGTGAAGCTACTAATTCGTCAGATTTAAAATACTAATGTAACTGGCCTATATTGCGTTAGATACAGAGTATACCTACATATATCATATATCAGTATAGCTATATGTTTATACAGTTCCACTTATTCCCATCCAACTCTAAAAAATAATGGTATATTTCTATTACACTTTCTGTTATACAGGACGCGCTGTAGGTGCTGGAATTCGGCAAATCTCACATCCAGTTTAATGTTCAATATATGCATACACGTGGAGGATCGATAAGCCTATCTAGCCTCCCTGCATGTATATGTTTATCAGTGACTTTTAAAAACTTTAGCAAGAATGTCGTACAACGAAGCGTGCAATTGAAACACCCGAATGTCTTTTTAATTTTTCATTTTTTTATAAAATGCCAATATGACTATTAATTTCTAGAGAAAAAATTATTTTAATTCCTAACAAAATCCTACCAAAATCTAAAGAAACGCCATACCATATTGTATACCATATATAGGTACACCACATTTTTTAAGGCGATTCACGCATAATCTTTTTTCAGGTTATTCAGTGGTGCAGGTAACTATCAGTTTATTTATATGTACATAATATATATGCATCAGTCATGAGCGTGGAGCTTTTGGCCACCAGGGTAGCACCACCGGCGATGCAGAATGGCGTGTAGTCAACCAAATTTTACGAAACATATAGATATACTCGCCATTATAGCTGGATAGCTCATATGTCCTGCTGTGGCCGCGAAATCCGTAGATATCGCAGTCATAGCAGAGCATGTGACCTTTCTCATCGTCCCGTGAGCACCCGTAATGAAATATTTCTCTCGTACTCACATCTCCGAAATACCTTTTCTGCCTTGCGTTTTGTGAAAAAGGGGAAGACTGGCTTAAAAGACTGAGAGAATGCGATGTTCGCTCATTGTCCCTATATCTTCCTTTCGCACGATGGATTTTTTTTTTTTTGCAAGGATTTTCGACAAAGTACGCCCAGTACGATAATCGGCAAATCCCTAAAATTAAGACTACAGTCATAATTATCATTATTGATTATTATTGACATTCTCAACTGATTAATTATAGCAGGTACTGCAAACAGAATATATGAATGAGTTATTGCGACACAGTGAAAAGTCACTGCTGCGTGACTTAGCGATTGTCATTTTCATCCACAGCATTGACATTGTGATCATTTTCATAGTTACGGACTTAAATAGACTTGCAAATCTGATTGAGCAAAATGCGTGTAAATTTGTTGCCATAAGCTCGAGAAAAATCGACTTTTGTACCGTGATAAATTGTTATGAAATCGTTCTATACACCCGAATACCTGCAATAGTTATAATGAAGAGATCATTGATGGTATAATAGCGAAATATTATAATACGAGATATTGAACAGTGGAAAATGTATATATACTTACCGTATTTATGGTAATTCTTGTGACTGTACGGTTATCAATTACATCATCATTTTTCATACTAGTGCACGATACTAGTAGTTATTAATTACTTGGATAAACATCGTAATACGTATATCGATGATTTAATGCCGCCAAGGCGTATCGGCTGGACGCATAATAGAGCTTATAAAGCCTTTCTGAATGTAGTTCATCATTCTCCATAAACAAACAAAACAGTCGAAAATCCAAATAAGGGACTATGGTGGATAGGGTAAAAACCTGTATGTGTTACTTTGAAATTTGTTAATTCTAGTTTCTAGCTTGGAATACATCCAATAATGGCACGAAAGATGTATCTATTAAAAATATTGTTGTAGACATCCAATAAGTGATCAAGTACCGATCATCAAGGGCGCACTTATATGAGCCTACATTTGATGTTTACTAGACGTTCTCTGTACATTCATCAAAAAGTTTCTTTCGAGACGGATTTTGTATGTCTATGAGATGTCCAATTAGCGTACCAAAGTTGCAGCTATTGGATATTCTCTACTGCATGTCCAATGGACGATCACATAACAGTCATCGTACTCGTCCATTTGAGATCCTGCATTGAACATCCAGTAAATGTTCACTTTTCATCCTTTAAGAACGTTAGGCTGGGGATTGACTTTGAACATCTATTGTATATCCAATTATGGTACGAAAGTTGTATCTATTAAAAGTACTGTTGAATACGTCCAATAAGTGACCATGTAACGATGATCAAGAGAGCACTCACATGAGCCTACACTGCACGTTCACGAGACGTTCCCTGTACATCCACCGAAAACGTTTCTTGCAAGATGGATTTTGTACGTTTAAGAGATGTCTAAATGTCGTACCATAGTTGGGGCTATTCAAAGTACTCTGCCGTACGTCCAAAGGATGATCACGTAATGACCATGACGCACTTCGATTTGAGATCCTACATTGAACATCCAGTGGACGTACGTTTTACGTCCTTCAAGTACGATTTTTTTCCGATGGATGTTGGATGTCTATCGGACGTCTAATTACGATGCCAAAGTTTTAGCTATTCAAGGTGTACTTGTGTATGTGCCATCGACGACCGTTTTACGTAAATTTATAAAGACTAGGACGCGCCTTGTACGTATAATAGACGTGCTGTTTTTGTCTACGGAGATTAGTGCACCTAAAAACATGTCATGGACAGTCAATGGATGTCCATATAACGTTTTTCGTGGATGTGGACATCTCAAGGACCTATGGACCATTTATGGACATCCAATGGCTATTCGGTTCCGTGTGGGCCGTTATTGAAGCGGGAATTTCACAATTTTTGAAAAAAACTCCGATCTGTATTTTCGTAATTTGAGCGTTCATAACTTTGTTTCGGTTGATCAACAATAAGCCGTAAGCTGTCACGAAAACCTTGTATTTCTTTTTCGTCTCACAACACTTTCTTTATCCTTCTTGCGTACTTGCAACTTTTTTATTTTCAATTTGTAAACATGCAAGCAACACTCAAAAAACTGTATCCGAGCATGCAGCGATGATATTCCAAATTCTAAGTGATATTCATTGATCGGTTTTTGTAAGATCTTGTCAATGTTATTAAATTCTTTGGACGTGGCTTGACAAAGGTAGCAAATCATACTTGACGATGTATTCGTAATCGAATTACAAACTTCACCATCTACCATTGTGAATACAAGTTTGTATACGGTGTTATTTTTTTCCGTCCATTAAAATTTGAAAGGACACAAAATTTTCCTCTTGCGCTTTGGTACAGTCAACTTCTGATGTATAGTTGCTTCGGCAGTTTCGTGCAAAAATCGAATTTCAATAGGCCGATAAAATCTTGGTGACGAAGGACGTGAATTTTAATAGTAAAAGATGCAGGAACGTTAAGCCACACGTCGAATTTTTCAAAGAATTTTTCGGTGGTTTGAACTTGTTTCCACCTTTTTCTGATATCTGATACCAATTTAGCAATTACATATTTTACATGTTGCGGCAAAATGTATGGATGCTCCAATTGTGTAGACACTTCTGTTTCAATAATGCCATGAACGTTATTGATATTTTCGTTCACACATCATCGCATAAAAATTATAACAGAAGTCAAATGGGCGGCTATCGGCAGCTAATTTTTTTATATGTTTTAAAAAAATGTCTAACCAACAACTTCAATTTGGTTTCAGAGCACGATCTGACAAGACTTTTAATTTATTGCTTTTTTTATCACGAGTTTTTGGAACGCGACCAAGAAAATTACGACTACTTTCATTATTAATTTACTATTTGATATACTAGTAATATTAATTTCGCATAATACATTTAAATTGTACTCACTTTCTGGAGAAGAGTCGATTTTGCAGAATTCAAATCGGTGAACTTTTCAAGATTCTGCACGCGTTTAAAATGAATGATTTTTTCTGTGCGTCACGAGCTGAGAATGCGATGCGCTCGACGCACGCAAAAAAATGAATTTCAAAGCCAGGCAGGAAGCCTCGCCCTTCTCTAACGGTCATAATACATACTAGATACACCACTACAACTATTCCAACAGTTAACAGTCCCTAGAAAAAACTTTTCTCTTCAATTTTGGCCAGCTTTTCGGGATTTGGGACCACTGTGCGACTTGAAAAAAAAGGGCATCTTCCACGAGGTACGTTCTAAAAATCTGAAATAATTGATGGAAGGCTTTCTCGAGTAGTACTACAAAGTCAATAAATATCAAAAATATCCTCGAGATTGACCGAAAAAGTGGCAAAGTTGATGAAAAATTGCCCGCAAATATTGAAAAAAAGGAATGGTAAATTCAACTCATCATGTACGATCATGCAAATTTTGTTAGATTTAATCTTATCCGATTAGTTTTAACTGTATAATTCGCTCAGCAAACTTTTTGTTCAATGGGGAGAAGAACTCATTAATTTGCGTAGAATACACGTTAAATTAAACGAATAAATCAGTGGTCGACCTATCCCGCCGTTCAATTACACGGGAATAATAATTACATTGTAAGTATAACACATTGTTTTAAGTTTACACGAAATGTTAATTTGATATCAATACCAGAAAAAGTAATGCTTTTATTGTGTAAACTAGTTGTTCCGTAATAATTGAATAGTTGCTGTTTTCTTCAACGATGTCGCGTGCACTGAGAACAAAATTGTTAAATTTGAAGTAACAGGTTTGTTTATTAACTCAAAACTATTCACAAATCTATATTACAATATTTCAATATTCAATATTTCAACAATATAATCTAAATAATTACTTTAATATAATATATTTTTTTGTTAAAAAAATGATTGCATTTTTATTGTAAGTTAATGATTATTCAAATACTATCCCCCAAATACTGTACCCCAATGCAATGGACATGTTACAGCCGATGGAATATTGAGACATCCATCGGCTGTAAGATGTGCGTTGCATTGGGGTACAGCGCGACAAGCTCAATACCTTTTTCCCAGCATGAATCGCTCAACGCCATTGTCAAGTGCGACGTGTGGCCATCCAGATAAAGAACGATTGGGAAAATGATGTTATTTTCCAATAGCCACGGGTGAAAAACATTGGCGATATATTCATAGCAGGTTTCCCCAGTCATCCAGCAATTGTCGGATAGTCCGATGTCCCAACCTTTGAGCATGCTTGAAGCGATGCTGCTTGGGATTCGCTTATAAGAAAACATCATAGTAGGTGCCCATTGGCCAACAACATTTCCGCATGTCAGTATTGTCAAGCATTCTTTTTCGTCGTTATTAACGACGTTGTATACGGTTTTCCCACCCTTCTTCAATAACACGGTGCTTCGCTTCGAACTCAAGAAGGACGCAGATGCATCGCAATTGAAGACTCGAGATAGATCAATGTCTCGTAAGAATTTAGATTTGAGATATGCATCCACTTCTCTAAATCATGCCCTTAACGTTTCTGCGTTTACTGATGTTCGGGTATGTCAAATTTTGGGATCGCTCAATTCGGTATGACGAGCACGTAATGCCAAGTACCAATACTTTCCTGGTCGATTCTCGTTAAAGAGCGTTTTCTTTTTCATGGTCTTCAGGAGCATCTGCACACTATTCAATAGCTGGCATCGCGATACAGAAAATCGACGTTGACTCATATGGAAAATCCAACAAACGAGATGGTCTTCATTTTCTTTTCCGAGCAAACACTCACGACCGTGTTTCTGAATGTCAGAAAGAAATTTTCCACGTTTCTTTATATAGCAGCGTGGTTTTCGGAATACCGAAACGTTTCGCAGCCATGCCAACAGGTACTCCAGGCGTAACTGCTACTAAAGCTTCTTTCAGATCGTCATCAGTATACTTTGTAGCAGATCTTTTTGTAGCCCTAGATTAGTAAAGAAAATCCGGAAATTAATTTTGGTACGTATTAAGAAAAAAAAATTGAAATAATAGGTGAACTTCCCCCATGAAAATAAAGTATCTTCGAGATCTTCGAGGAAATATATAATTTATATTCTTCAATATTCAATATAAAAAAATATAATATTTCTTATACATCGGTATACAATATATTCCAAAAAATATATAAGATACATCCCGTATATATATTGTGGATATATTTTTTATATTCACACATTGTTTCCATGGGGGTTCATCACGAGTACTTAAGGGGAGATACCTGAGTAAGCGGCGAGAAAAACAGGTCAACTTCGGGAATTTTTATCTCAAAAACTGTTGATTTTGTTCGATTCGAATTTTTTTATTCCAAAGTATATACATTAAGGTGTGTTGAGTTGATTACTGGAAGCTCCGTTGTCGCGGACTAGCGTGAGACGCGTTCTTCGTTGCAGTGCCAGAAATATCTCGAAAACGGCTTGTCGTATTTCGTTCAAATTTGGACACGATATCATTCGATAGTTTTTCTCGTACTTATCGTAGGGGTTTTTTATTTTTTCAAACCATTATTTTCTTATGCAGCCTGTAATGTCGGACATTTAGGATGAAAAACGAATGTTGAATTCAAACGGTCGCTATTCCGTCAAAAAGCGAAATTTCGAAAAAATCCTACGACAAGCACTAGTTTGTATATTAATTTGAAGAATCCGTTTGAGTTTGGGTTTCAGATCAACCAACCGTCCAGAATCCTTGGCACCGCGACGATCTGTGCGAAGAACGCGTCTCACGCTAGTCCGCGACAATGGAACTTCCAGTATTCAAATAAATCTAATTTAATTCCTCAACACACCTTAATGTATATACTTTTGAATTTAAAAAATCCAAATCGAATAGAATCAACAGTTTTTGAGATAAAAATTCCCGAAGTTGACCTGTTTTTGTCGCCGCTTACTCAGGTACCTCCCCAAGCAAATTGCTTGCAGCTGCCGATGCGAGCTGAGAAGTCATAAACTACGTCGCAGCCGCAGATAAGGAACCCATTTATTGACCCCGTCAATTTTAGGTGAGAACTAACTTCTATCATAGATGCCAAGCATCAGAATATGTATATATACTATTTGGAAGGATGTGATTAATACTCTGTTTTGTACTTACAGAATTGAAATATGATTACCGATACACAGCTTGCCCTAGAGCATCTTGACAAGAAAATCATCAATCAAGTTCCGGAGCACGTTACACTCTGTTTCTTGTCGAAAATGTAGAAAAACCATAGCGAACAAGTTTTCGGCACTCTGCCGACAGGGAATAGTATCATTCGCTACTGAATTTGACCTTAGATATGAGCAGATTGAGCCAGAATTTTAGTTACTAGTATAAAAAATGTGTCCCAAAGGTCAGAAACCCCGGCTAGGTCAGAAAGTGGATCCTTTACCTTAAGCAAAACGATTATTACGCGGTTCGGCGAAGCTGTTTGTAAGTTTTGAGTGCAATGAAAAGTCCTGGAGGGATCTGGGAAAGGCTATTTTAAAAGAATTTGCTCAAACAATGAATTCAAAGCAGGTTCACAAAATGTTGGGTACAGCTAGAAAGAAGAATGACGAGTCGTTTCAAGAATACATATATCGGATGTTGGAGATTGCAAGCCATGCTGATATCGAATTGGAGGCGAGGGTGTCCGTGAACACGAGGTTCATAAATTCATTTTATACGGAACAAAGACGATTAAGGAACTTCGAACGAAATTTTCTCAATACGAGATATTATGTGCCAATAATAAAAAAATTAAATTTTCTGAAAAAACGGAACCGATAAGGGATGCTCACGGACAGGAAGAGAAGAAAACCTTAAGACGATGTGGCCATAAAGAGCACCTCGGCAATGAGTGTCCTGAGAAAGGATCGAAATGTTTATCATGATCGAAATTCGGACATATAGCGGCGCAATGTTCAAACCCTCTAAAACCTCAAAAATCAACCAAGAAATCACAAGGCACATGTTGTGATACGACGAAAGTAGCCAGTGGTCGCGATACGAAAACGTACAAGAGAGTAATGATTCTCGATAAACCCGTTCAGAGTTCTAGAGTTGGGCAGCTATTTACATTTGGTGCATGCATGCTGACATGAATTTTTGGGTGCTCCTGCTTTAGATCGGAAACAAATACCGATCACGGTGCCTGGTTCGAATACGCATCACACGACGAGGAGTTGTCTTGGAGTGCTAAATACATGCCTGATTACTACTTCAAACACGCATTACTACTGGGCGGAGAATTTTTAGACGAAGTCGATCTTTATGTTGTCAAACGCCAAGCCACATTGAAAAAATCGAAGAACCTCAAACGTATCGAGTTTGATGGTAAGTGAGCAAGAAGTCCTGAATATCAATGTAATCATACAAGAGACGCAAAAACGAAAAAGACGTATCAATTCAACATATACAAGATAATCAAATAAAATGTAAAGTTAAAGATTTAATCGAAAATTATCATCCAACGAGAACGGAGAGTACAGGAATTAAAATGCGTATCGTGTTGAAAGACGAGAAATCTGTGTACCAACACCCTCGAAGATTCCCACAACCTGAAAGAATAGCTGTTAGTCAAACCATTAAAAGATGGTTAGAAGATGGAATAATCAAATCCAGCAGTTCGGATTACGCAAGTCCAGTGGTACCAGTGAAGAAGAAAAACGGAGAGACAAGAATATGTATGGATTATCGCCTTTGAATAAGAAAATAATAAAAGATCAATCCTCTGCCTCTAATCGAAGAACAATTGGATAAACTGCAAGGCACATCGGTTTTCAGTACATCAGATTTGAGGGATGGTTTTTTTTTATGTCCCAGTACACGAGAACAGCATCAAATACACGGCGTTTATTGTTCATGACGGAAATTACGAATTTTTAAAGGTTCCTTTTGGTTTGTGCAACTCTCCCACTGATTTCCAGAAAGATATGTAAGCAAAATTGAGAAATCTTGTTATACGCCTGTGATTTATTATTAATTTACAATCGTTTTTTTATTTTAATCCATCATTACCCATACTAAGGGTAATTATAGTACTCGTGGGAATTCACCTTCATCTGTAAAAAGTAATTATAGGAATTATTAGTTATTAAGATAATTATTTATTCAATAATACTTACTCTAAGAAATACTTACCCTAAGAAATACTTACCTTTTAACTTCGGGCCGGTAAAAGAGACTAGCGAAGGGCTGACGTACCGACATTGTGGCAGTACGTAGTCCGTATCCACGTTACTACAGGCACTGCTAACCCTTGCGCACATTCGAGCTAGCCCTCGTACGTTGTAGCCACACCATGCTTCACTACGCTTTCAGGTATAAAAGAGAGCTCGCGAGCCACATTTAGTGCAGTCTCGTGCAGGTTGCAGTACACCCCTGTATCAGCCCCTGCAGTATAACCTCAGTCTTGATCGCGATTGCCCTTGCCCCAATACTGGTCGCTAATTACCCCACCAGCTGGTCGCGGCGCAGCCCCAGTCGTTGGTCGCGAAGTTTCTTGCCCCAAAACTTGGAGTACTTTCGTACCTTCCCTTTTACTTGTGCCGCTTCACCGGACACACCAAAGGTGTACATTAACTGTCAAGGCCGTCCAGAGCACGTGTTCCTAGTCATGGAGACTTGGACTTTATCGAAGGATACACTTGAAAGACCGCAAATTACGTTCCTACTAATAAATACGAGTAAACTATCTCATCTTACCACATTTATTTACATGCTATAACATTCCACCTGCCATCTAAAAGGAAAAAAAAAAAAGAGAAAATCGCACGCTCACTCTGCTTTCACAGGTCGCAATAAATCTGCATCTCTAACTTCTCTACGAGGGTAATCACTCACCTCTCCCACCATTGTGATAAGACATCGGATGAAAAGCTACAAGGGTAAATCGTCTAAACTCTCAGACAGCGGATTCTGCTCTACCGGGTCTTTCAACAAACTATCAGATGAGGGGATCGTATTGATGTATCTCAACGATTTAATTATTCCTTCGAAGGACTGCTGAAGGGTTACAGCGAAGTTGACAGGTGTTGGATATAGCGAGTACACATGGAATGGTTATCAACTGGAAAAAATGTAGTTCAATGGTAAAACGTATTAAGTATCTCGGATATATTGTTGAGGACGGAGGTATTCAACCGTCGACGAAGAAAACTTTGGCCGTGGTCAATTTTCCGAAACCAACGAACGTGAAAGACATCCAACGGTTTTTGAGACTTATGCGATACTTCCAGAAATGTATAGCGCAATACGCTACGATCGCTCAACCACTTTCAGACTTATTGAAAGACGGAACGAAGTACGATTTCGGACCAACTGAAGAACAAGCTGTCGAAAGACTCAAATTGCCTTTAATCAATATGCCTGTGCTGAAACTATATTGAAACGGAGCGGCTACCGAATTACATACAGACGCTTGTATGTATAACCTTGGTGCGATTTTATTGCAGATGGTTTCGCAGGATAAAATTATGCATCCCGTTTACTATGCAAGCTGGAAGATAAATTCTGCACAGCAAAAATATACGAGTTATGATTTAGAAATACTCGTGGTTACATGTGCATTAAAAGAATTGAGAATTTACCTTTTGGGAATGCCCATAAAGATTGTGATAGACTGTGAAGCTTTTTCTCTAACGATGTTGAAAAGGGATATTTGCGTTCGAGTCGCCGAATGGGCTTTTCTGCTCGAAGAATTTGACTACGTAATTCAGCATCGCCAAGAAAAAAGCATTTGACATGCAGACGCTTGAAATTGTCACTCTGTATCAGTTTTACTGATAGAAGAAGGATCGAATGTCTTAGCCCAAATCGAGAACACTCAGCAAGAAGGTATTAAATTAAGGAAAATGATACAAACTGTCGAGAATAAGTCAGAACGAAACTTTGTTTGAGACGCAAAATTTTGTACAGAGAATGTGATGGAGAAAATTTATTGGTTGTACTAAAGGCAATGCAGTACGAAGTGATTCGCCAAACTCATAAATGAGGACATTTTAGGTGGCAAAAAACTGTATGTCCCGTTAAAGAAGACGTATGGTTTCGCAACAACATGAAATCGAAAATACGACATTTCATCGGAAATTTCCTAAAATGTATTTTCGCTGAAAGAAAACTCGGTAAGGGTGAAAGTTTATAGCGTTCTCTTGACAAAGGTTGTCTACCGCTGCCGACTTATCACGTTGACCATTTGTGTCCCATAATGTCTACTAGAAAGAATTATAAGCATATTTTCCTGGTTGCGGACGGATTCACGAAATATGTATGGATTTAAAGTGAATGCACCAGTGAATGGACGAATAAGTGAACTGTAATATTCATTTAACGGTCAAATAAAAATATCGTGTGAATACTTTTTGGCACTATTCTAGTCCAGACGAGATACCATGCTTATGATTTTTAAAAATATTTGAGGCGATTAAAACGAACAACATCAGAGAAATTGATTGAATAGTGGAACAGTAACCGAAACAACAGTGTATGGATAATTATACTAGTGAATGGACAGCGAATCGCAAGCGAATGGATAAATATACCAATGAATGGACGCCAACTCACCAGTGAATGGAAATGCATTTTAAATATAGGCTAAAGAATGGAGATTACGTAAATATAAAAAAATGTCATATGTTAACAATCACAAACAATAATTATATTATCTCACTGAAAGGTTAATATATTTTCATTTATTATTTTAGAACTCATATCATTATTATTATCATTATTAATATTATTGCGTTTGACGAGAACATACTCAAAGCTTTTGGCATATTGAGACGAATACTCGAATAATTGTTGGCGATTAAATGAAATTTATGCCCGTAAATCAGTCTTAGATTCAAGCTCGGATTTATCAGATAAGTTATTTTCTATATTGCCGTGGCTTTCGTTTTGGCGGCTGCTATTTTTTTGTCATTTCTCTTCCTCTTTTTTCATCTTCATTTTTTCTTCTCTGATCTTCGCGTTTTCAGCCCTTGCTTTTGCTTTTTCCTCTTTTAGAGCCTCGGCCGATTGTTTTTTAATTTTTCGCATGAGAACTCCTTCTTCGCTTTCTTTTCTTTTTCTTCTTGCTGTTTTCTCATCGACTCGCGCAATTCCTTCCATTTGACCGACGTTATTGCGAATAGCAATTGCTCCTTTTTTGCATTTCTCGTTTCCTTTTTCTCAAATTCTGACCACCTTCGATGTTTATCCCATACTTTTTTCATTGATATAACTTTCGAGTGACTAGACGATTGAACTTGTAGCTCGACGGTAGGGTCAACAGTCTTCTGATTACCGTTAGTATGCGATAAAATATCGTTTTCTTCACCCGAAATCTCCAATAGATATAAATGCTGATGAGAGAAACCTACTTCTGGATCTGACAATTTATTTCTTATATCATTATTGGTGCTTTGAACGCGTTCATTCGTGTTTACCTCATTTTCGGTTCCCTTCGAATGATTCTTTTTTTCGATATTTTTTTCAAGAGTTTCCACATCATTATTATTCTCTTCATATGAGATTCCCACCGCATGTTCATCGCCGAGAAATGTTTCATCGATTTCCGTGAAGTAATCGCAATTGTCGTCCGAAACTCGTCGCGAATGTTCATCTTCGGCCGTCTGTTTTTTTACCCCAGTGGTTATCAATAATCATGTCGACAATTAGCAATCCCGCTGAAAATAAATCCTGGAACCCCATAAAAATAAGAAAACCATTCAGCACACATTCATTTATTTATCATTAATTACATTTATCCACCAAACTTACTATCGGCGTCTGTGGATTCGTTGCTTGCAAATGAGAGACAAGCCGCAGCGTCTTGCAGTGGTGCATCGTGTAAAATACCAATCTCGTTTTGTTGAATCGGAACAACAATCTCGGGAACACGTTTAAACTCATTTGGTGTCTGTATACCTTGTACACGATCGGTATAAACTGTTCATAATTTAAATAGAGGGTCGATTGTATTGTCGTCGTGGCTTGCGCTCCATGTATTCATAAAGAATTCAGCTTTCTCGACACCGATAAACTTCTCAATAACCTTCTTGGCTGAAACAAAGTCGTCTAGTCAGATGGCTAGTTCTGCTGGTTCTCGAGGAGGCCTGGCTCTTCTGGTGGAAATACATTTGCTGTAATTAACCGCATTTTCATCGAAAGGATACAATCCGTAGATCCATTCTGTATCGTTTCCGTATTAACTGAAAGCCAGTTAAAAACTTTTTTGAATAACGGAGCAAAGTTTGATTTTGTGATTATTTTTTCTGATAGCTGCTTGTGTTCGCTGACAACTTTTTTCGATTGGGCTTTCAATAGTTTGAAAATTGTAATATCACATGGCTGCATTATGTGAGTTGAATTCGGTGGCAAGCAATAGCGAATGATTTGATGAGCGACACAGAATTCATGAAGTTCTGCACTGATGTGAGATTTTTGGCCATCGAGAAAGTACAGTACTTGGAACTGGGTCTTATTTTCCAAGCACCATGGATAATAACGTTGGCTACATACTCGTACATACTCGGCTACATACTTATACTATCCAGCCAATGTCTGACCGACCAATTGGCCACTCATCCGGGACGGATTTTGCGATACGTATCGGAATTTTTTTATAGGGAAATACAATCATCGGTGGTATTACCTCACCAGCCCCAGAGAACGTGCACAAAACCGTTATGCATTCTTTTTCATTGCCATTTGCTATCTCATAACAGTCTTTCTCACTTTTTGCGCCCAATACCTTGCACGTTTCGGACAGGTTTGGACACCTATTTCGGACCTAGTTCGGACATCGCCGTCGGAAATGCTACCAGGTTTGTTCAAAACGTCGAGAGCATCAATTTGTTCTAAAAAAACTTCTCGTTTCAGGAAACCAGGTTCTCAGCCCTTCTTCGCTCACACATGCGTGAGCCTTCAAAATAATCTCTGTATTTATTTACGGATTTCCGGATATCTTTTTTAAAAAAGTTCGACACATTTTTTACCCGGTCTACAATCTGTAAATGGATTTTTTCGAGGCAACTCTTCCAGAACACAAGGCACAGGATCTTTTACTTCATCCAGGTGTATAGAAAATCCGATCTCAGCTTTGCCTTAGATCCACTTTTCCGGTCGATCCTCTCCTGAATTTGTAAGTATCGACATCGGTCCCATCTTACATTTTTCAGGAGCTTTACAACTGAATTTTCTGTGCAATATTGATTTTGGAACATTATGGTTTGCTGCTGCTTCAGTGATTGATACACCACTCTTAACAGCTGCTAGAGCGTTATCCATGTCTGCTTGAGTTTATTTGAATCTCTCATACGATTTATTTGATCCTTTTTTTGGCGTTGCGATCTGTGAGAATTAAATATTCATCACATCCGATGCACGTACAATTTTTAAAAAAGTCGTAACCTTATTTTTTGTATTTTAAGGCAGTTGAGTCACGTTAAAATCATGAAAATGAAACGGTGCTGTACATATAAAATCTTGGAACTTTCTAAAAAAACAATTCGAAGAACACCAAAATAATGAAACATTTTAATAATTGCAATAATTTTTTTCCAGCCTACCAGTTTGACCGGTGCAAATATTGTTGTACACGAGTTTTCTCTTTCGCGTAATTTTCCTCGTGCTCGCAACAATGCCCGCTTAATTAATCATTCCAATTACCATCTACCTTTAGAATTATATTCAGCAATGTATACTTTTTGCGCGCCTGCTACTATGCAATTCACTTTATGATATCGATCTGACTCGTATTTCCCTTGAGCTATTTGCTTTATTGATCGGTTTGTGTTCTGTCACAGGCGAATTCAAAATTTCAGCACGCTCATAGTATACTCGCTGGCCGCAGGGCAGCGTTCGCTCTGGTGCGCTCGCGATTATAGAATAACTGCTGCTTATGAATAACTGTACGATAATATTCGATGTAAAATGTGTTTTCTCTTGACTTCGGTCGACCAGCAATAAAAGCGAGTTTGTATAACCGTCTTGTATTTTTTACCTCCTGCCATTTCGAGGTGGCTGAGGAAATCAAAACCCCTCCACGGTGGCTGACTACGCTTGTCCCGACGGCCACTGATTATTCTTGCCCCGAAAACGGTGGAATTCACTCGTCCCGTTACTTCAAATCCAGGTGGTGGCATTGCCCACCCCTCGGATCATTAACTCACCAGTATTAGCAGCTTGAACTTAGCTCTGAGAGAATCTCCACTCTCTCACTTGCTCATTGGCCAACGTCGCTAAATGGTTACGTTGACAATATGTTTTTAATTTCAACTTCTCGTAATGATCAGATAGCACCGATAAGCCAATTTTTTCGGAAACTGTTATTCTCTTTGTAAGAAGATTTTCTCCGGTCTAAATGTTCATATTTCCATTCGGTAAAATGTCATTGTGCCAAGAAAAATATACAACAAAAATATGTGCAAAAGCTTCAAATAGAAATTTCTGTATTAAGACTGGAAACAATCTTTGTACGAAGAAAATCAGATTTTAAAGCCGATTTGGTTTATCGGTCCAGTCTGAACCTTATGATAAGAGAAAAATGGTAGAATATTTGTACCGATAAACTAGCATTCTAAAAAATGACTTAATTAACAAAAATATGTGCAAGAGCTTCAAATAGAAATTTCTGTATTGAGAGTGGAAACAATCTTTTTACGAAGAAAAACAGATTTTAAAGCCGATTTGGTTTATCGGTCCAGTCTGAACCTTATGATAAGAGAAAAATGGTAGAATATTTGCACCGATGAACTAGCATTCTAAAAAATGACTTCAATTATGAAAATGTTTCATACCTTTGGTGTTCTTCGAGTATATTTATTTACAAAAATCAATGATGTTAGAGGATGCAGTTGTCCACACAACTATTTATTTTCGTTATTTTTAGGTGTTTCAACCGCTTTATTACAAATAAGTGAAAATATATACTCGGCAATAAATATTAAATAACGAATTAACAATTATGAAGTCATTAGCTGAAAATCTATCTATGTAAATTCAATTTTTCAGAGGGATTTTTAAATCGTAATAATAGAGGCCACGTGTCCATTTATTGGAAAGAGGTTAAAATTCCACACCAGTGAATAAACATGATGATTTGCAAAGTAATATTATGAATTTATTCAAAAACTTTAAAAAAAACCAAATATTAGCGTATCTTGACACATAAAACCTAAGACTTACCTTCAAAAATCATATAAAAGTGACTTCAAGTTTCAAAATTGCTGGTTCGACGAAGTCTCTGGCTTAGTAGCTTTTGCATGCTAGATGCATGTCATAAAAAAAAAATCTCCTGGTGATAAAAATTTATAATATACCGTAGCATCAGTCACAACAGCAACTATGATTTTTTCCCTTAATTTTAGTATGTAACTTATTTACTATCAGTTTCTGGCTATTTTATATTTTTAAGATATAAGTGATTTTGTCCATTCACTGGTTCCGTCCATTCACTGGTGCTTTCACTCTATCCTACTCGATCAACAACTGTAGAAGAAGTTATTTCTCGACTCAACAAACAATCCGTAATATTTTAAAGTCCAAAGAGAATATTAAATCGACGATCTGCGTTCACATCTAACGCGTTCAAATAATATTGTGAGGAGGAAGATATCGAGCACTCCTTGATGACAACTGGAATCCTACGTGCAGCCGGACAGATGGCAAGGACGAATCGAATTGTCATACCTATATTAACAAAATTGTCAATGCCAAAACCAAATGAATGGTACAAATACGTTGATGTAGGTAGCTCAGCAATTTATAAACTTCTCTTATAATCGGAGCACAGGAACGACTCCATTCGAACTTCTGATCGGAAAGAAAATGAAACTCAGAGATGACTTGGAATTTCGAGAAATAATCGATAAAGAGGCGATGCTTTCCAGCAAGATCATTTTCAGTTACGAGAAGAAGCTGCCACTAATATTGCTAAGTTGCAACAGAAGAATAAAGTGACGTATAATCGGAGGAGAAAGCCTGCTGCTGTCTACAAAGTTGGAGATTGGGATGCCGTTAACCTCTTGAGTGTCAAGCAAGAATCTGACCAAGAATGTCGCGAAAAATGAAGGTTGTCGATATATGCGTCAGTGAGACTCAAGGGGTTAAGATGTTGTGCGCAGCTACGCTTTTTTCACGCACAAACTCTTTTTCCTTCCTGTCGTAGAACCTGTGAACAAAAATTCCTATAGAAAAAAAAATACAATTATCAACAGTTATGCTTATTAATTAACCTACATACTTATTCGGGTAGATATAGAAATACAGAGTTTTATATGTACTTACTAACCTAATCTAATTAATCATAATCTTCTTATCGCTACGTCGCCAGCATTATTATTACTTATATTCATTCGTTTTACTGGCCATTATTTGTTTTATATCGTTTCTATTGCGTCGATACGCATTGTATTGTATTAGGACTATGTCCTATCTACTATACCATATTTTATCTTACCTTCACGCTCGCTGTGATAGTGCCCTGCATCGGGCTGCCGTGACGTCATAACGTTCGCTCACGGCGCGCTGCTCGCCTTACCCCACCTCCTACGCTCGAGTAGTAACGCCGGCGGCCGCTACGCGTCGCATCGCTTCTAGTGGTTTCTCGTAAGCGGGATATGTATTAAACGTAATGTTAAGGACGGCAGCAAGCCAGATTGTTGAGTTGTGACGTCACCGACTAGTAACACTTGTCTTACGCTGTGCCAAGCGTATCTAACGAGAAATAAAAAGAGAGAATATTCTTTCGATTTATTGGTAATTAAAAAAATATATCGTAATATATATATTTTTTACTTTTGTTCCTTACGTTTCCTCATTCCTTTTTCCATGCCTAAAAAAAAATCCCTCGTACCTTCGACGACAAATTCGTCGTGCTGCGCTGCGCCAACAGCAGGCTCCAGTGGTGGTAACCCCTTACCGAGCCAACCCACGATTGGAGGTTTTAGAGGGCCAACGTTAGTACGAGAAATGGTTCAAAAGAGCAGGATTGATCACCATTTCTGAAAAGGAAAATATCGCACCACCACCAGCGCTTCCAGTTCTTCAAAAAACTGACGAAGTAAAAACCGAAGACAAGGAATTCGAGAAATTGTATGCTTAACTGGCTGCTGTCGCAGAGGTTCCTCCTACCTTTCTCTCGTTTTCTCTCCCTATCTTCTCCTGCGTTTGCTCCTCGCCAAAATTCTCGAAACTAAGTATAATTTCGACGGGAATTATTTCCTATTTCGTATCTTATTATTTTTGGGTCCCATCGAATTACCTCCGGATATCGTTCGCTTTTTTTTGGCCTTTTTAGCAACTACTCAACCCCCTTCCTTGCCTTGCTGGTTGAACGGTGCGGGGCCGACGTTGAAGGAGGGGAAGAGTTGTCTAATTATCATGTGACGATGCAACGCCACGTTGCAATAAGTTGTGACGAATTGCTCGCCAGCCGAGCGATAAAGACGTTCATGGTGGTTCCTCTCTCTGAGGGCCAACGTATTCTATTAGCCGCCGATAACTATCCGGCAATCTTCAATATCGATTTTAGTATTGTTACGTCCTGGCATCGATTATTTCAAGAACAAATGATTTCAAGTATGTAACGTGAAATAATCGTTGGATCAACCCTAGAACCCCATATTGGGGTACAAGCGGATCCTACGTAAATTTTACATTACGCGCCAGAGCTAGCATGCGCCATTTTCGGTTTGGTTTTAATGATTTTTTTACTAGTTTTTGTTTTTCTAAACCGACTTTATCATACATCATTCTTTTCGTTATTGAAAAACGAAAAGATTCATGTATAACGGAACCCTATTATCGTATATGAAAAGTATTTTACGCTAACGAGAAGATTGGGGAACGTTTGTACCCCAGTGTAGGGCTTGAAGCCACAAAAAATGATAGGTGTATTCTAGGGTGAATCATCAAGTATTTTGTATTTTTGTCCATTAACTCATTTCATATTTTTATCTCGCCGGTCTACGGCACTATTTTTATACAAAATGTAAGTTAGTTCATCTCCGGGCGCTGACCACGATGGTCGCTCCTGAAAAATAAGTCTCAATCCGGGAGCTGACCAAAATGGTCGGCCTCGTAAAATATAAAAGTTAAACTCCATAACAAAACCTTGTTACGCGTAGTGCCAAAATGAAGTGACTAGGCGGGATTTTTCTGACAAGGGTGCGCGCAAACTAAAATCAACTAAATCGAACAACATTATTTTACAAACACTATTGTAGAATGAAAATCAAACGAATAACCATTTTTACTTTTATTACATTTTAAACAATGGTGTTCAACAATAATCTTTTTATAACCCGTAACGTGCCTAATGGCAACACGTCTACCAATAATCAAATAACACAAATTAATCACGTAATCCTTATCCCTAACCGGCGCATTCCGATTTGGACAAAGGAGCAATAACAAGAACCTACAATGTTAGGTCAACGGTGAGTGGTAAAAATATTAAAGCCTGGCAAACCCGGGACGTAACACTATTGACACATGCAAATGAATAATCATAATCAATATAGATGTCCCCGCAACGCTCCAAGCAATACGTCGCGCGGTTGAGTGACCGAAAAATGTAACGACCCTCTCCTCAGTCGTTCACCGCCGATACAAGTATTGGGAATCAACACGGAGGCGTGGCCTATTCAATATAGCCGCTTTTTTCGAATCAGCCGTAGTCGTTAATACGGAAAATATTAGTGAACTATTTATTATTGCATATTTTTTGCGGATTAAATTGTTTCAACGCGATATAATTATACGGTTTACTACTGCTAGTGTTTGTGCATGGGCAGATACTACTGTCACAAACAGAAATTTTGTCGAAGGAGAGAAAATCTTCAACGCAGGTTGGGCAATCTGCAGAAGCTTTTAATGAATGTCTCTTTGATGGAAAGTCTGTTGTACAAAAAAAATGACGTGAACACTCATATGATAATCGTTCTAAAAGGCTAATCGGGTTCCTCTACTTCGAATAGTATTTTCTCCCCTGTAGGAAAGAAGTCCATGGTAGACATATCAAAGATATATTTTGATCATGTTGGATATATTTTTACGAAAACTTCTATTTCCTGGAAAAAATATCCCAGCGTGAAATATAAAAAAAAAATCGCTTAGAAATATCTGAAATAGATTCTCGATGTATAAAGGGATGAAAAGTACTATATTTTGGATATATCTTCGTCTACATCTCTGCCGTTGGAATACAATCTACACTGAATTGATATAAGTTGAGCAATCTACACTGAATTGATATAAGTTGAGCAATCTACACTGAATTGATATAAGTTGAGCAATCTACACTGAATTGATATAAGTTGAGCAATCTACACTGAATTGATATAAGTTGAGTAATCTACACTGAATTGATATAAGTTGAGCAATTCAAGCTTTAATTGATATACGTTGACGCAGTGATGGGTTTGTCAATTTGTATTGCTTGCTCCCAAGCTTTGTAGTTGTCTATATTTTTCACTACACCAAAGTTATTTGTGATGGCAACAAATTTTTGTCCAGGTTTTGGAAGTCTGTGGAATCTGACAGTCCCATCTCTTTTCCCTCTACTCGAACACCCGTGTTCAACGCGAAACGATTTGTCCTTTGTTGCGTGTGGTGAATACCTCATACCTTCACCCAGACCTTCAGTCATGTTTTTCGATGTTTGTTTATTATTTTTTCTGCCGTAAATCGCCGGAAAATTCTTAACTGAGAGCTAACAATCGGCTAGGGCTCGCAAAATGCGACATATTCCACAGAAATAGCTGCCAGTGACTGGCATATAGTAGTGCGATATTTTGCCGCGAGAGGTTGGGGTGCAAGATGTGAGTCCGCAATACTAAGTATCGTTGATAATTCAAATATCCTCTCGAGTGCCTCGAGCTGAAAATCGAGAATTATCTTCATGAAAATTTGCCATCGCGCCCTCGCATATATGTAGATAAAAGTGTGAATCTGTGTTTCTGCGTAATTCTTCGTCTATTCAATTTGTCAGGTTGATCTCAATATATCAATATTTTTGTTTCTCAAATTTGAGTGTGTAATAAACGCATAGTCGTCCGACATTACGTCTCTTGTGCTTTACCCTCTTTCTCGCTTAGACGGTCGGATTGCGACTTTGTGCCGGTGTACAAAAATAAACATAACACGGGAGGTTTCGAGATACACCACCTTCTGAGCAAGGATCATATCGAGAAAGAGAGAAAACATCGCCACGAGATTTTGTCAGCGAAGAGCTACACGGTACCCGCCTCCATTTTACATTTCAATCCTGTAGAGCGTGCAGCAAAGTTTAGGATTGTTATGAATCTGCCCTACTGTTTCATCCCTCAACTCTCAACGATAAAGGCCCCAGCGAGCCATCCTGATACATCAGTGAACGGGATATTCGAATTATCCAGGAACATTTTCTATCGTGTTGACATAAGTACCGATGAATCTCGTGTTCTCGAGATTGTCTATAAGACCTGTATATTGGTCACTGTTGATTACGATTATAACAAAAAACAATACTGTTCTGGTTTGTCTTGTCAAGACTAGAATTCTTTGTGTTGTTAATTGAATGATTTATCCGTTACCAGAAAAAGAATAATTATCATGGTCAAATTGTCATCGTGACAAGTATTGCATACTCGCAATTATTTTTTCAAAATAGAATAAGACTTGTTTTTCGGAATAGAATAAGACAATAAAAGAGAAAAATAACGTTATTTCATCTACACACACACAAAGTAGAGCACCGACCAAGTCCTCAGAACACCCATCAGGTGGAACCTTCGTTTTGTATTTCTGTATCGTGGTTTTATTTATTACTTTTCTGCGACTTCTCTGAAGCATTCTTCTGTATGATACCAATCTTTCGTCCCAGCACGAATAAAGTACATACAACTAAATTGAACATCTACGAATAAATTTAATATATATTTCCACCCGACATAAAAAGAAAATATTACAGTCATTCCCAGTTGGGGAACGTTTATTTCGCCCATATATGAGTCACTATCGCTGAACTGGTTAATAAATAATTATGAAACTTATGCTACCGTAAGTGCCTTAGAACAGATTCTACGATGTGGTTATCGTCTATGTCACGTACGACGAAATTTTTATAGTTAATTCTAAGATCTTTTACCCATATTCTGCGTTCTCGAAAAACCACAGTAACATAGCCATCACAACCAACTATACAAAATATTAATACATTTCACGACTCATTCTCACTAGGAGAGCTACTTATCACCCTTCTTTCTCACACCCATGGCTATGCCATGTTAGCTGTACACATAGTAATGTAATACACGTGTTCATCGACCAAGAGATCATAGGTCTATTCGACTGCTCTCTAAGAGAGCGACAATAAAAGTTATTTTGGAAAGAACACCAATAATAACCCTAGAAGTCACTCGCGCATCTGTGTCACTTGAGCGACAAACTATAATATCTAATTTTTATTGCCGCTCCAGGAAGCACCACAATTTCTGAGAAAGACGAAATAAGCCTACTACATCTATGCCCAAATTTGTAATAGTTGTCCCCCACTTAGCCACTTTTCCCATTATAAAAACACCACCCGCTTTTCCTTCAACAAGTTAGTCCATCTCAGAACTTCACCGCGGCGTAACGCTGCCTGTCTCCAGGTCTTCTGTAGAAGAGAGTGAGTCGGGTAGTAGTTAGTCGCCTTTATATTTAGCAGGAGTGTTAAGATCACACTTCTATATTTCTCAAATCATTATATACTTATACTCTGTCCGCGATTTCGGGTCTTCTGTAGAAGAGAGTGAATCGTTGTCAATATAAAAGTATCAAGCCAAAGAATACCAAAAGTAAAACATAAAGTCACATAAAGACTTCTAAAAATCGAGAAACATAGATTACGACGTAATAATTATAATAAATAAAAAGGGTTGTAAAACCCAACTCAACGCTCAAACAAACGAAAGACACCTCTCCGATAAGGTAACTAAACGATTTATGTTAATGATTACGGAATTGATCACGAATGTAACGAATGTACTCAACTAACCACATTGCATTTATATTCAATAAATATACCTCAATTGTGTGCATAAAGTTGGACCTTGTACTTCTTTATTCAGTAGAAACTAATATATTCAAATCACCTAGTCGAATTCCCACTCCTCTATTGATCCGTCGTTTTTAAATATCGATTAGGATTAATAAATAGAGTCAACGTTTACCGCTCGACGTTTGATTCGAATTTTCGTGCGCCTTCGGACGTAACATCTGTTTTGAATGTGTATTAATATTTTCGTGAAAAACAAGATAAGATTGGTTAATCCGAACTTATCTATATGCATTCAGGGATATTCTATAATTTGTGTACACCCAATTACAGGGTAGGTATTTGAACGTTTGAGAAATATGGTTTCACGAAAAGCGAAAAAACTTCGTTACGAGAGAATATTTTTGAGACTATTATACAATAAAAATAATTTTTGTATAAGGAGAGTTAATCTAACATTATGGTTCATATTTATTACAATCGTGGTGGTCGTGCAAGAAGTGTATTAAGCAAAATACTTTGTTACACCAAAAGCATCGTATCATTGATACTGCGTCAAGATCTGAATATTTCATAACCGAACATGCTTCGACGGCAAAGTCTACCGGATTCGGGAAACATGCTAATCTATCATCTACATATCCATTTTTAAACCGAGCATATTGAAAAAGGCTTTCGTACCTGGGAGAAGATAATTGATTATGTACAAGCCATTGCAGTTTTATAATACTGTTTCGTAAATGACATCGTAATTATGCAAAAGCATAAGCATAAAAAGGGGGGAGGAAGGGGGAGAGAGAGGGAGGGAGGGGGAGGCGGAGAGGGGGGGCAGAGAGAGGGACAGCGAGAGAGAGAGAGGGAGACAGAGACAGAGACAGAGAGAGAGAGAGACAGAGACAGAGAGTGACAGAGACAGAGAGAGAGAGAGACAGAGAGAGAGACACACACATAGAAAGAGAGAGACACAGAAAGAGAGAGACAGAGAGAGAGGGGGGGGGGGGGGGGGAGAGGGTGAGGGAGAGGGAGAAAGGAGAACACAAATCAAAAACATAAATGCACGGTACGTATCGATATTTTTCATATCGTCATGACGGACAGTCATGTTTAAATTTTCAAACCGATCTAATTTCTAAACCTTCAAAGCATTGGTCATTGAACAAGTGATGCTCAACAAAGTTGTATTGAGTAGGGAGAGCAGGGCAAAGTGGGTACCCAAAAACTAATTGAGTGATAAAAATTTAAATATCGACCTACGCTTTTTTATCCTTTCGTACATATTTTGTAGTTCCAACCTTCGGGAAACGGACTACGCTAGTAAAGTCTGAAAGTATTGCAAAATGAAATTGTCATAATCAATATAAACCTAAACTGCGAAATGATCACTTTACAGGAATCACTTTACCCTGTCTACAGGGCAAAGTGATCAAGCCTACGGGGTAAAGTGATAACTACTGGAAAGATTAAACCACACATCTGAAATGAATGAAGTTAAGCCGTAATGTGATCAGGAAAACTTCTTTTATATATCTTTAATATTTAATTAACCCTTTTTACATTCTTAACATATTTTATAACTTCTCGCTGATGAAAGCAGTGTTCGTAAAACTCTGAAAGTAAAAACATACCATACTTCGTACCCTAATATGTTTCTTTCTTAAGCTAAACCGTACTTTGGTCTTTTGAGTATATAATATCGACTTAATATTACTAGTTCACAACCTGTGCTTTTATATTTCTAATACGAATATATATATATGGGTCATTCCATGTCAAATCGACCAATGGTTGTGTTACGTCCTGCGACTTTCGGGATATCCTTTTCTCATAGAGATTGTCAAATCCGTCAATTATCAAGGAATAAGAAAGAAAGTACGAAACATGGTCCAGTTCACGTGCGCATAATTTTCCGTCACCGAAACAAATCGATGGAATTTACCAGTACGAACGGTTGGTCAGAGCGAAGAGTTTTCGTCGCCAAGGGTCGCCTAAACGGCGACGGCTATCGCTGCTAACACTAACAATCGTCAATCGTCGCAAAGGAAACATATAGAGGCTAGCTGGAAATCCTTGACGATAGCTTCGGGTTTCTCGGCGCATGGAGAGTCTCTTAGCCCAGCATGAGATCAAGCATCGAAATTTTCGAAACAGCGCGTGACACTACCACCAGCGTGCGTGCACATATACGAGTGAGTAAAACTGTGGCCCGCACTAATACTATTGTACGTGGGGCCACGTGCTCGAATGAACTGGCGCCCCAATATCAATGGCCCCACAAATGTATGTGTGCATGAGTGAGCGCATATGACGCATCAGCATCCCATGAAACAATATGACAGAGTGAATTCCCGAAAGTTGCGTAAAGACGAATAATAATTACGGGTAGATTCAAGTATGATCATGAGTACCTGGGTCAGGCCATCAACAATAGTTATTTTTATATAATTTAAGGGTATGAAAGTGGGCATGGAAATTTCACACAAGTTCGAATAATATTTCCTTCTTTTAAAACTTTAAATGCAAATTTATAACAACAATCACCTAAAATCGTGACGATTCTTTTCCACGAACATATACAGTATATCGCCATTCTCGTTGATGATTGAGGATGTTTAGACGGGAACTCGAGGACCATTATCGAAAAAGAGTTCGGAGAAATCATATTTACATTGAAATAAATATTCGAAGCGAGTAACGAGAGACCGAATTCAACAGTGTGGACAAAGAAAAAGACCGCGTGACATCATTCTGTGAACATAGAAAATTCCAGCACTAAAATTCGTTTTGACAAAGGAAGGCGATGGCAGGCAAAGCCATGCGTCCTTTTTCCTCCTATACTCAAAGCCCATTTTTCAACTCCAAGGCTGGTCATATCACCCGCACCCCCCACAACCAATGCAAGCCTCCCCTACAATTCTATCGGGTCCGCTTGGAAACGCTCCATGCGAGGCTCGTGGGTACGCTCTCTACAGAGGAGGGGAAATTATACAAATAAGTAACCGAACGAATCGAGATCACGAGTATACGATGGTCCAATTAAGACACCCCGACAAAGCATTTATGAAGTTGCGATTTCATATCTTTTACAGTAAAATCATTAATGAATAAATACGAACTCGTGTGAATTTCGAAATGCATGGAATGAATGAAACAATTTTTACAGGAAATAACCCGATTGTTTAACTTAAACGGTTTATCAAATTATCTATTTCGAAACAAAATAAATAAAATCCAAATTAATCATAAATTCAATAATCAATTCAATCAAAAGTAATTCAACCAAAGGTAAAGTTCATCACTCATTAAATTAATTTATATAAACCTTTTAATCCATTTAAATCATTTTATTAATCAATAAAATGGAATATCAGTTGTTAGAAATATATAATAGTAATTACACTTTTCTGTAAAAACTAAATCATTAATAATAGTTGCGGACGCATGGACTGTACATAGATTGAATGATACAGAAAAATCTTGCGTCATCCAAAAGAAAGAAATGGAGCGAAAAGAAAGGACGGGATAGGAAAAGACACATGAGGAAGTAGGAAGAAAAGCATGAGTAAGGAGAGAGCGGACAGGAGTATGTAGGAAAGAGGGTGGAGAGAGTCCCTACGGAGGGGCCTAACTAGCGCAGGCGCCTCCGAAACGAGAGAACGAATGATGCGAAGAACGAGAGAAGAGTGAGAGAGTACGAAGGATACGGAGATGAATGAGGAGCGAGGGAGATGAATAGGCAGAGAGAAAAGTCACGCTACAATGCGCATGCGTAACCTTTTATGAAATCAGCGCAAATACCCAAAATAATGGGATTTGCGAATTTATTTTTGTGTAAGAATGGATGAATGAATGAGTAGAAATAAGATAATGTTAATTCCAATTCAAATTCAATAATTATTCATGTAAGAAACAACTCTTCCAAAATTCATTGTATCGAGACATGAGGGGCGGTGAGCCTACGCATAGGCAAAGGCGTGCGGGGTGTAAAGCGTCCGAGGGGTCATACCCCACTTTTTCCTAAAGGACAGCTTATATAATTAGGGGTCAGAGGCCCGGAGGAGTCAGTTAGAGTCAGAGTTTAAAGTTAGAGTTAGTTCAGATTTTTCGGCGGAGGTTTTAAAAAGCGAATCCACGACACGTGTTTTTGTACCATTTTATATCTTTTTCATTTATTAACAGTTTTTAAGTTTCACTATTTCTTCTCTATCTTTTATTAAAATTCTGTGTGTGTGCTTTTACTAAAAATCATCATTTTGTTAGTGTTATATTCTCGAAAAAATTTAAATCACAGGAAAACATTCGTGAGTTAAATAAATAAATAAGTGACTCCATCCGTTATCTTCAGTTATTCTTCAATCCTCACCTGATTTATCCGACCACCATCAACACCTTATTTTCACCGTTTTCATCATCGTCATTATCATCATCATCTTCAATTGTTCTGCTTCTCCACCACCACCACCACCACCGAGTAAGTACAATTGAAGTGTTGATTTTATTTTTGCAAGCATGATGTCTCTAAATATAAAATCAGTGCGCGTTACCGAGTCTCGGACGAAGGCCTCCGGCGTTATAGGCCTGAGGGCTAACGTAGCGTATTAGGAAACTCCACCCACGTACCAAGAGTTTTCCTTTTGTTCGAAATTCTTCTGTCATCGCTTCATCTCATTTTATTTTCAACATGCGTATCGTAATTCTTCGCGTTGGAATTAATTTCCTTTGTTTCCCTAAAATCTATAATCCGTCTAATTAAAACGAAAACTCGTACGTGATTCATTTTTTTTTTCAAAAGGATAAAGTGCGACCGAATAAATAATTCTCATTCAGAAAAGAATGCTTCGCTGAAATTTAAAAATCGTTTAGCGGGTACGAATAAAAATATTCCGAGTGCCATGTTTAATTAATCTGAATTTTCTGATTAATCGGGAAAACCAATTAAAATCATTTAAATCATTTTCTTTAACCCTCGTTCAAATTCAATTAAAATTCTAAACATCCGGTTAATTTATTTACAACCTGTAAAGTTGTGGAAAATTATTATGAAAATAAACGGGTCTCAATTTCAATCATTATTTAATTTATCGTGAAGAACAATTAAAAATGGAAGACCTTTACGTAATAATATTAATTGGAAGTGTGGTTGCAGGACACGTGTTCATTCTTTCTCTTATTTGCTGCCTTTCGTGCGCGTGGGAAATTGTCTAGACCCCGTTACACAGTGTTAGCGAAATATTTTCCTTTTCGGAAGTTAGTTGGTGCACCGTGACACATTTCAAAATGACATCTGTTCTAAATTTCAACCCATAAAATTGCTCGAAGGTTAATGACCCCCAATGACTCTACTCTTGTATCCATAGACGGTTCGTCGCCGGTCATCTCAATAGAGGCCTTGACTCGGCCTCCAAACCGTCCTTCCCCCATCTCACCGATCGACCGTAAATTCACAGTCGTGTTTCGCGCGGACTATATTGTTATATATTGGGTTTAACGCGTTTTTACGTTTTTCCTTTCCTTTACGAGTACTTATTTTCTCTTTCCATTATGGAGGATCTTCAAATTCGGTTTGCTGTTGGGGTAATGATAGTCATATTTCTTCTAGTTTTAAGCCTGGGAATTATGCTATTCTGTCCTTGTGGAACCCCTGTGTTGACTCCTCCCCCGACCCCGCATAATTCTTTCGTCGATATCTGCGTGGATTCTACAATTGCGATAGAAATGAATACCCGAAATAAATAATTACATGAAGATTTACATCATCTTCCCCATGTTTACGTTGCGCAAATTCTCTCCCTTAAAAGTTTTCTTGTTTTGTTCAAATTCATTTTTAACAAATTTTCTTGATTATTTCTCCTCCTCTGACGTATAACTATTCACATATCTTTATAATTACAAGAGCGACGCGCTCATTTCCAGAAGGGATTTTCGCTGGCGCTGTAATTAAATAAAAACAGTTTTACAATTTTAATGTCATGTAATTTCAAGACGAGAAATATTAATTAAATTTCATCATTATTGACAATTTTTCTCGACAATTAAAATCGAATTCTATCCCCTTTCATAAATTAAATCACAATACGCTCCCGCCCATCCTGAATTTTTTCCGCAAGGTTAGGCTCAAAACAGGGCAACACTCTGACCAATGCGCTTTCTCCGAGAACGCGTAAAGGGAGAGCTTGCTTTCCTTGACCGAGATGGAAAAGTAGCACGTCAGGACGTAACAGTTGGAATCGACCCCTTTTCATTTGGATAAATTTTGATCAGAAGTTTTCTTTTATCATAAAACGAAGTCCTGCCAACGGAAAAAAATTTGAAAAAATTCTTTCAAAAGTTATTCAACATTCAAAATTTCACTATTTTTCTAATTTTTTAAGTTTATTTTCCAAATATCTCGAACACTATTATAGTTACAGAAATGAGCTTGTGCTTGTTTTAAAGAGGATACTTGGGGCTATGAAAAAAAAATATTTCGAAAAAAAATTTTGGAAAATGTCAAATTTGTAGAATTTTGAATTTTAAAAAATCGTCAAAATTGACGATCAACATTAAATTTTTGAGTTATTTTTTTTTATATAATACCTTGTACTGATCTTAAAAGATCCTGAAATTTTCAGAACTGTTTTTTTTTCTTCAAAATATGAATTTTTGAATTTTGGTAAAAAAAATTTTTTTTTTTTTAAATCTTCATGTTAAGCAAAGCTAAGCAATCATGTAATTTCGTTACTTTGAGCAATGCAAATTTCAATTAACGATATAATAATGTAAAAAAAAAACATTTTTGAGATTTTTTGGTATCAGTTTGAAAATCAAATCAGTTAAGAAGTGTCACACTCCGCCATCTATGTATCTACTGCTAAAGTTTTTTATCGAGATAATTACCATGGCAGACCTCACCAGAGGTGATGATATTTACATTCTTAGAGATTAGTTAATACGTGATTTACTAGTAAACAATACCAATAATTGCTGAGTACATATGTGAATAATATTCTTTATCTTTTAATTTTGAATTTTTTTTTGTCACAATAAAAAGCTTAGTCATGGAAAAAAAAAGTGTTCGATTGGATTATTTAGGAATGAAAAATGCTCCAAGGGAAAATTAATTGATTGCAAAAATTTTTCTGATCAAGATCGCATTTCTCCGAATACTAGAAGTGGTACAGTTGTTCGTTTCATTTGCTGCGAACATGACAAGTGGTATCGTATCAATTACACTTTGAGCCAACAAGTTTGTGCTGATCCGTTTAAAATTCATGATATTAAAGTACGTAAATCTTTAAGACTTCTCTTCTTAATCTTAATCAATTAATTTTCCCTTGGAGCATTTTTCATTCCTAAATAATCCAATCGAACACTTTTTTTTTCCATGACTAGCTTTTTATTGTGACAAAAAAAATTTCAAAATTAAAAGATAAAGAATATTATTCACATATGTACTCAGCAATTATTGGGATTGTTTACTAGTAAATCACGAATTAACTAATCTCTAAGAATGTAAATTTTGTGAAGAATTTTGGTAAAAAAAAAAATTTTTTTTTTTTTATCAAAATCCAAAAATTCTTATTTCGAAAAAAAAAAACACAGTTCTGAAAATTTCAGGATCTTTTAAGATCAGTACAAGGTATTATATAAAAAAAATTGAGCCAACAATTTAACGTTGATCGTCAATTTTGACGATTTAAAAAAATTCAAAATTCTACAAATTTGGCATTTTCCAAAATTTTTTTTCGAAATATTTTTTTTTCATAGCCCCAAGTATCCTCTTTGAAACAAGCACAAGCCCATTTCTGTAACTATAATAGTTTTCGAGATATTTGAAAAATAAACTTCAAAAATTAGAAAAATAGTGAAATTTTGAATTGTGAATAACTTTCGAAAGATTTTTTTATTATTTTTTTCCTTTCGCAGGACTTCGTTTTATGATAAAAGAAAACTTCTGACAAAAATTCATCCAAATCAAAAGGGGTATATTCCAACCATTGGTCGATTTGACATGGAATGACCCATATATATATATATATATATATATATATATACATATGTATTTATGTGCGTGTGTGTATAATATTTAGTAGCAAATGACGTTTTCTTAACATACATAATATCACATTTGTGGATAGTAGATTAATATCATAGGCAACAGCTTAAAGTTTCATGCGTCTATTTGACAAGAGGCATTGCGCAGAAATCACAGACAAAGGTCACATGCGTACGGCTTCGCTTTGGAAGTGGTGTGCATTTCTCGTGAGCCCATTTTTTACAAATCTGACACTGTATCCATTTTCCGCCTGGTTTTGATTTACTGAAATAACTTTCACAAAACATGCACGCTGCATCTTCCTCTTCTACCTGTTTGATTTTCTCACCAGTTCGCTGTTTTTTTGGAGCCTTCTTAGTGGCTTCGGCTGAAAATAGTTCTTTTTTAATCATCTTCAATTTTTTTTTCATCAGCTTTGAATCTTCCTCCTGCTGTTTTTCTTCAAGTACTTTTGTGTGTGGGCTAGATGTAACGATGACAGTTTTTCCTTTGTTCTGAGAATGCTTTCCTGCAATTTTTTCTCTTGGTCTTCAGAAAAAGTTGCAGTAAATCTACCAAGCTTAATATTTTGTGATGTATTTTTATCACTCTCCGTTTTTTTGCTTGTGTGTACCAACGTGGTACGATGTACATTAAACTTAATCGCTGCTTCACTGCTCATCATGGTTTTATTCTGTACAGCTTTTATCGCTCTGCACATGCTGATTTTATTCCATTGCTGTTGGCCAGTCTTCCTTTTGTACACCCTCACCATTTTTCACGTGATCTACACAAAAAAAAAGATAATCGAAGATATCTGACAGAAACGTGATTTCGTTATAGGTTATAATCAGTAGTTATTACATATTATTATTCGTACCATGATGAGAATAATGATAAAACTATTGCAAAATACGTACATAAAACTCTTCAATCTGGTTTTTCGAAATGTATATTACTGTGAAAACGCATAATATTTACCTGGATCGGAGATATCTAAAACACACCGTCGCCGCGAACGCCCAAAATGAGGTTAGGTCGACGCTCGGAGGCTAACAGCGCTCGTGTTGGAAATGGCCACTTTACCCGAATCACATTACTTGAGTACATTGAGTAGTAAATTTATGAAAATCGTGTGAAACAAAAAAAAAATCATTGTTTCATGAAGGAGAAGTTACCAGGAATCAAGAAAAAAAAACCTAGTCCAAAAGTTCCATTTGAGGCACAGTAATTCGAAATCTTAGTTGACCGAAATTATCCATTCACACGGCATGAAACACAATTGTTATATTTTTTTCGAAATATTGAATCTTTCATGTGGTTGAAGTATTCCATTTTGTGAAGTAATTCGGCACAAACGCTCGGGGCAAATACAAGCCTTCTAAATATTGCTTAAGTAGAAAATATTTGAGATGATCACTTTACCTCGCATGACCGCATTACCCTGCTATATGTAAAATTAATGACGTGTGTATAATTTATTTGTAATTGCTTTGTATATGTGGGTATTTTTCTGTGCGATCACTTGAAGGTGAGATATTTGCCAATATTGAAGAATAATAATGCCTGAGGTTATTTTATATCGTTTGCCGTTTTTAATGTGCTGTCTGATAATCGCTTTAATCTTATTTTTTTATACGAAACAACATAATTTATCAATCAACTTCATCGGTTTCTATTCGGATATATTGTTAAAATTGCAAATAAATGGTTCACTCTCCCATCCAATCTATTTTATAATTTATTTCCACTAAATAATCATTACCAACATACATTGCAATGATAAAATTACACTCAAGTGTATCATTACCCCAGGTCAGCTTGTCAGACTTTGAAGCCGAAAGAGACACGTTTTGTGGGAGGAACAATGTTTTCCTAACTACCGGTCCGAATTGGCCGCCCACTTCTTTCCAAGCTATCAATAAAGGTGTTAGTAATTGTGCGTCGCTAGGTATTATTGGATGAATCGTGTAACTGTGAATCGTTGACGATATCGATTGGGCACAATATTCCACCTTTTGCGTTCCTTCGTATGTTATCGTCCGTCCTGAATGAATTTCTAGCTGGAATCCTCTTGATCAGAGTTATACACGGAGAGAAGAATTTGGTAGCACCTACCAGCTAGCTTGATCAAAATTACCATTTATTGAGGGTAGATGAGATCTTATGTGACATTTTGAGAAATATTACCACGAAAACTAAGACTTTGTACAACATAATATGGTACATTTTCGATCATTTTAAATTCGATCATATTAATGATACATTTTACCGTATAGAGAACAAATTTTACCATAGTACCTAGCCATTTTTACGACGAAGTATGGCAGATATAGTGATCTGCGAGACTCCGTGTGCGTGAAGGGCGTGAAGTAAACAATAAGTTCCTAACCTTTCTTTTTTACCGCGCGCGTGAATTCGCTTAAAAAAGTGGAATCTGTGCAACTACCGATATTTTATCATAACACTATTTTCAATTCAGATAATTCATAATATATTTAGAATGAACATGGCATGGTGTGTGACAGATTTTGAGAGCCGACATAACCTCATTATCATACAGAATGTCGTTGATGTTGGAAAAATTACCATAGTGGCGCGGTGAAAATGTCTTCTTCGCATAGTAAGTTTTCTCATGCCTATCGATGCGGCTCCCGAATGTGATCTTCGTCGATAATTTTTACCACATTACCTGGCAGTTTCTACAAAATCCTTCTCAATGTGTACACATTTGCGGACCCGTACTGTGCTATCAGAGGCCTCATGGACGTCTCAAACTCATCAACCATTTTTTGTAAACTATCAGTGTCTTCGATCGTCTTTCTTGAGACAAACTTTGTTATTTGCTTTGAAACAATGCGATGAGCTTTTTTAAAATTGTATAACCATTTTGCAGATGCCACAAAATGCATATATTGCTTGTCTGTTGTCCCCATGCTTTCAGAGCCCATTTTTTGATATCTGCGTCGTGCACTATCAAACCAGCTCCGATAGCATTTCGCACTTTGTTTAATGTGAATGTAGACACATGCATTAATTTTTATCTTCGGGTCCCTCGTCATCCACTTGCTTTGCTCACCTCATTAATTGACGATGATCAGAGAGTTTTTTTAATTGCTTTTGGATAGTCGAGATTGTGAGAGCCTTTTTTCCACTTCTTCAGTAATCGTCTACTCTCTTTTTGTGATCAAAATCAACTTATTCTCTTAATGGATGTGGACAAATAAACGGAGAGGCACTCCTTGCTCACTCCAATCTTCTTCATCTTCAACATATTCCGCCTCCCCTTATTTAAAGGTTTCTTGGAAATCTAATGTAGATTCTTCAGTAATTTGGAACGGATTATAGTCGTACATACTATCCATAAGAATCTTTTGTATTCATTCTTTTAGAAGTATTTCTTCTCAATTGACATCAGTCTGCGGTAAATACATTGTTAGAAATGTTGCGGGCAAGAGATTGATCACTTTTATTGGATTTACATTCATATTGGAAAGAAAATGGAAACGCTGACACAACACGGACGACTTTATACGAACAGTTTCTAATGAGAAATATTCAGGCGTCGCTTTTACTCGGAATTTATAAAGAGCCGAAATTGTTGAATCTGTCGGATATGTAGATTGATAAAAGAAAGTTGTCAGAATGGCAGCAATTCGGGCTGCAAAGTAAAAAGAAGAAAATCCGGGGAAAGTAACATAAACGGACTTTTATTATGCTTGATCCATCCCAGGTAGGGTTCGAACAATTGAAAATTTGATGTAATCCGAACACTTTCGTGGATCTCCGTGAAACGCGATACTAAACAATTTTCGTTTTTTTTAAATTCTTTATTTTTTTTATTTGATGCCAACGGGTTTCGACCGCCCCACCTCCTGCGTGAGAGTCGGGTGTTATATGCCACCTGAGCCACCTATCTCCTTAAACATTGTTTAATATCAGTCCAATTATGAATCAAAGTTCGGATGGATATTTAAAAAACTGTTCAAGATCGCAAAAAATGCAAAAAATTCAAAATCTGACAAAATTGGAATATCTTGTTGATCCACGCCAAACTCGATACCATAACGTTACTTAATATGAATCTATTTTTGATCCAAATTTGAGTTCGATATCCCAAAAAAATAGTGTTTTAAAGGGCTTGCAATTTTTGAAAAATGTAAGCTGCTCAAAACCGCGATTCTGCATTCATGTTGGTCACATCAAACAACCATCGCAGCTTGCTCTATTTGTATCAAATATCTTGTCCGATCAAAAAACAGACGAGCCACATTTAAATCCGTCAATACTTCAAAATGATTTTGAGAAAAGCTCCATGTCAGTATTTAAAAACAGTTTTCCACATGAAGGAAATTGAAGGCTGTCATTTTCATTTTGGCCATTGCATCTGGAGACATGCTTAATTTCCAAGGTACAAACACGATACGATGTAGCCGTGAACTTCGCACTACACTAAAAATGCTCATCGCGCTACCCTACATGGCGATAGAAGATATAATTAATACGTTTTAGGCAATACCGAGTATATTGTCAACAAGATCAAAACGGCGAGAATTGCCGTATATTTTGAAGAGACGTGCGTTGAACGTCTGGTTTGGTAAAGAAAGAATAACACGCCTTCCTTTCCGATGCAAATGTGGAATTGCTATTCGACAGCACTCACTGACCATCGCCAAACAAATACTTTTATATAAGCCTGGCATCGTGCATTCAACGAATGCACACGTCGATCGGAAAATTCGTGAATGCGTTAAAAAAAGAACGGGCTACGACTGAAATCACAATCGAGCAGAGTCGAAGACTACACACGAATCGTGACAGACTGGAATAATTGCGTGGCACAGCCCACAATATAATGCTGTAACAATATAGCCCTCATCGAAAGGAAGTATATTCGAGATATATTCCAAAACATTTTATACATGCAATACGATATAGCGGAAAAAAAGTTGTAGATCTATATATACATATGAGGCATTCCACGTTAAATCAGCCACCCAAAAAATGATTATAGCTTAAAATTATTCTACATGATGGGGTATCTAAGTACAATAATTTTGCCAAGTATTAAGATACAGGCATAATCCCGTTTTTGGGAAAAAAAATTATATCATATTTTTTCCTGATCAAAGTCTATGATATATCCAGGTCATTTAATTTTTTTGATATTCTGTAGCTAAAATATGAATTTTACCCAAAAGCAAAGCCAAACCTAAACATCGGACCGTTTTGACGTTATACACTTTTTGCAGCTGTGGTTCAAATGTTTTTCCCGACTGTTTGAGAATTGCAAATGAGACGATGGTATATGTATAGTGGAACGAGGGTGGTTAAATAAATGAAGTTCGACAAAAAGTGTGTTTTATGTAACGGATGTTAAATATCTTTATTAGAAAAACCAACAGGAAAAAACTATGTACACTGAGGTGACCCGTGAGCTGACGCATGAGCAAAATCCGTAATATCTACAGTTCAGCAGTTATCGCCGACGCGATTGCGAACGATACACGTCGCGCGAAAATGCCTCGTGTTGAGAGGGCCGTGGCGTCTGTAACCGCCACGACCTATTAAGCACTGCGAATCACGTGTCGAGAGTCCATGTAGCTTATCGCGACACGATGAATCACGCCATCAGCACATACGAGAGTGAGACATCCTTTTTGAGCACGTTAAAAAACGCGGGAACGAGAGTACACAGAGCTTAAACGATAAACGTGAGAAAAGTCCGTACACGAGATGATCGAGCTCATATCGCCCGACGCGATGATATGAATTCCCGTAACGAGAAGACCGCGGCGTCTGTAACCGCCGCGACCACGCGGTGAGAAAATGCATTATCGCCTGCCGAGAGGTTTGTTGATCTCCCGACACGACGAGATGATCCTTGAGACGATCCCATGATGAGCGACCAAAAGATGCACGGATGAGCGCAACCATGAGAGTACAAAATTGAGCGGTCCCAAAATTAAGTGGGCAGACGTTGAGAATGAGCAGTGAGCTATCGCGCGGCCATTAACTTTCTTATCACACACACTACTAATGAGAAAACCGATGTACGTTGCCGGCATCTCCCCCATCGACGCGACAGCGCGCGGGAGATGCCCGGTGAGTGGGCCGAAGAAGTGCTGCCATGCACCGGCGAGCCGGTCTACCGACACAGCCGCGCCAAAGATGATTATTATTCAACACCCGACCGATTATGTTTGGCCTTCAATTTTGCGTTGGCTAGCTGGTAAATATTACCAGATCCTTCTATCCGAGTATTAATATAAATTGACGGCATTGAATATTATGACGTCCGAAGAAATAGCCCGGTAAAAACAAATATTCCGGTAAAAAAATTGTAACTTCAAAATGGCCCACGTCCCATGCTATAATTTGCCACAAAATTCACATTTTATTTATGGCCGATGATCAGAAAAAAATATGACATCTGTTGTTATAAATGGTTATTTATTCGTAATAATATTCGTGTACAAAAGATAATGGTGGATTACCACCTCGATACTGTGTAAAAACGTGTGTTTCGAAACCTTATGATAACGGAAGTACCGGCGAAAAAAAAACCCCGAAAGAGAGGAAAGGACAGCAAATGCGCATGAGCTCCGTGGGTCAAGCCGTAGCAAGCAGAGGGGTTAAGTCATTTATTTTTCCTTTCTCGTCACGCGCTCTGGTGGCATGTCCACCCAACTCATATTCAAACTTTATTTCCAGCACTCCCACTTTGGGTTGACATGTCTCTTGCTTCTTTTCCGCTGAATATATTTAATTTTTCTCGCAAATACTCAAATTTCGATTTACACAGTGGTTTCGTAAATATATCAGCAATTTGTTCGTTTGTGTTAATATACTGAAGCGTAAAATGCTTTTCCTCGTAATGCTGACGTATGAAGTGGTACCGAACATCTATGTGTTTGGTTCGACGATGAAATTCCGGGTTCTTAACGAGTTTAATGGCGCTTTGATTGTCTATGTACATTATAGGAACACTATTTACGCTACCGACTAGATCGTTCATTAATCTATTTATCCAAATAAGTTCTTTGGTTGTCTGACTCGCCGCGACATACTCAGACTCTGTTGTTGACAGAGCCACAGATTTTTGCTTTTGAGCACCCCATGCCACCGGAGAATTCGCAATCTTTATCACATACCCACTTGTTGATTTCCTGGTGATTTTATCACCCGCAAAGTCCGCATCACTGTATGCAGTTAAACTCGAATTTTTATTTAAACTTGAGAACAGAATACCGTGGTTTTTCGTACCTTTAATGTATTTTAAAATACGTTTTATGGCGTTCCAATGAACTTTTCTTGGAGATTCCGCGTGTTGACTTACTGCGTGGACGGCAAAAGCTATGTCTGGCCTCGTGACCATAGCTAGGTACAGCAAACTCCCGACGGCCTCTTTATAAGGCACGTTGACGATCTCGTTGTCGCACGCAGGGTCTTGCATACTCAGGTCGGTATGCTGGTCCGCCGGAACAGCTACAGTGTTCACGTCGTCCATTCGAAAATGATCGAGAACTCTCTGCGCGTACGCAGATTGAGTGGCGAAAATCGATCCATTCGAAAGATGCTCGATTCCCATTCCCAGAAACAGTCCCAATGGGGAAACTGTAATTTCTATCGCAGCCGCCAAATGGTGTAATAGTTTGTCGATCGCTGTCTCACTCGTCGAGGCAGCGAGACCATCGTCAATGTATATTGCGAGTATTAATGTTTCTCCATTCTCGTGGGATGTAAAGACGCATGGATCCGCCGAGGTCGCCTGCAACTTAAATCTTTTTAAACAATTCACGAATTTTTGATTCCAACACCTGGCTGCTTGCTTCAACCCGTACAATGCCTTTCGGAGTTTACAGACCATCTGCGTTCCGTCCTCGTAACCTTTTGGCTGGGCCATGTAGATATCCTCGGTGAGATCACCGTTTAAAAAGGCGGTTTTTACATCAAACTGCACCAGTTGCATCCTGGCCGTGGCTGCAACGGCCAGAATCGACCGAATCGAACCGAATTTGACGACGGGACTGAATGTTTCTTCGTAATCAATTCCAGGTATCTGAGAGAACCCCTTGACGACCAATCTCGCCTTGCATCGTCCGTCTTGACCATTGGCTGCCGGTTTATACCTGTATATCCAGCGATTCGGGAGAATTTTCTTGTTTGCAGGAAGTTTTACCAATTCCCAAGTGTGGTTTTTCCGCAGAGAGTCCATCTCTGTCTCCATTGCGTTTTTCCAAGCACTGCTATTCTCATTTTTTAGCGCTTCTTCGTACGTGCTTGGTTCCTGACTCTCAGCGAGAAAAATGTTATCCACATCAAACTCAAAGTCTCCGAATCTGGTCGGTTTCTGCAGGTTTTGCCTGTTTCGAAGTTGTCGTCTTGTTTGCTCACGATTCTCTACGACGTCATTTCGAGCATTCATCTCGTCAGGCTCTGCTTGACGCTCTTGTGTGATTTCACGTTGATTTTCTTGTTCTCCATCACTGTATTCTTCCGGTGCCCGAATATTGTCGTCGCTATTTTCCTCCGAGACTCTCTCTTCTTCGTCTTCCTCGGGCATTCGCGTTTCAATCACGCTTTGATTCTCGACAGTTTTTTCTATTTCGATGGGCACTCCATCCTCAGCGAGGAACTTGACATCTCGAAAGGTTTCGATTTTGTTCTCATCCGGGAACCATACCCGATAGCCTTTGGTGCATTCGTCATACCCGACAAATACCCCCCGCTTGGCTTTCGCGCTCCTTTTTTTTCTTTTTTGTTTCGGCACATGTGTGTATACTTCAGTTCCGAACACCCTGAAATCGATATGTTTGACTGGTTCACCGAACCAGAGCTCGTAAGGTGTTTTACCTTTGATGCTGCCCGTTCCAGTCCGATTGAGCACATAATTTGCTGTGTGGACTGCCTCCGCCCACAGACTGAGATCCATTGTTTTCGCGTGTAGCATACTTCGGGCTGCCTCTATGATGGTTCTGTTCTCGCGCTCAATTCTCCCATTTTGCTCCGGTGTGTAGGGTGTACTCGTCTCGTGCTTTATCCCATGCTTCCACATGATTTCTTTCATCTCTTTATTTGTGAACTCCAATTCGTTATCGGTCCTCAAGGTTTTTATCCTCCTTCCCATCTGAGTCTCGGCTCTGTTTAGGAAGCCTTCGAACCGAGTCTTCACTTCGGATTTATGGTTCAAAAAATACACAAATTTGTAACGAGAGAAATCATCCTTAATGAGCAGAAAATACCTGGACTTCCCAATTGATTCGTGTTCCATGGGACCGCATAGATCTGCATGAATCAACTCACCGGGTTGCTTTGCTTGCGATTGACTTTTCTCAAACGGTTTCTTGCTCATTTTTCCTAGAGCACAGCCATCGCAGCACCAATTTCGCACAGGCTCAGTCTCGATCTTCCATTGCTTGAGAATTTTTTGTACGTGCGGAATATTCTGGTGGACGAGACGCTCGTGCCAAATTTTCAACGACTCACTTTTGCTGATGTGAGCTTGCTTTTCGATTGGATCTTGTTCTTCCTGAGACGTCCCTCCGAAAGGTTTGAACTTCATTTTGTAGAGATCTTGATGCCGATCTCCCACTGCGACTGTGGTCCCTCTCTTGCGCAGCTCACATCTCTCGTTGTCCGACTCGAGTTTGAGTCCCTTGTCGAGGGCCGATGACATGGAAAAGAGGTTAAACTTTAGTTTTGGCACATAAAACACAGGAGTCAAATGATTACGCTCCCATTTTGACCCGTTGTACGAGAGAATATCAATTTCCCCTGTTCCGACAGCGAATATTATTTCTCCATTGCCCACTCTCACCGGTATTGGGGATGACAGTTCCTTATAGTTTACGAACCAGTGGAAAGCCGATGACATGTGCTGACTTGCACCCGAGTCTAGGAACCATTCTTCCGCAGATCTTTCGACAAGCAGTGCGGATGCTGTGACTATCTCACCGATGAAAGCACTGCCTCGGTTTTCACGCTCTTTGTTATTTTTACTTGATTTCAATGCATCATCCTTTTTAGAACGGCATTCGTTCTTCCAGTGCCCAAGTTTCCCACACTTGAAGCATTTTCCTGGTTTCTCACCTTTTGTGCTTCGTTTTGCTTTAGTCTTCATCGAGAAAGCATTATTTTCCTGGCTCTCGCTCGCACCTGCGCGAATCTCTTCCATGGCCAGTCTCGCCGTCAGGTTAGACAGGTTACGCTCGACCAGCGGCGTCGACTCCCACGCTGTTACAAAATACTGATACGACGACGGAAGAGTCATCAAAATTTTTGTAATTGTTCTACTTTCCGGCACCTGTTCCCCGAGCGCACTCAATCTACATGCGAGGTCTTTTATTTTGGCAATATGTGTAGAAATATCGTCAGCCGCGTCTCGAACGAGGGAATACCATCTTTGCTCTAATATGTGCTTAGAGGCTTCGCATTTACTCTCATAGATTTCGTGCAATTTGTCCCACATTTCTCGGGCTGACTGACAATTCATAATGTGAATTAAACATGGTTTACTCACCGTGGTGACTATTGTTTTCTGTGCCGAGCTATCGAGCTTTTGCCACTCCTTGAGTTTTTTCTGGTGCGCAGTCAAGGCATCTCCGACCATGCCTTGAGTTTTCTCTGGTTTAGCGGCTTCCCCGGTTGTAACCTCGAGGGCTCCGTTCGCGCTGATGAGAACACGCACTTGAAATTTCCAGATTCCCCAATTTTCAAGCCCTTTGAGTTTTTCCACGCTCGACAGATCTGTTTCCATCTTGGGTTATTCTTTGCACTGTTGCACGAGGCTGGCTGACCGCAAGACACTTTAGCGATTTTTATCGCTCAAATCGAACGAGAGAAAAACGTTTTTGCACAAAAATATTATTGGAACCGCGCATCTGGGCCCATAACCTGTTGTTATAAATGGTTATTTATTCGTAATAATATTCGTGTACAAAAGATAATGGTGGATTACCACCTCGATACTGTGTAAAAACGTGTGTTTCGAAACCTTATGATAACGGAAGTACCGGCGAAAAAAAAACCCCGAGAGCGAGGAAAGGACAGCAAATGCGCATGAGCTCCGTGGGTCAAGCCGTAGCAAGCAGAGGGGTTAAGTCATTTATTTTTCCTTTCTCGTCACGCGCTCTGGTGGCATGTCCACCCAACTCATATTCAAACTTTATTTCCAACAACATCATTTTTTTGTTTCAAAAACGGGCCGCTGCCGCTGCAATAAATTTATGCATGATTTTTCATCGTAGGTTATGAAAATTAAAAAATCGTTTATTCTTCATAATTTTCTAATACGATACACCATTGTTAGGATATGCCCATTTAAGGAAAAAATAGCCAAATCCGATTCATCAGATTCATCGGTACAATACTGTTGTTAGTCATCATCAGTGTGCACTGTGCGGCATTTTGGACGTATTCCAGTGCAATTGTAGCGCGCGTTTAATATCATTGTGTTCTTGTACTATGGTGCATGTTAATCCCATAAACGTGCTTAACATTCTACTAGCTGCATTCAGTACCTGGCTACAGCAAGAAACTTCAATTAATGAGGCTGAAAGTGAGTTAGCGAACACCATAGAAAACATACTTCAAGATGCTGTTGGGGGTTTTTTAATCGAAGCACAAAACATTAAATGTGTAAATTAAGACGAAAGTACATCAGCAGTATTATATATATATTCAGCAACAGAGGAATCAACATGTTCCTTCGAAGACGAACCGATTGATTTTGAATGTACAAAAGCTGCAGTTGACTATTGGAAAAATATAAAAAGGAGATTAAGCATGAAAAATGTTAAGCAAGGGCATACAAAAATTTAGTAAATACCAGGCACTGTTATGTGTAAACCATATTAGTTCGCAGCAGTAATGGTGGTACTGACTCAGTCTTTCTAAACGACACCTTGTGTGAATCTTAGTTTGGATTAAAGGTTATGTTTAAACATTATATTATGTTTACATTTATTTTATTTTAAAATGTTGTGTAGGGTTCACTTTGGCAATAATTAATACATTTTTTTAAAGAACTGAAAATAACAAGAAATTTTTTAAAAGGAATATTTATTCACATTCTCCCTCCATCTCGTTTATATAAGGTACAATCGGTTTGGGGTAACTAAAATAAGAAACATACATTTGTGACTAAAGCACATAAATTTCTTTGAAAAATAGCATTGAAAAATTGTGTTTTTTATTGAAGTGTAAATCAAAATTTCGCAAATATGCGAATACAGAGAAGAAATACATGTGACCGACAAAGCAGAAAGTAAAATTACCGATGTATATCTGTACGCCGAGTCCAAATGGTTGAAAAAGCCAAACATATTTGTTGAATATAATTTTAATAAGCTCCGTTATAACTAATTTCAAATCAATTTTATTTATGAAAATTACAATTTTTTTTCAGAATTCGTTATTTGTAGGTATAAGTAAAAGCATGCGTTAGTTTAGTATGTAACACACAAGCTAGCACATTAGTTTACTTGTCATGTTCGCGCAACATACGCATTACAATAGGCATGAATTCCAGTCTGCACGTTACTTTAATTTTAACTTTAAATTAATGATTGAAATTAATTTTAAATTTAAATTAATGATTGAAATTAATTTTAAATTTAAATTAATGATTGAAATTAATTTTTAATTTAAATTAATGATTGAAATTAATTTTTAATTTAAATTAATGATTGAAATTAATTTTTAATTTAGTTCCTGATCTCGTCCACTGAGAGGAAAAATTTGTTGCAGCAAACGAAATTCAGTTGTCCGGACTAAACCCTGCTGTCACGGGCTGCCACAAGAATAAACTTGACAACTGTAAAATAAAAATGAATTGATTTATTTATTTAGATTTTACAAACCTAAATGATTTTCATATTTTGGTTTCCAGTTTGATTTTCCATATCTCAAGTATTGATTACGCAAATGTAATAAATACAAGAAATAATGTTAGGGTCTAAGGCGCATGCGCTGAGTTTTGAATGGAAAGAGATGTGAGCTTCATCCACTTACAACTTTTCCCAGTACCCAATTTTTGTAAACACAAAATATTATATATTATATTGACATTAATCGCAAACAACGGTTTAGGTTATGTTTCACAGCCGACGTCACGACCTACGTTGCACGGAGCGCCACGTAGTGGTGACAAAGAGCGTGATATATACTAACGTTGGTTATAGTAAAACCAACGAAGATTAGACCTCAATCTTCGTTGATAATACTATAAAACCGGGGGTGAATAAAAATAGATAGAAAAACGTTAGAAATTAACAAAAGCCAGAGCGGGTACACCAATTTAACGAAAATTTGCAAATTTAACACAATCAACCTTTTTATCGATTCTTTCCAAACTCAATACAAAATATCTTTATCTCTTAGCCTGTTTGTGGAGGACGCTTTATCTCGACTGCTGTCAATTTATAAAAGTTGACGTGCGTCTACGTCTGAGCTGCTTTCATATCGGATTTCGGAACAGAACGATGGGCTAGCCTGTATTAATTGAAATATCATGTGTTTCGATGCGTTTCATTGTTCGTAATGGAATCACAAACAATTTAAAAAAATTCATATTACTATAAAATGTGATAGCTTTAAGTAATTTTCATAAAAATTGCAGGTAACAAAGGGAGTTCGCTCCTTCACTTATGTGCAAAATTTGATCGGGCGTGCTAAATTATTACACGCACGCACACACATATTACGGTGGTTTAATACAGCGCAATTTTTTAATCGCCGTCAAATACGGTTTATCTCTAAAAAAACTTTACCTCTACTTTATCTCTAAAAAAAACTACCGTCGAAAAAGCTGCGGCCTATGCGATGAAATATAGTACTGCCGCATCAATGATATAATTTTCTGAAAATCGCCATTATCGTGAGTTTTCGTGCCAAGATATCCTAGGGCTGTCCTAGACCTCATCGAGTTTTTTATTTCTTTCGTTATTTAAATGATTTGTGCGATTCTAAAGATATTTTCTTTTTTGGAACGCCTATACTCAAGTATTCATCAACGCAAACTCTTTGTTTGCTTATTTGACTGTATTCTGTAAAAATTTAGAACATCACGAGAAGACGCATTTCTCTCGCAGTCTCTCGTCTAACAATTATTTTCGTGTGGGCTTGGCAAGATGAATTGCGATTCATCTTCCCGCTACCCTACTTGAATGTTCAAAAAAATTGTTAATTAAATGTGGCATTGCAGCTGACACGGTAAAATGCTCGTGTAGCTCAATAATAAGAACGCATAGGGTAAAGTTGGTAAGTCGTATAATGCAGTGTATGAACGAGCGAAACAGTTACTCTCGATTTCATGAAAACGAAAAACGCTAATGTACAATAATGCGCTACGTGCAGATTTTGGTACGACCTGTATAATACTTTGTATTCCCGCAATGACGAGGCTTCTTTCAGTGGTACAATTCAGGCACAACGAGATTTGAATGGGACCCCATTGTTGGGCCTCTACTTTATAGTGATCTAATGAACAGATGTTATTTGCTGCCGCTTGCAACCGCAACAAGAGGTATAAAGGCATGGTATTGTATATTATTATAGTGTAATAATACCTATACGGTTTCGAGCTCGTATCTCTTTTGTCTCCTATGCTTTTTTCATCGTTCTCATTTCTAGTTCTGTTTTGTGAGCTCAGATATACGCATATATGTATGTAGTACACTTATCGATCTCAGCATCTATCGAGCTGTATATGTGTAGGTTCGAAATTTTAGTGGGGAATACAACTGATGCCGACAACCTCAGGCCCATACGCGTATTATGGGATCGTCAGGGGCGGTGACAATTGCTTCGACATGACGGTCATTATATGGTTGTCTTAATTTGCATTGAAATCTTTCTTGAATACCTCTAGGTATCAGATCCCCCATACCTATGTTCTTATTTGTACGAATTGTTAATACTATAATCGATGTGTGCTTGTATGGTTTTCAAATCAGTATCAAATGAAGACGAGCATTTTTCAATACTTATCACTCACTTTTCTTCCTCTAAAAAGTTGGTGTTACGCTTGCATGTCGAAATTTTCGAATTTCTCAAAATTATCGATGTTATTGAAATTTCTCGAACTTTTCGAAGTATCACAATTTTGAGCTTAGTTATCGTATTACTCGTGCTGTAATTGGTCGATAATGAAGAATCCTCGGTGAGTTTCGTTCAGCTTCGGATTCAGAGAACTTGACCGTTGGCGTGCACGAGTTATATGTACGCGTGCGTAAGGGTTGTCCATAGTAAACTGCCAATATCAGTATCACGTAATACGGGATATGATAAGGATGCTTCGTCGTATTCGTGATTTGTACGGTGATAGACTTGAGATACAGTTTATTTTTTTTCAATCTCTTTAATCCCTCTTTCGCTGTAGATAAGGACACATAAAATTGTGGTTAAGGATTCGATCCTGAATGATATGTCCCCTACATGAGTGATTTATCGGAAGCCTTTATCACGAAATTTTCCTAATGATTAAAATCGCATTTTCTGCGATGTTTATAATCTCTCATCAGAGGGCACTGATGAATTGGTAACATGCAACAATCAAATGATGGAGAGTTATGTTATTATAAAGGTAAGCTAACGGATCGTTCAAATACGTACTCCGCAAATGAGGAGTTGACCAAACCGATTATCTTCTAAATTTGTATTGCTTAATAAACGTTTATGACATACTTTACAGAGATTGCGGGTTGTTATAAAAATGGACAAAGGAATACATAATACAGAGGGAAATCTTAAAAAGGCAAGGAACGTGTTCTCTAGAGGCATATTAAAAAACCAACTCTGAAGACAATGATATTCGAGACGATAAAAATACTAACAAAATACACAGAAGGCACAGGGAAAAGTACGAGTACAAAGAACGATTAATTATTTATCGAAAGATTAAAATAACGTAATAATGTATTTATGATGAAATTTCGAAAAAATTGAGACACTGATCTCTCTCTTTTTTTCGTAATTTGTTTTCTCCATTCATAACTTGTCGATTTCGCTCGGTCATTACTATCTGCATTTGTATCATTGTTTCCATTTTATAAAAACTGCCAACGTAAATGTTAGTGAATATTATTGCTCACAACAAAAGTCAAATCCATGATACAGAGGAATATTTTACAAAATGAGAAGGAAACGATGTTGTGGGGGAAAATAATACCCGCAACAAAATAGGAAACAAAAATAGGCATACATAACGTAAATTTCAAATTTATGTGTTGTGCTCAAATATTGCATTAAAGATAATTTTTTTTAAAGATTACGAAGCTTTTTTAGGCTGAAATAACACAGGGCTTTACACCGGTGTTGCCACAATTTTAAAGCTATTAGCCATTCTAAAAACAATTTATACCGCCTCTCACTTCACGCGCCCTGTACTCGTCATTCTTTAAAGTGCTGCCGTAATATATCGGGTCATATTAAAGTAATGGGAAGGGTGGTTGATCTATTCGGAAGAGGCGCTTCATACAATCATGATAGGACTTCACTTACAGGTAAGTTCGTTTAATCATATAATTGTATTTCGCGCCTCTTCCTCATGATCAACTCGTAGATGTTTAAAGTTGTTCACGGCAGTTCCTGGCAGGATATGATTACAGAAAAGTATTTTGTCTTTATTCTTCACTAGTATTAATATTACTCTTAATTGGAACAAAAATTTTTTGGAACTATATTAAACTGTTATAATAAAATCTCAACGAAATTTTCTTCGCGCGAAGCGGTCTAACAATATACTTATAATCTTAGAATCGATTTTGCAAACACATCTTTTTCTGGGATAATAGGAAGTTTATTGTCACGTACAACGAATTTTTAATGTTAATTCTAAGAACTTGTACCCATATTCTGCGTTCTCAAAACAAAAACCCATAGCAACATAGCCATCACAACCAACTATACAAAATATTAATACATTCACGACTCATTCTCACTAGAAGAGCTACTGTTATCACTTTTCCTTCTCACACCCACGGCTATACCATATTAGCTGCACACATAGTAATGTGTAAAACACGTGTTCACCGGCCAAGAGATCATAGGTCTATTCGACTGCTCTCCAAGAAAGCGGTAATAAAAGTTTTTTTTGATCCAGAACACCAATAGTAACCCTAGAAGTCACTCGCGCATCTGTGACACTTGAGCGACAAACTATAATATGCAATTTTTATTGCCGCTCCAGGAAACACCACAATTTCTGAGAAAGTTGAAATGAGCCTACCGTATCTATGCCCAAATTTGTAAAAGTTGTCTCCCACTTAGTCACTTTTCCCATTATAAAAACACCACCCGCTTTTCCTTCAGCAAGTTGGTCCATCTCAGAACTTCACCGCGGCGTAACGCTGCCCGTCTCCAGGTTTTCTGTAGAAGAGAGTGAGTCGGGTAGCAGTTAGTCGCCTTTATATTTAGCAGAGTTTTTCCAGAATTTTATCAACGCGGTCACGCTCCCTGACTCCAGGTCTTCAGTAGAAGAGAGCGAGCAGGAGTGTCGAGATCGCACTTCTATATTTGTCAAATCATTACATACTTATACTCTGTCCGCGATTTCGGGTCTTCTGTAGAAGAGAGTGAATCATTGTCAATATAAAAGTATCAAGCCTATATTTAAAGGTGAACCATAAAGTTATAAAAGTATCAAATCAAAGAATATTAAAAGTAAAATATAAATTCATATAAAGACCTCTAAATTCGAGAATATAAATTACGACGTAATCATTATAACAAATGAGAAGAAACTGTTTAAAACAGTTCGACGTTCAAATAAACTCGAAGCACACCTCTCCGATAAGGTAACTAAACGATTTATATTAATAATTACAATGTTAACGGAATTGATCACGAATGTAACGAGTGTATTCAACTAATCACATTGCATTTGTATTCAATAAATATATCCCAATTGTGTGCACAAAGTTGGACCTTGTACCTCTTTATTCAGAAGACATCAATCTCTTCGAACCATCTAGTCGAAACTAACAAGATATCTCGAGGTCTTACAGCGAACATTCCCACTCCCCTATTGATCCATCGTTTTAAAATATCGATTAGGATTAATAAATGGAGTCAACGTTTACCGCTCGACGTTTGATTCGAATTTTCGCGCGCCCTCGGACGTAACATTATAAAACCTCGCAAAGGTTCCGGACCGTTCGGTCCACCCTGCGGCTTTCCGAATACTTTCTATGTTCACGTCCATTCGGCTTGCTGCCGAAGTGGATGCATGTCTCGTACTATGAGCCGTGAAATCCGTATCGATACCATTCTGGCTGAGGGTATGTTTCACCGAACGGCTGAGTGTTTGGTTAGTAACCTTCCTGTGTGGTTTTTTGAACGATATGAACAACGAGTAATGACCATTGTCTAACCCTTCAGTTCTCTGCATATAGTAATTCAATGTTGACGCTATACACAATGAACGATTTTCATTACAAAAAGGTATGATGCGATTTGGTTGTACGCGTCCTCGCCCCGAGGTCTCTATTCTCTGGGGAATCTTGATCTCTATATGACCGCCAACATCCTTTATATCTCTCGTGTCAATAAGCGATAGTGTCTGTACTCTTTGTCCGGTCACTAGGGCTATTAAGGTTACTAATTTCATCGTCAAATATTTTAGACTGGTCGTATCGTCATTAGACCATTTAGAAATGTGATCGAGGACTATGTTTGGCTTTGCCGGGCATTGTTTCGTGATTCCTCTAAAAAACATTATTATCATTGGATTTTTTCCGATTGCTTAATCGTGGAGAAATGAGATGGCCGATCTGGCGCAATTTAAAGGCCCGTAAGATGCTCCATTTTGGAATTCCGTCGTGAGAAAGGCTAGTATATAAGTGTTTGAGAATTGCAAATGAGCTGATGATATATAGTGGAACGAGGGTGGTTAATATATGAAGTACAACAAAACAGTGTGTTTTATGTAACAGATGTTAAATATCTTTATTAGAAAAACCAACAGGAAGAAATTATGTACACTGAGGTAGCCCGTGAGCTGACGCATGAGCAAAATACGTAATAACTAGAGTTCAGCACTTATCTCCGACCGCGATTGTGAACGTTACACGTCGCGCGAAAATGTCTCATGTTGAGAGGGCCGTGGCGTCTGTAACCGCCACGACCTGTTGAGCACACGCGAATTAACCTGTCGAGAGTCTGTGCAGCTTATCGCGATACGATGAACCGTCCCGTGAGCACGTACGAGAGTGAGAAATCCTTTTTGAGCACATTAAAAACGCGGGAACGAGAGTACACAGAGCTGAGCCAAGTCAGCAAGGTCCGTACATGAAAAGATCGCGCTCATATGGCCCGACGCGATGATATCAATTCCCGTAACGAGAAGACCGCGGCGTTTGTAACCGCCACGACCACGAGGTGAGAAAAATGCGGTATCGCCTGCCGAGAGTTTTATAGATCTCCCGACACGACGAGATGATCCTTGAGACGACCCCATGATGAGCGACCAAAAAATGCACGGATGAGCGCGGCCATGAGAGTACAAAAAGAGCGGTCCCAAAATTAAGTGAGCAGACGTTGAGAATGAGCAGTGAGCTATCGCGGCCATTAACTTTCTTATCACACTAATGAGAAAACCGATGATCGTTGTCGGCATCTCCCCCATCGACGCGTCAGCGCGCGGGAGATGCCCGGTGAGTGGGCCCGAGAAGTGCTGCCATGCAGCGGCGATCCGATGTACCGACACAGCCGCGCCAAAGATAATTATTATTCAACACAATCACATTCGAAAAAGAGTCAAGTTTTTTCAGTATGTAAAAAGGACCACCACCTTCTTAAGACACCATCATATTGTCTTATCGACGAATCGGTCAATGAAGATATTATGATACCGATCGTGTTTTCGGGGATCCCCTTCAGTGTGAATGCCTTCCGGATAGCATTGCGGCAACCAGAGTAATGCGTTTCCATAACGGGTGAACCTCCCTATTAAGAAAATGGTATCCGATATTCGCATGGATTCGTATATCGGGAACCAAGGTTGTGCTGTCCAATGTGGAACTATCAATATACGCATGGAACCCTCTGAACGAATCTTTTGTAAAACCTTTAGAATAATAGCGAAAGGAGGAATCGCATAAAAACGCATATACTTTCTACATTTAGAGTTCACTCTAGTGGCGAAAAGATCAATTTCCGGTTCGCCTAGTTTTTTACTTATAATGCGAAAGGCTTTTTCAGATAGTTTAAATTCAGTCTCTGGTTCTAGTCTTCTAGACTCACATTCTGCTGTGACGTTATCTTTTGAGGATATATATGATGCAAAAAGCCAGATATTTCTCTCCTCACACCACATCCAAATGTCTTTTGCTTATTTACTTAACTCTCGAAATCGAATACCGCCCATTCGATTAATATACGCAATGGCGGTGGTATTATCTATCCTGAGCAAGATATCGCAACTCGTGAGATTTTTTGCGGAACATTTTAAGCCAAAAAACGGGGATTGTAATTCCAAATAATTGATATGCAATTTTCGTTCACTTTCATCCCAGTAACCGTGCGTTTTCTCGCCATCCCAGCACGCACCCCATCCTGACAGTGAAGCATCCGAAAAAAATTCCAAGACGAAATCCTAAGTCGTTATCGGATTACTTCCTGTCATGACATTACTTTTCCACCACTCAAAATCTGTCGACAGCCCATCCGGGATATTCATGACCGCTTCGAAGTTATTATTCTTAGATTCTAGAGTCAAGTATTTTTCTCTTTCAAAATCTTTCATGTAAACCCAACCGTATGTCAAGGCTAAGCAACACGATCCAAGGATACCAATAAATCTTCCGAAATCTCTTATCTTACATTTTTGCTTCAAGCCAAATTTTTCTATTTGCTCTAAAACTTTCAATTTTTTATCGTCCGGAAGTTCAACGATCATGCGGTTCGAGACGAAATAAATCCTAAAAATCTGCGCTTTCTACCAGGAATGGTTTGACTCTTATTGTTATTTATAACAAACCCAAGCCTTCGTAAAACTCTACATGTTTCTGAAACGTTATTTATGCACTCTTCGTACGTATTCTCTATCAGCATTATATCGTCGAGATAAATTACTGAAGAATATCCCAAACATCTTAAATATGCAATAACTGGTTTTAGAATTTTGGTAAAAACGTATTGTGCTGTGCTGAGCCCAAAAGGCAAACAAACGAACTTGTAAACTTCGCCCGCAAGAAGAAATCTTAAATACTTTCCGTCCGAGTCCGCTATTGGAATTAGGTAATATGCGTCTTTTAGGTCGATAGTAGCCATAAATGAATCTTTTTCGATTACTTTCATGCACGTCCTAGCGTCTTCTAGTTTGAAATGCTCTGGCTGTAGGAAATCGTTGAGTTTTTTCAAATTAAGAATGAACCTATTCGACCCATCGGGCTTTGGCACGAGAAAAATCTTTGAAATAAACTGGTCGTCCACGGGGGTACCTTTGCCGGTCGCTCCTTCCGTCATTAATTGAGAAATCGATATTGATAATTGTTTAATTTCCTCGTGCGACCAGATTTGTTTCACTGGGACAACATTTTGCTTCACTGGTTTTTTAAACGGTATCTCGTATCCCATAATCCAGTTTCGAACCATTGGATCCGAGGTTAAACCTTCCCATGTCTTGGCGAAGTGTTTAAGCCGACCGGCAAGAATCCTCACGTTTTCGACTAAGGGCTCTTCCAAGATTGATAGTGCTGCGATTTCTTGTGGAAATCTGCTAGCGATCTTCGATTCCCGTACGAGCTCTGATTCTGATTCGGGTTCCTTTGCCCGCCTGATACCTTCTGTTCATTGAAACGGCGTTGCGGACCTCGGAAGTTTTTTGGCTTAGTATTTTGTGTTGATGGTGGCTTGGTTGTAACCTTCAAATTCTGAGCTGATTTTTGCATCGATTTAACCGCCTTTACTCGCTCATCCAGTTTTTCCCCAAAAAGCAACTCATTGATTACAGTTTCGCGTATAGTATCCCGTACTGATGGGTTTACATTCTGAAGAATGAGGCTTCTCCGGATCTCGGTTTCTTCATGTAACAAATCCGATAAAATTTGGCTCTCGTCACTCAGACTCTCTACCCATGCAAGTTTATCCTTGGCGTCGGTTCTTAGGATTTGTGTAGTGACTTTTGCCACTGCCACGAGACTGGCCGCAATTCGTCCCCGAGTAGCGGCGATACGATCATGTTTCTTTAGAATAGTGTCTTGTAAAGCCTCTTTAACCTCGAGATTGAATGACGGAGGCTCCATCAGCTTACAATTTTCGGGTGGAGCGTATTTTTTGGTTAGGTCGACTCTCGCTTCCTTCGAGAGTCCTACCGAAATTATTTCATTCAGTCTCATCGCCAGGTGTCTGTGTATGGACTCAGCGAATACTTTTCCTTGAGTCAATCTTTTTCCCATAACCGCCAAGATTTCAATATCTAGCTCTGTGTCGTTAGATTCGTTCGTTAATGGCTCAACCACAGCACCCAGCGCAGGATTATCTGTTATCGGGGCTTCTTGTGGCACCGTGGTCTCCGTCGTGGTTGGGCCTTGAAAAATATACGCTGCGCTTGCAACTGCTGGTTCCGTGGACTCTTTTTGATCATTGCGGACGTCTGCGCCAACCTCTTGAACGTAACTGTCGCTATCGGAACAGCTGTCGGTATACCCCTCTCTCTCATGCCTTGAAGTTGTCGACTCACGAGAATTTCGTCTCCGAGGCCTGCATGTATAATCTAAAACCAGAGGATAACCTCTTTTCAGCTCATGGGAGAATGAAACTCCATAATTGACCGTGAGCAAGTTGGACCCACTCACGTCCAGTATTCTCATCTTTGACAGAGACCTTAGTCCGTGTGTCGGTTGGACCGACACACTAATGTCAAAAAATGCCTGGAGAAAAAAATTCTGCAGGTGTCAGTTAAACCGACATACCGGCTTACGGGGAAAAATGTTCTGTTCATGCACATATCATGTGGCTTCTATGTGAAACATACAGACAAAGAGAATGTGTCGTTCGCTTACTCACCGCGTTTCGATCTTTTTTCCCTTTTCTTTTCTCGTTTCCATAATCTCTTTTCGTAACGTTTTACTCGTCTTTCGATCTTATTTTCCTTGTCATCAGACGTATCGGATAAATCGGATGATTCACCCTTTCTTTTTCGTGAGCTCATAATCGGAGCACTTTTCTGTATTACGTATGTGGCTACCGGTACAAAAAAAAAGAATGACGAGTATAGGGCGCGTGAAGTGACAGGCGGTATAAATTGTTTTTACGATAGCTAATAGCTTTAAAATTGTGGCAACTCCGGTGTAAAGTAGAGGGACTACGAGTTGATCTTGAGGAAAAGGCGCGAAATACAATATAATATGGAAGGCGGAAAAAGAAGGCAACATGAATATTATTAAGGAAAATATTTAAAAAACTGGGGAAAAGGTATAATAAACGATGAAAATACTGACAAAACACAGGAGACATAGAAAAAGATACAAGCGTCAAGAATGATTAAAAAAAAAAATTAGAAGAAACTGGCGACTGCAAAGCGTTCAAGTACCGACAAAATAATGTTAAAATTGAACTGAATAATGGAAATTGAGTTCGAAAAAGCAATTGACGAAATAAAAAATAAAAAAAATAATTTCATGAATAAAAAAGGATGAAATAATCACCCACAATATCAACTGTCTATAGTGTACCTTCTGTCAGATATCATTTATAAGAGAATCGCATCCTCCTGATTTCGATCCTAATTGAAGTTAAATAATTTTTTGTCACATGACTATAATATGTAATTAACCCACCGTTCCCACAACAGTTAGGAGGCGTCCCCCTTGTCCTCACAAGTATATACGTATCCCCCAAAAAACACGATAAATGGTCTATAAGAACATGAGACAAGTACATTTTCATGAATCCATTTCTCTATCCTTAAAAAAAATCATCAAATCAATTAAAACCGTTTAAAGTACTGTTGCCAAGAACATGTAGCTTAGAAATGTTCATTCAACTTGTTAAGAATTCATGTTAAACATACAGTGTGGTCATAATCTGAACATGTGTTGCTCAAAGAATTTGAATTGAGAAAAAAATCTTGAATTGAAAAACAAAAAATTCGAACGAAGTACGTGGCGAGTACTTAACAAACTGCGCACCGATTGTGAATTATATACAATTTGTATATTCATATATTAACTCGCCAATTATTTCGTTAGATTTTTTGTTTTTCAATTCATGATTTTTTCTAAATTCAATTTCTTCGAATTTTTGTAAGGGTAGAGAAATGGTCTTATGAAAATATACTTTTTTTCTCAATTATTATTATTATTTATTGTTCAATTTGCATTATATTTACATATTTGGTTATTGCCCCTAGGGTTTCTTATGGGATAGAAGTAAATTATGTTTATATTATAATATTGATTTTCTCTGTCTTTCGGCTACTTTTTCGTTTTGATTTACATCATCTTTTTGTAACTTATTTCTAGTGATGGGTTATGGTAAATGGATGTGGGTATTTATGATTGATTCATGGAGGAGGGGGTTGGATTGGGCAGAGGAAATTGATTATTGCCGATGCATGGTCGTATGGTCTTCGGTTTTCCGGTGTAAGTCCCCGTAGGTAAGGGCAGGCGTGATCTCGGAGTTTGTCAAGCCTATCTTGGCAGAGTCTATCGAGAAACGGTTTCTCGCCCGTCATCAGCCACAGGTCAGCAGTTGGGAAGAACACCGATAGACCGGCAGCCTGTTGTAATGATTTTTTGTAGCAGATCTCCATTCTGCGTAGTGATGTTTTATTATATAGTGGTAGTAAACAGCCAGTGCCATAGTCCAGCGATGGTAGAACGCACGCTCTGACTATTCTCTATTTTACGTATGTGTCTACTTCGCTGTATCGCCCGATGATTCCTTGTAGGCAGTTTACTGTGAATTTGGTGATGGTTCCGAGTCTCTTATCAGTTTGCGGGGTTATTTTAAGAGTTCTTGAGACAGTGACCCCTAGATAATTAAGTTTTATTGTGGGATCGATTGTCTCAATGTTTCCGGTTTCTAGGTTTGCAATGCTGATGCTGCGTTGTTCTGCACGTCGGTGTTGTCTTCCGAAAATCATTGCTTGTGTTTGTCCAGTGTTACATTTCAGTCCCCATTTGTGGTAGTAATTGAATAGTTCTTGTGTGTTCCTTTCTGCCAAGTATTGTGATCGGCGTAGAGTATATCCGTTGTTTAATATCATTATGTCGTCAGCGTACTGAGAAGTGAGATCTGCAGTGTGTGGGACGTCAAAGATGTAAAGGTTGAATATTATTGGTCCGAGCTCCGTGCTCGGACCAATAATATTGATATTAAGAGCCTGGGTAAACACTCGCACGCGCGTGTTTACCCAGGCTCTGGATGATAACCTCTTTGGCTCTTGTCCGTAATATCCACCATCTCGGATAAAAGAGGGATCGTACCACAATATTACTAATGTAACTTTGAGCAATTACAGATAAATATTCTGAAGGCGATGTGAAATAGGCTAAATTCTTAGCCCAGATAGGCTCAATCGGCAATAAAGCTACGTTTTCTTATTTTCTCACAGATGGTTGAAATTTTGGATGAAAGCTGATGAGGTTTTCATGCATTTGTTCATTCCGAACGGAAACCTATTTTGCTGTTGTCCGAAATAGCAGCCGACCATGAGAGGGAAATGTGACTTATGGCTCTGTTGCGTTTCGCTTTGTTGTGATGTTCAACTCTTCTATCAGTAAAACAGTTTTTAGGTAAGCTATTATAAGTGCGAGAGAGAAAGCTGCACTTACTCCCGTCCCCCGTCATGTCAGAGAAAAATGGATCACACTGTTTCTTACCGCCACAGACCAGTAGAGCACATCACCTTACGGCGATGTAAAACATAGATAGGTGTGATAGAAATCGCATATCTATATCAATAACTTCTTTACATTTGTATTTCCGGAGTTATCTGCAATTAGTTGCAGTATTAGTACAGGCAGTACTGGTGGTTATTTTTTTTATTAATACGACTCTAATGCCCATTTATTCCAACGTGGTTTAAATTTGGTTCTACTTTATTATATATTCTTTTGGGATAGGGTAACTAAAGTTTAAACAACGATTAACCTCGGAGGAAACGGGCGTAATTATTAAAATTGTCCGAAAACAGAGCGTACGATATGAGAAATATACGAAAGCTCGTTCAGCTGTAATTAGATATATAGCAAAAGAAATTTCACTTGCCTTAACATTCATGTTTCAACTGTACCATGACAAATTGAGATACCGAGGCTGTCACTACCGGCGGTCATTTTTCACTACGGCCCTAAAAAATATTATTGTCCAAAAATAGAGCATGCGTCAGTTGATATAAATACATCAAATAAAAAATATAATAAAATATAAAATCTCAACTCCAGTAAAGATTTTTTTAGATTTTATCTTGTTAATTAGGCCACTGTATTTTTTAAATAAACATAACACTGCGCGTTAGTTTATACAGCGAAAATGAATACTTTCAAACTAATGTACATAGGAACGCTGTGTGTTGATCTACACTGAGAGAAAAGATTTGTTGAAGCAAACGAAATTCAGTTGTCCGGACTAAACCTTGCTGTCACGGGCTGCCACAAGATTATTCAGTTAGTAGAACGACATGGTTTCGTTGGTTGGAAAAATGGCACATACTTGACTCAACAAAATGCTATTTTGAATCGACTGAAATGGAGTTTCAAGGAAAAAATTAATCCGTCGGTACAAATAAATAGATTGTTGTTATGCATAGATATCATCTTGCACTGAATATATATTTAGTTCTCGGAGGCATATATCGATTAAAAACGAAATAATATAGTGTTCAATCAGCATTACATTGATTGCACTCAACTGAATTTACAACTTGTTTGACTCAATCATGTATAGAAACGACCAAATAGTCTTTCCCGTAGAATGGATGATGAGTTTATGTAACACCACATGCCGTCCAACGAACTCAATATTTAGTTGTATTGATGCATAAGTACTGTAGAACGAACGTTGTATTTATTTAACATAACGCAATATCCTGTTGCATAGAAAACGTAGAATTACATTAAATACTGCTAAAACCTGCCAGTGAAATTATAATAATGACTTTATGACGTGAGAAATAATGAAGTGAGAATATTAAAAATAGAAAAAAATCATATAATCACGTACACTCAATTTACCGTCGTTTACGGAGACGGGCATTTGGATTCGAACTACCCACCTTAGGGCTACCTATACCTAATACCAACGAATTCAGACGCCTATAGGAGCTTATTCCCTATCCCCGACTTGAAGACAAACTTTCACCGAGGCAAAGTGCCGTCGGATGGCACCACGGTATTTGGCCTGCATGCGTTCTATCGGTGGGACCCGGAGCGATGGAGCTCTGGGAGGTCATACAATGCATGTCGCTGTCTCTCTCGCACCCGAGCGTTGGCGTAATGTATCGCGTGAATGAAATTCATCACGTAAACCGACGAAAACCACAGTAAAACCCGAATAAACCGATACGAATCCCAAGCTCGGTACACAATTAAACCCAAATAAACTCGTACGAATCCCAAGCACTGCCCACAATTTATTTACCACAAACCTTGCTTTTGTAACAAAATGTCGAAAATAGCCGAGGTCGTTCGTTGCTAATACCAACGAAGATTGAGGTTTATAGAAGCAGGAGACACGGATTTTTTTTTTTTTTTTTTTTTTTTTTTTAGTCCTGATTCTCTTTCAACCAACAATTTTACATATTCACTAATTTTCATACACTTTTTACATCGAACATAGACATTTTTGTTTGAAGTATGGAATTTTTATTTCAGCGTTTTATAACATTATAGAAACAAATGTAACTAGGAAGAAAATACAATGCGTGGAATGTTTTGCTGTTTGATTAAACAACGACTGCCAGATATTGCTCAGATAGAAAAATAATATTACGGTGAGCTTGCAGGGATTACAATTTAGGTTGTTATTTTCAGTTCTTTTGAGTACTTTGAAATAAGATAAAAATCTTGAGGAGAGTAACCGAATTATATAATAAAGACACAGCGCGTGCTATTAAGAAAAGAATGAAAGACTTAAGACTTAATATAAAAAATCTGCGAAAAAAGGTTTTATAAGAGAGAGAGAGCCATATGTTAATATGAGCAGGTCGCGCGTTGGCCCCTGCTCGTACTAAGCTGATGTTGGACTCGATAGTGCTATCTCTCTCGCACTCGCGATTCGCTTGATGGCGCTATCTCTCTCGCTCTGAGAGTAGGGGCTGATGAACGCCCCACTCTAAAGTGGGGCATTCATCAGCTTTTCCCGCGTATATTCCTATCGCATGCACGTGCGAGTATCTGTTTAAAGTCCTCAGACTCTTGTTTTGCCAGTCTGGAATAGACGTTTCGTCCGATACATCGGTAGAATTTTGTCAATAAAGACATCATCGCACTTGATACTGTCTTAAGTCTTTCATTATTTTCTTAATTGCACGCGCTGTGTCTTTATTGTATAATATTTTCGCATTACCTTGTTTTGCCTAAGACATAGACTATTTTTTTTCAGCCATTCAGGCTTTATTCCGTTGCATGATAAATTATTTAACTTATTGCAATGCCTTTCTCTCACGTGTGTGTTTACGAAGGTTGTGGGAGCATGAAAAGTCGAGACAGTAATGTCACTTTTCATCGGTTCCCAAAGGATGAAGCCACGTAAGTTTTTATTATTCATATGCAGCATTTTGTTAATTGTGTGCTTTTTTATGTTCTCCTTTCCTTCCGGCTGAAATCTAAGAAAAAAATTCCCGATCATTTATACCCGGTGGCGCAAGGGGACACCGTAATGAATCATACTATATTTGGTGTGATTCCAGTGTTCGTCCGTCTTTGCCGAACGCAAAGTTGATGAAGTTAACTCATCAGTAGGTTAATGACGTGCAATTGACACGTCTCAATTTCTTGTATTTCTTTACCGTTCGATTCAGGGGGGGCGTGAGGGGTGTACATAATTGTTGCTTTAGCATCAGCTTAACTAATACTTGATTGTGACTATGCGTTAGAAGATTTTAATTTCTATTTCCTTCCGATCGTAAAACATTCTTCTAACTTAAATTCGTGGTTTCGGATTGGGAAAGATAAATGTCTTCAAATACCTACCACTATTTAAAATTGTCGTACTCTACAGTTAGTGAGAGGGTTTAATTCGAACCCGCGCATTAATAAATGCATGAAATAGACTACGAATTTAAAAACTCTGGAGGTGAAATAGATATCTCCGTTCCGAGCAACATTTTCTATTATCCCATTTATAAGAACGTGGTTTTTAATAAGGACATTTCTCTTAAAAAAATGCGTTACACTCGCCATTATTTCATTGTTCAGCACTATACTCTCGCACACTCCATTACATATATTCCCAACCTTCCTATTCTTGTACCCATTCTCTGTCCTTATCCATTCCCGGCGTCAATGTCACAATTTCGTTTGTTTTACCTTGTGAATTGGTAATGTAAGTCCCAACTGCGCGCGATCGAGTCGCGGATTTTTTTTTTTCATTCTTTTTTTTTTTTAGTCCCGATTCTCTTTCAACCAACAATTTCACATATTCACTTATTTTCATACACTTTTTACATTGAACATAGAAATTTTTGTGTGAAATATAAAGTAAAATCAAGCATAATACCCAGTGTAAACAGCGTATTAACAACGTACGTGTAAACCGGAGTAAATGATTGAAAACCAAACCCAAACCTAAACCTAAGAACACCTAATCCAAGCGGGTACACAACATAAATATTACAATGCTCACTTAATTTTCCATCAGTCACGCTAGCGTAGTTGGTGGAGCGACAAGATACGAGTCCCAACTGCGCGTGGTCGAGTCGCGGATTTTTTTTTTTTTTTTTTTTTTTTTTTTTTTTTTTAGTCCTGATTCTCTTTCAACCAACATTTTCACATATTCACTTATTTTCATATACTTTTTACACTGAACATAGACATTTTTGTGTGAAATATGGAATTTTTATTTCAGAGTTTTATAACGCTATAGAAACAAATGTAACTAGGAAGAAAATATAATGCGTGGAATGGTTTGTTGTTTGATTAATTTATATTAAGCCCAAAATCATGATCACAAGCGAGGGTATCAAACCCGAATGAACGGAAACGACCGTGTGCATTCTTATATTATTGGCGTGCGTTATTTTGGGCTTATTACATGTCCTCGTTGTCGCGTTTTTGGATTACACACGCACGCGCTTTAATGTATGCACTCATTATCGTTATTTTACGTTTAAAGTAATCGCTCGGTTGTTTTGAGATTGCAGACCCCACTCGTTCTCGTTGTATTGGGATTAATACCTCCGGACTCATTCTCGTTATTTTGGGTATAATGCACTGGCTCGTTCTCGTTATTTTGGGTTTAAATAAGGGCTCGTTCTTGTTGTTTTGGGTTTAAGTCACACGCTTCTCGCACTCGCTCTCATTGTAAAAAATGTGATTTTTTTTTTGGAAAAATTGTGAACAAAAAATTTTAAAAGTCATTACATACTTTACTCTCATTGTCAGTGCATTATATAAGGCGAGACAACCTGCTAAGCTATTACACTAGAAAAAACCGGGTTTTAATTGGCTGAATAATTTTTTTGAATAAATGTGGCATTAGATAATTAAAAAACTCGAAATTTGCCCATTACTTCCTCGCGATTTTCGCCCACCCATAGATTCTGCTTAATGAGTAATGACTTTCTCAATTCTGGCTTCCTCATAAAGGAAGCTTTCTCTTGTGATAGTATGAAAATCATGAGAAGCCCTACAATTAACATGTACCTCAGTATTTTAAACGAAAGGTGGAGCGTACATGCCTTTTTCCGAAAAATTGAAACGACGATCGATTATACTATCGTACGATCGATTCTTATGAAACTCGACACCAACTATCCTTGTCCTAAGGGACATTGGCGAAAGCCAATGTGTGTAGCAAGTTATTGTATTTTTGGGTCTGAGTAAAAAACGTAACTGGATGCAAAAGTATTTATTCGATGAAAAAAGCAGCGTTTGTACAGCGAAAGATATTGAGCTCGTGTGCGAGGGATGAACAGTGTCGACAAAAAAAACGATCTTGATATCGATAATCGATTGATATATTTGTATCGATTATTGATCAATCTCATAAGATGGCCGTTGGCGCGAATTTACGAAATTTGCATGAGTACATGAAATAATTCAAAACGGGTTATCACAACACTCCCACTTTTCATGGACTCCCTTTTACATTATTAAAGCCTTTTTTTTTTTTGGTTTGGATTCCTCCCTTTTTGGACGTAGTCTTAAAGTTTACTTACATATGCAAATTACATCTTTGGCTTGATGTTTAGTAAATTACGAAGATAACAAAATTGTTCTCTAAACAGCGGTTTTGTGATATATCCGCTTGTTGCTTTGGTAGGGAATACGTCCCTACCAAAGGGTAGGGACGTATTCTCATTCGAATAGACCCTCTTGGATTTTTTCTCGCGCAAAATGGTACGTCACATCTATATGTTTTGTGCGCTTATGAAACTCGGGGTTTTTTAATAACTTGATAGCGCTTTGATTGTCCAGAAATAGTTTGGGTTTTACAATGTCTTTCTTAGTAATTTCTGACATCAAACGATGCAACCAAATCAATTCTTTCATACCTTGTGCCGCAGCAATGAACTCGGACTCTGTGGTAGATAACGCGGCTACTTTCTGTTTCTGCGAACACCACGAAATAGTGCTATTTCCAATTTTAGAGACATAGCCCGAGGTTGATCGGCGAGTTTCAATGTCTCCCGCATAATCTGCATCGCTAAAGGCTGACCGATTGAGATTTGCACTTGCTTCAAAAATCAAACCGTGATCTACGGTGCCTGATATATATTTTAAAATTCTTTTTACGGCATTCCAATGTATCTTATCAGGTGATTCTAGATACTGGCTTACGGTACTCAATGCGAAAGCAATATCCGGTCTCGTACCTATCGCCAGATACATCAGTAATCCGACGGCTTCTCGGTATGGTGCTCGAACTCCCCCGGACTCTTGTTTTCCGTGCACCGAGACGCTGAGCTCTTGATGCTTGTCCATGGGAATTGCCACAGGATTGGCGTCGGCGACGTTGAAACGTTGCAATATTTTTCGGGCATACCCGGACTGATGCAGAAATATTGAGCCGTCTGCGCTTCGCTCGATCTAGAAACCCAGAAAAAGACTCAAATTTCCTTTTATTACCTCGAATTCTTTGCTCAATTGAGTGAGCAGCGAATCTGCGATCGCGCGGCTTGACGTTGCAATCAGCCCGTCATCTATATAGATCGCCAATATCAGTGTACTTTCACGCTGATTGTTCGTTAAAACACACGGGTCCGATCTTGTGGCTTTGAGATTGAATTAAAAAAAAAAAACAGTAAAACGCTCGTGCCAACATCTCGATGCTTGCTTCAGACCATATAGGCTTCTCTCCAGTTTACAGACTGCATTCGCTCCGTTCTCGTAACCCTCCGGCTGTCGCATATAAATGGTTTCTGACAGGTTCCCGTTGAGAAAGGCTGTTTTTATGTCGAATTGTTGCAGAACCAAATTCTTCGATGCTGCCAGGGTTAATATTATTCGAACAGAATCGAACTTGACGACTGGGCTGAACGTTTCGTGGTAATCTATTCCTTGCTTATGAGAATATCCTTTTGCCACGAGTCTCGCCTTGAATCTATCAACGCTTCCGTCGGGTTGTCTTTTGATTTTGAACACCCAACGATTCTCGATTGGTTTTCTTTTATCTTGATAAGAAACAATACTCTAAGTGTTGTTCTTTTTCAGCGACTCGATCTCCTCGTCCATGGCCTGTTTCCACTGAGCTGCATGTGAACTCGTAACCGCTTCCTGGTAGCTCTGTGGCTCGTCGCTTTCAACCAAAAGGACGGTATCAACTCCATCACGATATCGGTTCGGTCTTCTGATTCGATTTCTATCTCGTAAAATTCTCTCTTCTACAGCTTCTACTCCGACGTTTTGATCTTCGTGCAAAAGATCTTCCGGGTCGATGAAATCGTCTACTGAATTCCAAGTGTCGCTGTCAGACTCATCTTGGTTGACCGATACATCTGAACCATCGACGATCTGTGGGTCAAGCTCCTGTTGATGACGATGATCATTTGGCGGATCGATCGCCGACTCGTTCGGGAACTCGAAAGTTTGCGATACATCTTCCTCGTTTTCTGCCGAGACTGTACGATAGTGATCATTTTCTCTGAAGATCACATCTCTTCTGGTGTCCACTCTGTCGGCTTCAGGGAACCAAATTCTGTATCCCTTGACATTCTCACTATATCTCACGAAGTATCCTCTTTCTGCCTTTTTGTCGAGTTTTTCACGCTTTTCCTTGGGAACATGCGCGTGCGCAGTCGTCCTGAAAGGATATAGTTTGCTAAGCTTAGCTTCTCGGCCATACCATTGCTCGTACGGTGTTTTCGAATTTCGAGAATTCGTTCGCGTGCGATTTATCATGTATGCCGCTGTGTTGATGCCTTCAGCCCACAGTCGCGACGGTAAGTTTTTTGCATGAATCATGGTTCTCATCGCTTCAACACGTGTGCGATTTTCCCTTTCAGATACACCGTTTTGTTCGGGAGTGTAGACCACAGTCCTCTGGTGCTGTATTCCGTTTTTTTTTAGTACATCGTCGAGTTCTGAATTCACAAATTCCAGACCGTTATCTGTACGCAGAGTCTTTATCTCTCTTCCGACGTGATTCCTCGTCATGATAATGAAATTCTTGATGCACTCAACCGTCTCGTTCGTGAATTTGAGAGAAAACACAGTCCTGTACCGAGAAAAATCATCTTTCAATAGCAAAAGATAATGTGAGCCATTTATTGATTCCTCTGGAAAAGGTCCACATAGGTCGAAGTATACGAGCTCGCCAGGAACTTGCGACTTGTAATCGTCTGTTTTTTTTTGTCGGAAAAGGTAATCGATGTGTCTTACCAAAAACACAACTTTCACAAAAAAAATCTCCTTGATCATTTACCTGAATTCCTTGATCTTTCAGGTACTGTTTCACGTAGACAGTGTTCTGATGTGCAAGTCTCTCGTGCCACGATTTCAGATTATCCTTGATAGCCACACTCGCTTCCATCTCACCGTCTTCCGGAGTCAGCATTTTAACTGCATCTCGCACAGTTTATTCTTCCTCACTCCCACTGCAACTGTATCCCCATCTTTTTCAAAACGACATCCTTTCGCAGTCGAAATCTGCAATAAGCTTTTGTCCAATGCCGAACCAGCTGAAAATAGGTTATATCTGAGATTGGGCACAAAAAGGACTTTTGACAAATGTTTCTCAACCCATTGATGTCCATCGTAGGCCAGAACATTAATATTCCCTCTGCTCAACGCTCCAATTGATTCGCCCTTTTTTCCCATGTTGACAGGTTGCGGTTTATCAAAATACGCGAGATTTATAAACCATCGCTCTTGGTTTGACATATGGTGCGTAGCACCTGAATCTACATACTAGACCTCCGTAATGCGATCCGACTCATCTGAACACAGAGCGGCTTGTGAAACCAACGCTTGACCTGTCGGTTTCTTGTCCCCGCTTGATTCCTCAACTTTCTCTGCTCGACAACCACGTGCCCAATGTCCTGGTTTTTTGCAATTAAAACAAACATCCTCGTCACGTTTATGCGAAGAGTCTGCTTCCTTCACGAATTTCGAGTTTTTCTTGTTTTTCTTCACTCTCGTGATTTCCTTTGGCGTAGCCTTCATTGCAGCTAAAGCCTCGCTCAAGCCCTTTTCTTGCGTAGAAAACCTAGTCTCCTCGGCAAGAAGTCTTTCGATGAGATTTGACAGCGTACGCTTACCTCGAGAAGTGGATTCCCATGCCGTTACGAAATGATTATATCCCACCGGCAGCGTCATCAAAATTTTAGTTACAATCATAGAATCTATTATTGGCTCACCCAAGGCTTGTAGACGATAAGCTCGCTCTTTCAGTTTGGCAATATGAGACGCCATGCTATCCTTAGGCTCCTTCATTAGCTTATACCATTTTTGTTGGAGCATGTGAATGCTCGTCTCAGACTTTTGCTCGTAGAGATTGTGTAGAGCGTTCCACATGTCCTTGGCACAAGCGCAGTTCATGATGTACACCAATTGAGAGTCTGCTACACTCGTCGCTATAACTATTTGAGCGGTTTTCTCTGCTTTCGTCCATGTGTGCAAAGCTTGACGCTCTGCCGCTGTCCGATTATCTCCTAGCACGGGCATGGTAGAGTCACCGTTCGCTGCCCCCAAGGCATGTTTGTCCCTCAATATCACAGACACTTGAAACTTCCACTGTGCCCAGTTTTCCGCACTCTTTAACTTTGTGATTTTTGTCACTTCGGATTCCATGTTCGGCTATTTGCACTTTGCACGCGGCCGGCCTAACCTCAAAATAGAATCGTTCGTAAAAATCGTTTTCTTTCCTGAAAAACCTTTTCTTTTAACAAAATACTTTTCGCGACACGTAGCACTTTTCGCGGCCCATAACCTATTGTATTTTTGGGTCTGAGTAAAAAACGTAAGTGGATGCAAAAGTATTTATTCGATGAAAAAAGCAGCGTTTGTACACCGAAAGATATTGAGCTCGTGTGCGAGGGATGAACAGAGTCTACAAAAAAAACGATCTTGATATCGATAATCGATTGATATATTTGTATCCATTATTGATCAATCTCATTAGATGGCCGTTGGCGCGAATTTACAAAATTTACATGAGTACATGAAATAATTCAAAACGGGTTATCACAACACAAATTTCAGTTGGATTGTTGAAATTTGATAAAAGTTAGAGCGAATATAGTTTTTTTTCGAAAAATTCAAAAAATTCTAGATTCTATAAAACGAGCTCCTTAATCGATTCTTGCGAAATTCAATACCAAAACAACCTTACAGGATCTATCAGGATTTAAAAAAAAAAAAAACCGTGGCTCGATCGCGCCCGGTCCGACTGGTATCTTGTCACTGTACCGACTACGCTAGCGTGACTGATTGGAAATTTATTGAGCATTGTAATATTTATATTGTGTACCCGCTTGGATTAGGTGTTCTTAGGTTTGGGTTTGGGTTTCAATATTTTATTCCCGTATACATGTACGTTGTTAATTCGAGTGCAATACGCTGTTTACACCGCGCATTGCACTCGATTTTCTACGGCGATGTTAGTAAAACTGGAATAAAGCGCGTCATGTAAGCGTAGTCATTGTTCGTAAAAATGAGTCCGCCGCCGCCCGTCTTGGAGCGGTGCAGAATGAGGGACGGTACGGGAAGCCAAAGAGCGGGAAGTCAGGGGAAGCCATGGGACCCCACTGTAGCCACATGGCTGCGAGCACGAGGCAAGAAGGCGGAGCATATCGATCGGTCGACGGTAGAGCCTCCTGGCGTATGTTTGACTCGCGGAAAATTGGGTACCAAGCAGGCTATAGGCTTTGTAATTCTATTAGATTTTCTAGTAGATTGAGGTCTAGAATCTTCGTTGCTATTAGTCTCTGATTCTACACTCGGTGTATCGCCCAACTTAACTGACGCCAACTCTAGGCGGCGCGGCCTGCTTGGTTGAGCTCACACGGACATACACTAATGTTTACGCATTCCTCAGTTTGCACCGAAGTACTCCCAGCCGAAATAGTACGTAGAGCGCGCAATAAGATCTTTACACATCAAAAACATTCTTCGTTGATACTACCAACGAAGATAGAGGGCTATAGAAGCACAAAGCCGATAGCCTGCTTGAGGCCAGAAAAGTTGGGGTGCTCTGACAAGCTTTCACCCCAACGGTAAGATGCCGCTAGCGTCGTGTTTACATGTGTGCGCTCACGTACCTAACTACACACGCGTGAGCGGCTATATAACTGCGTTGGCTCCACCTACTGCGTCGGGGTGATGATGCTATTTTACTCGCACTCGCAGCTGGGGTAATGGGTGCGGTCTCTCGCACAGGAGTGATACGGACGTAAAGTGTCGGTTTGGCTTTACATTGCTGATACCGACGAAGATAGAGCAATCCGTTGTAAATACTTTTGCATTGTAATTATTTCTTTATATTTACGTAAACTAGGAGTTAATCAACCCATCGGCACTGCGCATGATTCTCGGCTTGGGGTAATTTTTTGAATTGAATTATTTTTCAAATGAAAAGAACTTTCCCGGTAGTCACGTTAATCCCGTGAAAAGCCTTTGAAATTTATTGATCACGTTGAAAATTTCTGCATCTGCAAAAATAAACTTTGGCACTCTGTCCCGTCTTATATATTGCATTGACAGAAAAGTATGTAAGGGTTTTTTTTTCCTTTCGCTTCCTCGTGGAAGAAGCTTTGTTTTCGTGTAATTTTTTTTTTTAGATTTGTATGCCTTAAAAGGTTCCAAAAAGTCGAAAAATCATAATTAGAAAACATGTCCGTGTGCGTGTGTGTGAATGCGTATGCGCATTCAAAAAAATTTAAATGGCCATATCTCGAGATCGGCTCCACCGATCTTGCCGAAACTTTGCACATAAGTTGGGTCGCAAACCACCCCAGCTTACTACAATTTTTGCCCAGATCGCTAATGGGTGTCTCATTTTATGGTAGTTTGATTTTTCCGAAAAATGGTGAGAACTCTCTAACTTTCGTAAATTTTCAGCTGTCGAGCTCAAACTTTCTATACAAATAGGCATGAGGGCAAGGTTATTTGAGCGAAAGTGGTCTTGGTCTTGCAGAAAGTGCAAGACCAAGTCCAAGCATGCAAGACTCGGGTTACAACAAGACCGAACTGCAAGATTCTTGCAATCTCCCTCGTTAAATAACATTTTAAGTCGATAAAAAATAAGGAGAAACCGTCTCATATATCAGTATCACAATAACCATTAGCCGTTGCTTTTTAAGTTGTTCGGTTTCGATTAACCACGCGCGTGATTTAAACCCAAAACAATGAGAACGAGCGCGTGATTTAAACCCAAAACAACGAGGGCGAGCACGTGATTTAAACCCAAAATAACGAGAACAAGCGCGTTATTTAAATCCGAAACAACGAAAACGAGCGCGTTATTTAAACCCAAAACAACGAAAGCCGGGCTCGCCGAACACCTGAAGTTTTGCACTTACGCACGAATAAACTTACAAAAGAAAACGGGAAAATGTAAGACCAAGATCGTTGTCCAAATTTACACGTTTTTTTTAGATCTATATGTACGTAAGTGTCTAAAAATTGGGGTATCCAGCAGTACCGCCGTGTCCGGGGCTACCCACCTTTCCCGTAATGTTGTCATAGAAAGAACAAAGAAGAAAGGATTATGAAAATCAATAAAATTTATTGTCAACATTTATTTACAATGATAATCTTTTAGTGATTATTAAAAGTACTTTCCGGAAAGTAATTATTACATTTAGTATAATATCTAAATGTCTTTACATAGATTTACAGCACTCGGCAGACGCCAGCGCTAGAGGTCCAGGGCCTGCCTGCCTGCGCCTGGCTCCTGATTGGTCACCGCAGAATTTGCCGCATATATGGAGTCAGCTTTACTCTCACGCATTCTCTCTAGCTCTAGCGCTGGCGTCTGCCGAGTACATAGAAATATCACGAAAACACCCGTACTGGTGTGAAAAAAGTTGAGACAAGTACATTTACGTACATTGTAGTTATCCATCATTATACTTACCTTTACAAAAAGTTGTGAAATAAGTTGAAAAGCTCGAAAGCATGTATCGCCAAGAATGTACAATTTCTCTGTTACAATTTTTATCTGCGATATCGCTGCACCTTAGTACTAAATCTCCTTGAGAAACTTGATGCATTCAATTATCATTGTCAAGTTCACTAGGCATTGAAATAGACGCTTGTATATCAAATAGAAAAAAAGTACTGGTGAAAAAAGTTTTACACCAGTACCAGTGTTTTTTTTTGGGATCTCCCTACTTTTTGACAAGTTTTATTCATTACATCCATTACATCCATTACATCCATTACATCCATTACATCCATTACATCCATTATGTTCGGGCTGTCTCAGAATTTTGTACAGCGCACTCTTATCGCGTAACCATGCAAGCAACTCAGCGGTGGCAACGACGGTTGACCACCCCCCTTTTCTTTTTCCCCCATTTCCTTGCTTCCTTTTGGCCGAGGTCTCGTTCTTTCCGAGCTCGGCAGTACCTGCTACGCATTGACCACTTTACGATGCACAGCGTAGAAAAAATATGTATTCATTTTAATCAATAAAATAATTTCGTTTAACCAATTGAAAAGTGGGCTCATGCTTTATTTGGCATGCAGTCAATCTCCCAAACATGGAACATGGTCCTTCGAGCCGGATATAGACATATATCAGTGAATTAAATAAGGTGCAATTATTAACAGGAGATAAGTGCCGACACGAGGCACAAGTGATATAGACAACCATTCTCTCGTGCTTTCGTGCCGAACAATCTTTCTCCATTCTCGTGTTCTCGTGCCGAACAATCTTTCTCGTGTGACAATCGGTTATTCGTTAACGTTTAGCGAAAAACATCGTGTGTGAATCAAGCTTATCGAGAAAAGCCATTTTTCTCAAAACAAATTCGAGGCATTTCCTTCGTGGAAAATTTATTTGGATATAGTACAGTGAGATAGTATAGTGCACGTTCTCATTATCGTACGTTCAACAGTGTAAGAGTGTACAGTGCTACCGTTGCGCCATAGGATCTTTCCGCGACAGCAGCATACGCAACAACGGTCGGTTCTATACGAGGTATAGTACACCGGCGAGGTATACCTCGCGTGGCGCCGCAACAGCAGACGAGGACGAAACAACGAGATCTCTCAGCGGACGGGCACATTTCAGCGTCGTTTGGTGAGTCTCCAATCACAGGTTTTTTCCTTCTCCCACGTTGTTATCCCCACATTAGCACTGTCTCGTTATCATGGCGGAAGCCGAATTAAAGAAAGCTAAGCAAAGGCACACTACGGTTAAGGGTACTCTCACTCGAGCAAATACATTTCTCGGTTCTGAAGAGGCAAATGCTGTAAGCCTAGCTCAAGTACGTCAACGAAAGATAAAAATAGAAGAAACATGGGACACGTTCGATGAGGTTCAAACAATAATCGACCTATCGATAGAGGGTGAAGTTGTGGAAGATGAAAGAATGTCGTTTGAGGGTGTATATTTCGACGTAGTTTCTCGATTTGATCAGCTCATAGCGACTCGCGCTCGCACAGAGAAACAAGCACCAACAGGGCGAAACGAGCATGAGAATACCCGTGACAGAGAAGCAAATAACACAAATAATAATTTGCGACTACCGAAAATTGAATTGCCGACATTCTCGGGTGGATACGAGCAATGGTATCCATTTCACGATATTTTCAACTCTCTCATACACAATGTTGAATTTATTCCAAACATTCAAAAGTTTCATTATTTGAGATCGTCGCTTCAAGGTGAGGCCGCAGAGGTCATACAGTCTCTCGAGGTTTCAGCGGACAATTACCCTGAGGCCTGGGAGATGCTTCGGCAAAGATACGATAACAAACGACTGATAGTTCAAAAACATATAAAGGCTATTTTTGACTTGCCCGGGATATTGAAAGAGAGTTTTACTTCTTTGCGATTGCTCCTCGACGGGGTTTTGAAACACAAGCGCGCGTTGGGAGCGCTCGGTCGGTCCACAGACCAATGGGATGATTTACTTGTTTATTTGCTCACGAGCAGACTTGACGTAACCACGAATCGAGAGTGGGAAAATAGTTTAACAGGACCGGAGATTCCGGATCTCAAGATGTTGACTGGCTTTTTAGAACACAGGTGCCACACGCTGGAAATAATACACAAAAAGACAGCCATTGTTAATTCTCCGGTCACAAACAAGCAACGCCATTCAAAGCCAACGACGTCGAATGTCGCAACTCAAAACAGCAAATGCCCAATTTGCAAGGGTGAGCACTTCGTGTATATGTGTGAAACTTTGCTCAAGATGGCCGCTCCCGATCGAGCAAAGGCGATCAGGGACTGCAAATTGTGCTTAAATTGCATGCGATCCACCTCGCATCAGGCGAAGGATAGCTCATCCCGTGGATGCAAAAATGGCGGCAAACGGCACAACACGCTGTTGCACTTCACGTCGTCATTAACCGCCCAAGGCGATTCTCAGAAAAACGACAAGCCGGTGGAGCCGGCATGGCACGTTTCGGCGGTCACTCATGCACTGCACGATTACGATGGTTCCCAAGTGTGGCTGTCGACCGCGATCATCCAGGTATTAGACGTCGATGGAAAGGCATGTTCATGCCGCGCTCTCCTCGACCCTGGCTCTCAGTCCAACTTGATGACGGAAGCCTTGGCAAGGAAGCTGAGACTTCCACTCAACGCAACGAGCGTTCCGATTGTAGGAGTCAATCAGCTGATGAGTCTCGCTCAAGACATCGTGAAGGTCTCACTCATTTCGAGACACTATTCTTTCCAAAAAAACGCGGATTGTCTCGTTTTGAAGCGAATAACTGGTAAACTTTCATCGACATCATGTCAAAAATCGCGAATGAACATTCCACAAAATCTCAGACTTGCCGACCCAAACTTTCATATGTCAGGTGACATCGACGTGCTCATCGGGGCGACCGTCTTTTGGGAAAGTTTGTGCGTTGGACAAATCAAGGCCACAGCCGAGCATCCAGTTCTCCAAAAAACGCTATTTGGCTGGGTGCTGGGTGGATCATCTTAAGCAATGACTCAGACTCGAGCCCCTGCCTTTTGCAATCTCATCACAAATCAGCAGCTCGATTCGCGTCTCACAAGGTTCTGGGAAAGCGAGCGATGCCCGGAGATGGTCAGTCTCACGAACGATGAGAAACGCTGTGAGCGTCATTTCGCTCAAACGTATCGAAGAGACAATGAAGGTCGATTCATCGTACAACTTCCTTTCAAGCAGGATATGATCGATCAATTTGACGAATCCAGAAATACAGCATTGCGCCGGTTTTACGCTCTAGAGCGAAAGCTGAAGAAAAACTCGGAGTTGCGAGATTAATACATCGAGTTTCTTGACGAATATCAACGACTGGGCCATATGGAATTGATCGAACAGCAAGATGCGCCACCAACAGGATGTTATATGCCGCATCATCCAGTCGTGAAGGAAACGAATGTGACCACGAAGCTTCGAGTGGTTTTCGACGCTTCCTCCAAAACCTCGACAGGGATTTCGCTCAACGATGCGCTCATGGCAGGTCCAACCTTGCAGCAGGATCTTCTGGACATTATTCTTCGATTTCGTGCTTGGCAATACGTGATGACGTCAGATGTAGAGAAGATGTATCGGCAGGTCCGTATTGACGATTCACAGACGCAGTATCAGCGTATTTTGTGGAGAGCGGACCCTAATGGGGAGGTCAAAACATTTGAGCTCAAGACCGTCACATACGGCACCGCTTCAGCGTCATTCTTGGCCATACGAGCGTTGCAAGAAGCAGCTCGTCTCGAGAAAACAAGCTTCCCAGTGGGAGCAGCAACCGTGTTGTCAGACTTTTATGTGGACGACCTATTAACAGGTGCCAACGACTTGGATCGAGCAATCACGATTCGAAATGAAGTGATAGCCACGCTCGCCAAGGTTGGGTTTAAATTGAGAAAATGGGCATCGAATACTGAGGAATTACTCAACAATCTCCCGAATTCATCACCCGATCCCGTCTTGACGCTGGATAAAAATGAGCATTCATCTACATTGGGGTTACAGTGGCACTCGGCTCTCGATACCTTGCAGTACGAGGTGAGAAAACCGATTCCCGAAAAATCAGTGACAAAAAGAATCATCCTGTCAAACATTGCTCGTATTTTCGATCCTCTTGGGTTACTTGGGCCAGTCATTATAACGGCAAAAATTCTCATCCAGAGATTGTGGCTGCTCAAGATAGATTGGGATGAAACGGTCCCATTGGACATTGAGACTAAATGGCGCGCCTATGAAGCCCAATTGGGGGTTCTAAACACGTTAAGAATTCCGAGAAGAGTCATTGAACATTCGCAATTGGGTCTCATCGAGATGCATGGCTTTTGCAACGCGAGTATGGAAGCGTACGGGGCGGTGATATACATCAAAACAACGAATAGGGACGGTCAACGGGATATACGTCTGCTCTGTGCTAAGTCTCGAGTCGCTCCAGCGAAAACAATCACTCTACCAAGATTGGAACTGTGCGGGGCACTTCTTCTCGCACAATTAACTCACAGAAGCACACAAACGATCGGCGTGAAGTTCGATGGAATTTATCATTGGTCCGATTCCATGATCGCATTGTGCTGGATAAAGGCAGATGCGAAGCGATGGAATACATTTGTGTCAAATCGTGTAGGTCAAATCCAAGAATTGACGAACTCATCATCTTGGAAACATGTGAGTACGAAGGAGAATCCTGCTGACGCGATTTCCCGAGGAATATCGCCGTCGCAACTGATTCAATCAGAGCTTTGGTGGAGTGGGCCACGATGGCTTGATGTTGAAACAACGGATTGGGACGCGAGTCCATCTGTTGCACCTACCATCGAGGAGCTTCCTGAAGCTCGCAAAACGTCTTTGATTGCTACGAACGCTCAACACGAATGGAGCATTTTCTACAAGATCTCCACCCTGACCAAACTGATCCGATCGATGGCTTATATTCTACGTTTCATTGACAACACGAAAACAGCCAAATCAGATCGACGTGTTGGTCCTCTCACTGCTCAGGAGCTGAATCAGGCTAATATTCGATTGGCGAAAATCGTCCAAGGTTATACATTTCTTCCTGATTTGAGGGCGCTGAAAACGAATGAGCCATTATCTCGCAGTAGCAAGCTTATCGTCTTATCGCCTTATCGGCTTATCGGCTTATCGCCTTTTCTCGACACGGCCGGTATTATTCGAGTTGGGGGTCGACTATCTCATTCCAAGTTGCCGTATTCAACAAAACACCCTAGCGTGTTGTCTTCGAAACACAAATTAACGAAGATGGTAATAGCATGCAAGCATCAAAGATTACTTCACGCTGGACCTCAGTCAACGCTAGCTTCTCTACGTCAGAGGTTCCGGCCGATTTCAGGGAGAAGTGCAGTGAGACAAGTAACACGAAACTGCGTCAAATGTTTTCGTAACGCACCTGTCGCGAGGCAGGCGATCATGGGGGATCTTCCCGCTCCAAGAGTATCTCCTGCGAGGCCATTCGTTCATTGCGGTATTGACTATTGTGGGTCCTTCATGGTGCGAGAATCCAGGAGACGAAATTCAAAATATTTGAAAGCCTACGTAGCCGTGTTCGTGTGTCTTTCCTGCAAGGCAATTCATCTCGAGTTAGTTTATGATTTGACGACAGAATCATTTTTGAACGCGCTCAAAAGATTCATTTCGCGACGAGGAATCCCATCCAATATCTACACAGATAACGGCACCAATTTTGTGGGTGCTGAAAGAGAACTGAAGGAACTGCGCAAAACCTTCCTCGCCGAGGTAAATCGAGATAGCGTGGCAGATTTTTCTGGACAGTGTGGAATAACGTGGCATTTTATTCCTCCACAGTCTCCACATTTCGGTGGCTTGTGGGAGGCGGCCGTCAAGGCTATGAAATTTCATCTGAAAAGGGTAGCCGGAACGGCGTCTCTCGTAACCGACGAATTTCAAACCGTTTTAGCTCAAATCGAAGCAGTGCTATATTCACGACCCCTTATCCCATTATCAAGCTCCTAACGACCACTCGTATCTAAGTCCCGCTCATTTCCTGATTGGAGACAATTTCGCCGCGTTTTCGTAGCCTACATTGCTCGATACCCAGGAAAATCGGCTGTCCCGATGGCAGCGTGTTGAACAAATTAAGCAACACTTTTGGGAGAGATGGTCAGTTGACTATCTCAATGAGCTACAACAGCGTACGAAATGGAAAACTGATGCACCATCACTAAAACCTGGCGATTTGGTGATTGTTCGCGAGGACAACGCTCCACCATTGTGCTGGCCACTGGCACGAGTCGAAGCCGTGTACCCGGGCTCTGATGGCGTCGTCCGCACGGCCACAGTGAAGACCACGAAAGGCGTCTACAAGAGGCCTACAACTCGCCTGTGTCCACTTCCTCAGTGTCAATTGATGACCTAATCTGTATCGCGCCTAACGCATTTTGCCTTTGCCCGTCGTTTGTTCGATTTATTTTTGATTCACTGGACAGAGTTTATGTCATTCATTTATTCATATATATTTTGTGTTGAAAAGTTGTTATTTTCAAGGCGGCCGGTATGTTAGGCCTGTCTCAGAATTTTGTACAGCGCACTCTTATCGCGTAACCATGCAAGCAACTCAGCGGTGGCAACGGCGGTTGACCACCCCCCTTTTCTTTTTCCCCCATTTCCTTATTCCCTTTTGGCCGAGGTCTCGTTCTTTCCGAGCTCGGCAGTATCTGCTACGCATTGACCACTTTACGACGCACAGCGTAGAAAAAATATGTATTCATTTTAATCAATAGAATAATTTCGTTTAACCAATTGAAAAGTGGGCTCATGCTTTATTTGGCATGCAGTCAATCTCCCAAACATGGAACACATTACATCTATTACATCCATCACATCCATTACATCCATTACATCCATCCATCCATCCATGCATTCATTCATTCCTCGAAAACTGAAGCCAGTAAAAACCCAAACTGATTGGTCATCATAAAGCGCGCGTATACTCAAACATAATTGTGCATGCGACTTGAAACAAACGCATTTAATAATGTACAAAAGGTTTAGTTCATGAAGTGTGTACGTGCGTACACCGTTCATTTTGATCTCAATCGGAAAATAAAAAAATATTCTATTGACCGCTCCCAAATATATCTCTCAGAATGGTATAATTTATGAATAATTCATGAAATTGCTGAAAAAAACTTTAACGATGTGCCGAAAACGTGGGTAAAGCGCGATGCTTAGAGTAAAAGTCTTGGTCGCCGCGTCTTTCTTCAGGTCGGTCGGCCAGTTACTGTCAGCCGGTAAATGTATTCGTCTCGAGTCGCTACCGCGACTCTTGATCACAGCATTCGATGACTTACGTGAAATTAGATTCCGAGACTGACGTAAAGTTACGTATATAAATCAGAGGTGTGCGAAAGATTTTGCATCCGTGCGATGACGACGACAACTGAATATCATTTTCGTCGTTGTCGAAATGAATAGCAACGAATATCATTTATATGCCCATAGTTGCACAGTTATTTTTGATTGCAATAGATAGATCGTAAAAAAATACATCTGATTACGCTGGTAAAATATTTATGTGCGTATCTCAATAAAATAATTAAATAAAAAAAAAAAAAAAAAAAAAAAAAATAAATAAAATAAATAAAATAAATAAAATAAATAAAATAAATAAAATAAATAAAATAAATAAAATAAATAAAATAAATAAAATAAATAAAATAAATAAAATAAATAAAATAAATAAAATAAATAAAATAAATAAAATAAATAAAATAAATAAAATAAATAAAATAAATAAAATAAATAAAATAAATAAAATAAATAAAATAAATAAAATAAATAAAATAAATAAAATAAATAAAATAAATAAAATAAATAAAATAAATAAAATAAATAAAATAAATAAAATAAATAAAATAAATAAAATAAATAAAATAAATAAAATAAATAAAATAAATAAAATAAATAAAATAAATAAAATAAATAAAATAAATAAAATAAATAAAATAAATAAAATAAATAAAATAAATAAAATAAATAAAATAAATAAAATAAATAAAATAAATAAAATAAATAAAATAAATAAAATAAATAAAATAAATAAAATAAATAAAATAAATAAAATAAATAAAATAAATAAAATAAATAAAATAAATAAAATAAATAAAATAAATAAAATAAATAAAATAAATAAAATAAATAAAATAAATAAAATAAATAAAATAAATAAAATAAATAAAATAAATAAAATAAATAAAATAAATAAAATAAATAAAATAAATAAAATAAATAAAATAAATAAAATAAATAAAATAAATAAAATAAATAAAATAAATAAAATAAATAAAATAAATAAAATAAATAAAATAAATAAAATAAATAAAATAAATAAAATAAATAAAATAAATAAAATAAATAAAATAAATAAAATAAATAAAATAAATAAAATAAATAAAATAAATAAAATAAATAAAATAAATAAAATAAATAAAATAAATAAAATAAATAAAATAAATAAAATAAATAAAATAAATAAAATAAATAAAATAAATAAAATAAATAAAATAAATAAAATAAATAAAATAAATAAAATAAATAAAATAAATAAAATAAATAAAATAAATAAAATAAATAAAATAAATAAAATAAATAAAATAAATAAAATAAATAAAATAAATAAAATAAATAAAATAAATAAAATAAATAAAATAAATAAAATAAATAAAATAAATAAAATAAATAAAATAAATAAAATAAATAAAATAAATAAAATAAATAAAATAAATAAAATAAATAAAATAAATAAAATAAATAAAATAAATAAAATAAATAAAATAAATAAAATAAATAAAATAAATAAAATAAATAAAATAAATAAAATAAATAAAATAAATAAAATAAATAAAATAAATAAAATAAATAAAATAAATAAAATAAATAAAATAAATAAAATAAATAAAATAAATAAAATAAATAAAATAAATAAAATAAATAAAATAAATAAAATAAATAAAATAAATAAAATAAATAAAATAAATAAAATAAATAAAATAAATAAAATAAATAAAATAAATAAAATAAATAAAATAAATAAAATAAATAAAATAAATAAAATAAATAAAATAAATAAAATAAATAAAATAAATAAAATAAATAAAATAAATAAAATAAATAAAATAAATAAAATAAATAAAATAAATAAAATAAATAAAATAAATAAAATAAATAAAATAAATAAAATAAATAAAATAAATAAAATAAATAAAATAAATAAAATAAATAAAATAAATAAAATAAATAAAATAAATAAAATAAATAAAATAAATAAAATAAATAAAATAAATAAAATAAATAAAATAAATAAAATAAATAAAATAAATAAAATAAATAAAATAAATAAAATAAATAAAATAAATAAAATTGTGACAGCCCCACAAGTCCCCTATTCCTAACTGTCCTTTCCCACACCTTAAACCCAACACCTTAAAGTCCCATACATCCGTTCTCACGCGGACATCCTATTCCTCACCCATACCACCTTAATCCTAATCTCCATTCCGCGAATGCTGACGAGTCCGTCAGCATTTCTGGCACAATCCCACGGTCCACGCGTGGATGCTGCATGCACCACGCACGTGGTATCCCCTCCAATAGATCCTAAAACAATGGGCCCTTTGACTCGTGGTGCCCGAGAGCGTCACCTCAAAGTCCAGTTCATCTCCAACATTCATTCAACCAACTACTACAATTCTTCTCCTAATAACCTCCGTGCACTTCTCCACTATAATACCTGATCTAATTAAAGACAATATATATATACACCTTATTATTCACATTAACACCCGCTTCGGACCATCACAAATTGGTGTCAGAAGTGGTGAATCCACAGTGAGCCAATTCTTTTTTTTTTGCTCTCAAAACAAAAAAAAAAAAACCAATTTTTCAAAAAAAAGAAGAAAAGTGAAAAGGTGACAGTTTGAAAAAAAAAAGCAGAGTGAGTGTTTCTGAAAAAAAAAAGGAAAAGAAAACCATCAGAAAGAAGAAAAACGAGTCAACATCCACACACATCCACACTCACAAGAACTCACCAGAAAAGAAGGAAGAAAGGAAGAAACAACCATACAGAAATAACAGAAGGAAGGAAGGAAACAACAAACAGACAGGAAACTAATGCTAAAATATTTTATAACACTCACGGCAATGTAAGTACAATTTTTTTTTGATTTAAAAGCATACCGTCTCTCTCGCACTTAACCCGCCCCTTACTCTGTTCACCGCCGCTCCGCAGCCACGTGCAGGCGCGGTACAGTCACACATAAAACTCACGTAACAAAATTTTTTCCATTGCCATTTTTCTTTTTTTGTTCTCCCTCTCCGTACAGAAGCTACACATTTTCACGATTCGATCTCGACAAATACCCAATTTACCTAACCACAAACTATTTTTTTTTTTTTTATTAAATCGAACTTTTAACCCTGATTGATTATGTGCCGTAAAAACTCATATTTTCACACAAAATAGGAATAAATTTGTCCAAATTTTACATCATAAACGAAATAAATAGTTCACAACGATCATGTATCGAAATGAAAGACAATATATGTAGATACGATTCGCAAAACAGATACCGCGATGATTCACACGATAGATACAAAAATAATCCACAAAATGAATATCACAAGTACTCACAAGGGAAAAATCCACAAAATCAATTCCACACTAATTCACAAAACCGATACCGCGATAGATCACGAAACAAACACCACGATAATCCACAAGACAGATACCATAATGATTTACGCGATAGATATCAAAATACCCCACAAAATGACAATAATTTACAAGATAAATACTATGACAGTTCACGAGACAGGTACCACAGTAATTCACGCGATCGATACAACGCACCAAACCGACACCACAGCGATTCGCGCGACAGAGACAGAAATCGTGCATGTGATAGATCCAGTAACTATTCACACGATACATACAGACACACCTCACACCACCGATATAGTAATGAAACATTTGGAAATTATTCAGAATACAGACGTGACCTAAGCGACAGGTACCACACAAACGATCACCAAGACAGAAATTACGCACAAAATTCACACGACAAATATTACCCAAATTACCCACGAGACAAAGTTCGAAACAATTCTCGCGACAGATACGATTCCAGACATTACCGGTCCAACCTACCCGACCGATGTTATCAAGATAACTACTCATACACAGACCGACCGACAAAAAACGAGTAGACAGCCTCGCGGTAAAGTGCGACGCGAGACGAATTTTAAGAGCACTAGACGCAAAACCACAAATCATTTCAATCCCGCCTAGGTCAAAAATAATAATACAAGATAGAATCGCAAATAACGACATTTCGGAAGGTTATGTTCCCAACATCAAAATTAATAAGCGAATTCATTTAGGAAACGCATTTGTAAAAAATATAAAAGGAACCGCACATTTATTCGCAATCAATTCATCGGATTCTACAGCTATACTCGAAATTCCAGTCATAAAAGTACAAGCTGTTGAACGCATATCATCAGTACCTCATGAACTCAATATATCCGATACTCGATGTGGCTCATTCAGACACACCGAAGTAAATGCACTAGAACGCCAACAGCAATTAAGTTCACTTCTCCATTTAGATTATCTAAATGACGCAGAAAGAGAACATGCTCTTGGGCTAGCTTTCAAACACACAGAAGTATTCTATATACCCGGAGATCAGACAAAATTACCTTTTAACACAAAAATGAGTTCTGTCCCAACAAATACAAAACGGAACTCTCCTATCTGGATAGTACCAAAAATCACAGGTTCAGAAAATAAAAGATGGCTCATGGTAAGCGACCTCCGTAACCTAAATGAAATTTCAATTTTCAATGAAAAAATTGCAATAATTGACGACATCCTGGACGAATTGGACAGTGCCCGTTACTTCTCTATATTCAGATTAAAATCACCCTTCAACGATATTAATATTGACCAAAAAATTACCGATCGTAAAATGTACGACATAATTTTATCGGGACTTAGCGGAATTGATCGCTTCCTGTACGACGGCGCCATTGTGATTTATGCAAGTACACTCGAAGAACACGCTAAAAAATTTCACGAATTCACTGGAGAACTAACTAATGTTGGACTCACATTGTGGACCGACAAATGCACATTTTTAAAAATACCATCACCACACGTAGAAAACACAAAGGACAACACAACTGAACAAAACTGCAATTTAGAAACTAAGTCACTGGAAAATATCGATTCACACATAAAAATAAAAAATACAACAAAAGAAACCGAAATGGATACCAATTCGAAACAATCCCCATCACAAAAGACATATGATTTTGAAGAAACCTCAAGCATAAAAAAAGAAACAATTAACGTTAAATTACCAAACACAAGCAAGAAACAACAACTTACCACCGATCAACAAGGGTTCTCCCTTGTTGCACACCTTGAATCTAATCCCTCAATCGACGACAACAACCACGATTCAACATCAGAAGATGAACTCATAACCCAACACGGAAAACGAAAACAGCATACACTAAAGGACAATTCTACACGAACCAAGACGACCAGGAAAAGCTATATGGACACCTCAGATGAAGAAATAATGAACGAAACATGCAAGCGACACAGGAAACGAGAGGAAAAATCAAAACAAATCGACGAAGCAAATCAAGCAAATCAAACAAATCAAACAAATCAAGCAAATCAAACAAATCAAACAAATCAAACAAAGCAAACAAAGCAAATCAACGAATCTACGAATAAACAAACGGATGGCTCTATCAATGCCTCAAACGACCGTGCTAAAACCATGGCAGTAGGTATTGATGACGATGCAGTTCGCACCGGAGGCCCCGGCTATGCAACTAACACCGTCACATATGACAAAAAGGCGAGATCAAAGGAAAATGAATCGGCAACCGAACAGGAATCTGAGGAAAAGAATTCAACTCAACCCGGATACAAATCGCCATCAACACTAGTCGGAGAAGTTAATGACGACAATATCGGTCCACCAGTGGAACCAGCCTTCAGATCACCACCCATACGTGGAAACAAACTCAGTTTGGACTGCCAAGGTTACAACACCGCACGACCACTGGTGCAGCCAAATTTCAGGTCACCACCTATACTTGCCATGAAGTTTTACCCGAACTGTGACGGCAACTACATGGCACGACCATCAGTTATTCAACCAAACTTTCGATCGCCTCCTCAGTACATTGGTAAAAAGATCGTCGATGAAAAGCCTGCAAAAAAAAAAACTGTGCAGCCCAACTGCAGGTCACCTTCGTTGTGCAACAGATTCGATTTTCTCTGTTGCTTCTTTCATATACAAGTTACTAACCAACGAAAATTTCCAAACATTCACCAAAAGTTGCAAAGAACTCCATTGCACATTTGTTTCACAAAATATAAACAAGAACAAAAAAGTATATATAAATGAATAGAAAACGGAAAACAAAACAAACTATCAGCATAGACACTTTTATTACCAACATGCACTCTTTTCTCACTCAGACATTATTTTTATAACAATTTACAACCATTTGTCGCTCCATATATGCCAGACCACAACAGTACCAAAATAAAGTCAAAGGCAAAAAAAAAAAAAAAAAAAAGAAGAAACAAACGAGATATGAAAAATATATATACATATAAAAATAACAAAATGTAAGGAAATGAAAGAATTCCTTTGTATTTGATGTAAAATCAAGTGTCGAGTAAATTTCTGGTGTCGACGTACGTGTGCGACTACCTCAATTCCATAGAATAAATAAATAATAACGCAAGAAAAGCAAACGATCTGGAGCAGTAACCGCAACGTCTCACTTTTTCCAGGATTTACAGCAGAAATGCATGAAGTCAAGATCAAACAGTAAAATCCATAAAATATATACAGCATCCATGAACCACCTTTTTGGCAAATACACAACATCAAAGTCCACACAAAATATTTTAACTAATAATAACCATTGAAATGTTTTCATATATCTTTCACTAGAGTAACCCATATAAAATTCTAAATGACTAGCAGAAATCCCTGAATCATTACAATACATTATGCACCGCGTACGAAAGAAAAACACATACCAAACCAATAGAAGCCCGTATTTCGGAACTAATACAAACGCTTATTCGCTAAAAATGCTTATATAATAATTCGCCTGTATAATAATATAATTCGAACGATAAGTAGCTCTACAACCTAATCCATATCACATCCCACTAACAAGTCTCTCCTACTAACCCAATATACTAAACGAGATTTAGACTGTTTCAGAAAGCATTATAGGAACCCAATTTCGATAATAAAACTACAACACAAAGTTAACAGACACCTGGAAATGAACAAGGAATAAGAACCCAAAAATTAACAAAACCACGATCTTCGAAAACAAAAAAAAAAACAAAATTACATCCACAACAGAAAGGAAAACAGAAATACGATAAACAGGAAACAAAAACATCTCTCTTAGCATAACAAACCCGAAAAACAGACCTAATCCAATATAACACAATCACCCCCTACTAACACAAAAACTAATACAAATCTAGATTGTTTCAGGTCACGGTAACTCAAACCCCACAAAAATAATAGCGACAGGAAAAGAAACAATAGAAGGAAGATACAGAAAAAAGAAAAAAAAAACACTACAATTAAGAGCACTGCAGGAAACAAACATTGAATTATATAACGTAGAGTCAACATACCAATAACAAAATTGTAAAATCTATTAAAATTGTATAGAATCGCACAAAACTCAAAAACTGTAAAAATGCACGATGCGGAGCATCGTTTTGTAAGAGGGGGAGTGTGACGGCCCCACAAGTCCCCTATTCCTAACTGTCCTTTCCCACACCTTAAACCCAACACCTTAAAGTCCCATACATCCGTTCTCACGCGGACATCCTATTCCTCACCCATACCACCTTAATCCTAATCTCCATTCCGCGAATGCTGACGAGTCCGTCAGCATTTCTGGCACAATCCCACGGTCCACGCGTGGATGCTGCATGCACCACGCACGTGGTATCCCCTCCAATAGATCCTAAAACAATGGGCCCTTTGACTCGTGGTGCCCGAGAGCGTCACCTCAAAGTCCAGTTCATCTCCAACATTCATTCAACCAACTACTACAATTCTTCTCCTAATAACCTCCGTGCACTTCTCCACTATAATACCTGATCTAATTAAAGACAATATATACAGTGAGGGGCACATGAAGTGGGACGATATGTTTTTTGGCGATTTCAGCGAAACTTGAACCGATTTCGAAAAACTAAAAAAGTACTTTCGAGGTAATTCAATTATCGTCCGAATGAAACTAGTTTCATTAAGATCGGATGCGAATTGACCTGGTGCGAAGGTATGGCACGATCAGGTGTAAATCGAGGCTATGCGACCACGCGAAACTACCCCCAGAATTGATATTGAATTCGTTGAAAGTCCCTTAACGATGGGTATCAGTCAAAAGGGCAGCTCGTGGCGATCAAAAAAGTCCCCTAAAAAAATTCGGTTGGTCTACTCCAGATGGAGCTACAGTCCAGGAAGCGATTCCCGGTTTTTGGGGACGTTATCGGTGATTAAGCGAAAACGAATCGATGGAATCGATTGAAACTTGTTTTGTAATCGTATTTTGTAGTACCCTTACACCTTAAGTGATTTTTTATTATGAAATCTGCTCCTGTCGATGAAATCCAGGTATTACGAGGTTACATTTTCTGATGAATCAACATTTTTCATATTGAAGCACTTTAGTGCCAATATTATAACCTGGTGCATCATAAAGAGGAAGCTTTAACGATTAAAATGGATATTGATTCAATACCGGAAACTCCCTCGTGTACGCCAAGGAAAGCGTTGAAAAGTTAGTGGAAAATCGCGATATCTCGAAAATTCGTTCCCGGGATGCGCGGCTGTGTTTACATGCTTCGCTCTAGGGCCGGGCCTGGGAGGGGGTCCCTACCAGCAGCAGTAGCTGTCGCAGTTAAATTAACTTGGCGATATAAAAATATTTCGTAAGAATGTTTGATAATGAAAAATTAAAGATCAATGGTTAATAATTAACAAGTAATAATTCAATATTTATTGTTGATAAATTCGATTATTAATAGGAAAAAAATTACAATAATTATCATTAGATGATTAACGATAGAACATGACAATTAATAATAATTATTATTTAAATAATAATATGTGTCCATAGTAATAAGTGCCCATGATAGACGTCATGTTCTATCGTTAATCATCTAATGATAATTATTGTAATTTTTTTATTATTAATTATCGAAATTATCAACAATAAATATTGAATTATTACTTGTTAATTATTAACCATTGATCTTTAATTTTTCATTATCAAACATTCTTACGAAATATTTTTATATCGCCAAGTTAATTTAACTGCGACAGCTACTGCTGCTGGTAGGGACCCCCTCCCAGGCCCGGCCCTAGAGCGAAGCATGTAAACACAGCCGCGCATCCCGGGAACGAATTTTCGAGATATCGCGATTTTCCACTAACTTTTCAACGCTTTCCTTGGCGTACACGAGGGAGTTTCTGGTATTGAATCAATACCCATTTTAATCGTTAAAACTTCCTCTTTATGATGCACCAGGTTATAATATTGGCACTAAAGTGCTTCAATATGAGAATGTTGATTCATCAGAAAATGTAACCTCGTAATACCTGGATTTCATCGACAGGAGCAGATTTCATAATAAAAAATCACTTAAGGTGTAAGGGTACTACAAAATACGATTACAAAACAAGTTTCAATCGATTCCATCGATTCGTTTTCGCTTAATCACCGATAACGTCCCCAAAAACCGGGAATCGCTTCCTGGACTGTAGCTCCATCTGGAGTAGACCAACCGAATTTTTTTAGGGGACTTTTTTGATCGCCACGAGCTGCCCTTTTGACTGATACCCATCGTTAAGGGACTTTCAACGAATTCAATATCAATTCTGGGGGTAGTTTCGCGTGGTCGCATAGCCTCGATTTACACCTGATCGTGCCATACCTTCGCACCAGGTCAATTCGCATCCGATCTTAATGAAACTAGTTTCATTCGGACGATAATTGAATTACCTCGAAAGAACTTTTTTAGTTTTTCGAAATCGGTTCAAGTTTCGCTGAAATCGCCAAAAAACATATCGTCCCACTTCATGTGCCCCTCACTGTATATACACCTTATTATTCACATTAACACCCGCTTCGGACCATCACAAAATAAATAAAATAAATAAAATAAATAAAATAAATAAAATAAATAAAATAAATAAAATAAATAAAATAAATAAAATAAATAAAATAAATAAAATAAATAAAATAAATAAAATAAATAAAATAAATAAAATAAATAAAATAAATAAAATAAATAAAATAAATAAAATAAATAAAATAAATAAAATAAATAAAATAAATAAAATAAATAAAATAAATAAAATAAATAAAATAAATAAAATAAATAAAATAAATAAAATAAATAAAATAAATAAAATAAATAAAATAAATAAAATAAATAAAATAAATAAAATAAATAAAATAAATAAAATAAATAAAATAAATAAAATAAATAAAATAAATAAAATAAATAAAATAAATAAAATAAATAAAATAAATAAAATAAATAAAATAAATAAAATAAATAAAATAAATAAAATAAATAAAATAAATAAAATAAATAAAATAAATAAAATAAATAAAATAAATAAAATAAATAAAATAAATAAAATAAATAAAATAAATAAAATAAATAAAATAAATAAAATAAATAAAATAAATAAAATAAATAAAATAAATAAAATAAATAAAATAAATAAAATAAATAAAATAAATAAAATAAATAAAATAAATAAAATAAATAAAATAAATAAAATAAATAAAATAAATAAAATAAATAAAATAAATAAAATAAATAAAATAAATAAAATAAATAAAATAAATAAAATAAATAAAATAAATAAAATAAATAAAATAAATAAAATAAATAAAATAAATAAAATAAATAAAATAAATAAAATAAATAAAATAAATAAAATAAATAAAATAAATAAAATAAATAAAATAAATAAAATCAGGAAAGGGCTGAAAACACGTACTTTGGCGTATAGAGTCTTGGTTGCGTCTTCGGTTGTCGTCGTCGTATCGGTCGGTACATGTACTTGACTCGAGACGCTACCGCATCTCTTGATACTTCTATATACACGACTACGGCTATATCGCACTTCTCCCCACGCTGCCGCTGCCTAGTAGGTGAGAGCGAGATGGAATACATTCATTCCGCCGTTGAGGGGAACCGTGACGTAACCACGGACATAGGAAGTATTGCGACGGAGCACGATGCTACGGGTGGAAGCCGGTACGGGGCGGTCGACGAGGTAAAATCGCCATTTTGATGGTGCCCACTTTTGATTGGCTGTTGTTCTACGCTTGCGCAGGAGCCGAAGAAACAGTTTCTTCGCGAGGGTCATATTTTTCGCGGATATTTTCACCAATATATTATTTTGTGAGTGCGAACCAACGAGGTGTTTTTTATTGACATAAGTGGAAAATGCCACTGTGTATAGTGCCTTCATGTGGAAATAGATCAGACAGCAGAGGCTGGAAGAAGTGCGGTGGTAATACCTAGGGGTGAAGCATCCAATTATAATGCAACTAAAATTCCTAAAATAAAATTTAAACATTAGCCCGCCAAATACCACTACCTCCAATTTTTTTGTTTTTTCTTAATGAATTTAAATGTTTAATTGATATGATGTATGACTTGTATTAAATTAATGTAAATTGGCAAGAAGATCTAATTTCAAGACTTTTTGCAGAAGGAGAATGTATTTTTGTAGGTAGATTAAAAATGAATGTACTTGGCGAAAGGCTTTTGCACCGGGGTGCTTTTTATGGGATCATACTTACTTTAATCTAAATCTTCGTGAAACGGAATTGATCCGGAACCCATATTTAGAATTATATTGTGATACTTCGGATTCGATGTATCATGTAATGATGGTTTATCACAAGGCGCAATTCTTATTATGATGTTGTATTACGCGCTACAGAGCATGCGCATAAACGCAGCCAACCAAAAGTGGGCACCAAAATATAGCGACCCCCCCTCTCTCTCTCTCTGGCTTCATTCGCCTCGTCGATATCTGCAGTTTATGCTCCGTCCCTATACTCCCTATGTCCGTGGACGTAACGGTCTTTTTCTGTCGGTCTCTCGGCCAATCACTCCCCATCTCGCGGCCTGCTGTAAGAAGTTTCACTTAAAAAATGAAGTCTTGGGAAGAGTCTTGGAAAAAGTCCACGGTAGTCTTGCAGAAGTCCCGGATATAATTCGTTTTTCCAATACTTTAAGTCTTTCGGCTGCCTTTCCAAAACTCTTTCCAAGAATCCTCCAAAACTCTTTCCATGAATCCTCCAAGACTCTCGCCAAGATTCTTGCCAAGACTTTTTTCACGGCTCTTTCCAAGACTTCAAGACTGTTGCAAAGACCCTATCCAAGATCTTGTCAAGACTTATCCCAAAACTTTATTTTTCTACGCGGGATTAGAAAAGCGGATTATATCTGAGAATTTTGCAATACTACCGCGGACTCTTTCCAACACCCGTATTCATAGTCCGTAGAAATCTCAAGGGCTGAGGAATCCTCTATGGAGGGTTCCTCAAATCTCCAAGGCTGCCTCATTTCATAGTCAAGCCTCAACGCTTCCTTCAAAAAGGAAGACGTATACTAGGGACTATTAGCGACCTCCGACGGCAGCATCGTAAATTACTAAATTTATGCCGTCTCGGACTAACTTGACACTTCTGTTTTTATCGAGATTTGTATCGTGAGCCTGTGTATTGTGTATTAGTGAGGTTACTTTGGAAAGTGCAATTATGGATAATGGGGAAAATATCCATTATATTGAGCCAGAAAAATTACTTTTGGCTCAGTTGGTTTTTAATGAAAAAGCCATAGAAAATAAAAAAACTGTTGCAACAGATCTCAAACAAAAAGCTGAGGCCTGGGAACGCGTCGCAAAGAAATACGTAAGCGAAGGCTGCACCCCTCGCACGACGAAACACCTCAAGAAGTGCCGGGATAAAATGAAACAAAGGTAAATAAAAATCAAATTGTTGATTATTTGTCTTATTGTAGTTTTGCTGTGTTCCTAATTTAATAATTTTCATGACAATTTCAATAATTGTTGAAACTTTAAAAAACTTTTAAAAATTGATTATTTCAGGAAACGAAAAATCAACACCGCTCAACGTCATGAACGACTCATTACTGGCGGGGGTCCTGCGCTTGTAGAAAGTAATGACCCGGCCATGGATTTGATTGATTTGAATCCAAATGTTGATGTCGAGCTTCATTGCCCATTCGACAGTACAGCCACATTTGAGAAAGAAAGTAAGTGTTGCGTACTTATACAAAATGTATCATTCTTACACGTTGTAATAATCATGCTGTACCAAAAAGAAAGAAAGAAGAAAATATTCCATCGACATCTCGTCATCGGTCAACCGCAAAAAAGAAACCATTAGGTCCAACAACTACTACTAGAGGTAATACAAATTAGACGATTGTTTAGAATAATATATTGTAATGATATATTATTATACATTTAAATGTATTGAATTTATTTTCAGAACATTCGAGATGAAAAAGAATTGCGGCTGATGAAGCTACGAGAGTCAATATTATATGAGCGGGAGCTTCACTCAATAAAAATGGAAATCACAGAAGCAGAAAGGGAACTTGTGTTTTTTAAATTAGAAAATGCTAAGTCATAAATAAGAGTAAAGTTCATTATCCTTCCAATAAAAATCACCTTTTATTGTAAAGTTGTCAATAATTATAGTACAAAATGAACAACTGGTTTTTACAGATAATTAATTCAAGTTCAAGTGCATTATTATTATTGTTGGTTTTTGGATTTTTATTTGAAAACCGGTTTTATTATTTATTGATAAATGTTTTTCCATATAAATAATACATATTTCAGGAAGTTACAATAAAACTTTCATTGCAAAATAGTGACAAATAAGCGAGATACAGCCAGTCTGCGAGGGGTAAAAAAAAGGCGTTTTGCGGTGATCACTTCTGCTCATCTCTGGATCATCTGAAACCAAAAAAGTTAACGGGGATCATTGGTAAATCACATTGGGCCCTGGACGACAGGCTAATACATTTTTTGATTTTTTACAAAATGGCGGATGTTCAAAGTGAACCTTTTTTTTCGACCAAAATTTCACTCATATTTTCGGCTATAAAATAAAAATACCGCCGCACCGCAGATACCGCAGATAAAAATCCTTCGTCCACCCAGGGGACAATTATATATATAATAAGTGATAGAAATTTCAAAGCGATCGGTTAAGCCGTTGCGGAGTTACAGTGATCACCGACTTTGAAAACGTGCTTTCGAGAAAAATGCATTTAAAGTTTTACCAACCTACTTTTACCCACTCGAGGCGGTTGCACTCAGAGTTGTATATCTTCACAAATAATGCTCCGATTTGTCTAAAATTTTTAGAGTATACTTTTAAAATGTCGCACTTTTAGAAAATGCACCAAAAAAAAATGATTTTTCAAAATGCTGACTAGCCCTCACTCCTTAATATTTCCGTCATATAACCATGATTTTGCGTTACAACAACGAATACAGACACCTTAATTCGTTGGTTACAAGTACAACACTTATTTTTCGTGACAGGAACGACTGCTGATTTAAGGTCCTTTTCACAACTAACAGGTATCACGTCAAGACGTGTCGAAATCCATGATTTTAAACAAAGTTTCTGTTAAAAGTTTGCTTTCGGAAGAAATTAATTTGAGATTTATAAGTGATTTTGAGAAAATTACGCCAGAACGTAACAAAAATAATGAAAGATTAAGTGTATTTGTTCGCAGTCACACGGTTATTCCTAAAGGCATGATTTCAACTTTTTTTTCTTCTTTCTTTCGTTCTTTGATGGAATGCATAAAAATAAAGTTTTGACCAGAGCCTTGGCAACAGTTTTGGGAGTCTTGGGAAAGTCTTGGAGGAGTCTTGGAAAGAGTTTTGGCGAAAGTCTTGAGTCTTAGAAAAAGTCCGCAGTAGTCTTGCAGAAGTCCCGGAAATAATCCGTTTTTCCAATACTTTAAGTCTTTCAAGACTCATCCAAGACCGGGACTCCTCTTCCGGGACTCTTGCAAGACTCTCAAGACTCTTGCCAAGACTTTATTTGTTTACACGGGTAAATACGGCGGGAATCGCAATAATGTCTTGAATGCGGTGAATGATGGCAAGCAAAGAATTGTCCATCCTGAAATCCTTAGACTCAGTAGACCTAGTGAAAGCCTGTCACGCTATTTAGGACAAGGCTAGTTCTAGTGATACATCACCTATCCCTTCAGAAGCCTTTACTGCTATCATAGAAATTATTAACATAAACGTTACAATCACCAACAATCGTTCTGTCTATGTCATTGTTGAGGCGCAGGCTGTTTCACGAAATAAAATGGCGGGCTGGAGATGAGGATCGGTGTGTGTGGGGACAAAATGATTCGTTTGAGAAATATATTGGAAACGTATATTTTGGGAACGTATTGGAAATGTATATTTTCGTATATGTGAACAGTTCTTTTTATTTAAAGCTCTACGTGTCTCGCGACTATAATCAAAACGTGTATTCTCTTTGGCTATACGCTAGCAACTGGCTATGTGTGAACGCTTGCGTCGACCACGGGCGCTGCCTCGACAAAAGCCTCGTTCGGCTAACTCCGCAGTCGCTCGGAAACTCGTGTTGCGCGCGCATTAAACACGACGACACTCCTCAACAGTCATCAAAACCGCAGCCATAGAAAACAACGTACTAAATGCCTATAGACTGTTTTCACTGCTCCAAAAATCATCATCATCTTCCGCATTCTATTATTTAAACCAGTCCAATACGATCGGAATTGTTCATATCTTAAAAATATTATCGACTTTAAGTAATGAAAATGACCTTGCTCAATATAAGAAGCAGAGCTCAAAGCTTCTTTGTAAATGAAAAAATCCAAATTACCCCGTGAAGAAGCCAAATAGTTGCGAGGCAATAGTATCGCACAGACCTTCTCATACCTCTGGCTTAAAGTACCACGAAAAAAATGGAAGCCCAAGGATTGTAACCTATCAGGATAGGTTCTGAGACAGGTCTCAGAAACACTTCACATGCAAGAACAACAAGATCTGAAAAACGGTTCTATACGACACTAACAAAATAACGATAACTAGAGATTGCCTCAAAAACATGGACCACATCTTAGTTTCGTCGAATTACTGGAAAATGATCCAATAGACAACGAACATTATGCTGAATAAGATTCTAAAAACATCTATCTTCGTTAGTAGTATCAACGAAGATAAGACCTCTATCTTCGTTGGTAGTATCCTTTATTAAAAAAGACATACTATTGAATCTTTGGTCATCGTAAAAAGCGCGCGTGTTTTCTAACATGATTGTGCATGCGACTTGAAACAGACGCATTTAAGGCGGTACAACTATTACACTGAACTCAAAAAAATTACCTCCAATATTAGTTTTATTATTTGGGGATGCTACTGATATGCGTCATTGTTCGTAAGCAATTAGTTTATTAGATATTGTAAAATGAAAACACGAATATGAGACTATCAATGCCTCGGGAGTCGTCGTGAAATACTTCCGATGCAACGTAACCTTTCCTTTTGTCTAATAAAAAAAAATTGAAGGTATATAAGGAAAATATTTTTCAATTTGAAAATTTAATAAATAATAAATAATTATTCATAAAATGTTGATATATGATTGATGAATTCTTTATGAATTGTTTGTTGATGAACATTTGACGCGACTAAACGCATCGAACGTACACCGAGGTAAAATAAAGATAGGCTGTACAAACGCGTCAGCTGTCACCGTGACGTTGCCAAGTCTCGTTAGCGATTCGAGAATAAAGTTTTTTAGAATGAACGGTCAAGACTGTTTTATTTTTTATTTTTACACGACCCATCATGTTTTATCTGCATCACGCGAGTTCTTGGGAGTTCTAAGTTGGTTTGATATATACCAAAGTCAGTGATATCCTGACACCGAAGCGATAGTCTCCATCAGGGCAATGCTTCATTCGTCTCGAAATGGTCGCCTTCAAAATATTGCCATAAATAAACTAAACGGTCAATGTTATTGAAATTTTGAGAATAGATAGATACAGGATTCGTGTAAAATATAAAAATTTCAGGTCTCAAAGTTGGGATGTGCGTGATAGTCGTACCTTCTTAATGTACAAAAAGGTAATTCATGAAGACATCCAAATAAATCCGCGGTCGATAAAGTCGGAGATATATTTTTAGACCGGGGACCCCTGTTTTTCGTTTGTTCAGAAACATCAAGTTATTTATTTACTACGTAGGCTGCCGTTTTATTCCTTATATACCTTATTCCTTTCCATTATGCAAAAACCTTAAAGCTTCGCCATTTTGTCACCTGGCAGTTTTTATCTCATTCTTATATGCCTAAGCGGTAGCTCGAATGGCGCCACCGGCGAGAAATTTTATAATATTGGGCGAGCAGCAGTAACGTGCGTCGCATGTCAATTGTGCTGCTTTTAATTAAAATGAGTCAAGAATCGACAAAAAGTGCACGAAAAATGCAATATTATTGCGTTATTGACGGTCCGAACTCTTCTATCGACAAAATTCTACGAATTGGACCGAAAAAAGTGATGGATTCAAGCCGTCAGACGAAGGTAAGTGAACGTGTTTTTGGAGTAAATCAAAAGGAACAAATTTATAAATATCCTGTCAATAAAGTTAAATGGATAAAACAACCGCAAAATGAATCATAATTATTTGAGTTAATTTTCATAACCTATAAAAATGTCAAAAATAATTGTAAGACATGGCAACGAATTCAGACTCTGAATTCGTTGGACATGGTAAGCTGCGATCTGTACTACGGTTCACGATTGCGTGCTTATCAGGAAACTATTTTGTTGTCCCTACTATTATCACGGTTTTGTAGCAATGTAGATAAATAAAACACCCTGGAAACTGCCAAAAGGTTCACGCGTTTGCAGTGCACACTTCGTTGGTGGGAAGAGATCAGATATCGAAAGCAGCAACTCTTACATATCCGCAATTTTTCCAGCAAGGTATAGAAAAAGGGTTCCAAATCTGGCAAGGTATACACGGTTGGACAAGCGCACAAATCGCATAAAGGCAGCAATAAAAGAAAAAGAAGAAAAAATGACACGGTGCAATGTGGTAGAGGGCAAAAATATGTGATGAGTTTGAGTGACCTCAATATCGCACAAATAAAACTGTGATGGCATTGCACATATCTTCCGATTTTCTAAAACATAACTGCATGCAAAGAATTGAAATATTTTATACAAGTAGTTTTGTGTAGAAAGTTATGAAAATGTTACATATGTTAAAAATCATGGAGAGTAATAAACCATATCATATACAAATAAAATAATACCGAATAGAAGCATTTACATTCCATCGCCCTACGATTACTTTGTTTAACTCTTTTCTTACCATTTTTCCTTCTTTGTTTACTTTACCGTTACTTTTCAATGTTTATTGTTACATATGCAATTTTTTAAACAAACGTATGTTATATTTTGTTGAAAATGAGTATAACATAAAAAGCACAATATTCACCTGAATTAACTACTTCATGTGGTGAATTGTTGACTCGTGTTTGGGGCAATACTTTTCGTTTAATCGTCCGATAATAGCCGTCTACGATTTCTTTGACATCGGAAACGTGATTACTTTTAGTAGTTCATTGGATCTGCGTAAGTCATTGTGAGTGAAAGAGAGAAAGCTGCTTTTACTCCGGTACGAATCTTCTCCTAAACTGTTGATTTTTCGGACAAACTAAAAGAACCACGAACTGCAGAATCGTTATAACGCAAACCCAAACATTGCCTTAAAATGAAATGATACAGGAAAAATTTGGCATGCCTGCAAGAGACATGAATGAAAATCCATTTTCTCTTAGGCGATTTACATTTATAAAAAAAGAAAAGTCTCATCTTATATTCCCTTCTATTTATTAAAAGACGATGAGAATAATTAACCCGAAATGTATACACTCTAATAAGAAAAACAACAAAAGAATTTGTACCAACCGAGTCATGCATCTTTTTACCTCAAGGTAATGTGCTACAGGTTCTCGGTGTATCTCTCTCGCTCCTCCATGACCGCCGATCTTGCTATATCTCCCGCGCCTGGGCAAACTCCAACCTGTAGCACATCACGTTAAGGTAATGAGCTACATGTACTCGGTGCGTCTTTCTCGCTCCTCCATGACAGCCAATCGCGCTATCTCTCTTGCACCCACGCAAACTCCAGCCTATAGCACTTCAAGTTAAGGTAATGTGCTATAGATTCTCTGTGTGTCTCTCTTGCTTTGCCGTGAGTGCCACTGATATCGTCTTTCTCGCACCCATGTCTACAGCACATCACTTTAAGATCATATGCTACTACTCAGTCGGCAAAACAGTTTTGCATTACCATTGTGAGTGCGAGAAAGAAAGCTGTTTTTACTCCGGTACCAAAATTCTCCTAAACGGTTGATCTTTCGGACAAACTAAGAGAACCGTTATACGTACTTCGTGGTTCTCTTCGTTTGTCCGAAAGATCAACCGTTTAGAAGAATTTCGGTACGCAGTTTTTGTTACCGACAGAGGAGTAGCACATCGTCTTAAGACAATATAAGACTACTCAGTCGATAAGAAAAAGTATAAACCAACTTTTTCCGAGACGACTGATCTCTCGGACAAAAGAAGAGAACGATGAACTAAATATAACGATGCTGCAGACCGTTGTTTTCATCCTTTGCCCGAAGGGTCAACCGTTTAGGAGAATTTTGGTACCGGAGTAAATGCAGCTTTCTCGCACTCATCATGGCTTACGCAGAAACTGTTTTACCAACCGAGGGATTTCACATTGCCTTGCTGATGTGAAACACTGGAATCAATATGTCTCACTTTGCCACTCGCACCATCTCTCTCACACCTATGCTGAAACAACCATCTCTCTCGCACCCATATGTGTTACATCACCTTAAAAATGTATTGCGCATACTTTTCCGTCCAGAAATAGAAATGAATGTCAATTGTGGTGAATCTTCATAAAATATTTTTTTTTGAAAAATCAACGCCATTGCAGACATAAAGGACATTTAATTTCAACAATAATCGTACTGAAAAACTTTTAATAAAGCGTTAAAAAACTGTGTAAACTAAATATTCCAAACAATTAATTTCCTTCACGAATTGTAACAATTGACCTTTTGCAATCCATAAGATTTTTCTCATAAATTTGCTTTGATTTTTTTATATGTTGATGATTGAAAAATTTGCATTTCTCCGTAGAATTAGGGGTGTGCGGGTACCCGACGTTCGGGTCGGGTCGGGTACTCGTCGGGTTACGTTTTCACATTACCCGCCACCATCGGGTACCCTTCAACTTCGGGTACTCGTTTTTTCGGGTACCCAAATTTCAACTTCAGGTACTCGTTTTTTCGGGTACCCGAATTTCAACTTTGGGTACTCATTTTTTCGGGTATTCTCGAACTTCGGGTATTCGTTTTTCGGGTATTTTCGAATTTCGGGTACTCGTATCAAGCTGTAGGTATCGATCGGATAATGAAAGAGAACGAAAACTCAAAAAACACGACACTTTGTTTCGTTTTCGTCTCACTTCTTCGTTCTTTACGTTGAGCCTTGTTGATTGTTCACAATGCTTACATTTATTGTTCTCTCTTGGCTGTGCGATGCGTGACATAATGCGCTTGCACCCGCATCCTCCACCCTGGCCCCTCGTTGTAAGTTAACGGTCGTCTGATTATCTGAATCCGTATTCGGCTCTGATTCTCTACGACGCGCCGCACATGGTCGCACGCAAAAAAAAATCTCTGTGTTGTCAACGCTTCCTTGCCATTACAAACTACTGGTTATAATCATACGTTTACGTTTAATTGTGTCGGTTTCGGAGTCTGCAGATTCATCTGTTCCTCATGCGAATAAATCTCATGATGCCAAGTGATATACAGGGTGATACTAACTCGGGAGTGGTGACAGTATTTAAGAAAAAGAGCCCCGTATGGGATTTTTTCGATGTAGTCTACAGGTAAGCTGAATTCTACAGTCTCAACAAATTATATAATCATCGTTCCAATTATTTTAATTGGCACCTTCTATCAAAAGATCTGTGAACATTTTCCGTATTTTTCCCCGACGGAATATTATTGTTCGTGTTCGGTTGCACAAACTTTTGATTATCCAAACGGTGCCCGGTTCTAATTATTTTGTGTATTCAATGTTCCATTGTATTCCCTTTCATGCCAACTAAATCTGTCCTAAAAAGTTTTGATTTATTATTAGAGCTAAAATGCAACATTTGCAAGACGATTGTGCAAAAAAAGTTAGGCAATACTTCTGCCATGGCACGGCACATGAAAAAGCACCCTGCTGAAGCGAAGAAGTTACATGCGCATAATCGACGCGTTCTGCAGCAACGCGTAATGAAACCACAATCGAGAAAGCGTTCTCACGGCAAAGACCATTGGATCGTGATTCTACAAGGGCGAGAATCATAACAATGGCTATCGCTTAAATGATGGCTCGTAATCTACAACCTTATAGTATCGCTGAACATGTGGGTTTCAAACATTTGATGAAAGTGGCTGAGCCACGTTTGGGTTCCTTCCTAGCCGAAGTACATTCTCACGGAACGTGATCCCTAAAATGTATGAAAGTGAACGGCTATGGGTTTTAAATACAATTCAAAGTGATTTCGCTGAAGGTGAGTTACTATTTCTATTTCGTAGTAATTTTATTTAAGAAAAAATACGTAAAATAAGCTTAGGAAATATTTTTTGAGGTAACATATTGAAATTTTATATTTTGTGTGGTGTAGGCATTCGTTCCATATAATTGATAACTGATGGTTGGACTTCTCGAAGCGTGGAAAGTTACATGACGCTCACCATCCACTATACAACGACAGATTTTGAACATCGATTTTTTCTCTTAAATATGCGATACTTTTCGGGAATCCACACGTCCAGCAACTTACATAGTTTTATCGAGGACTCATTGGTTGAGTAGAACCTGGTCGACGAAAATAAACCCGTCTTTGTCACAACTGACAATGCTCCGAAGATCGTGCTGTCTCACTGAATGACAAATGGAAGAGAAATCCTTGTTTCGCACATACGCTGCAACCAACTATCAAAGACGCTTTAAAAGAAACGACGTATTTTGCCGAGACCCGCAAGAAATGTAGATGTGTGGTTGGATTTTTCGCACGAAGTTCAAGTGCTCATGCGAAGCTCGATAATATGCAGACGTCGCTAAGTCCTGAATCCACTCCCCTCAAGCTGATACAAGATATGGAAACAAGATGGAACTCCGAGTACGATATGTTCCACAGATTGTTCCAAGTTCGAACGGCGCTGGGAGCTGTTCTTTCGCTGCCAAAAATGCCAAATAATCTATCAAATTCAGAATGGGAAATCATACAACTGTACGCCGACGTACTTGCACCCTTCAAAGATGCGACAGTTGTAATGTCTACCGAACTGCATCCTATGCTGTCATCGCACATTCCGATCGTTCGAGGTTTGATGCCCGCAACTAGGGATTTCATTCAGGGGAACACCGAACCGAAACGCAATGGTCTTGGTAAAAACTTATTGAGTGACATGGAACACCGATTTCACGGCTTCTTGAAGTAAAACGATATTTATCCGATAAGGTGTCACCATCAACAATGGACGGTAGATCGTGGTGGAAAAGTAACCATGAACTGTACCCTGGAATTTCCAAAGTTGCGGCAATTTATTTGTGTGTCCCCGCTACTCAAGTGAACGGCGAACAAACGTTTTCGACTGCCAGAAACATTGTTACACCTACACGCGCTAGACTTGTAACAGAACATGTTGACGAGCTCTGCTTTCCGTTCTATAATCTTAAAATGTAATATATTTTAGGATCAGTGCTTTGTGCTTTTATTGCTGGCAATTCTTAAAACAACGAGAACGAGTGGGTATATCAAACCCAAAACAACGTCAACGAGCAAGTGCACCAATCCCAAACCCAAACGTGAATATCCGAGTGCATTCAACCCAAAGTAACGAGAACGAGCCAGTTACATTATAAGTGAGAATGAGTGGAGGTACTAATTTCGTGATTAATTCACTCGCTCGTTCACGTTGTTTGGGGAATGATACCCCCACTCGTTCTCGTTGTTTTGGGATTAATACCCCCGACTCATTCTCGTTATTTTAGGTATAATGCACTGGCTCGTTCTCGTTGTTTTGAGTTTAAATAACGCGCTCGTTCTCGTTATTTTGGGTTTAAATCACCCGCTCGTTCTCGTTGTTTCGGGTTTAAATCACACACTCGCTCTCGTTGTTTTGGGTTTGATACCCCCCTCGCTCTTGTTATTTTGGGATTAATACCCCTACTGGTTCCGGTTATTTTGGGATTGATAGCCCCACTCGCTCTCATTGTTTTGGGATTGCGAACCCCACACGTTCTCGTCGTATTGGGTATAATGCACTGGCTCGTATTCAGCTGCCACGTATTCAGACTCGGTTGTGCTTAGCACGACTAGTTTTTGTCTTTGGGAAGACCACGATACTGGCCTGTTCGCCATACAAAATATGTAACTCGTCGTCGATCTTCGCGTTTCGACATCGTTTGCGTAATCCGCGTCTGAAAAACCCACTAGATCTTTTCCGCTACCGCCGCTTTTATATTCGAGTCCGTAATCCTTCGTTCCCCTGAGATACGCGAAAATTCGTTTAACCCCTCGCCAGTGCTCGACATTGTGTTTGTGTAGAAACTTGCTAACAGAACTCACGGCGAATGCTATGTCTGGCCGAGAGACAGCAGCAAGAAAGACTAAAGACCCGATTGTCTTGCGATGCGGCACGATACTCAACGGCTCGTCGCTTCCTTCATCCGGATACAAAGTTACATGCGGATCGACGGTACACAGACAGGTTTCGCATCTTTCATCCCGAATTTTTCTAGTATTTTCTCGACGTACGCGCTTTGATGAATCACGAGACTTTTGTTTTCTCGATTTCTTTCGATCTACTCGTTATATAATTCAATATAGATTTCGTTTCCACCGCAACAAGACCGTCGTTTACAAAAAGTACTAAGTAAACGGTTTCGCGTTAACTTGCCCGACGAAAATACACTGATCTGCTTCACTGCACTTGAGATCGAACTGGCTTAAGATTTCGAGGAATTTCTGCATCAGCAAAAGTGTATTCGCCGCGGACCTCTGCTCGTGGATTCGGCACAAATTATCCCACATATCCTTCGCGGATTCACACACTAGTAATCGCTCGAGCTGAGCCAGTTCAAGGCGAGATAAGAAACGACGAGATAAGAAACATCGCCTTCGCGTTATCACGCACCCACTCCTTCCCTGCCGACGTCGTCCGATCCTCCGGTAAAACTCCCTCGCCGTTCACTATCTCGTCGATCTCGTTCGCCATAAATAAAGCGTTGAGCTGAAATTTCCAACCTTGAAAATTTTTCCCGTCGAATTTCTTCACGTGCCGAGCTGAGATGTCCTGTGACACCTCGGATACAAATCACTCGCGTCTCAATTCTCGCAACAGGCGTCCGACCGTACTCAAGATGGCTACCATCCGTGCCTCGTGTTCCCGACCTCTCTCCTTTTCTCACAGTGAGATACGCAGAAATACGTGATCTGGGCCCATAACCTTTCGGATCTTTTTGCTCATATTTCAAGCTCAAGCCAGGTCCACTGTGAGAGGAAGGATCGAAGAGGTTTTCAAATAACAAAACTGATTGATAGAATGATATATTATTTATTGAACTTTCTCGCGTGTATGCTTCTCGCATGCGAGCAACGCCGTGATCGACGGCGAACAGAAAGTGAAACGAGCGCTCTGTTCGCCTTCGCAGGAAAACCGAGCTCCCCCGACAATGCCCCAACGATTCCGCGCTGCTCTCGTGTCCCTCGTCAGCCAAGGCCCGGACGGTGGCGCCGCCGACTCGGTGCTACTCCCACTTTATTTATAATAAAGTGCCCAATAGCCTCAAGAGCCTATTATATAAAAATACGAATTTTTGTACAAGGAAAAATATTTATTCAAAAATTTTATTGTCAAATTTTGCCTAATTATTTTATTCTTTAAAATATTATACAAAAATAATGGACTAATTAGTCGCGCCGGAAACGTCCGAACGAAATCCAAAGTGCCCCACTTAAGAAAAAACTTAATCTAATATAAAATAAGTCAAAATAATACTGCATGAAAAGAAAACTTATAGCTGCAAAAACGATTCACGTTTTCGCTCCGCGCAAAAACGTATCAAGACTGCAAAGCGTTCAATTACCAAGAAATTAATGAAAAAATTGAACTGAATGATGTTAATTGAGTTCGAAAAAGCACTTAAGGTTGTTTAGAAGCAAATCACGTCTTATGACAAAAATTAGAAATTTTTACAGTGAATAGTCGAACATTTGAACTATGTCTCTGTAAAATTTCAAGTCAATTTGGAGCTTATTTATGGAGAAAAAAAATCGCAAAGTTGTGTACTTTTGAGCGTCCGACTGCAGTCTCTAATGGACAGAGCCGTGCGCGATCTCAGTAATCTTACAATAAATATGATCGTGCCATTGAACTTTTGTTGAAAAACCAACGAAATAATCTCTGAAATATTCCGCGTCGATTAATACCAAAATTATTAGCCTTTGGAGATTTTCCTCGAAGATATTGCTACACATACATGAAAATTTCATCAAAATTTGATAAAATCTCCAACTTATGCAAATTTAAATTATAATTGACGAATAAAAAAAATAATAATAATGGATGGATAGGCTACAGGGCATAAACAAAATAACTACGGCACCCAATGTAAAAGCATAGGGAACTCTCCCCCACTCTGATCCATCGCCACCCTGCTTCTAAACAACCTTAACAAAATAAAAAAAAAAATTTCGTAAATAAAAAAAGATGAAATAATCATCTACAATATTGACTGTGTATAATGTGCCTACTGTAAAATATCTTTTGTGAGAGGATCGCATCCTTCCGATTTCCATCCCAATTGAAGTTAAATAATTTTTTTGTCACATGACTGTAATACGTAATTAAGGATGTAGTCTGGTGTTCAGGCCCGTTTCGGAAGCTGATTTCAGGATTTTTTTTTTATCACAAAATAAAATACAATCATTTCAATTTTCAAACTCAATTAATATTATTCAGTTCAATTTGTTTCATTAATTTCTTGGTAATTGAATGCTTTGCATACGGGAGTTTTCTTTTATTATTATTTTTTATTTATTTCAAACTCTTTGAAGTTCCCGTTCTATAGCTACTTCTATTTAGGTTATGCACTACCACTCAGTCAGCAAAACAGATTTTGCGAGAGCCATTGTGATTGCGCGAGAGAAAGCTGCTTTTACTCCGATACCAAAATTCTCATAAACGGTTGATATTTTGAAGAAATTTGGGACACAATTTCTGTTACCGCCTGAATAGTACGACATCACCTTAACGTGATATGCAATTCCAACAAAACAGTTTCTGGACGATATCTCTTAAACGGTTGACTTTTTGTGATAAAATTAATTTTATAATTATGATAATTAGCAAGAAAATATTAAATGGTCATAAAAATTTTGTAATAGTACTTTTTGTGTCCATAGATTGGGCCACTATTAAAAAAAGTATTGCATTTTGTCGACAGAGGGCGTTGGTGTAAAAATCTTGTAATATTTGTAGCTAATTTCAAGTTCAGGGCGTATAAGTCCTGCAGTTTTACCCATTATTCTTATCCTCGATATCTCATTGATTATGTTTATTTGATGCGCGGTGTCATGGAGGTTCTCATTTTACTATGACCTATGTAGTGAAACCGGCTTTAGGGTGCCGTGTAAGCGCCCTGCGTATTGTACTTGCGATAACTGATGTGGGGGGATATTGCTGCGGAACGTGGAATATATGGAATGTGTGGAATGACAGGGGCGTAGTGCGCGTAAGGGCGTCCAAATAAGGGAATGGACAAAATCTGAGCCAATTTTTGTAAAAAGTCCTCTATCTCAGCGATTTATTTATGTACTTGAGCGATGTATGTTCTCAAACGTTGACTATCACTAACAGAATCGATGTGTCAAGTTCTGGTAAGACAACTTCTGCTACTTGTGAGATCACTGGGGATATAGGAAACATGCCTTGTAACTTGGACCACAGTGAAACGCATACTCCCGTCTTTTGCCCGGCGGGCAGTTGGGAGTAAAAAAAAAACGAATAAAAAAACTACATCTAAAAAGTATTTGCTACTACAGGCTTAAAATGTAAATAACTCTGTAAAGTATCAGTAGCGTCAAGTAGTTCTTAGATTCTGTTTTTTTGTTCGTTGTTAATACTAATTACCATATTTTTTGAATAATTATAATAATGAAACATATATGTCACCTATATATCCATAAATAATATAAATTCGTATAAAAAAATGTCAGTTATTTATAAAGCAATCCTTTATGTCAGTTATTTATAAAGCAATCCTTTATGTCAGTTATTTAAAAAGCAATCCTTTATGTCAGTTATTTATAAAGCAATCCTTTATGTCAATTAAAGCAATATAGCAGTACAAAGCACTTCTTTTATGTCAGTTATTTATAAAGCAACCTTACAAAGAATACGGCTGGCATTATTCTTGAATGATACCATTTTTTAGAAATAATAACGAACAATATGTTAACGCCACGAATGAGTATAGAAATTGGCGAGAGTCAGTGATGATATGAATTGGTCATAAGATTGTATGCATGCATATGTTAAGTTGTATGTGTAGAAGAAAAATGCAGACGATAGTTTATATGTCCCATAGCGTTGTCACAGTCCACTTTGAATGTGTACGTGCGACCGTATATGCCTACATTGTGGCCTCGAGTGTGTTGGGTAGATTTCCTATAGCTATATCACGCCCGGCCTTTGCATAGTGAGTGTACGGGCGGCTGCGCATGGCGTTCGTGAGCGTGTGTTAACAGACTTGGATTCTGAAATCGTAAAATATCATAAAAAACGGTGAAACATGGCTGGATTCAATTGATTCTAGTCACGATGAATAAACCGATAATCGTATTAGATAATAAGTATCACTCGAAACGAGTATTCTGTATTCATTATCTGCAATTTATTATATAAGAAATTTTTCTGACTCCCACCACGACTTATCGGTTTATTTCGGAAATATATGTTCTGCGAGTATCGAGGGCCAAACGCGGGCCTTACCGCAAGACGGCAAGGGAGAAATGTACTTGTCCTGAGACTCTACCGAGTCTCCAGATAAATATTCAAAACAGAAGATAACCGCCTCGTAGAATCTGTTATAAGACACTTACGGTAGCATAAGTTTTATAATTATTTATTAAATGAAAATTTATATGATAGGAACCAACAGAGCTTGGATGAAATGTGATGTCTACAAGGTTATCATTTCAATAATATTGTCACGGCATGCTCTGATCGAAACTGAATTACACATACACCCCGTCCTTTCAATACCTATAAGCGTGATTCTTGGCAAAAAAGCAAAAACATGAAAATTCTATTTTTGTGTAAGCATTAACGTCACCTTATTTTTATTTCGATCGGACTATTCGTTGGCGAAAACAAAAGATATATTCTTAAGGGTAGGTTACCCCCTTACGGGGGTGCACCCTTGTCAGACAGTATTGTTTTTGGATCGTGCTGAAACGAATTATATTCCTGCCAAGTTTCATTGAAATCCGGTGAGAGCTTCTGTGGTAATCAAAATTTCAGGCCATTTTTCGCCAAACTTTTGGGGGCTGTTTCATCCTTCAAATGGTCATGTTTTCAGACAAAAAAAGATACGTGTCCCGCAGATTTTTACGTTCTACAACATATATAGAATTACCAAAATCGGCGTGGGACACTTGGGAATATTTCCCTGTCAGTATGTTATTCCCAGGCTTAGTTCTTTTAACCATGAACGCCAAGTTTTTGTACAGGAGTATCAGTCCACTACTACATAATCGCCAATATATTAAAATATATAAATTTTTTCGCCAATATACGTCGAAATAGATTTTAATATTTTTTAAATGTTGAACCAAATATTATTTATTTGGCATCCCTTTTTTACTTGTGCGAAGATTTTTAACCTGCACACCCTTTTAAAAATTGAATCGATTTTTACTTACTTAACGTATCCTTTTTTTCGTTTTTTTTTATTTTTTGGGGCAGATATTGTGGAAGAACAATTGAAAAATTTACGAAATTACTTCGATGGAAAATGGTCATAACTCAAGATCGGCTGGACCAACCGAGATCAGTCCCATTGCACGCGCAACAAAAAGATAGGTTTATAGCGGTAAAATGTGGACATATTTTCTATGTATCGACGGGTATTCAAGTGAGGGTGAACAAACGCCTGAAAGATAATGGAATAATATTATAATTATTCGGTCGCACAGATATAAGAGTTCGAGAGAAAAATTAGACTTTCTTTTTAATTACATCTGGTGGAGATATTCCCGGATCCTTTGAAATATTTACGTATGGTACAGGTGTCTCATGTGTCCGTCATTTTTTTTCTACCAGAATTCAAATCCTTTCTGGACTTTCTAACCCAGCCACAAAAAAAAACGAACACGATCATTATTTATTCCGGTCCTTCTCACTTCCACTCGGAACGATTTCGACTGACGACCCCAGGCAGCTGATATATATGCCCTCCTATTTTTCCCTTCTCCCCTATTTGGTTTCACCACCCAGTCAACGGATTCACGATTCACGATTCGCTTCGGAAACGTCTGCGTCGTACGGCATGCAATGTGCTGCCGCGTCAGCGAATGTGCACATGGAAATAAAATTTAAAAAATGAATGAAAAAAATGCTCTACGCTACTACTCACACGTAGAGAGGAGGTCGATTTATGTCTATATTTCGTATACGTAGGGAAATAGTACATACGTATATATCTATATTGCCAATGTCCGTCCGACAGTCGCTTCAGGATAGATATGCTCCGGATGTCCGAACCAGTGCCACCAACTGTACGGAGCTTCAGCCATTTTCAATTCAATCTGTTAAAACCACCCATCAAAAAGTCGGACCAATATATTTTACCAGTAGCCGTGAATGAGTCATCGTCGTAGTGGCGGGTGGGGGGGGGGGCGTCGAACGTGGAGGTGAACATTTAGGCATTCAAAGGCCACATATGGCTGAAAATATATATATTTTGTTCAATATTTGTGATTACTAAAGTGTGCAGTATATACGTGTAGCTGGATGTAAATATAGAGCCGACAGCTATGCGCATGCAAGTCCAGTCAAATCAGACGAAAAAGAATGCGAATCTGGAAATAAATTCCAGACCGACATTTTATTTTCTATTAACAATAATTAGTCAACAAAACGTTCAATTATGATGTTATAAATTTGACAATTTAGCATCGGGGGTGAGGGCCTCATTCTGGGGCATGTTTTGGTAATAACAAACAGTACCTTCATATTACCCTTTGATACATTCAAAAAGAAAGTTTCCATAAAAAATTTGGTGATTTTTTAATTTTTAATAATTATTTTTGAAGTTGTTATTATTCTATCTGTTTTTGGAATTGTAAATAACACTTACTCTTTAAGGAAGCTTCCCTTCTAGAAAAATTAAAGAAATAGTAGAGGTGCAACAGCATTCCAAAAATGAAATTTTCAATTTCAATGTGACTGAGAAAAAGATTATTTGCTGAAAGCAATTGATTGTTTTCTTATCTTCCACCGATAGGAAAATTCTGAAAAGAATCAACATGTTTCTATCGTTACCTACATTACAATGTTAACAAATCTATACAATTTTGAAATATTTTCTAATAAAGTTATTAACAATTGAAAAATTGTCGAATTTTGTTCTCTACTTTATGCAACTTTACGATACTTTATGAAATCTTTGAAAAATGTGGTGCTCTCCTTTCATACACAAATATATTGATGATTTTTTTCAAGGTGCTTAGTCAGTTCTTCTGGTACGGAGTGTACAAAAATGATGTTTGACTAATTCGCCAGGTGATTGTCCGGGTCATGTTCGGCGAAGATCACCGCCATACATGGCCCCGTAAAATTTACCTTGACCTTGAAATTCAAGGCAATGCGCGTTTTACTGAACTACGCACTGTACAATAAAACGCGCCTCATCATGCGAACAGCTTATGTGCGTTACGTGCGTTGGTCTAACGCGCGTTAGACGTTTAGACGCGTAATACATTAGTGAACCCGAATTATCGACCGCCTTATCTTTATGTTTTTATTACACCTAGATACACTTGGACCAGCCTCTACAGTCAAACAAAAGTACATTTAAAACAAAATAAAATAAAATAAACTCCCGACTACAAAGCATCTAATAACCGACAAATTAATGTAAAAATTGAACTGAAAATGGAAATTGAGTTCGAAAAAGCACTTGACGATACGAAAAATAAAAATATTAATTTCATCAATACAAAAGGATGAAATAGTCGTCTTCAATGTCCACTGTCTATAGTGTATCTGCTGTCAGATATCCTTTGCAAGAGAATCACATCCTCCCGATTTCCATCCCAATTAAAGTTGAATAAGTTTTTGTCACATGACTGTAATACGTAATTAATCGACCGTTCTCACTACTTCCAGTCCAAGATATCCGCAATCGAACGGTCTGGTCGATCGCTATGTCGGCGCTGTTAAATAGATTCTTTAAAAATATGACTTTGTACAAAAGATATCTATTTAGCTTTGTTAGAGAATCGTAATACACCCATCACTGATCAAATAGCCAGAGCTTTGGACCGAACATAAGTTCGGACGAAAACTTAGAGAGTTGTTACCAAACTTGCGAACATTGAGTCAAAGAAAGAAAGACGATCAGATACGAAAGCTTTTAAATGAAAGACAAACTAGTCATAGGGTATTTCACGATAAATCGACATGAGATTTCGGACCGCTGATGATAAATGAACCAGAGTGTTAAGGGATTATCCTACTGTGACCAGTATCCAAAGCGGCTAATTATTGAGAATTTATTTCGGAAAAACTAAAAATGCAATATTGTTAATTTTTTTATATGTACTCATGTAAACCTTAAGGATGTGTACAAAATTTGATTCAAAAATATTAAAAATTTTACACGTTATGCAGCTTTGCGTCTGATGATTTTTTTCGTGCGCGGTGGGTCGGTGTACGTGATTCTGCAAATATGGTTGGTCTGAAACAAAAAAAAATATCTTCATTAACTACATTGTATTAGCTACGACGTGACGGAGCGTTTTTCATCCTAGGTTACGAAATAATTTAATTTGTACCTATCTTTCCCTTTTCATGCAACTTTAACTTTCCAACTCAAAAGTGTATTTTTGAAGTGCCCGCTGCAGAGACGCTCGCTATTATTTTCAACTTCTATTTACACCATTATATTCGACTATTGAATTTGATTCAAAATCTTGTATTTAATGTTTAATTAAATAAAATATTGTATAAAGCTTATGTCTCAAAGTTTACAGGAGTTCGTTAATTTGTAAACTTTAAGATTTCGTAAAATCTGAATCCTTTGACCAATCTTCCCCAACTTCAATACCGGCTGAGATCGTCCCACGACCTATTTGTGACACTACTTCTAGCTTGATAGCAGAAAATTTACGAAACTTAGAGCGATCATGCCAATTATTCGAAAAAATGAATGTTTCGTAAGTTTCAAAATTCTAGAAAGTTTGAAACCTTAGATCGATCCTCCCCAAACTGAATATCAAGCAAAATTGTCCCCTAACCTATGTGTATGAGTAGTTTAAGCTCAGTAGGTATATACATTTACGAAACTAAGAGCATCCACCCCGATTTCTCGAAAAATTCAAAATCCCATAAATGGACCGACCCATTAGCAATCACAATAAAAATTACACTAAAGTAAGATGGTTTGGGCCGTAAGCTGTTCGAAACGATTCAACAAGATCGCCCAAGCCGTTATCGAGATATAGCTATTTGAATTTTTGAAGCTCATATAACACATACGCGCACGCACGCATGCACGCATTACGGACACAAACTGTCACTTTATCTGAATACGTTGTCCCGACGTTTCGGGACATTTTAAATACTCTGGCGTTAAAACCCTGATTTCTTTCAAGAAAATAAAGCTTCCTCTATGAGGAAGTGATATAATTTATATTGTACTGATAATAATATAAATAATAAATAGTCATCAATTATTATTTTTAATCATTCGACATTCTTCGTGCCATCATAAATCTACTTCATCATTACCGACTCGTCAGAACTTTGTTTTCTATGATATCATTTTATCTCGACGTATAAATGTTTTGCAATAAATGTGACTGGCGTTTACGTGTCAGGGAACTTTTCCTGAGTATTTAAGTCGTTTCATGTCCCAGACGAGGCTCTGCGATACGGTGGAGACGGAAGCTACCGTCCATTACAGAAGCTAGGTTATCTGTCTCGGGAGATACCTCATTAGATTCGAAGTAGCCCTACGATGATGCTTATTTTCAGATTTCCTCATGCCTGTTTCACCAAAAAATGCAGACAGAGTCGGCGCCATTTTGTACAGGGTGTACAAAAATGATGTGTGACCACTTCGCCAGGTGATTCTGCGGGTCGCGTTTGGCGAAGATAACCCCCAAACATAGGCCCGCAAAACTTACCTTAACTTTGAAATTCAAGGTCAAATTTTTTTATTGTCGTAAAAAATTTTACTTATGAAGAGGAACAAAGTGTCAAAAGGACCATGGGTCGCAAATGAGCCCTTCACCCCGAAAAATAATCATAAAGAAAGAAAATTGGGAAATGGTGTTGTCTCGTGAATGTTGATAAAAAAAGCTCAACAATGATAAAAGGATGGTCGTGTGCATGTGTTGATGCCTGTGTGTGTGTGTCCGTAGTTCGTCATACCCACGGTATTTTTTATTTCCGCGAGTTTTTCGATTCCGAACCCTATCTGCTGTGCTTCTAATTGTCGCTTGGTAGATGTTGGCGTTGGTGAGACGTTGACGATGTTGGCAAACCCGCGGAATTGATCCGTTGATACCGATAGCTCCGTTCACACTTGTTATCGAACAGGAATCTCTCCATCTAGAGCCAACTCTCAGTCAGAAACATGGGATAGTCGTGACAACTTCGGCTGTTTCTAAGATAACTGGAGACATAAGAAGCACACCTGGTAATTTGGACCACGGTGACACACGCAAGTAGTATGTGGCCCACTCTGGCGACCCCCACTCCTATCCCCACTCCTATCCCCTCCACTTTCCCCCACGCCGGAGCCTCTTTTCCGAGCGTGGTGGGGTCGTGATGGGGAGAGGTGGTGGGGGGAGAGTTCTGCGGGCTAGCCAGAGCGGCCCGATTATTATTATTATTATTATTCATATAATAATAATATAAAATATAATAATAATTAAATAAGGCTTTTTCACTCACGTGACTGATTGCATGTGGCCCACTCTGGCGACCCCCACTCCAATCCCTACTCCTATCCCCTCCACTTTCCCCCACGCCGGAGCCTCTTTTCCGAGCGTGCTGGGGCCGTGATCGGGAGAGGTGGTGGGGGGAGCGTTCTGTAGGCTAGCCAGAGTGGCCCTATTATTATTATTATTCATATAATAATAATAATATAAAATATAATAATAATGAAAGAAGGCTTTTAACTCACGTGACTGATTGCTACGGTCCTTGTACCGCTCTGGTGGGGTCACACACACACACGCACACACACACACACACTCGCGTGCACATGTACACGCACACGTACGCACCATAAAGAGCCCGTTAGTACGTCCTCACTATATCGCGGATACATTTTTTCGATCTGGTGTGTTCGCGTGCTGAATAGTGACTGAAGACTACGTACTATATGCACACAGCAGCGAGGATGCTACGATTATATTAAATGTGTGATCTTCAAAAAATGCATGGTCAGCTATACGTGCTCCGAGTAAACGACCCCTTCGCAGTTAATATAGGAGTAAACTGCTCGCGGAGACACGGCTATCTGTTTAGCCTATAGCATGTTTTTTTCCGCAGCTTCATCAGGCGCAAGTCCCCTGTGTTTCAACACATACATCGGAGTAATATTTTATAAAATTAAGAAAGCGATATAAGTCTTATTAGAACTATGTAAGAAAAATTGAAAGAAAATATATATATATACGGTTCGTGTACGTATCAACACTACGATCGTATAATCGTATAATAGCGTATAATACACGGTTCGTGTACGTATCAATACTACGATCTTTTTCGAACTGGGCTGCCACCCAATTATAAATTATTGGAGAAACATACAGTATTCTGATTATTATCGTCAAAACTGAGAAATTGAATTTATAAATCAAAAAAAATCTCTCTTGCTTTGAAAATATTTTCATTATCGAGCGAAAATTATTTAAAAAAAAAAAAACAAAAGTGCCGAGATGTGGGCTCGATCCCAGGCAGAGAGAGTGAGCTACGGCAGAGAGCACGAGCAATAGCTATCGAGCTCTCCTCTTTGTGCGGGTATTCGCTAGCTAGCTCTTGTTCTCTCTCTCTGTATCTCTATATTTTTATTTTTATGTATACCGAGTATTCGTGTATAACACTACGTGATCTCTCGATTTCTCGAGGTGCCCGAAATGCATCATCAGCAGAGTATCAGCCTGTTACATGCCGTCTTCGCTCAATGCTACGAATCTCTTCTCCGTTCATTTAATGTTCTTTAGTACTATAATTTAATATATATTTTATCCTCAAGGCCCCTTAAGACTTATGAAAATTGTCGCGCCAATATTTACCGCTGATTACACATCATGTTTATGTATTTAATTTTGGTTAAATATTTTTCGTTTTTTAAAGCATATTTTTATAAATCGAAAATTTTCTCTCAACTTAAAAATATTTTCTTTATTGAACGAAAATTATTTTTCGAAAAAATTATTCAAAGTATATTTAAAAAAATGCATATTAAATATTTAAAAAGCGCATCAAGGCTATGTGCTCTCCAGCTCGTTGCGCTTTTGAAGATGGCACTATTTAGAAAATTTGATCAGAGTCTCGCAATATGATGTTACATGGAAACAATAAGAGCGTTTGGAACGATTATATGCATATGCGCTGAGATATTGATATCTTGATACATCATCATGCATGTTTTTGCTCCCCGATGAGGTCTCGTTTTTTTGATATCGTTGCAATTTAAGCGAAATGAGTAAACTCGCTCAGAAGCATCGTATTAGATATTTATATGGATAGAACAAGGTACAATATTATTCAGTCTCAATTCAGAGGGGTGTTATCACACATCGCAATCAATCATGACAGATCGAGCCCTTCGTGAATGTATTTTAAATCTTTTGCGTTTAGCTATATCACATAGCTCCCAGCTTCGTCGTCGGTGTAATGATCGATGGTGCAATGAGTTAAATCGGTTATCAGGAAATAGACTCATTAGCCGCCTAAAATATATTATATGGTGGGCGCCCTTGCGAGCCATAGTGACAGCTTATAACAGAGGTCTGCTAAATGGTCAACAAGTGTTGGTGTGTGTGTTTGAAGAGTTGCAGCGTCGAGGACTGGAAAAAGTGCCGTGCGTCCGGGGCATTGTCGATGAAATCAGAAGTAAGTACTATCATAAAAATAATAGTGTATGAATTTTAATACTTAAATTGTATTGAAAAAATATTTTCGCGGTATTTTACGAGTTTCAATATGGTATATTTAAAAGCATTCTTATTCATCAATCTCTACCGTCTCTCTCTCTCTCTCTCTCTCTCTCTCTCATTGAATCGGCATAGAGTTTAATACTTAAATTGTATTGAAAAATATTTTCACGGCTCTATCAGCACGCTAGCATGGGTAAATCTTATTTATCGAGCTCTGCTCTTTGTGCCATGCTTCGTGTGGTCCCTGTCTCTATATTATGTTAGCACGGGCAAGCCTTATTTATCGAGCTCTACTCTTTGTGCCATGCTTCGCGTGAGCCCGCGCTCTCTGTCTCTCTCTCTCTCTCGCTTTTTCATTAAGATGCTGTTAATGCTCTCTTTCTCTCTTTCGTTATAGAGGTACAAAATATTCTCGCGACTCTATAATATGTTGAAACGGGCAAGTCTTATTTATCGAGCTCTACTCTTTGTGCCGTGCTTCGTATGGTTTGGCGCGCTCTATCTCTTTTTCCATTAGAAAACATATTTTACAAAATTTCAATAGGGTATATTGAAAAAGTATTCAGACGCCTCTTTCTCTGTATCTCGCGTTAAATCAATATAGAGATCTCTCTCTCTCTTTTTTCTCTCTTTACATTATTATCGGAAAAATAATGCGAATGAGCTGAAAATTATGGGAAAATGAGCTGATTGCAATACTTTTATTTTAATGTTTGCATACTCATAGTATATCGACAGTTCTTGGATGCATCGTCGGATGAAGAAGCGGTTCTTATAGAGGGGGCTTGTGCTGCCGAATTAGCAGAAGCGTCATGCCAGCGGAGGAGCGTAATGAACCAACACCCATCATACAATGAGGAAAATGGCGGGCAGCCAATGAGCACTGTTTCAAGTATCGACCATCCTTCAGAAATATGGACTAACACGTCAAGTTTCGAACGTAAGTTAAAATTAAGGTGCCGAACAATTTTGGTGTGGTTTCGGTTTTAAATGATAAATTTATTCAGAGCTCCTAGGTCGGGAGGTTGCACAAGATGACACCGTACCGGGCCCATCGGGTCTGTGCAACTCAGGGCAGCGTGCAATCTCAACATTCGTCGCTGATGATATCTCATCAACGTTAGAGGATTCCGACGCTGATGTTTTTGATCATCGTGAAAATCAGTTGTGGGAATATCCTATCGAAAACGAGGAAATAGCTTTTCCACGCGCTGATGATAGGCCTCTCGTTGTAGAGAATGAGCAGGAAGACGAGATAAATGAGCGATTCCAAAGAGCGGATCACTGGTTTCAAGTGCTCGTAACTGATGACGACTCAGGTAAACAATTTTTCTTACGTATGAAAAAAGTTAGTAAGCAGGCAAGTAAGTAAGAGAGTCCTTCTGTAACAGGGTATTCGTCGGCATCTTTGTTTGACTGGTGATATCGGTCTGTTTAAGCAGTACTATGGCTCGTGAGAGGTACAAATATAGATAAAAATTCAATAGTTTCCGTATTAAACTGTTCTAGAATCTAATACGAGACCCTTTTTCCAGAGGTGCAGAGGGGAGCCGGCAGACAACGACGTATACCAAGGAGTGGACCGCTCGAAGAAATACACCCGCCGGGAAAACATTTTGAAATCATCAGCGATTATACACGATATTTTAAACGGTTTAAAATACGGGGGCGTGAAATATCATTACGAATTCGCAAACCTGCCTCCGGAGTTAGTGTGGTAGATTGGCTGAACGGAGCATTTCGCGATCTCTTAACGCACATCACGAGCTCCTGCGAGGGAGGCGATTATGTCGGTATTTCGTTTACAGCGAATAGTCTGCCCCACGGGCCTGTGTGGTTATCTTTCCGGCCAGCCAGGGATTATATATTTGAAGATATCTGGCAATTGATAAGTAGCGTGGCACAGAGTGCATCATCTTTAAACATCGATGACGCGTGCACGATAAAAATGTGCGCTGTCAAGGGGGTCGAAGGGCGCGGTCGGAAAGGTCTCACACACGAGGGTGTTGCAAAGCAGTCTATTCTCTCGATCCGGAATACCGACAATCTATGTTTACCGCGTTCTCTGGTGGCAGCCCTAGCATACGCAGAACGAGGAGAAGTACGGACGGGTAGCCTACATGATAAATGGCAGCGAATTAGGCAAATTAATGGAGTTGTACAAAAACAGGCGGCACTCGAACTTACGCGAGAGGCAGATGTTCGTGTACCGGTAGAAGGCTGTGGTGTATATGAGATTGCGCGCTATCAGGATTATTTGGTGCGAGACGGCTTTGCAATTGTCGTTTACGAATTTTTAACTTTGGGTCGCGGGGAGGAGCCTCTATTTGATGGGAGACAGCTTGTTCTGGACAGCGTAGGCTCAATTCAGCACACCCTGAACATTTTGTATTACGAGCGCTCACATCATTTCGAACCTATTCTAAGCCTCAGAGCAGCCGTCGGCAGTAAAGATTTCTGTTCCTCGTGTAATACAGCATATCGGCGATTCGGTCATAGATGTTCAAAAAAAAAAAAATGTCCTCGGTGCTGGGGACTACAGACTGTGATACACGCTCGCGCGATATAATCAGATGTGAAGTATGCAACCGCGATTTTTTTGGAGAGGCCTGTTTACAGAGACATAAGGCGCCACTGGTGACCATGAAACGCAGGAAGGTTAGCATTTGTGAGTCACTCAAACGCTGCCTTAACTGCTTTCGAACAATAAGGCCTTTGGAAAAAAAAGAGAAGCATATATGTGGGGTGGTTTTCTGCAAAACGTGCAAATCCCAGCAGCCAAGTAATCATCTGTGTTTCATGAAACCGATTCGCGGCGATTCAGAATTAAAAAAAATACTGTTTATTTTTTACGATTTCGAAACACAGCAGTGCACACCTGTGAAGGGTGATGCAACTACGCTTGTACACGAGCCAAATCTTTGCGTAGCTCATCGCGTTTGCACGTTTTGCTGTGTTCACGACTCTATAACCGAACCGTGCGAGCATTGTGGAGAACACGAGTTTGTATTTAGCCACAGCCCCGTAGCACAGCTTGTCGAATTAGCCATGCAGCCGCTCAAAGGTTTTTCGCGTACAATCTGTATTGCACATAACGCAGGGGGTTTTGACGCTCAATTCATCCTACGTTATTTCATTGAAGAGAAAAAAACTCAACTCCCCACGTTAATTATGAACGGGACAAAAATTATCACGATGCGCATCGGAAAGGTCACATTTCTCGACAGCCTGAATTACTTCCATATGCCTCTGAGCGGTTTACCGAAAGCCTTTGGGCTTACCGGTGCTATTGTTAAAGGCGCTTTTCCACATTTGTTTAATAGGCCGGAAAATCAGAATTACGTAGGCAAACTACCGCTTGTCGAGTATTATTCTCCCGATACGATGCGTCCCGATGAGCGCCGGAAATTTCTCGATTGGTATCGCGAAACGAAAGACAACGATTACGTGTTCATTTTAGCGGAAGAGCTTGTCAATTATTGTAAGACAGATGTTTCGATATTGCGTCGCGCATGTATGGCTTTTCGCAATATGTTCATTAACAGTGCTCGCGTCTATCCGTTTGATGAAGGCACAACAATAGCATCAGCCTGCTTCAGAGTTTTTCGAAAAAATTTCTTGAAAGACAATACAATCGATATTATACCTACGGGGGGATACAGATTGGCGCATAATCAATCGAAAAAAGCAATTTCATGGCTATCATGGAGGGAGCACACGCTAGGTGTCCGTATTATTCACGCAGGCCGATCACGCGAATTCAGAATACCTCAAAATCTCTTGGTAGACGGGTACTACGAGACTCCTAACGGTGCACATGTATTACAGTTTCATGGCTGCTATTGGCACGGCTGCCCACACTGCTATCCCACAAACAGAGACTGTCGCAAAAGCGATGGAATATCCATGCACGATCGTTTCGAGAAAACTACTGCTGTAGCTGATAGAATTCAAACGAGCGGGTATTTGCTCACGGAGATTTGGGAGTGCGAATACGACCGCTTGTTAAATTCGACAGCTGAGATGAGGAGTTTCCTACAGGATAATCCTTTAGCTACAGAAGAACCTCTCAATCCTCGTGATGCTTTTTTCGGTGGACGGACCGAAAATATGGTTACGCTCTACGACATTGACGCTACGGAAAAAATACGCTACGTAGACGTTTGTTCTCTGTACCCATATATCTGTAAGTTCGGTAAATACCCCGTGGGTCATCCAAAAGTATACGTAGGTAAAGAGTGCATGGAATTGACAGGCCCTGATAACACCGATCTCACTCTCGTTGAGGGTCTCGTAAAATGTACCGTATTGCCGCCTCGTAATCTTTATCATCCCGTATTACCAGTACGAATGCATAATCGATTATTATTTGCTCTATGTCGCAGCTGTTGCGAAATTATGAATCAGGATGAATGTACACACGAAGAGCCTGTAGAGCGCATGTTCAATGGTACATGGGTTGTCGACGAGTTGCGAAAAGCCGTGTCGTGCGGGTATAGAGTGATGGGTGTGACTGAAATTTGGCAGTATGAAAGGACTCAGTTCAATCGCGATACACAGAGAGGGGGCCATTTCGTTGAATACATAAATACGTTTTTAAAAATCAAACAAGAAGCCAGCGGGTGGCCCGACAATTGCTCCGGAGATAACGTCGCACAAGACCGCTATATAGAGGATTTCGAACGATCCGAAGGAATTAAGCTAAGCCGCGAATCCATAGCTAAAAATCCGGGGCTACGATCTGTAGCAAAACTGTGTCTCAATTCGTTTTGGGGAAAATTTGGACAGCGAGAAAATTTACCGCAGACAGAAATAGTTTCGACGCGCAAAAAGCTCATGGAGCTGTTGACTAACCCTGAGTACGAGATCACGGGTATTTTACCCGTAAATAACGAAGTATTGTATGTAAGCTACACAAAAATCAGTGACGCTATTATACCATCTAGCATAGCGAATGCCGTAGTAGCAGCATACACCACAGCTCAGGCTCGCCTGAAACTTTATAGCTACTTAGAGCGGTTGGATCGTCGTGCTTTGTACTGTGATACTGACTCAGTAATTTACGTATCGAATGAAGAAAAAGACGAGTACGAGCCTCCAACAGGCCAGCTTTTAGGGGATCTCACAGATGAGCTGAGCACATACGGGGACGGTAGTTATATTAGAAGTTTCATTTCAGGTGGTCCTAAATTTTATTCTTTTATCGTGTGCACCCTCAATGGCGAGGAAACAGAAGTATGTAAAGTAAAAGGGATAACGCTTAATTTTGCGAACAAGGGGCTAATTAATTACAACTCAGTGCGCTCTTTCATAACTGGCGAGAGAGACGAACCTGTTGTGCTACGGTATGACGCGATACGCCGCACGGCATTTCATCAGGTCGCCACGCGTCCTGAAACAAAATCATGCAAGCCATCGAGCGTTAAACGAAGACGAGATGGCGAATATGGTACCCTTCCTTACGGCTATAGAGAATAAGAGTTTTCGTATAAAATTGTATAAATAATGTATATAAATAAAGACTTTATGTTACCGTGTATATTCGTCTTCTCATATTCCATTAAAAGGACTCAGAGCAATTAGGCAGACCTTTTCGTACCCTATATATGTTTCAGGCAATACGAGGATTGTACTCACTCACTAAGATGGATACGCGGTGGAAACATCCTTGGACAGCGATGGTTTGTGGGCCTACGGGCTGTGGTAAAACCTACTTAAAACATACTTTGTGAAAAACTTTCTGAAATTCATTTCGAGTATGAATAGTGAGCCCTTTGCTCGAATCATTTTTTATTATTCCGAATGGCAGGTGGCGTACACCGAGTACGGTTCTTCGATAGAATTTCGCGAAGGTTTGCCACAATCTTCGGATTATGCAAGCGATCCGCGCGCAAAACTTATAATTATTGACGATTTGATGCGTGAGGCATCGAACAATAGCGTTGTCGATCTCTTCACCAAGGGTAGTCATCATAAGAATTTGAGTGTGTTTTTTATAACGCAAAATTTGTTTCATCAAGGCCATGGGCAGCGGGATATATCGCTGAACGCTAATTATATAGCAGTTTTCAAAAATCCGCGAGATCGCGCTCAAATACAACACCTGGCGCGCCAGGTATATCCGGAAAACCCACGCTTTTTACAGGAGGCCTATCACGATGCAACGTCCAAGCCTCATGGTTATTTGTTGCTCGATTTGAAACAATCAACACCTGATAACTGTAGATTTCGCACCTGTATTTTTCCCGACGATCCTCATCATTTTGTGTACGTACCGCGAAAAAAGTTGAAAAGCAGCTGCAGTGCTGGTGAATTGCCAGTTCAGCGCATGTAATGCCGTCTAAAGGACCGTCGCGTTACGATAAATGTATCGTCATATTAAGTGCATTTCAACAAGCCAGCACGATACGAAGAGAGTCTGACTCACACAAATCAAATTCAAGCACTACTCGTTGTATTTGTCAGTGTGCGTGGCGCATTCTTAAGGGTAGCGCTATTCCGAAGACTCCACTATACAAAAGAAGTTAAAAGAGGTGATACATCTAGACGCTCGACAGTTCCACACGCGTAATGGCGCGAGGTGGTTCACCGCTCTGCAAAAAGCACGTTGCAATATTGCGAGCTCTTCAGCATCTCAATAAGGAGCAGCGCGAGGCTATTTTACGTAAAGCAGACCCTGGTATCATCCGCTGTATTTGTGAGTGCGCCTTGAATGTTCTTTGCGGCAACGTGGCTCTGAAGGCCGATCAAAGAAAAAAATTACGTCGGTACGCCCCCGTTCTGCGCCGTTTAGCCTCAAAAAAAGGCTGCTGGAAGAGTAAGAAACGATTCGTAGTTCAGAGCGGTGGGTTTCTACCGCTCTTACTAGCACCAATACTAGGCACTGTTCTATCGAATTTGATTGGTGGCCGTGGATAATGGAGCACGCAAGAAAAATGGTACTCGTACCGGAGGAACATCTAGCGCAGCTGGGCTCGCAAAGTCATAATCAGCCAGTGTTTAGCACGGCTACGCCTCAAACACGCCCAGCGCAAGGAATTGATGCTACGCTAACTAGATTGGATACAGAAATAAATGAAATTTTGAAATCTAATACATACAAGGATGAGAGGGAAAAGTGGGCTGCATACTTGACTATACTACAACGTTATCTCCATTTCGTCGATGACGAGAGAGCTCAGCAGTATCGAGCGCTTATGAAGAATAAATATACTGCAGAGCCTGGTTGTGATAAAGAAGAAACCGGTAATGACATGAACGATTCAGTCATCATTGAGAGTATACCGGCCAAATTTCGCATTAAAGCGAAACTGCTACTTCGCCGCTTACGTGACGCACCACGGGCTAATTTTTCTTGGGATTCTGCCGGGGTCGTGTCAGTCGGCGGAAAACCAATCAAGGATTCAAATATTGTTGATCTCGTTAATGACGCCATGAGGGCGCGGAAAATACCTAAACCAGCGGGGCGCGGTGCCTTTGCCAGATTTCTGAGAGCCATGCAGACACCACGAGAATTCATTGGCAATGAGGAGTTGTGGATGGAGTCAAGAGCTAGCTCAACACTGCGACAATCGCAGATCGACGATAGCAGTACAGGCAGCGAGGGAACAGGCGAAATGAGTCAGTCATCGTTTTTCAGTGGTCGTGACAACAGATCACCGGCGCCACAGGCAAATAGCCCCCGACAGAGTGGCGGTGGTTATTATAATAAGAAAAGACGTGTAACCTGGGCTAACCTGAAATTATAATCATGAAAACCTTAGAAAAAGTGTACTTTAATCCAGTCCATGAAGCATCGTTTTCAGGTGCCCCCAAATTGTTACATCAGGCGCGTCAGAAGAAAATTTCCAAGATAAATGCGCTGCATTGGCTTGAAGCACAGGATGCTTACACAAAACACAGGCCCGTGCGTCATCGCTTTCAGCGGCGTTTTTATAACGTACGGAACATTGATGATTTTTGGGAGGCTGATCTCGTAGATCTTCGCTCAATTAAGGCTTATAATGATGACTATGTTTACCTCCTCGTCGTTATAGATGTTCTTAGTAAATTTGCATGGGTTCAGCCTTTACGCGACAAGACCGCTACATCTGTGGCTAAAGCGTTTGAGCTCATTTTATCTAAAAAAAATAGTAACGCTCGATCGCCCGTTTGCCTACAGACCGACAAGGGTAAAGAATTTATCGGCGCTGTATTTCAGGCCCTCTTAAAGAAAAAAAATATTCAGTTTCATGTTGCGAGAAACCCAGATATAAAAGCGGCTATTGTCGAGAGATTCAATAGAACGCTGAAAGAAAGAATGTGGCGTTATTTCACGTATTCTGGACAAAAACGTTACCTTGACGTTCTGCAGAACATCGTTTCGGCCTACAACCATTCTACGCATAGTGGTATAAAAATGGCTCCTGTCTCTGTGACGCTCGCTGCAGCCGCTAGGGCTCGGCATAACCTGATGCAGCGCTACAAGAGAACAGAGCATTGCTCTCCTAAATACAATGTGGGCGACATCGTACGTATCAGTAGCGCGAAGGCAGCCTTCGCAAAAGGTTACGAGGGTGGATGGAGCAGCGAGCTATTCAGCATTCACCGTGTATCACACAGTATTTGCCCCGTAATATACATTCTGCGTGATCTCCACGGTGAGGACATTGATGGTATATTTTATGAAGCTGAGTTATCGAGAGTGCAAACGAAGAAGAAACGGCCTGTAAAATGAAGGACGAGTTTTACATCGTTTTACCCAGCAACAGTAGTATGAGTTATTATCCCGATAATGTGACAACACGGTATACCACTCATTTACCGCAATGTGTGTCTCTCCATGGTAACTGGGCCGTTTCTTTAGCGGAAATACACATACCCATGACAATTCTGCATGTACCTTCCGAGGGTAAGCGGAACTTCATTAATATCGTAACGAACATTACAACACCGGGCGTTGATGCAGACATCGACTATAAGGAAGATCGTATCTGCGTACCGCCTGGCGTATATCATAGCATAGAAACATTACTCGAGACTATTAACGAAATACCATGTGTTGCGGGTCACCTGAAATTTCATTACGCTCACAACGGCTATGTGACGGTGACGCGTATCTGTGAATCATGTAAGAACCTGGAGCACTCCTTCTACTTCTCCGACGTGCTGAGCAAGGTTTTAGGATTCACTCAAGCTGAGGAAGGGGTAGTAGTTAAGAGAGAATACGCTGCTCAGAGACCCGCCAATATAGCCAGTGGGACACCCGATATGATGTACGTTTATACTGATATCTGTGAACCCTATATCACTGGCGATGTGCACACGCCTTTACTACGCGTTGTACCCTCCGCTGCCGCTGATAACCGTAATTACGGGTCTGTGAAAATAAGAAGTTTCTCACCACCACGCTATGTTCCTCTATTACGTACTAGTTTTCAAACAATAACCATTGATATAAGGGATGAATTTGGCGAGCCGATACCATTCGAGTACGGGACGCTGACGGTGACGTTACAGTTCAAACGTACAGATTAACTTGAACTGCTCTAAAATGGATTACTATGACGAATATTTTGATATGCAAACGGGAGGTGGTGGCGGTGCTCGAACAGGTTATGGGGGTATCAGCCATGTGTATATTGGCTCACCGAATCAACGAGGTCACGGCATTGGAAGTTTCCTAGGAGGCCTCTTTCGCCGTATAATACCGCTCTTGAAACAAGGTGCTCGGACTGTCGGTAAAGAGGCCCTTCGCTCGGGTATTAACATGGCCTCGGATATCATGGATTCGGGTATGCACCCGAGAGAAGCATTTAAAACGCGCCTGCGCGAATCCGGGGAAAATCTGAAGCGCAAGGCTGAAGAAAAAATCAGTACGCTCATGAAGGGCTCCGGCTATAAAGCTAGTAAAATTAATAAACTGATGCATTCTCTTACTGAGAGCGCATCACGACGCACCGGTGTGAAGAAAAGAACGAAGACCGTGAAGTCGCGAAAACGCTCAGGCAGTGTGAAAAAGAAGCGGAGTAAGAAGAAGCCCGTGAAAAGAAGACTGACAAAACCAACCGTCAAGAGACGTAACAAGAAATCAAGAACACTGAGGGATATTTTTGCTTAGCCTAAACTGAGAAAATGGCGTTCCTGCACGTACACTCGTGTGAGTGCCTTAAGTCGGAACTTGAACTATTTACACTACCACCGACCCAGACAACAATTGAGGGAACACATTCAGTGTATTATAAGCCAATCTCATCGTTGACGGACGATTCGCCGATAGAGTTTGTCATACCAGGGCAGGGGGATGAGTACATTGATCTTGCACATACCATGCTGAGTATGCGTGTTAAGATAGAAACTCCGGCCACAAAGGAGGGCGAGCTCATCAAAGTAGGACCAGTCAATAATCTTCTGCACTCAATGTTCAACCAGGTCGATGTATTTTTGAATCAGAAGCTCGTTTCACCTCCTAACAATGCCTATGCATATAGAGCGTACATTGAAACACTCTTGAATTACGGGCATGCTGCGAAGACCTCGCATCTTACGAGTGTTCTATGGTATAATGATACAGCTGGTAAAATGGATGATACGGGCGATGATAATAATGGTCTTGTGTCCCGGCGCTCTGTATTAGGTAAGAATAGAACAATCGACCTCCTCGGCCATTTGCACTGCGATATCTTTAATCAAGAGAGGTTTTTGCTAAACGGCGTTGAAATGCGTCTGCGGCTCGTACGGACCAATAATGCTTTTTGTCTCATGAGTTCTTCGAAAGAATGCACGATACGTATTACAGAAGCATCGCTGCTTGTACGTCGCGTTAAGATAGCTCCAGGCATACTTTTGGCTCATGCAAGAGCTCTGTCCAAATCTACAGCAAAATATCCTTTGACGCGTGTCGAGGTTAAAGCGATATCGATGCATGCAGGGGTACACGGGGATACTCTTGATAATGTCATATTGGGCCAGTTACCCAAACGTATAATTGTCGGTTTTGTCGATAATAAGGCTTTCAACGGTGATCGCGCCATGAATCCATTCAATTTTCAAAATTACCAAATTAATTATCTTTCTTTGTATGCGAACGGCTTGCAAATACCGTCAAAGCCTCTACAGCCAGACTTTATAGATACTAATATGTGTGTGGACGCCTATCATACATTATTTTCCGGTACAGGTATTCACTTTCTCAATGAGGGTAATTGTATTTCACGCTCAAGCTATCCGTGGGGTAATTGTCTCTTCGCATTTGATCTTACACCCGATCTCTCGGCCAATAGTAGCACTCATTGGAACCTGGTGAGACACGGTAGTGTGAGGATAGAAGTACGCTTTGCGGGAGCCTTAGCTTCAACAATTAACTGCATTGTATATGCTGAATACGATAATGTGTTGGAGATCGACTCATCACGGCAAGTGGTCATGGACTTCAGCGGCTGATGAGAGAAGCGCCTTCAGTTTGCGTCCATCGTTTGGAGTGTGACGGTCGAAAAAAAAAAAAAGATTTCATCATGAATATCGTTATTGATATACAGGGAATGAGGAATAAAGATAATCAGTT